>CM046440.1:51593359-52285859 GCA_025506505.1 Flaveria sonorensis | reverse complement strand
TTTAATTTAAAATTCTAGATTTTCTCTTAATTGGTTTGGAAAGTACAATAATAACCTTATAAACTTTGAATTATTTTCACTTATGGTTTACATTAAAAAATATGTAGATATGCAAGCAATATTTCACTTATGGTTAATATATATATATATATATATATATATATATATATATATATATATATATATATATATATATATATTATATTTTAATTATTACTTAATATGTTTTATTGTTTCCAATCTATGCGATACATGAACGATTAGGCTAGTTTTATGCATATATGCACGCACAAACAAAAAAATGTACTAACAAGGTACTAGATACAGATTACATCATATATATTTTGAAGCTAAATACACGACAAAGAAACACCAATCTTTACACTCCAAATTCAGAATGTTAAACCTCTTTTTAGCCCACAAGAAACTTGTAAATTTGATGTCTTCCCGTAATGTAGAACCAAGTTTTTTTTTGTTTTTGGAAAAGATTCTCATTGCATATTATATATGTAGCTATGAGAAAATGGTAAACTATTTAAAATTTTATATTTTTCAATAAACTGTAGTCAATGAGTGTTTGATTGTGTTTCAACCTAATTATTATTATTTGAACTTATAATTAATTACTTTAATGGCATTTAGCAATCAATTATTAAAGCCCAGAAAAATTATATATGCATGAATTATATGAGTTGTTTTAATTAATAAGAAATAGAGCTGGCATAACAGGTCAGACACGACACGATAAGACACACTGATCTGACATTTTAGACACGAACACAACACGATAACTTTTATTGTGTCATTTTTTTCAAACACGAACCTATTAAAAAACATATTGCATAAAATAACTTGTTTAGGAACACAATAATCAAATCTATTATCAACATGTTAAGAGACATGTTACACAAACATGTTAATAGTAATCAAATCTATTTTGAGAACAATTGGACTACTACAATCAAAATCTCTAACCTTGATAAAACGTATACAAACATAGATATCAAAGAATAGATCGTTTTAAGTAGATCGAAGGGTTACTAGAAAGTTCAAATTTACCCAACGGTGGTTATGGGCTATGGATTCGAGCGACTAGATGCAGATCGACAGCCGGGGGCTGTGGTGATAATGAGTTGGTAAGCTGACGATGATAGTTGTGGGCTATGGATACGAACGAGCAGATGCAGATCAATGGTTGTGGGTTCTAATTAGGACTCCTGCGCCAGACGCTAGGAGGTTTGATGGCGGTGGCTCATCCAGCGAACGATGTAGAGTAGCAGATAATATTGATGGATGTTTGTTTTCAGAGTTAGAGATCGGTGATGTGCATAAGGTTAGGGTTTTGTTCTTAATATTATTTATATTTATTTATTTTTAAAAATTATAACAGGTTTTTAACAGGTCTTAACAGGTCAACAGGTATTTAACATGTTAAGACACGAATTTTTTTGTGTCTTAACGTGTTGATTTGTTTAAGACACGAAACCTATTAACTTCGTGTCGTGTTGTGTCGTGTCGTATCGTGTTAACAGGTCCGTGTCAAAAATTATCAGCCGTCATGAGAAGTCATATACATCATCCAAAAAAGTTTGACACTTCTAAAAGCCATTTACTCAATTGTCCAAAGAATGGTAATAGGTTGCTAATTATGTGTTTTTGAAACTAATTACATTATTATTGAAAGTTTAGAGTAATAATTATTACGGCTAAAGTTTTATGTATGAAAGTATGTTTGGTGACGATTATTGTTCGGTAGGAATGAGGATGGGGTGTTAACTTAACAATGTAACTGTTTAAGGTGAGTTATTCATGACTTGTAAATATTGAGAGGTCATGAGTTCAAGTCTTACTTTGAGTAAAATGCTTAGACCTGAGCCAGAGGTTTTCTCAGCAATGGAATTCCTCCTGAGGGAGTTGGGGGTGCGATCCTGGTTCGGAAACGAATAGTTGGGCCCGATTAAGATAACACCTATTCTCTGAATCAAGGTCGCACATTTGCCGTTAAGAAAAACGAAGACAAAAGGATATAAAAATAGACAAAAATATCTTACATATTGATAGTAAGCTTTTATTATTGTTAAGGACTAGTAAATAAAGATACATTCAGTACTATTTCTTTAATGATATCAACTTTTAAACTTTTATTTTTAAACTTTTTTATTTTTTTGCCAAAAAAAATAATAAACAATTGTTTCAAATAAACCGTTTTTAAAAAATGTCATTTTTTAAGAATTTTGTTATTATAACTCTCAATTTTAATTATTTTTAGTTTAAAAAAATTTTACTTTTTAAAAACATCAATTTTAAAATATTTCGTATTATTAAAAAAAGTTTAAATTTTTTTTTGTATATTTAAAAATCCTTGGATATTGTATTCTAATTGTCTGTAGTTGATCAGATTCATAGGAATGAATCTGAAGTAAGGCTATCTTCAATGGTTGGTTGGTTCAAAGGATGAAAGCTCAAGGTGTCGAGAACTAAGATTCAAAGATATTCATAAGAGAATAATATCAAACGTAACTCACTTCAAAGCATCTTCATGGATTAGAGCAAGAATGGTTGAACAATATATAAAAATGAAACGAGATCCATGTTTTATGTTTAATGAATTTCCTATATAGAATTGATAAATAGATTAGCTTATCATGGCTATAGTACTTGCTTAAGTAAAGAGTTACTTGAACACGATGAATTAGTTGACAACTGAAAAGCGTCATATCTTGCTAGGGGCAGTGAGATACATCTAGGCATTCAACATTATCTACGTTGATGCATCTAGTCGATGAATCGTCCAAGATGGGGTCTCTTGGATATTAGATATAAGATCCTATGTAATATAATGCTGCTATCGAGGCAGGATCCAAAGAGTTATACTATAGACGACAATGGCAGATTAATATTTAAATTGTCAAATGTTATAATTCATAAAACACGGATTAAATAAACAATGTTTAATTATTTAGTGAAATGATCATTAGTTAGTTATTTAATAAAATAATTAATTAAGTAAAGTATTAAACTGTGTAAATTTTTAAAAATTAAAAGTTAAAAGTTTATTAGTTTATCTAATTAAATGTTAATTAGTAAACTACAAGGGTTGATGCTAATTAACTGTTAATCGATCAAATATTAAAAGTTAATTACTCTGGGGAGTAAATAGTAATTAATATGCTTATAAATAAATATTAGGGGTAACCCTAATTACCCCAATCATAGTCGTCACCTACCCCACCCTGCCTTGTGCTTGCGATCTCAGACTAACACCAGCATCCGTCGCCGGTACCGTTATCACCCTGCGCCACCGCCACTGTTGTAAGCATTGTTTGGTTTTTAGTAAACGTGTCATCTAGCTAGACCATTGTTGCATCCGTCATGTTTGATTTTTGGTTTTGATCTTCAAGGTGGAAACTTTAACCCCTTGTGGATGTGTTTTGATTGATTGTTTCATCATGTGTAATTAGATACCTGTTTGGGATTTGATTTTAGGAAATGTTTCAAATACAAAATCTTTTAAAACTAAAAAGTGTAAGAAGTAATCACAAACATCCATCTCATTAATCAATGGTTGAGATTAAAATTGTAGAGAAAAATTTGTTAAAGGGTTAGTTTAGTAATAACCATCTTTGTTGACTTTTTCCAAGTTTTCCCATTTTTTAAAAACGTTCATAATTTTTATGTACGAGATTATTTTTTATAAAAATTACATCAAAAAACGAGTGTTTTTTTATCTTTAAAACAAGTACAGTATTGTTATATAAAAAGACTAAAAAATTACGTTATTAAGCTTATATATCATCATTGTGTCTTTAGTGCAGTTCATTGTGTCTTTTTGTTAGTTATTGTGTTTTTCTGAATAATATTGTATTTTTCAAAAATGATGAATTTTAAAAAATATAATGATGGAATAATATTGTTATATATCTCTAACATAATAAAACACAATAATAAATTAACAACTAATTAATCTACTACATTAAAAACAATGACCAAATAGCATAATGTATCATTGTGGCTTTTTATCGTCATTGTGTTATCTTGAACACTATAAGTTTTGAAAAATAAATGGGTGAAATAATATCATTATGTACTTCTAATGGTAAAATACAATGATAGATAACAAGTTTATATAATCTATTAAAAAATAAATAACAAAAATAACACATTGTGTTATCTTTAACACTATGAGTTTTGAAAAATATATTGGTGAAAGTATGTAATTGTGTATTTTTAATTGTAAAACACAATGGTAAATAACAAGTTTATAATCTATAAAAACCAATGACAAAAATAACACAAATGATTAGCACACATAACGAATAATGTAAAATATATAACAAAATAAACGTATAAGACACAATAAGCTGATATATTTGACACAATGATCAAAATACTCTCCTTTTTAAAATAATATAAGGATACATGTCAAGTTCACAATCTTTCTTAGCTTTTTTAGATTAATCATCCTTTTAGTATAATCTTACCCTTGATTTTAAGTCAACTGGCATGTTAAACACTTCTGCATTAAATGCAAATCTAATATGACAAAAAATAGTAGTTTTAAAAGTTAAAATTGATGCATCATACACAACAAAGGCAAAGATATGGAGCAAACCTAAGGTCACTTTTATTGTGCTAAGCATATACCTAATTGATCAACACTAAAAGTGCATGATGCATGCAAAATTAAAACTAAAAAGAATCTCAATAAGAATTTATGAATCCAAAGGAATCAACAACATAACTAGATTGCATATCAATGAATAGTGAAATCTAATGGTCAGTTCAAAAGGAAGACCAAATGTTAAGATATATTCTAGGGAAGAAAAAGTTAGACATAGACAATGTAATGAAGATGAACATATGCAACATTAATTATGAAGAAAATTATTAACTAAAATTGTCTAAGACCTTTCAGAATTATATCAATTTACATGCATGTGACTTCACTGAGAGTGTTCTCGAAGTTCATACTCCATCAACCACACTAAGCATATCAGCAATGAACAAATGATATGTTTATGGCAGCATCATCCTAGGAGGAATTGTTGAATCCTAATTGGATAATGCTTGTTTAAACAAGTGCTTAGTGAAATGTCATCTTTTATAGAAATTTACCTAGGTAAGTGAAATTCGGATGAAGATAGTTTCGGGTGAAGTGTTTTGAGAATTCACTAAAGCAAATGAGAAGCATGTATGATAATTTGATTTGGCTACACAAAGTTAAGTGTGATGATTTGGCCAAGTATCATAACATTCTGGTATATATAATGTAATACGGATGAAGTATAAGCAGATACGGGTGAACAACTAATAAGGTGTGGGTGAAGAAAAAGACATACGAAAATTACATCCTTATCAATATGTGAAATTTTAACTAAGTATAGTCACATTTGAATGAACAACTACGACATGCGGGTGAACAAGTCTACACATATGCGAATGCACAAAACAAATGCTAATGAACAAAGATTCACATGTGGATTAAGACTTTTGTTTACATATTTGACTTGTAATATTCTAATGTAAATATTATGTATAGATATAATGTTATTTTAGTCGAAAGTCAGGCAAGTGTCAATGCCTATAAATAGAAACTTTTGTATTGTATTTTATAACAATAACATCTACAATTTCCTATTGTAAGAAATATGGCATATAAATAACAAGCAAGTATTTATGAGTATTAGTGTTTGTTCTTTAAGTTCATTAGCTTTATTATTGATTTGTATAATTCCACAACATGATTCAATGGAAAGAATAAGTATATTTGATCCATTTGTTTGTGATCAAGACAACAACTTTAAATTAATCAATATATTATACTCTAAGATTTAGGATGCCATATTAAATATGTGATCGAGTTCATGAACACCATTTGGTAAGAATCTTAGTTCTCATGGTCGATCTTTGTGAACATCGTAGTCGTTCAAACTTTTAAATTAAATTCACAATGCCTTTACATGTGAGGGGCTAGTTCTCAAGGCAATCATCATATAATGATCAACATCCCACATATAATATTATTCCAAAGTTCATAATTAATACACCTTAATTCGCCTTAAACGTTTGTTTTAACACACTGATATTTTTCCACATGGCATTCACACTCATAATTGAAAAGTTTTAAATTTAACACAAAAGTATCACATACATACACAATCATATGAATATTTTATACGAAATCTCAATGTACTCGCCTTGGTCTATACTTTCTTTCTAATTATGTTTTCTTTTCTAATGTACGTTGAGCACCAACAACTACACCTAATTTTATAGTATGCTTCAAGGAGCATATATAATGTGCATATACTTTTCCTTGAAATTCATATAAACATGTTTTGAACTTATAGAGCAAGTTTGATATTCGTCTAACCAATTTTACAAAATTTGGCCGCCTCTCAATCCTAATTCAGAGGTTGGTGTTCTGGTATAGTTTATTTGATTGTTTGATACTTGCATTAATGAACGTAATCATCAATAACCAAATTTGACATATAGGTCACCTTTAAAAGGAAATTATAGCTATTTACCTGAATTCTTCAAATTTCACGAATTTCCATCTTAAATTATCACTATAAATCATTTAATAGTGATTATGTGAGTTTTTTCTTAAAGTAGTGTAGTTGAAGATTTTATTTACCAAAATGATGTACTTTAAAAATATTTACTAAAATGGTGTAGCTTTTGAACTCTATTGTTTCATATTTCTACTCTCATTGGTAACTTATAAAATGTTTTTTTAATCCATTTAAGGATGATATATAAAATGTTTTTTTTTAATCCATTTAAGGATGATATTGCCGTTCAATAAAAAAAAGGATGATATCTTTAAATTTTTTGATTTTTTTTTAAATGGAACCTTTCTTATAGTTTTCTAGATATATTTTTTGAATTTTTTTAATGTTTTATAAGAATGGCTTTTTAAAACGTTTTAGTCCTTGTTTAAAAATAGATATGTTTTTTTTAATTTTTTTAACTTCGATAAAATTGAAATGGTATCTACGTTTTTAAGTAATTAAAAATATTTGTTATAAAGTTAAATTGATATTACTAAAATAGTTATATCCATTTAAAAAACCTTCTATAAAATATCACGACAATGTTTATATACTTTTCTAAGACCTTTTTTACTCTAACTTTTCAAAATGTTTTCTTCGTTAAATTTTTTTTCCTTAGTTAGAAAATAGTTTGTAACATTTTTTCTTGTATTAAGATTTTTTTAAATGGAAAATACATTTTTCAAAAGCATTTATAAATATAATGATTAAACACTCCAAAACAAGTTACTGAAATGAAAAACATATCTATCTACAAACTTTTAAATAACAAAAAAAAATTATTTGATTTAAAAAGTTAAAAGAAATCAAAGATATTTCTGTATCAATACCATGATTAAACATTTTAAAAAATTATTCATATAAAGCATTTTGAGAGAATTAAAAAATATTTTTCGAAAAACTTAAAAAATATATTTTAGAATGTTTCTGCAAACTTAAAAATATCATTCCTAAAAGAATTAAAAAAAAACATTAAAGAATAATCTTTTGTAAAGTAACCAATAAGAATAACACTAAGATATATTAAAAATTTTCAACTACACTATTTTGATATATTTTTTCAACCACACTATTTTGGTAAATAAGTTTTGCACCTACACCATTTTGGTAAAAAACTCGTGATTATGTCGTTGTAGTCTAGTGCATTGGTGATTGTCTTCACAAAGAGAGTATGGATTCAAATTTTTACAAGTGGTATTAAAAAACTTAATAGTCACTATGACTAAATATGGCCAAAAACAAAGATTCATAACCACGTATTCAGTAAAATTCCATACTTAGTCATTTCTAGATCTACCTGTTTAACCTATCAAATTTTATAATTTTTTTTAACTGCTTAAGTAAAACGGGTTTGATTAAGGTCTTTTCATTTAACTTGTTACTTTAATATTTTTTTCAAACGTGTTCTCTGGTAACTTAAACTGCTTAGGCAGTTTATACAAAAATTTAATAGTAAAAATTAGTCTTTGTACTTTAAACATATTTATATTATATTATATTATATATATATATATATACTTTCAAATTTTCATATTGTAATGTTTAAGTTCATTTGCCTTGCACCATTTTTCAAGTTGTAATATATTCAATGTGATGTTAGGTTTAATCTGACAATCCACAAACAAGACATTTTCAACAAGAAATCTTCGTCTAATAATAAACTTAGCTACATGTATTGTCATATTAAACTTACCATTTAGGTTTAACAAGTAGTCAACGACATAATATATTTTGTTAGTAATTGTTTCCTTTGAACTTAAGTGATTGAGATGTTTTATTTTTCACATGTATTAATCGTAGATTATAACTTGAGTGTTCGAGAGGGAAGGGAGGGCAATAGCATATGTCGCCCATCCATTAGGGATGCCCTAACTATGATCAAGACAAAAATGCTTTCATTATTTTGTTTTTATGATACGCTTTTTCATGTCAAAGTTAGTTATAATGAACCATTGTAATTTTTTTATATTACTTTAGTTTCTTACAATCTCTAAATATTTATTTCATTTCTCTCATACATTTTTAATGTACTTTAATATGAAATATGCAACTGTTTTACAAATATTTGCAAACTCCAATCTAAGTTCTGTTGATTGTGTTTCGAATTGGCTGCATGTTTGTATGACAAAAACTCATGAATGATAAAGCATCACCATTAATAATTCAATATAATAATGAAAAATGGTTAAAGAAGACTTAAGATAGACTCCAAAATCGTTGGATGCCAATAGTGTAGACAATTTTTTTAGGGTTTGAATGTTTGATTATTATATAAGCCATGCTGATCCTTCCGCGCGTGACTAGATTGGCCCACTTCTTCATAGTCTTTCTCCATATAAACAATAAATATTTTCCTATTGTATATATACCCATTTGCGAGTAACGGTTGGGATCGGGGGGCCTTGCCACGTGGCACAACCTGATTGGACTCCAACTTTTTATATTTTTTATTTTTTCTTATAAATAATTATTCTGTGAAACGAACCACGAACTGTTGTCTTGGTGCAGCGGCAAACCTGCGCCCATTAAGGTTCAAACCCGCATCAGGTGTCAGGTTCAAATCCTGTGAATTGCTGTTTTGCGTTTCTTGGTTTTTTTGTTTAATTTTCTTACATTGTTTTCATTTAAATTTACTTTTTTTCTTTTAGTTTCTAATATTTATTTCATTTTAATTACGTTTTCTAACTATTAGGTTGCACGAGCGTAACGTAAATCACATACATGTTGCAACGTGCCATTAAATCGTACTACTCCGCCGCAACACACGTGCCTTATTGGTGGCAATTTTTTTTTTTTTTTTTTTTTTTTTTTGCTCTTTACGGTTTTTCTTATCGTATTACTTTGTTTTATTCCGTCTCAAGAACAGGTGGTTGGCTAGACGAGTTGGTACCGAGCTTTAGTGACATCTTCTAGGTCGGTCTCAACGTGCGTAAAGAAGTTCATAAACGTGCCGTTAACCACGTATATGACATGGTACGGCTCCGCCGCAACGCGCGGGTAAAATAACTCGTTCAAACTCATTTATAAGAATACAAGCTAAATAAATAAACATATTTTCATCATAAATTTATAGTTATATAAAATTCATTATATAGTTGAGTTAGCATAGTTTACAATAGTCATACACGTATACATGATAATCATCAAACCATCCAAATATCATATCCGTTACATCTTGGATAACTTTAAACAAATATGTGTAACATGAAAAAAAGAAGTTAATGACAACTCTACTTATATAGAAAGTCGTAATGAATCCAGTAAATCATTAATCACCGCTCAATATGATTTTAAATTTGAGAACTAGGTTTGTTTGATATTAGGTAATGAAATACATGACATAATAGAATACATGAGTGAATGTAATAGACAAAAAAGAAATGAGTTATTACATTATATTGTTCTTTTTGATTACCTTGAGATAATAAACTAAATCATTACTTTATGTTGTTTGTTAAGTATGAAAAGAAAAATGAATGAAATACAAAAGTGGTTATGCTGGTGACGATCGGTGTTGGCCGGTGGTTTCCTGGTGGTGGGTGGTGGTCGGCGGTGATAGTTATTGGTGGTGGTGGGTGGTGGGCACCGGTGGTGGTGGGTGGCAGGTGGCGGCCCAGTGGTGACCAATGGTGGTTCACGATTATGGTGGGGGCCGTTGGTGGTATTTGGTTGTGGTTCCCAGTGGTTGTGGGTAGCGCGTTGGTAGTGGTGGTGGTGGTTGGTAGTTACTGGTGATGGTTGTCGGTGTCGGTGGGTGGTGCCTAGTGATGGTGGCTATGATGTTGTGGTTGCCAATGGTCATTGGTGGTGGTGGTGGTGGCAAGTAGCGACCGATCTTGGTCTAGTGATGGCCGGTTGTGGTGGTGGCGGGGGCCGGTGGTGGTTCCTGCTGGTGGTGGGTAGCAGTCGGTTGTGACCGGTGGTGGTTCACAAAGGTAGGGATGGTCACTAGTGGTGACCGGTGGTGGTTCCCGATGACGATCAATGGTTGTGGCGGTCGGTGATTATGGCAGCCGATGGTGACAGCGGTGGTTCACGGTGGTGGGGGGTGGACGCTGGTGACTGGTGGTGTGGTGGCTGATGGTGGTTCCTAGTGGGGGCTGGTGGTGATCGGTGGTAGTCATGATCGTGGACGGCGGTCACCGGTGGTGGCTGGTGGTGGTGGTGGTTCCTAGTGACGACTAGTGGTTGTGGCGACCGGTGGTGGTTCACGGCTATCGAGGAGGGCCGCCGGTGGTGGCTAGTGGTAACTGACGGTGGTGGTGGCCGATGGTGGTTCCTAGTGGTGACTGGTGGTGGTTCATAGTGGCTGTTGTGCTAGTGGTGGCCGATGATGATTGGTGGTGGTGATAGTGGCCGGTTGCGTTCGATCTTGATGGCTAGTAGTGATCTATCTTGGTGGTCAGTGGTGATTGATGGTGGTGTTGGTGGGCGGTGATGATTGGTGGTGGTGGTGGTGGTGGTTGCTGATGATGGTGGTTGTGGTGGTGGCTAGTGGCGATTGGGGGCGGTGATGGTGGACGGTGACGACCGATCTTGGTGGGCGGTGGTGACTGGTGGTGGTGGTGGTGGTGGCGGTGGTGATGATGGTGGCGGTGGAGATGGTGATGATTAAGGATGAGAGAAGGAATAGAATAAAAAAAGTGGGTCTGGATAAAATGAATTTGGTGTATTTAAAAGGAATGAGATTACTTATGTAGAGGCCGGTTACTATACAAAGTGTAATTTTCGTGTGAAACGTACGAAGTCACTAGAGCGTGACACGTGTTTTTGGCGAATGGGTAGTTTCGTCTGCCCTACAATTACGCATATAAGGTAGATAATTACACAAGTTATATTAATAATTACACAAGTTATAACTATTATTACGTAAGTTATATTTATTATTACGCAATAAAAATTGCCAACGTTATAAAAAATAATTACGCAAATTATATTTATAATTACGCAAATTATATGATAATTACTCAAGTTACGTTCATAATTACGTTGTTAATAATCACGCAAGTTATACGCATAACTCATAGACGTTTTAGAAGAAATGTTGATTTTTTTTAAAAAAAGTATAGCAATACTATACTCATATTAAAGAGAATAAAATGCTCGATTTTATGATGTATTTTCTTTTTTTAAATAATAATGTCATATAAAAAAGTTATATACGTTTATAAAAAACTGAGAGAATTTGAAAAAAGTAAACGATTGTAGTCTACTTCCAAATCTACCCCTCCAGACACATTTGTTGCGTAATTATAACATTTTCAGTCTGAACCGTCCATTGCTTAGATCAATGGTTGTTATCACTTCGTACATTTCGCATGAATTATTTACTTTTTACTGTAAACTTTTCCTAGTATGTAATGGTTTATTATATTCTCTTCAACAACCAAACAAATTTTTTTTTCATTCGACCTTAATGATTCATTGCGTTTCACCTTTTATTTATATAACCAAACGCTACCCAAATAATCTAAACACTCCTAGTGACACATACGTCACCAGTGACGCTCCCACTTCAACCCCAAAATCTCTTCCCTTTGTCAAATGGTTGACTCGAGATTGCGATTTTAATAATAATTCGGGCTTTTAAAAAATGGAAAATAGTAAGGATCCGCTTTTTAAGAATACAAGTTATATAAGTAAAAAAAATCCTACTATGATATCACTAGGGAAGCAGGATATAAACACACTATCAATGGTATGCTCTATTGGTGGTAACTTTGAAGAAACAGCCAAATACATCCCCTTATCATGTGAAGTCGCATCGTACATTTGGTCATTGGTAAAAGTTGGAGTTCGATACCTCCCATCTACGCATTCACTCTATCAGATTTTAGAATAAATGCATAAAATTATACCGAGAAATGAAACAAAGAGAGTGATGCAAGGCATGATCTACATAATATGGTGATGCTTGACGTCCATAAACACACGCCATGTATTGCTTAACATTTTGCCTAATCTCGCACTACTTAACCTTTCTTTGTAGACCCTTTTTAAGATTACTAGCTTTAGTTAACGCGTATATTACCATATTGAATAAATAAAATATTAAATAGAACCCTCAAGCATATCATATTTTATTTAATCAACCTGTGTAATACACGGGTTGAATAAAAAAATATTAATATAATGAAATTTTTTATATCACTGTTTAATACACGGTTCATCATATCTTATTTTATTTAATCAACCCGGTAATACACGGGTTGACTAAAAAAATATTAAATAGAATGAAAATTTATTAATTATAAATCGATATTCTAAAATAAGTGATTGAAATCTTTATTATATAAATAAAATAAAATTTTTATTTCAAAATAAACGTTTTAAATAAAATGTCATACTTAAAAACTTTCTTATTATAACTCTCAATTCTAATTATTTTTATTTATAAAATTTTACTTTTTAAAAGCACCAATTATAAAATTTCATATTTTTAAAAAAGAAATGTTCTAAAAAACTTTCTAATTTATGAAAAATTGTTTTCTTAGAAATAATATTAGTAAAAGATCTTTTTCTTAATTTATTAAACTATTGTTTTAATCTAAAAAAGATATAAATAATATTATTAGTAATTAATGTGATTATTAAATAAGAGAGATAAACAAAAAAATTATAAGAAAAAATAATGTTGTCACGTGTCTCTCCTATATATTTTTTTATTAGAGTAAGAATATTGTCTTTGCTTTTTCTTTCTTATTAATTAACAAATAATAATATAGTGTCAAAGTAAGTCAAAATGAAGCTAATTTGATAGAGAATGAGTTCTTTATCATTATCTATGACAACCTTTATGTAAGATGATGATGATTGTCTTCTTTTAGTTCTTTGATATTGTTGTAAATACCAACGATCATAACTTGATTAAAATATAGCCAAGATCTTGATTTCAAGTCTCATGTATAATAAAAAAAACGAGTTTCAGGTTGGGTTAATGGGTTTCTCTCACTTATGGTGAGTTTTCTTTGGTTAGTGGTCTCGATTTGCGTACTCGAGTCATGGATATGATCGGACGGGTTAGTGTTCTATATCACTCTAATTTTCTAGTTCTTTTGTTAATATATCATGATTTGACCTTGTATTGTAAAATTAAATATATGATGAAAAACTTTATGGTTTATAAAACTAGGCTTTTATGATAAGTTTTTTTATCTTATAGGATTATTCTTTCGATCAAAAAAATGTTTTTTTTTTACTTCTAAATGCTATCTAACATTACTCTTGTAAAGATTTAAATTCAAATTACATATATAGTGGGTAATCACTAATACTATTAAACTACAAACCCATAAGCTCTTATAGAATTACTTACAAGTCATGAATTTACGATTTGTTGCTAATTTCGCACCAAAAAACCATTTTAAAAACCGTTCATCACAATATTTAAAAAAAAAAAAAGAATTCTTCCAAATAAATACATTTAGTATTTACAGAAAATAAATATAGTTTTAAAATTGTTATACTATCCTTCATGGTGGTGAAAATCATGGGTTCAATGCTAGGCAAAGACGTAATTTGGAGTTGTAACTTGTAACTAGGAGCAGTTAGGGAGGTTGAAAAAAATAGTTTTATAATAATGCATTTATATTTCATACATTTATTATTTAATGGATTAACATTATTACAGTTTTATGTTAGATTTACCTTTAAAATATCATTTTCATCGCAAAAATTGTGTAAAATACCTTTAAAATTATTCAATACACTTTAACACTAATTATATCAATTAATCGAATATAAAGTATGGATGTCTCCTGTCCACCATTAGTTAAATATTTTGGTGTTCATGTTTAAAGTCATTGTGATTTGCGTCAATTTGGTTGGTCAGGTTGATGATCTACATTTTCTTTTGTCATCATAGTTCATACTCATATTTGACCTTTTCATTTTCTCTATAAAATGTTTTGCTTTGCCTAAAAAGGGTTCGACGTGGGACCAAAGATACAAAGTCAAGCACCAAACGCCTTGCAATTTAAAGACCCAAACAAAAACATTACTTAATTTATTTAATTTATTTAATTTTTTAAAGAAAACATCTAAATACATTAATATTAAAACAAAAAATTACATTAAAATATAACAGAAAACATTACTTAAATTTTTTAAGAACAATACAAATACTAGTCTAATACGAGATCATCGGTTGTCTAGCCCACAAATGCTCGACCAATTCACGACGAAGGTTTCCGTGTATTTGACAGTGCTTGATTAATGTTATGTTTTCGAGTTTTTGTTGATCAGTGATTGTGAATTGTATTAGGGGACCATCTCCTTGGTAGTTTTGACAAATAATCTTACCCTCGTTTTCTAAAATCATGTTATGTAGAATAAGACAAGTATAGATTATGCTAATTATCTTTTCCATTGTCTAAAACCGTATCGGGTTTGCGATCAAATGAAAGCGTTTGAAAAATGAGTTCTTCTTCTTCGGAAGTTTTGAATAAGAAGGAACTCCATTCCATGATTGAGACAAAGTACTTTTTTAATAAAGTTTTAGAGAGAGAGTGAATGTAATGGGATGGTTTGTATAAAAATTGGAGATGGATAGATATAGGTAAAAAGATAAAATTAAAATAATATATTTTATTTTAATGAGCCTTTAACGGCTCTTTTTTTTTAAAACCAAGACTTTAACGTTCACTTGACCCGCGACCAAGCCCACTCCCAACCCATCGTGCCCGCAATCGTGCCACCCTTTTGCGATGTGCGCGACCAGGGTGGCAAACACCTGGCTAGCGTCCCCAATCGCCCCCCCCCCCGCACAACATATAGTCTAACATGTAACACCATATGCATACCCCACCTCACCCTCACCCTTTTCCCCAAGAGCCCAGGGCAAGACCCGGCGCCGAGTGGCACCACCGCTGCCACCTTTCACGCCACATTTTTCCCTTTTTACGGCATATACTCATCGTGACCGTGCCCCCATATGATCGTTGCCTGTGTGTGTGTGTGATCATGGTGTGGCAACACCTCCGTCACAAAAATTAATTGTGTGGTGTAGGTGTGATATGATAAAATTTAATTGATAGGTTTATGGTGTAATGTGATTAGTGTGATGACTGATGAGAGTTGCCTCTAAGATCGCGAGTTTATTGATAGAAAAAACGCAAAAGAATCTGTAATTATGAGTTGTTAATGAAAAGCAAAAGTAGATGAAAACTTGTAGCTTTTCCACAAGTGAGAAACACACATCATGATTAGTTTAATTATCTATGTAACCACTCAAATTATATTCCAAAATAATTGCCCTATTTTTTGACATTTGTAAATTTGAAAGGTCGTTGGTGGTTACATCATTCACCATAATTTCTTGATAAAAATAGACAAAAGAATTTGTTGAAATTTTAGTGTTTAGTTGAAGTCATAAAATAAATATAAACTGAAACTAAGAAGTGTAACACTACAACAAGACACAACAAATGATTGTTTGGTAGTTTAGTTGTAAAAGCTAAAATCTTTTTTAAAATAAATAGGATTCAAATTCTGACATAATGTACATTTTGTTTGTTGTAATTTAGTAATAATAATAGATAAGTGTGTGCTTTGCTATTTTAAAAAGATCTATTTTTAATAGAATCTGAATTAGCAGGCTTCAACATTAAAGTGCTTGATTTTCTAAAAAGTTTGGTTGGCAATTGTGCAAAAACATTTCTTTTCAGATAATAGATATACCATGGGCCCTAAGACTATGGGGGTATAGAACTATAGATCACTCATTGCTAGCTTTCACTCTATGTTGCATCAGCCTCAGTTTTTTTTAACGACTACTGACGGGTGTCTGACCCACTCAATAATCTTAATTACTTGAGTACGTAACTCGAGACCATTTTTAAAAGAAAACTAATCATAATTGAGAGAAAACCTACTGATCCAACCTGAATTGTTATAAGTGGGACTTGAACCCAAAACTTCTCACTATTTTCAATAAGTATTAGAATAACTCAACTCAACCATTAAGTTAAAGATCATTGGTCAGTGTCTCGTATCATATTTCACTATTTTCCTTCCTTTCATTCAACCAAGGAAATACCTTACTCCCTATTCATTCTACACTCTTCTTTTTGAATAATAATCATAATTTTATGCTTTATAATATATATATATATATAAATTAAAGAGTTAATTACACATATGGTTCTTGTGTAATGATCATATTGCAACTATGGTTCAAACTTAAGAAATTATAGTGATGTCCTAATTATTTGTGAAAGTGTAACATAGGTGGCTTTTGATGTTGAAAACGTTAAGTTTTCCGGTTAAAATTTTAAAATGATGAAACACCCCCTATTTTAAATAACTAAATTTATGTAACAAGCTTTAAAATATTAAAGAAGTGGGACGCAACATGTTACCCCACCCACACCTTCATCCCTATCGCCACTAGCCACTTGTTGCCACAAGGAAACACCAACAAGTTGAATGAACGTCACACCTCTGAGCACTGCAACTTGAAGCCCACCCATTGTCACCACCATTCTTCATCTAAAACTTATATTCGATCACCCCTTTCTAATATGTTCTCCTCCACCACCATCATCGTTACAGGACCGGTGAAGGGGGTCAATGTAACAGTTTCACAGTTTAGAAGAGTGTTAGAACACTTAACAGATCAAATAGGGAACCAGCTTATGTTAAAACAAAGAACACAAGTAAAAAATAGAACAAGAACATGAACAAGATAATATGGTTTTTCAAAAATGATGTATATTGCTCTCAAGTTCGTACAAAGTGTTACAAAGCTTAAAGAAAATGACAAGTACTTGAGACACTTTATACTACATTCTACAGCTGGCCATACTTTGAATGCCAGCTGGAACACTAATCTAAACAACAATATCAATGTAAAGTCAAAAGACAGATTGCCTTTTAACTAGTGACTGTGACATGACATAGCTCACATCCTTATCTAATACAAAAATAATAAAAGTACAAAAGTAGAAAGTTATAGACTCAAGACTTTAATCTATAGTCTGACAAAAGTATGGACTTTTCACCAACTCATATAAGTTGGTGAGTCTTCAGAGGTGATAGCGAAAAGTGGTTCAACTTTTGTCAAAAGGTGATTTAAAAAAAGCATGTCTTCTCTGTCTTCGGAAGAAATCAGTCTCTTGGCTTTGGAAGACTTTGTCTTTGAAGCTTCGGAAGACTTCATATTTGGCTTCGGAAGATTTGGTCTTTTGGCTTCGGAAGATTTGATACCTAGTGTAACTCATTGAGTTGTATCAAATCTCTCAAAGTAACTTTCTTGTACTTCACATGTGCATGCTGAGAGCTTCTTTGGTTGCATCAGCCACTAAATGTAATCCTTACAAACTCCCCCTAGGCTGATGCTACCAAAACTGAAGGTGCACCTTGAATCTAGATCTTCATCTGTTGACAGTCCTCATCAAAATCAAGACCATTCCTGTAATGAATACACTTAGAGGCTGATGCAACCAAGATCAACCAAAGAGCTCTCAGCATGCACAAGTAATGTACAAGGAAACTTCGAAAGATTTGATATAACTCGGTGAATTATGCAAAGTATCAAATCTTCCGAAGCCAAATGACCATATCTTCTAAAGCTAAAGATGAAGTCTTTCAAAGCTTCAAAGACAAAGTCTTCCAGAGCTTCAAAGACAAAGTCTTTCAAAGCTTCAAAGACAAAGTCTTCCGAAGCTAAAGACTGATTTCTTCCGAAGACAGAGAAGACATGCTTTCTCTGAATCACCTTTTGACAAAAGCTGCACCACTTCCCGCTACCACTTCTGATGACTCACCAACTTATATGGTTTGGTGAAAAGTTCATACTTTTGTCAAGTGGAGATTAAGGACTTTTGTTTGTAGCTTTTCAACTATGTACTTTTATCCTTTTTGTAATATATTAGGATGTGAGCTATTGCATGTCATAGTCACCAGTCAAAAGGCAATCTGAATTTTGACTCTACATTGATCTTGTTGTCTAGATTAGTGTTTCCAGCTGGCTTTCAAAGTATGGCCAGTTGTAGGATGTAGTATAAAGTGTCTCAAGTACTTGTATCTTTATGTATGCTTTATGACACTTGTAAGAGATTGAGAGCAAGTTACATCATTCTTGAAAATCATATTTGAGTGTTATTGTTCTTGTTCTTTTAGTTGTGTTCATTTTTTCATCACTAACCGATTTTCTATTTGATCTGCTAAGTGTTTCCACCTCTCTCCACCTTGTGAAACTATTGCATTGACCACCCTTCCTGCTCCTGCAATTCGTATCAAAGCATTTCAGGCTCTTGATTATAAGATCTCACCATCTTAGATCACTTAGTTTCACAAAACACTTATCAACTCAAATGACAGCTCTTTCTAAGGCTGATATGGAAACCGATACTATGACAAAGTCTCCACTGATCACTCCTAATGACTTTGATACTTGGTTCCAACGTATGGAAGGGTTCATCAAGTATCCCGACAACAGGATGTGGAGATCTGTTGTTGAAGTACCTCACATCCTAAGCACATCTTCAGCCACTGCTGGAGGTGGGATGATACTAAAGAAAATGGCTAACTACTCTGAAGAAGACTGGAGAAGATAGATGTAGATCAAAAATCCATGATTGCTCTTCAAACTGCTCTTCCTAACTTCATATACAGAGGCTTAAAGAAGTGCAAAACTGCTAAGCAGCTCTGGGATGCACTGAAGCTTATGTATGAGGAGTCTGAGGAAGCCAAGGAGAACAAGAAAGACATAATGAAGCAGCAGTTTGAAAACTTCACCTACAAGATAGGTGAAACCATGACTCAACAATACTTTAGGTATGTTGAGATTATGGATACTCTAATGAATGTTGGAGTAAAATGATATATACCACTTGGAATCAAGATAATTTTATAATGGAGATTGAAGATAACCAGAAGAAATTAGAGAGAAATCATACTCAAATCATAATAATTTTATTCCTATCCTTAAAAAACTTTGCAACTCATTATAAATAAGAGAAAGAAAACAAACTACCCATAACTCTAGTGATCCATTACTTCCTAAAATAATGCAGAAAACTACCACACCTACTTTGACCATTAACAATGAAATAACAATTAGTAAATATTAATCAATCAATAATATCTTGCATGAGAATGTGGAATATGAGGGCCAAGGGTACTTATCATTCCACCCCCGTTAAAGTATCCTTGTCCTCAATGATTAGATCAGAAGAGACTTGAAGAAGTGCCACGGCGACCGCCACTCGGTTCTCCTGGCGTTATTTGGATATGTCTTAGCGAAACGCCACGGCAGGCACCACTCAGTTTCCCAGATGTCTTCCATATAACTCAAACCAACTTGCACGAACAGACCATGCGGAACATAATTATTAGAAACCATAATATATGATGGAGCTTGGGCACGGGGAATACCTCCATGTGAGACAATGAATGGAGTCGTAAATCTAGCAGGACCATTGGACAAGTCGATCTTAAAATGGTTCTTCCATAAACTAATCTACCTTGGATTAGACTTGGTTTTTTTTTGAGATTGTGGCTTTAACCATCAGAGTCATCACGTGGGTCACATGCAAGAATCTGACCACTCATCAAGGTGTTGTGTGTAGGGGCTAATGTTGGTACAAGCTGCGTCGGTGGTACAAGGCGGCGATTGGAGGTGGCGGTGCACGTGATAATGTTGCTGTAGAATTGGGTGGCAGGACACGTGGTTTGGTGGAAGATACAATTGGTGGAGGTGCAAGGGATTGACGGGTTTCCAACGCAGTTTTGATCGACCGAAACTCGTTGAGAATTTTTAGAAACTGGACTCGAGCCTCACAAAGGATTCATTCACCCATTGACGAAACTCGATTTCGGATAGTGTTTTGAGTAGCCATGGATCACGGCGCCTCTGATACCAAATGGTTTATACCACTTGGAATCAAAATATGTATAGAATGGAGATTGAAGATACCAGAAGAAATTAAAGAGAAATCAGATTCAAATCATAATAATTTCATTCCTATCCTTAAAGAACTTTGAAACTCATTATAAATAAGAGAAAGAAAACAAACTACCCATTACTCTAGTGATCCATTACTTCCTAAAATAATGCAGAAAACTACCACACCTACTTTGACCATTAACAATGAAATAACAATTAGTAAATATTAATCAATCAATAATATCTTGCATGAGAATGTGAAATATAAGAGCCAAGGGTACGTATCATAAAACTTGAGAATAGAAACATAGTGAGAAAGTTAATGTTCTCTCTTCTCAGACAATGGACTCACTACTGTGTGGCCATCAAGAGAACTGAGAACCTCTCTACTCTTACTCTCATAGAGCTGTATGGTATCCTTAGTGGTTACCAGATGGAGATGAACTTGCAATATCCATCAAGCAGCTCTTCCAACAATCAGCCGAGTTCAGCCTTTCACGTGGTTGAAAGGGACAACATAGAACCATAGCATCATCTCATATGCTTCCCTGAAAACTCATAAATGGGTCCTTTTATCACCTTCCCTAAGACCCTAAGGGAGAGCTACATCCAAAGAAGCCCATTCCAAAAGACAAGCTCTGCAGAAGCCTTTATGTCTACTAATGAAAGTTGTGCTTGGACCGTATCTATCCAGATGATCTAGAGTACATGGATATAGTTCAACAGATGGCTCTTCTCACTCATAGAGCCAAGAAGTTCTACAAGAGGATAGGAAGAAAGTTTCCTAGTAACGTGGCAAGTGGAAAGTTTGGACTGGACAAAAGAAAAGAGAAGTGTTACAACTATAACCAAATGGGCTACTTTGCTAGAGAGTGCAAGACACCAAGGACAAACGGTGGCCAGGCACAATCCAGACTAAGCTACACTGATCTAGTTCCAAGAACCAGAAGCCAAGCTAACCAAAACAACATGTTGTTGTTGCTATTGAAGAAGGACACTTTAACTTAAGCTTTCAGGTAAAGGATGCTTCTCCAAACCAAGCACTGATGGCTGATCATGAAGAAGCTAGGGTATTGGAAAATCTTTTTACTCCTGAATGCATTGCTAGAGTTAACATGTATAGGTCCTACAACTTGGAAGTGAGATCTGATCTTGAGTCCTTGAACATTTTAAAAGCTAATTTTAAAGAGCTGAAAATGATTATAAACGTAAAATAGAAGATTTAGAGAAAACCATTTCAACTCTTAAGCATGAGCACACAAATTATAAGACTTAAATTAAAGATCTCATTACCAAGTTAACTCAGTGCCAAGCTGAGCTTGTGATCAGCAAAGATAAGGCAGAAAATTGTGTTCTTGAAGAGGAAACCTTCAAGAACACAATATCTTCATCCATGCATGCAAAGATTTTTTATCAGAACACGCAAGGATTGGGTTTAAGCGAGATAGCTCCTCCACATACATTGTTATCTGTAAGACCTCCAAGGTGTGGAACTTGTCAAGATGAGCTACCCTCCATAGATCCCATTCAAGAAGAGGATTAAGATGAAAAGGAGATAGTGAAGGATGAACCTAAGGTGAGTGAGAAGGGTTATCCTGAGAAGGGACACTATTCTCCTAGAAAGAAAAAAGAATCAAGGATGACCAAGTCTGCAAGGAAGAACTTGATCAGGGCAGCCAAAAGAAAGTCCAAGAAAGCCCAAGAGATCAAGGCCACTTTCAGCTCCAAGCAAAAGCAGGTTTTCATCTATACTGGATATGAAGTGGTAAAGACTGAAGACTCAACTATGGACTCGAGTACCAAGAGTCCTAGTTCATGTTCAAATCATCCTGATCCAGAGAAGAAGGCTGATAAAATATGCATCACTGCTGCACAGCTTGAACCATCCAGTTCCAAGAGCAAGCCTCATCCCAAAAAGCCTGTTGCATCATCTGAGAAGTTGAAGAAGGAAGTGAAAAGTGATCAAGCTTAGCCTCTCACTCAAAAGAAGATTCTCAAAAGCATGCCAACTGAATGCATCATGTGTGGTAGTACTTCTCACTTTGCTAAGGATTGCCTCTACAATCCAAAAGTACTATCCATATGAACAAGAAGAAAACTTCTGAGAAGAAGAAGAAGAAGAAGATAACTTCATAAGGAAAATCACCTCCTTTCGGAAGCTCCAAGGTTAAAAAGAAGATAAGTAAAAACTTACCTTTGGAAGAAATTTTGGTCTCGAAAGAAAAGAATGCTTCCAAAATACTGAAGTCTACTCAGTAGATGCAAAAGCTTCCGAAGGTCAATTCTCCAAAACTTCCAAAGTATTGAAGGCCAAGTCTAGTCTTCCGAAGATGGTGTGGAAGATGAAGGAAGGCCATGTGACTGAAAGTTCTTCATCAACAATAGTAAATGATCCTCAGAACTTGCATATAGGATCAATTACTGTTGTATTATCTTTATTTCACTTTGACAAGCCCAAGACCAGAGAGGGAGGCTTGGGTTTCCAAATATAACTAACCATCTCTTTATGTGTAGGAACAACTAAAAATCAAAAGGAATATATGGATCATTGACAGTGGCTATTCCAGGCACATGACATGCAATGCTTCTTTGCTTCAAAACATTAAGAAAATTGATGGAGGGCCAATTGTTTTTGGAGGAGAATCTAGTGGTTACATTTCTGGAATAGGCAGGGTCACAAATGGTAAGCTCAGCATTGAAAAAGTAAATTTTGTTAAGGAGCTTGGGTACAATCTTCTGAGTGTATCCCAATTTTTGATCAGAGACACAACATGCTCTTTACTGAGCATGAGTGCATTGTTCTCAAGCCCGGGTGGTCATTCCTCAAGAGCATATCTTGCACAAAGCCCCCAGGAAAGGGAACATGTACAAGATGGATTTGTAGGAAACATCACCTTCAAGAAAAGTCTCTTGTTTTCTATCTAAAGCCAATAGTGATGAGTCTTTCCTCTAGCATAAAAGAATGTTCCATGTAAACTTTAAGAACATGAATAAATTAATTAAGAATGATTTGGTAACTGGAATGCCAAAGAAAGAGTTTACAAGTGCTGACCATTATGTTGCATGCCTGAAAGGAAAGCAACACAAGGTATCTCACAAGCCAAAGGAAATTAACTCTATCACTAAACCCCTACACTTATTACATATGGATCTCTTTGGCCCCACCAATGTAACGAGTTTAGGAAGGACCTCTTATTGCTTGGTGATCACAAATGACTTTACAAGATATACTTGGGTCTTCTTTCTTAGAACTAAGGATGAGACCCCTGAGATCTTGAATAGCTTCATTCTAAAAATTAAGAATCAATATGATCACAAGGTCAAGATCATAAGATGTGATCAAGGAACCGAATTCAAAACCAAATCCTTGATGCACTTTGTGATGAAAAGGTTATTTCAAGACAATATAGTGCTCCCAGGACTCCTTAGCAAAACATATTGCTGAGAGGTGAAACAAGACACTTATTGAAGCTGCAAGAACCATGCTGTCTGACTCTAAACTGCCCATCACCTTATGGGCAGAGGCAGACAACACTACCTGCTATGTGTAGAATAGAGTTTTAGTGGTAAAGACTCATGGTAAGACTCCTTATGAAAAATGGAAGTAGATGACATTATCTTTGGGTCAACTAATCCAAAGCTCTGCAAAGACTTTGAGAGGCTGATGAAGAATAGATTTGAAATGAGTGCCATAGGGGAACTAAATTTCTTTCTAGGAATTCAAGTGAAGCAAGTTGACAATGGCATCTTTATAAGTCAATCAAAGTATGTACAAGACATACTTACAAGATTCAACATGATTGATTGTAAGGTTGCCAAGACACTTATAGCCAGAAACAACTCCCTTGGACCTGATCTTGAGGGGAGTGTATGGATGAACATCTCTACAGGGCTATGATTGGGTCTCTTATGTATCTCACAGTCTGCAGGCCTGATATCATGTTTGCCATATGCATCTGTGCAAGATATCAAGCCAACCCTAAGATGCCACACCTGGTTGCTGTCAAGAGGATTCTTAGCTATCTCAAAGGTGCTTCCAAGCTTGGCCTTTGGTATCCAAAGAATTCTGACTTTAATCTGTATGCCTATACAGATAGTGACTATGGTGGCTGTAACATGACTGAAAAGTCAACATATGGGGGATGTCAATTTCTTGGTTGAAGGATAGTCTCATGCTAATACAAGAAACAATCCTGTGTATTTGTATCAACTGCTGAAGCTGAATACATTGTTGCTGCAAGCTACTGTGCTTAAGTGCTTTGGATTCAAAATCAGATGCTAGACTATGGATTTAACATCAAGGAGACTCCCATCCACATAGACAACAACAATGTTATCTCTATTACATAGAATCCTCTACAACAATCAAAGACAAAGCACATCAACATCAGGTATCATTTGATTATAGATATTTTGAAAAAGAATTGATAAAACTAGTCAAAGTTAACACAAATGAACAATATGTTGATCTGTTCACAAAAGCTTTTGATGAACAGAGATTTAAGTATCTTGTATCAGCTATTAGATTATTAACTTTGAGTAGATTTTCTTAAACTAAATTCAACATTACTTTTTCAAATATGTGTGTCTTAATTTGTCTATATCATCACCTATATAAGACCAGTTTACTTTGAAAGAAATTTTTCAAAATGATATTACTTAGAATTTTGAGAATTTCAGATATGTTTTCTTTCGGAAGACATCAAGTTGTCTTCAGAATAAAATTATGTCTTCAAAACAAATAACTACTTCTTAGAAGTTTACCTTCGGAAAAAACTCTGATATATCTTCCGAAGCTTAAATCTGCCTCTGTCACACCCCAACCACAGCGGTTTCCTGTGGGGCGTGATCATCACAGAAACCATAGTCATTGATCGACCACTACATGATTCGATAAAAACATACGTTGCAATCACGTTGAAAGATACATAATTGTTTTCAGAGTTACATAGCGGAAGTAGTAGCAAAATGTAAATTGTTTTTCAAACAAGGCCATTTAAAAATAATGTCCCAAAAGCATGCATGAATCCTAGAATGCGATAAACTCCAAACAACCTAGCATCGTGCAAACCTTAATTTCCTGAGAAAACATGCATGAAATATGTCAACATAAAGTTGGTGAGTTCACAGGTTTTAAAGTAATAGTAAACTGTGTAATGGACCACAAGTCTTTCCATGATTTGATTATCGATCATACAATACTACAACATTATATAAGCATTGCAACCGAAGCTAGAAGGTAACTGTAATAGATTGCCCCTACCCATGCCTACCGTAAGCACAGGGGTGAACATGCTAATAATGCACCCGTTTAAAACTCCAGTCAAGGTTAGGGTAATTAACCCGGGTGGGGTAGTCAAACCCAATAGTACTATCCATGATTACCTCGCTTTGGGAAATAAACTAACGGTCCGATAACAGGGGACTTCATACGGTAAGTAACAACTTATATAACTTGTGAAACTATTGACAAGTAATTGTGTCCATAAAAATAGTAATTTGCATATAATCTCCCCTAAAATGAAAATAAGTAAAAATGGGCCGTGAAACTCACCTGTAAAGTGAGCCGGGTATGAAATCTGAAAGTATCTAAAGTACTCGGGGAAAACCAACCTAAGCTCGCCCTAGAATAAATAAGTCAACTTATGTCTAAGTAATTGCTCCTACATGTAATGTGAGCATGTAACCATATCATCCACATAACTTGGTAACAAAGTGTTTGGCTTGACGACCCGTTGGTGATATAGGATGTTAATTTGTGAAATATATTTACTTAGAAAATTTAATAAATAATATTTTGCTTGAAACTATTTGAAAACCCTTGTATTTTAAAGTTGACATATTATTTGGGTAACTAAATATCATTTCGACTCGACCCGAGATGTGACATGAGTGTCATGTAATTATTTATATATTTTTCATATGTAATTTATGGAAATTAGGGTTCTGAAGAAATCTTATTTTTCTCGGTAAAATAATACTTGTATTATTTTAAATGAAGGCAATTTCGAAATATTTACATCTAAGTAAAATTACTAAATTTCATATTTTTACTACCCATATAAATATATAGATATATTTGTCCATAAAATAATTATTTAATTATTTTCTTAGTAGATTTATTATTTTATTTTATTTAACTTTTAAGAGCTTAATTTATGAAATTAAGGTTTCTTTAAATTATTTATAATTTTTATTACATTATATCATAATGTAGAATATCTTTAATGAATTAACTAGATACCTTAGTAATTTACCAAGTTGTTTAAACCCATATTTAGTAAACTAGAAGCTAGCGTTATAAAGTTCATAAATTTTATATTCTAAGTCCCAGTCAAAGCAACAAGGTAATGTGTCATATTTGTTAGAAGTCATCTACTAACTATTTTAACACACTATTTAGACTAACATAATATTTAATTATGAAGTTTATATTTTCCACTTAAGTCTCAAGTATAAGTATATATATATATATATATATATATATATATTATATATATATATATATATATATATATATATATATATATATATATATATTTAACCATTCTTGTCACCTTGGTCAAATTATCATCTAGTCATAACTCAACCTTCATATTACAACTTACTAACTAAATATAACTTGTAGAATATATATAAGTGTTCATAATAATACTTGTAAAACATCTAAAATTCCATAAGCATAATGAAACCGACTTTTCTTGGGTTTCAACAAACCCTTATGTTTTTATATAAAATCACCAACTAGTAACTTGATCAAACATGGATCTATAAATATTTACTTTTAAAGCAAGAATTATTATTTAGTTCATGTTAAAATGTTTTGTATGAAGTAAAATCCTTGAAACTCCTTGTTAGTAAAAACATAATTTTTAACCAAAATATCTTTTATGGATGAAGATAGTTACATGTGAATTAGTAGATAAATAAACATGGTGAAAAAAGATATATAAACAAGTAGAAATAGTTCTTACTAAGATCAAGCAAAGAAAGATGAAAAGGTTGTTGTAGGATGTTAGGAAGCTTCAAAATTGCTTGATCTTCACCTAAGAGCACTTGAAACACTTAGATTTGTAGAAGATGAGTTTTGAAAGATGGTGAAGTGGGGTGGTGAGGCTTGGCCGAAAATTTGAAGGAAGAAAGAGGAGAAGAGTGTGTTGGTGATTTTGGTGATTTGTTGGATGAAGTGTGTGAATGTTGCTTGTATTTGTAATCTCTACAAGCTCATATCTTTGGATCTTGGTCAACCATAGGGAAGGGAACTCACACATATGGAAAGGAATAATGTAACTTTGTTCATAACTTTTCCTTAACATCAAAATGACAAGTCTTGAGCTTCACAAAAGACAACTTGTCTTGTGAGGATTTGACAAGGGAAGAAGAAGAAGATAAGAAAGGTGGTGGGGAGGGGGTGTAAGGGGACGGCCATGAAGGTGGGGGGGTTTGGTTTTCAAATTTTTTTTTTATAGTATTGAGTATTTGGTGGTATTTCTTGTATTTTGGAATTTTTATATATTTTTATATTTTTACTTGTTACCTTTTAAAATACATAAAAATATTATAAGAAATCATATAAGTTCACATATTTTAATATTGATGATATGTAAATAATAACTCGTGTATCTAGTAGTTGCGTAACGCGTTTTATCCGGTTAAAATATCAATTTACGCGTTAAGGTTTATTTATAAGTTTAGGCTTTTCCAATGTATTTATTTTGGAACTTAAAATACTTTGAAACACTTTAAAGTATTTATTGACATACATATATTAATTGTCACCAACGTTCGTGTGTGCTTGTATCGCGTGTAAAAATGGTAATTACGCCAAATTACCAATGCATGAAATGTTATGCGTGAAATTTGCAATGCATAAAACGACTTTAATAATTGTAATTAAATTGAAAATAAGTAGTATAAGTTTAATTATGACCAAGTCAAGGCCGGTATTGACCTGAAATTGCCGATTGTCACATACTGCCCATGTTAGAAAGAATTTTGTCTCGAAATTCAGTTAGGGTTGTCTGCAGATGCCAGGGTTTCAAACAAGTAAGGGTAGTTGAGCTTCATTTGGTCTTCGCGTTCCCAAGTAAATTTGGGTCCTCGCCTGGAATTCCATCGGACCTTCACTATAGGAATGCGGCTTCGTTTCATCTTCTTTACCTCTCGATCTAGGATCTCCACAGGTTTCTCAATAAAATAAAGTTGTTCATCAATCTGAACCTCATCGAGTGGTATAACTAGAGTTTCATCTGACAGGCACTTCTTCAGATTTGACACGTGGAAAGTGTCATGAACACTACTAAGTTCTTGAGGTAGTTTGAGTTTGTAAGCTACGGGACCAATCCTTGCTAGGATTTCAAATGGTCCAATGTATCTGGGGTTTAGCTTACCACGTTTACCAAAACGAATAACTCCCTTCCAAGGTGAGACTTTAAGTAGGACTTTATCTCCCACTTGGAATTCCAATGGTTTACGTCTCACGTCAGCGTAGCTTTTCTGACGGTCACGCGTGGCTTTGAGTCGGTTCTGAATCTGAGCGATCTTTTCCGTGGTCTCGTGTATGATCTCAGGACCAGTGAGTTGACTATCGCCAACCTCTGTCCAACACAGTGGTGATCGACACTTCCTTCCGTATAGTGCTTCAAATGGTGCAGCTTTGATACTGGTGTGATAACTGTTATTGTAAGAAAACTCAGCTAAGGGTAGATGAGTATCCCAATGGTTTCCAAAGTCCATCACACAAGCTCTAAGCATGTCTTCCAATGTCTGAATGGTCCGTTCACTCTGACCATCCGTTTGAGGGTGATATGCGGTACTCATATCCAACCGTGTACCCAAGGCCTTTTGTAATGATTGCCAAAATCTCGAGGTAAATCGACTGTCTCGATCGGAGATAATGGAGATCGGTACTCCATGTCTCGAAACAACCTCCTTGAGATAAACCCTCGTCAACTTTTCCATTTTATCAGTTTCCTTAATTGGTAGGAAGTGAGCAGACTTTGTCAGTCGATCCATAATTACCCAAATCGTATCACAACCGGTGGATGTCTTGGGTAGTTTTATGATGAAGTCCATGGAAATCTTCTCCCATTTCCATTGAGAAATCTTCGGTTGGTGCAGTAATCCAGATGGTTTCTGATATTCTGCCTTAACCTTTGAACATGTGAGGCACTTGCTAACGTAGGTGGCTATGTCAGCTTTCATGTTAGGCCACCAGTATAACTCCTTCAGGTCCTGATACATCTTATCAGAGCCTGGGTGGATGGAGTATCTTGATTTGTGTGCCTCGTTCATCACAAGTTCCCTTAAGTTTCCATAATTTGGCACCCAAATTCGGTTCATAAAGTATCGAGCTCCATCGGACTTGATCTCAAATTGCTTATCCATGCCCGAAGTGATTCATTTTTCAAATTTTGTTCCTTCAGTGCTTTGGACTGAGCATCTCGAATTTGAGTAGTTAAACTCGTATGGATCTTCATTCCTAACGCTCGCACCCGTAAAGTTTTGGTTCGTTCTTTCCTACTCAGAGCGTCTGCTACAACATTCGCTTTTCCAGGATGATAACGAACCTCACAGTCATATTCGTTTAGTAACTCGACCCACCTGCGTTGTCTCATGTTTAATTCCTTCTAATCGAAGATGTGTTGCAGGCTTTTGTGATCAGTGAATATAGTACACTTGGTACCATACAAGTAGTGTCGCCAAATCTTTAGTGCGAAAACAACAGCTCCCAATTCGAGGTCGTGAGTGGTGTAATTTTTCTCATGCACTTTTAATTGTCGAGAAGCGTAAGCAATGACCTTGTTGTGTTGCATCAGGACACAGTCAAGTCCTTGCCGTGATGCGTCGCTATCACCACAAAACCATCAGTTCCCTCCGGTAGGGACAGAATTGGCGTGCAACACAATTTCTGCTTTAACAATTGAAACGCTGCTTCTTGTTTATCACCCCAATCGAACATGTTATCTTTCTGAGTCAGGGTTGTCAATGGTTGGGCTATTTTGGAGAAATTTTTATAAAGCGTCGGTAATAACCTGCCAATCCTAGGAATTGTCGCACCTCAGTCGGGGTCTTAGGTGCTTCCCAGTTCTTAATGGCCTCTATCTTGGAGGGGTCAACATGTATGCCTTTCTCATTGACTATATGACCGAGAAATTGCACTTCTCGAATCCAGAAGTCGCATTTTGAAATTTTGGCATACAACTTCTCGTTTTTGAGTAGTTCCAAGATTAACCTTAGATGTTGCTCGTGCTCATCCTTGGTTCGCGAGTTTATTAAGATCTCATCGATGAAGACGATCATGAATTTATCCAAGTAAGGTTTGCACACTCTATTCATGAGGTCCATGAATACAGCTAGTGCATTGGTTAACCCAAATGGCATGACCATGAACTCATAGTGACCATAACGTGTTCGAAATGCGGTCTTGGGGATATCTTCCTCCTGGATTAGTAATTGGTGATATCCGGAACGTAAGTCAATCTTCGAGTAGTAACTAGATCCCTGAAGTTGGTCGAATAAGTCGTCGATTCGAGGGAGAGGATACCGGTTCTTAATGGTGAGTTTGTTTAACTCTTGGTAGTCGATGCACATTCGAAAAGGTCCATCCTTCTTCTTGACAAACAAGACCAGGGCTCCCCAGGGTGAGAAACTTGGTCTTATGAATCCTTTATCTAATAATTCTTGTAATTGATTAGACAACTCTTGCATCTCTGATGGTGCTAGCCGGTATGGGGATCGTGCTACTAGAGCAGCTCCAGGTACCAAGTCAATTCAAAATTCGACTTGCCTTTGAGGTCGAAGTCCGGGAAAGTCCTCGGGAAAGACTTCTGGGTAGTCTCGCACGATGGGTATGTTCTCGATTCTTTTCTCCTCGGTTTGCTTCTCCACTACGTGCGCCAAGATTGCATGATAGCCTTTTCGTAAGTACTTTCGGGCCTTCATACATGAAATGATCCTTAACACCGTACCATGCTTTTCTCCTTGAATCGATATGGTCTCTCCGCTCGGATGTGGAATGCGAACGATCTTCTCACGACAAACGATTTCCGCTCGGTTTTCCGACAACCAATCCATGCCAATAACAATGTCAAAACTCCCTAGGGTTACAGGTAGCAAATCTATATCGAACGTGTGGTCCGTCAAGCTAAGAGTGCATCCTCGTATGATTTTGTTGGTTTCAATCAACTTACCATCGGCTAACTCTATTGTATACTTGGAAGTCAAACAGGTAGGAGTAATTTCAAGCAATGGACGAAATTCGCTAGACACGAAACTCCTGTCGGCACCCGTATCGAATAGGATAGATGCATAGATATTATTTACAAGAAACGTACCTGTAACAATGTTCGGGTCCTGTCGAGCTTCTCCAGCTCCAATTACAAAATCTCGTCCACGTGCGTTGTTTCCACCAATTTGCTTCAAGTTCGGACAATCCTTGCGAAAGTGCCCGGTTACACCACATTCGAAACACGCACGATTGTTTCCTATTTTAGGAGCAGGGTTGGGCTTTCGGCAGTCCTTAGTCACATGGCCAAAACGTTTGCACTTCTGGCACATGGAATCCCCACATGCACCTAGATGATGAAAGTTACACTTGTCGCACTTAGGTAGGTTTCCAGCATACCCACCTTTTGTCTTCTTCTCAGATGGGCCAGCAGTGAAAGCCCTAACAACCACTTGTTTGTTTTGATTTTGATGCGGGGCATTTCGGCCATGATTGTTGTCCCACTTCCTCTTGTTGTCATAGTTCTTTTCCACTAACGTCTTCTTCACAAATACTCCCTGACGTACAGCTTGATCAGTCAGGTCATGAGCAATTCTGACAGCCTCTTGGATGGTGGCTGGCTTGGATGAGGTCACCATGCTCTGAATTTGGGGTGCAAGGCCCCAAATGTACCTTTCCACATGCTTGAACTCTGGGTTAACCATGTGAGGGCATAGACGAGCAAGGTCATGAAATCGGGTGGTGTAGCTTGTAACTTCTGCACCCTTCATGGTATGGTTCCAGAATTCAACCTTAAGTTTTTGCAATTCATTTCGAGGGCAATACTCATCAATCAGCATTTGTTTCAACTCATCCCAAGTGATTTGATAGGCAATGTCAATACCCAAAGTCTAGGCATGAGCATTCCACCAAGTGAGTGCTTGACCTTCAAAGGTACATGTGGCGAATTTCATCTTATTCTCCTCAGCACAGTTACTGATTCGCTGGACTGACTCCATCTTCTCTATCTAGCTGACCAAACCAACAGCTCCTTCATTACCGCGAAAGTTAAACGGTTTACAGTTTAGGAACGTCTTGTAGGAGCAACCTTTGTTGTTAGCATCAGATCCTGTGTTGTAGGTTTAATCATATTAATAATAGTTAAACGTTAACAATGACCTTTGTATCTCAGGTCTTTAGTTACGCCAGACATATAATACCTCCTGCGCCACTGGCATTGCCTCCATTTACTTCAGATCCTCCTGCGCTGCGATTCGCCTCGTGATGTAGATTGCATCCGCCACTCGTTGCGCCACAAGTTGTTCGATGGCCTCTGCTGTCATGGGAGTACCACTTCCCATATTGGTTCTGATGTTTCTCCTTCGCGGTGGCATGTTTCTTCAAATCATAATGATAAGCAAGATAAGACAATATTTAATAATGTCAAACACATGTGCACCAAAAGTAAACAATCATAACACCAAGCAACCACGCAATATATAGAAGATAACATAACTTGATAATAAATTGTACAAATTACAAAATATTTTAAGAGTACACACTCCTACAACAAGTTAATATCCAATATTACGTGAGCACAGCCCGCTCACGATAGGCAATCAATGGAATAAATGAGTGAATGCGCCTGTCTGCACAGCTGCCATGGCCATGAGCATACACACGGCTGCCAATGCAGTAGAGGATGCCAGGCGCTCTTCCATCACCATCACTCTTTCTTCAGCCACTGTCGCGCGCTGCTCTGCTTGAGTAGCTCTCTGCTCCGCTGCCTCCACTCTCTGCGTCATAGCTGCCATGTCCCCTTGTACGCTAGTGAGTCGGTCATGCATCGTGTGCAGGGCCTGATCATCAAGGTATCTGCTCTCCTCAATCGCTAACAGTCGGCACTCCACATCCTCCATATCGATGGTATCCTGAACTCCTATAAGCTCGGCCCGTATCTCATGTAGTTGCTGATCGTGCCTTGCAGAACGTGCCACCAGTAGAGGCACGGTGAGCTCCACTGGCTCTCGAGTGAGTGGTATCGAGCCTGGGGAATGTGATGACTCTCCCACCTCAAATGTAGAAGGAATACCCTCGATGTCTCTCCACTCGTCCAGTCGACTAGGCATCCACTCCCACCAACGAATGTCGATTCTGCGCCTTTTGGGCCAGGATCGGGCTCAACAGTACAGTCTCGAGCGGGTGTGGGAGGGCGAATCGGGACATGAACCCGCTTCCTAGGAGTGTGTGCAAGAAGCATACTCCCGGGGCGAGCCTGATAGCGACGAAAAGAAGGCGGTGGTACACCCGGACCAAAGATACGGTGGGTGTCCATAGTCACCGGCTCGGGACTAGCAGCTATAGGGGTGGGGTCAACAGGCTCGGGGGCGAGGTGGAGGTGGTCAGGGTCTGCTAGCGGAGTCGGGTCAGAGGGATGAGGAATCGGGTCAATGGGCTGAGTAACAGGATCAACAGAGGGAGAGGTGGGGTCACTGGACTGGAGGGTGGCCTCGGAGGGCTCCGGGTCGGAATCAACCGGGTCAGTATCGGCCGTCTGAGAAACTGGGTCAATAGACTCTGAATCTAGGTCAACTACCTCGGTGTCAGCAGGCTGGGGGGGGGATCTGTGGCCTCGGGAGTGGGGTCAACTGGCCGAGGATCAGTAGCCACAGGGGTAGACCCCAGGGATGGCTCAACGAAGATGTGAGACATAGTCAGTGGAACGACCATCGGCAGCTGTGGGCCGATGATACGCACGACTCCCGGGATGAGCTCCACTGGGAGGTCGGCATGAATCTCAGGAGTTGACGCCCACCAATACGTGCCATCGGGTTGTGGTTAAGACCCTAGTGGTGTCAGGAATGGGGTTCGGAGTAGGAGAGAGGATAGGAATAAGAGGAGGTGCAGGGATCTCGGCCTCAGTGGGAACAGTAGGCTGGAGCACGGCATCGGACGAAGGGGTCAGGATGACTGATGTAGATCCAGTGGATGAGGTCGGAGATGTCGGCTCATACTCCTCATCTGAGTCAAAAACGTATATCGGCATCGATGCAGACGACATCTCTATGGCAAGGCAACACACAAGTAGAATTGATATAAGTTAAGTTAATGTATAAAGTGTTAAAGACATGTAATGAACTACAGTTATAGTCTAGGTCCACTAAATGCAACCTAATTCCCTATAACCAATGGCTCTGATACCAATCTTTCACACCCCAACCACAGCGGTTTCCCGCGGGGCGTGATCATCATGGAAACCATAGTCATTGATCGACCACTACATGATTCGATAAAAACATACGTTGCAATCACGTTGAAAGATACATAATTGTTTTCAGAGTTACATAGCAGAAGTAGTAGCAAAAAGTAAATTGTTTTTCAAACAAGGCCATTTAAAAATAATGTCCCAAAAGCATGCGTGAATCCTAGAATGCGATAAACTCCAAACAAGCCTAGCATCGTGCAAACCTTAATTTCCTGAGAAAACATGCATGAAATATGTCAACATAAAGTTGGTGAGTTCATAGGTTTTAAAGTAATAGTAAACAGTGTAATGGACCACAAGTCTTTCCATGATTTGATTGTCGATCATACAATACTACAACATTATATAAGAATCGCAACCGAAGCTAGACTGTAACTGTAATAGATTGCCCCTACCCATGCCTACCGTAAGCACAGGGGTGAACAGGCTAATAATGCACCCATTTAGACCTCCAGTCAAGGTTAGGGTAATTAATCCGGGTGGGGGTAGTCAAACCCAATAGTACTATCCATGATTACCTCGCTTTGGGAAATAAACTAACGGTCCGATAACAGGGGACTTCATACGGTAAGTAACAACTTATATAACTTGTGAAACCATTGACAAGTAATTGTGTCCATGAAAATAGTAATTAGCATGTAATCTCCCCCAAAATGAAAATAAGTAAAAATGGGGCCGTGAAACTCACCTGTGAAGTGAGCCAGGTATGAAATCTGAAAGTATCTAAAGTACTCGGGGAAAACCAACCTAAGCTCGCCCTAGAATAAATAAGGCAACTTATGTCTAAGTAATTGCTCCTACATGTAATGTGAGCATGTAACCATATCATCCACATAACTTGGTAACAAAGTGTTTGGCTTGACGACCCGTTGGTGATATAGGATGTTAATTTGTGAAATATATATTACTTAGAAAATATTAATAAATAATATTTTGCTTGAAACTATTCGAAAACCCTTGTATTTAAAGTTGACATATTATTTGGGTAACTAAATATCATTTCGACTCGACCCGAGATGTGACATGAGTGTCATGTAATTATTTATATATTTTCATATGTAATTTATGGAAATTAGGGTTTTGAAGAAATCTTATTTTTCTCGGTAAAATAATACTTGTATTATTTTAAATGAAGGCAATTTCGAAATATTTACATCTAAGTAAAATTACTAAATTTCATATTTTTACTACCCATGTATAAATATATAGATATATTTGTCCATAAAATAATTATTTAATTATTTTCTTAGTAGATTTATTATTTTATTTTATTTAACTTTTAAGAGCTTAAATTTATGAAATTAAGGTTTCTTTAAATTATTTATATTTTTATTACATTATATCATAATGTAGAATATTTTAATGAATTAACTAGATACCTTAGTCAATTTACCAAGTTGTTTAAACCCATATTTAGTAAACTAGAAGCTAGCGTTATAAAGTCCATAAATTTTATATTCTAAGTCCCAAGTCAAAGCAACAAGGTAATGTGTCATATTTGTTAGAAGTCATCCACTAACTATTTTAACACACTATTTAGACTAACATAATATTTAATTATGAAGTTTATATTTTTCCACTTAAGTCTCAAGTATATATATATATATATATATATATATATATATATATATATATATATATATATAATATATATATATTAAACCATTCTTGTCACCTTGGTCAAATTATCATCTAGTCATAACCCAACCTTCATATTACAACTTACTAACTAAATACAACTTGTAGAATATATATAAGTGTTCATAATAATACTTGTAAAACATCTAAAATTCCATAAACATAATGTAACCCTTTTGTGACTTTTCTTGGGTTTCAACAAACCCTTATTTCTTTATATAAAATCATCAACTAGTAACTTGGTCAAACATGGATCTATAAATATTTACTTTTTAAAGCAAGAATTATTATTCAGTTCATGTTAAAATGTTTTGTATGAAGTAAAATCCTTGAAACTCCTTGTTGGTAAAAATATGATTTTTAACCAAAATATCTTTTATGGATGAAGATAGTTACATGTGAATTAGTAGATAAATAAACATGGTGAAATGAAAGATATATAAACAAGTAGAAATAATTCTTACTAAGATCAAGCAAAGAAAGATGAAAAGGTTGTTGTAGGATGTTAGGAAGCTTCAAAAATTGCTTGATCTTCACCCAAGAGCACTTGAAACACTTAGATTTGTAGAAGATGATTTTTGAAAGATGGTGAAGTGGGGGTGGTGAGGCTTGGCCGAAAATTTGAAGGAAGAAAGAGGGAGAAGAGTGTGTTGGTGATTTTGGTGATTTGTGTGGATGAAGTGTGTGAATGTTGCTTGTATTTGTAATCTCTACAAGCTCATATCTTTGGATCTTGGTCAACCATAAGGAAGGGAACTCACACATATGGAAAGGAATAATATAACTTTGTTCATAAACTTTTTCTTAACATCAAAATAGCAAGTCTTGAGCTTCACAAAAGACAACTTGTCTTGTGAGGATTTGACAAGGGAAGAAGAAGAAGAAAAAAGAAAGGTGGGGGGGGGGGGTGTAAGGGGACGGCCATGAAGGGGGGGGGGGGGGGTGGGTTGGTTTCAAAATTTTTTTTTATAGTATTGGGTATTTGGGTGGTATTTCTTGCATTTTAGAAATTTTTATATATTTTTATATTTTTACTTGTTACCTTTTAAAATACATAAAAATATTATAAGAAATCATATAAGTTCACATATTTTAATATTGATGATATGTAAATAATAACTCGTGTATCTAGTAGTTGCGTTACACGTTGTTTATCCGGGTAAAATATCAATTTACGCGTTAAGGTTTATTTATAAGTTTAAGCTTTTCCAATGTATTTATTTTGGAATTTAAAATACTTTGAAACACTTTAAAGTATTTATTGACATACATATATTAATTGTCAACAACGTTCGTGTGTGCTTGTATCGCGTGTAAAAATGGTAATTACGCCAAATTACCAATGCATGAAATGTTATGCGTGAAATTTTGCAATACATAAAACGACTTTAATAATTGTAATTAAATTGAAAATCAAGTAGTTTAAGTTTAATTATGACCAAGTCAAGCCGGGTATTGACCTGAAATTGCCGGTTGTCATAGCCTCTAAGTACTTATATGTCTTGAAGGAATATTTTCTTTCAAAATCAATTAAGTCTTGGAAGCTTTATTCTCTCTTTGAATAAATTTTTGATATTTGATATCTTTCGAAGCAAAATTTATCTAAGAAGTAAAAATACTCTAAGTATTTTTCTTCTGAAGAAATTTTTATAAAGCTAAGAATATCTTCCGAAGTCAAATTGGCTTTGGAAGTTTTTCCAAACCTTCCGAAGACAAATTATCTTTGAAGATTTTATACTTCCAAAAAAACTACCTTTTTTGGCACTTTTCAAAGGTGGGACCGATATCCGTATTTTAAAGTTTATCCTTATGCATTAATTTTGTCTCAAAACCTTACCATATATATATTGGTACAACGGTTCCCTCTTTTTCAGCTCCCTCTTAATCTGCAAAAGTTCAAACCCTAAATTCACCCACAAACCGACTTTGTTCTTAGCTTTCTTCACTTCTAAGCTAATCAAAATGGCCAACCCTGATCCCCAAAACCAACCAGATTTTTTCATACATCTTCACAGACAACACAATCAGGTTGCTATGTTATCATCTGAGAAAGATGCAGGTTTCTCAGATGTTTGCGGCTTCTTATCTCTCTCAAATACCTCACTGCCCTCACAATAGACCCTCCATTGTATGAAGAACAAATCCTAAAGTTCTAGAGGACCTGCCAAGAGGTCATCTGTACAGTAAGAAGACACTGTCTGCCACAGTGCAGGGGAAGACAATTTTTATCACTCCAGCCATAATCAACTATCATCTGAGGTTGGATGATGCAGAAGGCGAGTTGTCCTTCCCCAAATCTATTGTAAACAACTCATTTTGGAAGATAGGCTATGAAAGGGACTACTTTATCAGAACCTTCAAGAAGGGTAAGGTTTCCTCTCAATTGAAGTACCTCCTCCATGTGGTAATCCACTCTCTATCCAACAAACATGGAGGTTGGGACCAAATTCTTGAGGACTTATCCTATATAGTCAATGGGATGGTTCAAGGGGTCAAGTTCAAGTACTCTTACTTTGTTTATAAAAATTTGCTTGCAAACTTGGACTCCTTAAAAGACTATATGTTTCCTAGATATGTTCAACATATTCTTAACTGTTAACTGGGCTCACAGTTAAGGGGAACAGGTAATACTCTTAAATTGGGACAGATGAAGCCCGACATCTTCAAAACAATAAGAATATCCACTGTTGGCTTCTCAGGGGTAGAAATAGTCCTGATCCCAAAAATATTATAGCTCATTGCTCAAGATGACAACTTGGCAACACCAGCTTGAGTTCCACATGCTTGAGGCAGAGACTGTGGCTACTGAGCAAGAAACTCAGGTAGGTAGGGAACAAGATAGACAAAATATGATAACCTACCTGAGTTCCACATGCCTCTATCAGGCAGCAGACCTGCTTCCCTTATCTTATGAATACATTGAATTGAATACCTTAAGCAGCTTGAGCAAGAAGTGCTAAAAGAGCAAAAAGTTGCTAAGAGTAAGATGAGGGAAGAGGCTGCAAAGTCAAGAGCCACCATCAGAGCAAATCATAAAAGTCTGCTGACAGACAGAAGATGGTAAGCTTCTTGAAGCTGTATGGGTTCTCCGGAAGGAGACTTGGTCCAATGTCTCTATCCACCATGGATGAGCACATTAGAGTGATCAAGCAGAAGATCAAGAGGGGTGAGCTGGTTGACTTGCATTTTCTACCAAGTCAGGCTACACCTGAAGCTGAGGTCAAGGTTGAACCACAAGAGACAACTCAACCAGGACCTAATGTTGCATCACAACCAGCTTCATCTTCTGACCCACAGCAGGGTCCTCATCCCTCTCCTTCTGAATCTATGAAGTAAAAGGACCCAACTAAGAATGACAAACAAGAACCATCTGGTACTCAAGGCCATCCTTCTCGGTTAAAGTATAGAAAGAGGGAGAGGATGGCTATTAGAAGGGACAAGAAGAAGAAGAAGTTCTAGGCATCCACCTCTGCACCTCAGGATGGATCAGAACATCCTGAGGGTGATCAAGAAGAGGTTGCTCAACAAAGTCCATTTATTGTAGAGCCTCTTGCTGCTGAGAGACCTATCTTGTCTTGGGCTTTTGCTACTAACCCAGACAAATGGTATGTCACTAGAGATCAAATGGGTCAAGATGTGTACTTCTGGCAAAACATACTTGACCTTCCTCTACATGATCTCTATAACATGAGGATGTACTTTGAAAGTCTTAGGAATCCTGACCAACTGATGATGAAGGGAATGGTCTTGATTCTGATGAGGACTATCAACAGATGAAGATCAAGCTTTAAAGTTCTCATTCAGTTTTGGTAGCATCAGCCTAGGAGGAGTATGTAAGGATCATACTTAGATGTTAATGCAACCAAAGAGCTCTCAGCAATGCACACTTGAAGTACAAGGAAGTTACTTTGGAAAAATTGATATAACTCAGTGAATTATGCTAAGTATCAAATCTTCTGAAGCCAAAAGACCATATCTTCTGAAGCCAAAGATGAAGTCTTTTGAAGCTTCAAAGACAAAGTCTCCTGAGGCAAAGACTAATTTCTTTCGAAGACAGAGAATACATGCTTTTTTTGAATCACCTTTTGATAAAAGCTGAACAACTTTCTGCTGCCATCTCTGAAGACTCATCAACTTATATGAGTTGGTGAAAAGTCCTTACTTTTTGTCAAACTGTAGATTAAGGTCTTTTGTCTATAACTTTCTACTCTTGTAATTTTCCTTTTTGCAATATATTAGGATGTGAGCTATGATATGTCATAATCACTAGTCAAAAGACAATCTGCCTTTTGACTCTACATTGATCATATTGTCTAGATTAGTGTTTTCAGCTGGCCTTCAAAGTATGGCCGGCTGTAGAATGTAGTATAAAGTATCTTAAGTACTTGTAACTTTAGACGTTAAGCTTTGTAACACTTTGTAAGAACTTGAGAGCAATATATATCATTCTTGAAAACCATATTATCTTGTTCTTGTTCTGTTCTTTACTTGTGTTCTGTGTTTCATCATAAACCGGTTCCCTATTTGATCTGTTAAATGTTCTAACTCTCTCCTAACAACTGTAAAACTGTTGCATTGACCCTCTTCACCGGTCCTGCACAAGTTGAGTTGCACATAACCGTTGCAACTAATGAATGCCTTCGTAAATAATATAAGCTCTACAACTCAACATAAACACACTAGAACCTTCGAAAATAAGCATACACAAGCTTAGAACATAAATTAGTTTAAGTGCGAAGCATACAAAGTGTAGGATGAAATTATTGCACAATAAGATATAATAATGACACAAGAAAATTATACTTGCCTAATATTATCACACAAATTTATAAATTTATACTTAATTATTGTCAAGTATCTAGCTAATTCAGTTTTATTCCTGTCTTATACTATATTAATAAAGTTTTATTGTATTTTCTCTTGTTAGTTAAAAGAATTTACACTTGGGTTTCCCAGTGAATTTTGGCTTTATTCCTAGGATTTATTAACTTGTTAAAACGCATATTCTTGTATAACATTGATAACCAGATGTAATATGTGCTTAAAAATATAATTTTACTAATGATTTCATTTCACGTTGGTTTTTGATGACATGAACCAAAGCACTCAATTAAGTTGGGTGCAATATATTGATTTGAGAGTTTTCCCTTGAAAGGGAGCAGGGTTGAGGAAAAAAGATAATTACAATGTTATTAGTTAAATATTTTTTTATGAAATAAAAAATTTTCAATTTTAAAAGAAATATATATGGAATAAAAAGATGAGCGTGAAATGTTTTCCAATGATGGGAGTCACCATGACTACCAACCATAATATTGCTCCCTCGTGTAAAAAGCCTTCGATGGGGGGCTCAATGACCCAAATTTACCATCTTTTATAAAACTATATATAACATTTATATACATATGACAATAAAAACAACATATTAGACCCTAAATAAATATTCATAAATAAGCACGACAATTAATCATGTAAGCCAAACGATATTTAAAAGAAATTATACATTATTATATGAAATATTCGGTAGGTAGATATTGTTTTGAAGCCCGTGTTGATAGCAATTGGAATTTACCCAAATAAAAAGTTCTCTAAGGAGACAATGATCTCATGAAAATAAACAATCATAATATTTAAAAAAATCGTATGTTTTTTTTAATTATGCAAAACCATCATCACAATCTTGTAAACATAGCAGCCATCTCATTCGTGGACTTATAACAAAGAACAAATACCACATTTAAGTGTGTAAATTATATCATAGTCGAGATAATAACATTAAACACTATCGATTAATCTAAAGTCGTTTCATGTGAAGAAGGACTAGAATTGGCTTGATGAACATGGTGATTATTATAGTTGAAATTATTGGAGTTTTTCTGTGCGTTTTTAGCTCTTTTCATAGGTAGCGTCATATGTTTTAATTTTTCACTAGATTTTTCTTCTATATTTGCAAATCAATTCGAGATTAAATTAAGAATGTACGTGTTTATGAATTGCATACCAAGCATTCCATGAAATGTCTAAATGAATATATATTGTGGATGTTTGTGGGTTTTTATTTATCATTTATGTACTATTGTTGGAGAGTGATACGTTACAATTATAAATGTTGTATTGATGTTATAAACTAAATGCTTAGTAATGTGCTTCATTGGATTATTTTGTTGCATGTAAAGTTGTGTTATGAGGTATTAGTTGCGCGTTAATGGCGTAATAGTTGTTGGTTTAGTAGTTATATTTTGGTCATGTGTGATAAAATACGACATATGACAACAAATTGTTCATAGCAAATAACTTTATTAGGTCTCAGAGCAAGTTAACTCCAATTACATATTTAAATCCATTCAACTTAATTTTTTTTGTATGTATTATTACTTCGATGAATTAATTTGTATAAAATGTCCGGACCTAGTAATTTTAGTTATTATCACTTAGACTAATTATTACATTAAAAGTAAACTACAAAGACGATCTATGTGGTTTGGATAAAGTAATATGTTTAAGTGCTAAACAAAAAAAGTGACAAGTTTAAGTACTAATTTTTAGTTTCTAACAAGTTTATGTATTAAGATTCACTTTTCATTTTAATTTAACAGAAAAATTAACGAAAATGTTTAGGTAATAACATTTCATCACAATCTAGCATAAAAGTTAACAAAAAGATAGTCTTAAGGGTCAAAATGGTGTTCTTGAGCTGGTCTAAATTTGCACACTAGGTTTAAAATGAACAAAAGATAAAACATTAAATACACAATGGACATCTAAACATTCCTGATATCAAATATTATATAAAACTCGGTACAAATTTCAAGTGATGAACAATTTATATATTTTTACAACAGGGCTGAATTTCAAGAAATATAAGTTTCATATAAAACTCAAATCGTACATCCAAGGTCATTCAAGAACCCTCTGATAGTGAAGGTCCATATTGAATTTACTTGCATTTTCTCCGTGAACTGTCTCATGTTTAGAAGCCAACAATATAAAGCAAGTCTATGTCTAGATATTAATTGTAAAAGTTTCAACTTTAGAAATTAAGTGTTTAGATAGCACTACGAAGTTTCAACTTCAAAAGCTAAGTTGAGTAATGGTTTTGCTAAACATTTACAAGATGTCATAAACGAATATATCAATTTCTTTATAGTAAATCAGCAAACTAATTGCTAAGTAGTTTAATTAATTGTAAATAAAAACCATTTCGTAGTTTCATTTGGTATGGATATAGTATGAAAGTTTTTGACTCATTTTTTAAAATTTACAAGAGGGATATCGAATAGAAAAAAATGCTATTAACTTAAAAAACAACTATAACCAAGAAATCTTTTGAAAAGTTAGAGAATAATACTCTTTAACTAGTCCTATCTATTATTTTATTCTCTTTTTAAATATAAAATAAAAACATTAAATTGCCCAATGCTAGCTCGGACTCGCGAGCTCATCTCTAGCGGTACAACTACTGCTATGGTTGTTCCGTCGTAGAAGAATGATGTGTTCAAAATCGAGGCTAATCGAAACTGACACCAGCAAACAAAACAACTGATAGCAAGTCCGGCTCTAAGGCTCTCGGTTCTCAATTTCATCCATCGGTATCAGGTTGGTTTTATTTTATGCGGGATCATCCGATTGTCCATTTTGCTCAACTCTATGGGGTCGTTTGATTCGCAGAATGTTTTGCAAAGGAATTAAAATTGGAAATAGAAATAAAATTGGAATATTTTTAAAATTGATAATGTGTTTAGTTGATTAATTTTAAGTGGAATTGGAATGTTAATTTTAAATATATAATTAGATTGTTAAACATTCCAAGAGTAAGTGGAAGAATATGAACTCCAATAACAGTTCCATCCGTTAACCAAACAAACAGATGGAAAATTTTGCAATTTCAATCACAATTACTGAGAATTCTTTGAACCAAATGGGTCTATGTGTTGTTGTATATTTTCAAGTAACTAGGGTTGTTCACGAACCGAACCGAACCGAACCGAACGCAGCTCCGCTCGAACTCGGTTCGGTTTCAAACCGAGCGGCTCGGTTCGGTTCAAATTTACAAATTCGAGCACAAATTTCATGCTTGAACTCGGTTCGGTCTTAAACCGAGCACTCGGTTTTGTTTAGTTTCGTGTTATAATTTAAAAAAAAACTAATAATTCATTCAAAAGTTTTAACTTTCAAGTTCCAACTGTAATATCTTCACTAATGCTTGTACAAATGTTCTTTAAGAACCAAATCATAAAAAAAATCTAACATCAAGATATCGTGATTAGGAACAACTGAACAATGTCGGGCTTCGAACAAGGTCAGACTTCGGACTTCGGAGGCGGATTGTCGGAGGCGGGATGCACGGTCAGACTATTGCAGGTCGGATTGCCGAAAGTCGGGGTCGCATGTCAGAGTGTCGGAGGTCGAGGGTTACATGCCAGAGTGCAGGAGGTCAGAGCCTCGGCCGTCGGTAGGGAGGTGGGGGATACGGGGGATGGCTGGAAAGTGTGATAGGTGGAATGATGAAAGGATTTTGAATTGTGAAGTGATGATTTGATCAGAGAATTAAAGCTTTACATTTAGGGTTGTTGATTTTTTAACTAAATAATTAAAATAGTGGTAATTGGTAAATAACTAAATAGATTAACAAATATATAATATATAAAAACTAAATTAAAAAATAATTTGAGTGAAACCGAGAGAGCGTACCTTTGCTCGTGCTCGGTTCGTTTTCAAACCGAACCGAGCCGCTCGATTCGTTTACAACCGAGCCAAAATTTGAACGAACAAAAATCTGAGCTTTTTCGAACGAGTTCGAGCGAGTTCGAGCGAGTTTCGAACGTCAATCTATTTGAACAGCTCTACAATTAACACATCCAAAAATGCTAGTGTGTTTAGTCTGACCTCAAAGTTGTGTTTTACATATGACTGAGCTATTTTATACTCGTATATATTTCTTCATGATTCATGATTGGCACCCATAATATATTATCTAAAACAGCATTTTGCAAAACTCATTATATTTATAACTTATAATCCTGCTACATAAATTTTAATTACTACATGAAACCACAACTTGTAAAATAACATCTATAAAAAATAAAAATTATAAATTTTATCGAATAGCATTTTATGCTTCCATTTAAGAGCAAACCGTCAGATCCGGTGAGATAGAGTTGAAAATTAAAAAATTAATAGAAAAAGAGAAAATCAAACAGACTGTAAGCAACTCCTATTCAGTAACCACCGCCGAGAATTTCGGCCTGCAATTGAAAATTAATTCCTACGCAATTAATATTATATAAAAAAAACAAATAAAGTAAAATAATATCCAATAAAAAATAATAAAAAGATCAAAGATAAAAGAATGTTGGTACGGACTACAGAGCTACCAGAAGACCTGAACCCGACCCGACTCGGAAGGGATGTGTAGTGGATAATGCTGACATGGCACGGTAGTAACTGAACGGTTAACTTTGGTTAAACGACGTTAATGTTTGGTTAAAGGGAAGACAAGTAATTAAGGCGATCGTCGGTGAGGGAGTTTAGTAAACCATGGTTAAAACGGTCCTTTTGAGCCGTCGATATCAAACGGCCGTTAATGTTTTTAACGTCTTCTGTTTTGTTCTCTATAAATGAAGCCGTTAAGTTGGAGGTGTGATTGGAGTACAAACTTCGTCTCTTTCGTTTCCCCTGCACACATATATATCGTTGCCCACCTTGCTCTGTTTTCAGATCCACACACACACACACACACACACACACACACACACACTGTGTGTGTGATTCAGGTTGAAGGAGGTGAATTAAGAAGAGTGATCGTGATGACAATGGCGATGAGTAAGGAATCGGTGTTACGATGCTCGTTTTTGTTGCTAATTTCGTTGCTTATGGCGGTTGTTGTCACTGTCTCCGCTCAGAAAAGTGATGACTCGAATCTCAGGTGTGATTTGCCTTCTTTCTCGTTGGAATTGAAGCTCAATTATGCGTAAATCTTAATTACAATGTGTGTTATGTACTTATGCAATTGTTGATTAATATGATCTGCATTCGTGATATTGGAAGTTCCTATGGAGAATGTAGGATTTAAGATTATGAATGCTGAAATTGTAGTGTGTTTTGTGTGAGTTATGGTGTTGTTTAGGCTTTGTGAACTGACATCTGTTTGTCTTGCACAGTGCTGTTGAATCAGAGCAGATTCAGAGATTGAACGTCTCCTCATTCGCAGCGAGGTATGATTTCTTATCTGAGAAGTTGATTTTCGCTTTCAATTGATATTACCTGAAGCGTCCGTCGTTAAAATGTTAGATCATACTGTTACACTATTAATGGTTTGTTTCACTGTAACAAAATCGTAAACAGCATTTTGCTGTTTCGATTCGCCATTTCTCACAGATTTGGGACCGACGTGAGGCGGTTTACGGTTGATTTTGTGAATGCATTTTCTTTCTCTTTCACACGGTAAAACACACACTGTCTGCACAAATTACAGTATGTCAGTATTAGCATTACAATACTGTGAATGGTTGCAGAATGTACTTGTTTGCAACCGTCTACTTTTCTGTTTCCACTTGCTACGTGCAATTAATGGTATAGATGTCGGTTCCTCACTTCTTACATCACTTCAATGGCGGACCATTTGGTGTGTCATCTGTTGGTATTTGGTCTGCGTCACTTTATGTGCTCTCTCACTCACTTTCCCAAATAGTGTGTTTTTCATTAATGTGGAAGTTTGAATGATATTGACCACTACTGGTTCTTCAGAAGGCATAAAAATCTTGAGAAATATTTCATTTTCTTGTTTCTATGAATTTTCTTTTTAAAAAGTTGATCATTTATTATATTTTCATGATCATAAAAGTGTCGGTTATTGTGCTTTTATATAGGAATTTGTGGTATGTGTTATGTATGTTATTAACATATAATATGTTTACAAAATGGCAAGATTTGTCATTTTCTTATTTTCTTTTAACGTTGAATTCTTGTTGATTTTCTAATGTTAACATAATGCTTTTATCTTTCTGTTGCTGCAGAGCAAAGGAGTCTGAAATTTTGAATAAAAAAGCAGTTCAAGACCCTGAGGAGGTGGTCTCCATGGTTGAAATGTAAGAATATCTATTTTCTTCAAATATCATAAAAACCAACACACTTAAAAGGACAGAAGAAAGCGGGTAATGGGTCTGCTAACCCTCTGTCACCGAAATCTGTCACAAAATATGTCGTTTTTTATGGTTTTTTCATAAAATTTAAGATTTTTTTAGTGAAAAATTTGTGTTGAATCTTGTAATTGTAGTTGACAGGGAAAATAATACTATAACGACCTAAACCCATAAGTTTGGTTCCGTGTGTGTGTCTAAATTCCAAATCGAAGGGTTTTAACGTGGAAAAGTTGTTTATAATCAAATTAGTTGCCTTAGACTTGTAGTTGAGGCCTTGAAGGGGGAGGGGGTGTTTAAAACTGTTCATTAATTGCGTTTAAAGCAAAAATATTGATTTGTGATGATGAATAGGAGCATGAGAAACAGCACTGAAAGAAGGAAACTCGGATTCTTGTCATGTGGGACTGGCAATCCAATCGATGATTGCTGGAGGTGTGACCCAAACTGGCAAAAGAACCGTAAGCGACTTGCAGATTGTGGCATTGGGTTTGGGCGGAACGCCATTGGTGGTCGTGATGGCCGATTTTATGTGGTGACAGACTCTGGTGATGATGACCCAGTCAACCCAAGACCAGGCACATTGCGTCATGCTGTCATCCAAGATGCACCTCTTTGGATTGTGTTCAAACGTGACATGGTGATCCAGTTGAAACAAGAACTTATTATGAACAGTTTTAAAACCATCGATGCCCGTGGAGTCAATGTCCACATTGCCAATGGAGCTTGTATCACCATACAGTTTGTAACTAATGTTATCATCCACGGGTTACACATCCATGATTGTAAACCCACTGGAAACGCGTTAGTAAGAAGCTCACCATCCCATTATGGTTGGAGAACAATGGCTGATGGTGACGCAATTTCCATCTTTGGCTCGAGCCATATTTGGGTTGATCACAATTCTCTGTCTAACTGTGCTGATGGGCTCGTTGATGCTGTCATGGGCTCAACCGCGATAACCATTTCCAATAACTACTTCACTCACCACAATGAGGTTATGTTGTTGGGCCATAGCGACTCGTATATGAGGGACAAGCAAATGCAAGTGACTATTGCTTATAACCATTTTGGAGAAGGTCTTATCCAAAGAATGCCAAGGTACTTGTTCATTATTTATTGAATTTAAAAACTATTAAAATGAAAAAGAACTTGATTATATGTCCTGTGAGACTCAAATTTGGTAAAAATTTACAGATGTAGACATGGATACTTCCATGTGGTGAACAATGACTACACCCACTGGGAAATGTATGCCATTGGTGGAAGTGCAAGCCCCACTATCAACAGCCAAGGCAACAGATACCTTGCCCCTGCCAATCCCTTTGCAAAGGAGGTAACCATGAAAAAGATAAATTCATAGCAAAAACATGCTTAGGATTCTGGTGTAAATTCATTCATTAAACATGGCAGCAATATTTACTCCTTTTTAACATGAGCACACCCACTTTCGGTTTAGCGTTGACATGTCATCACCTGATTGGTTATTTCTTTAGCACCATTTTTTTCATTTTTAAGGCCAAAACCATGTCATCTGAAAATGACAGGTAACAATTTGAGATAGTAAATAATCTTTTCACTCTTTGCTCTTGTTGATATAAAGTTGACTCTTTGGTCTTATTCAAATGAAGTCAACTAGATATTAATAGAATTAAAATGGAAAATGACAGGTAACAAAGAGGGTAGATACAGATGCAAGCAAATGGCATGGATGGAACTGGAGATCAGAAGGTGATTTACTTCTTAATGGGGCTTATTTCACCCCATCTGGTGCAGGAGCCTCAGCAAGTTATGCAAGGGCTTCAAGTCTAGGTGCAAAGTCATCTTCCATGGTTGGAACCATCACTTCTGGCGCTGGCGTGCTCGCATGTCGTAGGGGTCACCAGTGCTAGCCATCAAGTCTCGCAAACAGTCATTTTTCTTCTTTTATTTAACCACCACCTATATATAAATTTTTATACATCCTCTTTGTTCTTTTTCATCCAATGTTGTCACCACTTGTTACTGTTCAACCTCGGCCAAGCTTCAACGAATACAAAACCACGATTGCCACGAAGCGGGTGCGTAGCGTTGTTCATCCCCATTCTATCAATCAACCTCATTTGTCCCCTTTCCTTGATCGGACCGGATTGTTTGCATTGTTATGTACCCGGTTACATCGGTCTATTTTCTCTTTTTTATTTTTATTTATTTTGTAATGTTAGTTTCTCATACAAGTCAAGTGTGAATGTCAAAACCACCAGTAATGAAATGAAAAAGGAGAAAAGGAAGGGGAAGTTATTTGTTAAACCTTTACACTTTTGTTGCACTTTCTTGCAAGGGAAAGCAAGAATCTTTTCTCATGCTTTTGTTTACCTTTTTGTCGTGGATTGGTGACTTGTGTTCATTCATGGTTATTATGGGGTAGTTCAGTTACAAGCTATAAAGTTAGAACCCCTAGTTCAGTTACAAGTAAAAAAATTAAGACATTCGTGTTGCAGGGGTCATAGAACAAAAAAAAGTAACTTTGAAATGTCGCAGTGAGGTATTGAAGGTGGCAAAAGAAAATATATTTAAATAAGAAAAGGAAAAACGTAAAAAAAAAAAAAAAAAAAAAAAAAAAAAAAAAAAAAAAACAAAATAAACAAAAAGAAGAAAAAATAAAGCCGATAGTATAGTTTGCATGCCCAAAACAACTTCGACTCAAACTCTGGTGAGCTACATGAAAAAAGGACGAGACGGTGGGACATGAATACAATTGTGTTTCTATGTGAGTACAAATAATATTTAGCCTAAACCGAAGTCTTGTGACACGTCGTTATTAGCCACCGAGTTTGGTTATTAATATATAATAAATGATTTAGTTTTAGATTTTCTTAAGTGGTTTGTTTTGATTACGTCCGATCTAGTTTCCTCAATTAAAAAAGAGCATCATATCTATAACATATATTAAAAAAAGGTTTTTTTCAAGACTCGTGTCGTCATTTTAGCACATTAAATGACACGTGTTATCATTCTAGCATATCAAAAAAATTATTTTTTCGCCTATCTCTCATAATAAATGCGAAAACTATAAAAACAATCGATTAGACTTTTCTTTTTAACTAAAATATGTTATAACAAATATATCTATATTTGTGTTTCTTGTCTTTCTCATATTAAATGATAATTATTTTAAATAAGTAAACTAAAATATTAAACATCTAAAATATAAATGTTCTTATTTTAATAATTTATTAATACATACTAAATTATATGATTTCAGACATATTTTATCTTTAAATATAAAGAAATAATTTCTAATTTTATTATTTCTTACAACTTTTAAATATTCATTATATTTTAATTTCACAAATGACTAATAACATATATAAAATAAAATATTCATAAAACTAATAGTTTTGATATGTTTAATTTATTCCATACATGTAATACACGGGTTCTAACCTATTTTGTATAATACAGAAAAATCATAACCGAAATATTGATATCTCAATTGATACGCCTTCTTTCATTAGGCTCATTGAGAAATATTATTTTCTAAAAGGAAAACATACACTAACAATTCAGAAAATGAAAATACAAGCATCTCAAGGAAATAATGGAACTTGTAGTATAATGAAGCAAAAGATGTACATTGTAATAGTTTGATTGGATATTTAGATGTTTATCAATCAAAATCCAAAAGATACCCTTTAATTAGTAAAGGAATTTAAGTGATGGGTTAGGGTGGGGGTAGTCAAGTGAAGGATTAAGAGGTAGTCATGTGAAGTGTGGACCAATTTAACTAGTCCCATGTGACTCTACTAGTGGGTAGGTCCTCTTTCCCACACATTAATATAGGAGGGCCTCTCCTTTTGATTTCACCTTATTTTTCATCCTACAACTTTATTGCCACATTTATATGAATTTAGGTGTTTTGTAGCCTTTACGTTTGCAAATTGGATTATAGACCATGTTTACATAATTTTAGGTGTTTTAATTTGCATTGAATTGAAAATAAGTTTAAGCGAATGAAAAAAAATATATATTCTAAATTGGTTATAATAAGAGAAGAAGGATCATGTACCAAGTAAAATTTTTATAAAAACTATAGGAAGGAAACTTAACATTTGATAAAACTAATTCAATTGTTGAGATTTATACATGATAGTTTGTTAATTATTTAAATTATAATTATGGTTACAAGAGGCAAAAGAAGAATTAACAATTTTTGTTGAGTTCTTAGGTTAGATACTAGTTTTTTAAAACCCTAATAATGTGTATATACTTTATTATTTTTTTAAAAAATTATTCCATAATGTATATACTTTATTATTTTTTTAAAAAATTATTCCATAAAATGAAGCATCTTTTTCTTTTTAAAACATGTATAATATTGTTATACTTTTATTAGAAAAAAAATCATTGTTTTTATAGCACTGTACTAAAACAGTATTGATATAATGCTAACATGGTGTTGGTGTTGTTTTTTAATGTGTTTCGATGTTATCTATTAATTTATATGGTGTTGTTATCATTTTCTTAAAATATTTTGATGTGAATCATAAATATACTTGGTACTTTTTTATTCATACAATGTTAATAATTATGAATGTGTTATTATGCTTCTTGGCTAAAAACATGTGTTTATATGGTTTCCTAGAACCTAACTTTAAATGAACACAAATACCATCATCAAATAAAACACATATCATTCTCTTATAGCTTCCTATACTTATAAAAAAACACTTTGTACAGAAACTGTACCCATAATAAGAAGGAGAGCGGAGGAATGTATATGACTTTGAGGAATATATATAAAACAATCCATTGAAGACGTTGGGTTTACTAAAAATCATATGAAACGGCATATGTTATACAATTTGTTCACGAGTTAAGTCGTGACGTTTCTAGATAACTTCTAGAAGTTTCCGTCTTAATACAATTCAATTTTCCAAAAAGTAGAGGAAACAAATACTTTAAATACTATAGTTTTTCCTATCCATGGTACGATTCATTAATACACAATGAACAAACTACAAAAACAGGTGGAATTGTCACACTCAAAGTTCTTGCAACACACGACACACCCCTCAAAGGAGGTGGGTGAAAGTCAAGTCTATTTTTCTTTTCATTTTTCTTAACGCCAAGTTTTTATTAAAAAAAAATTGACATTACCAAATGGTAAGCCGAAAAACAATACAAACTAGGTGTTTCACCCGCCGCGTGTCGCAGCAGCGGCCGTATACGCGTGATGAAATATAAACAACAATCGATCTGACTCGTATTCGAAATAAATTTACGTCGAAACGTAGAGTAATTCAAATTTATATCATCGAATGAAAGTATATAAAAATCATCTCAAATACAAATCAAAATACAAAACAGGTGTAAATTATATATTAATATACCAAATTTCAAATTACCGTTTTTAAAGAATTTTTTTTTTTTAAATACCCAGCATATATTTTCATAAATCGTTTGATAAAACAAATGCAAACAAATCTTCTTTACTTCTAGAGTATAATTGTTTAGGGGAGACAGAGTGGAGTTCGGAGAAGTTACATGGGAGATGAGGTGGTACCTGGGGAAAAATAGGAATATCGTGCCCTAAACCCGATGAAAGAAAAAACACCTTGGACCGGTGAATTTTCACAAATTCTTCGATTGAACAAGGAAGAAATCAAGGGGCGCCCGGGGTTTTTGACCCAAAGAAACACGAGAACACCACACCCCGTTTTAGGGGAAAACCCAGGAGCCAGGACGACTCCGTCCCCTTATAATGATATGTATATTAAACTTAACTAATAGTATATTATTTTTCCACTATCCATTGACTTTTTGTTTTGATATATAACAATAGGAGGCCTTCACCAGAATCAGGAAGCAACACTACCACCATTCACATCCCACGCAAACGGCTACCATCCACAAAGGCAACCACCAGCGTGTGCGGAAGAAAGAAAGCAAGCCCGGTAGAAGTGTCCGGTCTCTCTAGAAGCAAGAGACTAAAAGGGGTACAAATTATATAACGGAAAGCATAGATGCATCAAGGAGTAGTACAAAGAGCATGAATAGTTACACAACATTATCTATTTGCCATATAAATAATAATAGAGTAATAACAATGAGATTTTTAAATTCTATCCAACTATTCCGGTCTATATCAAGCCATCTATATCTATTTTTAACCCGAAGGAAGATTGTGGCTTTGATATCTTCTAAAAATTTCTTTTTATTCTATACCAAAAGTTTTTGTTCCCTAGGGTGGGTGGGGCATGCCCACCGTGAGACCACATGTGGCCCTACGCGTGCGGCAACACTGCCTTCACCCCTTCACGCCGCGATTTGGGTGTTAAACGACACACTCGTGTCGTGACAATCCTCCCCTTGTGATCATGAACTCTTGTGTGTTTATGATGTACGGTGCAGTGTGGCATGGTATGATAACACCGCTGCCACAAATTTTGAGTGTGTGGTGTAGTGTGATGTAGCGTGACATTACAAAATTTGATTAATGAGTATATGACGTGGTGTTGTGTGTATGGTGAGAGCACCTCTCCACCCTTACTAACGTCATGGATTTAAAAGAATTTGAGATTTATAATGAAGCATTAAACTTAAATCAATAACATTATTTAGTACGTAAAAACAAATTTTACATATCGTATATATCTATTATTTATTATCTATAATTAAAAAAAGGATTTGAGAAACATATTAGGTTTTCTCATTTTCAGTTTCCGTCTCTCTTTTCTAATAATTGATAATAATATATATAATAATTATATTATTTAACATTTTCAAATTAAAAAAGATAGATGTTGTAAAAATTAAAAAATAGATTTTTTTAATTAAAATCACACTTTAAAAAACGTATAAGATGCAAAAAATTTCTTGAACAAAAACTTTTTTAAAATATGAACTATTTTAAAACCCTTTTTTTCTTAAGTTTTATAAGGGTGATTCTCTTTTATGAAATAAGAAAACAAAATGTTTAAAAAACAATTAAAAAAACACAATCTTATAAAACAAAAGTTTAAAATGATATTATTGTTGTTTTTACTTGAAATACTTACTTATATATAACTCAATCATATCTTATTTAAAAATATTATTTTATATTATTTAAATTTTTATTACAAATTATTTAAAATTTTATATATTCAACTCTTGTAATACACGAACTACTATACTAGTTTTTTTATATACCCACAAAAGGGCGCTTTTCAACAAAGTCGGAGGCGTAAATGAATTTAAAAATTAGGATCTCAGTTTTATAATCTAAATCCTTTATTTAAGTTCCACTGATTTATTATCTTTTTTTGAACGTTCAATGAATACTATACGTCTGGTCACTCGGGTAAATCCTTTGGTGAAGGTCACCCACGCCTGCGAACATAGACAGCACCGATGACCTGGTCCACTTATCATTTCAAGTGTGACTCGAACCTATAATATCCAAATTGAAAAACCATGAAATATTTCCTTCCAAACCTATTGATCTAAGGTTTACTGACCATAAATCTTTTATTGGATATATTATGCTCAATTATTTACTCTATTTTATGGTATTGTTAATCGTAATCAAACTTTTAATCACTTTATGCTGGAAATTTAATTTTCTCATTAACAATAACAAAAAAATACTTTTCTATAAAACAAAAACTTACATGCTTATCTAATTTACTCATTATATTACAACACAATTAATTTCATCAACACAAAATAGGCGTGAATCAACCCTTGATCTTAAAAACACTTCATCAAACTAACTCCAAATTGCATTGTCGTTGGACCAACCCCCAACACATTATACAATATATTAAAAAGCAACCTAAGTGCTATAATGTTCTTTTGGTGGTTTTAGTTTTTTGTCACAAAGGTTTTTTTTGGTGAAATGTTATTTTTTGGTCCTCTATTTTTCTATAAATATAGAATAATTATTAGTTTTATATATTATATAAATCCATTAGTTTAGTCATTTTAGTTAAATATTTTAAAATTATTATCGTGACGAACTAAACCGATGACCGAAAAACATCGTTGACAGAAAACCGGTTTTGGCATTCATTTTTATGATTTTTAAGAGACAAGAAGACGACAACCAAACTCACGCCGCGTAACTCGGTGGAAAACGATTAAACTCTCTTCACGTAGCGTGGGTAAATAAACTAGTACAATATAATTAATCATGTTTGATAAAAAAAATTAACAAGCTAGTTTGACTAACTATGTAAAAACTTAACATATCATAAAAGTTTAAGATTTTTTTAGGAAAGTATAGATTAAAAATTACTCGATATAAACTTATCATAAATTATGATATTTCTATATTCACAAACATAGTATGATATAACACAAATATAAAGCCTAAAATATCAAAAATACGCTATACTTTATGTTGTTTTTTTCTTAGAATTCAGTTGTTGTACATGGGTTTGCAGTTAGCCAAGTTAACCATAATGTTGACACAGTTTGACAAAGAGAGTGATGGTCAAAGATAGGGAGATATGAGGCTTAGCAGACTGGTAGCTAGAGAGTATCTTCTTTTTATCTATTAATTGTCTGTGCTTAGATTTTGTTCACCAGTACTCCTACCTCTTACCTTGTGGAATGAGAAATGTTTGTCTTTCTAATTTATACCCTTTTTAATTTTTATTTTGAGGGTGTAAATATAACACTTTTACACACGTTACTAAAGAAAATGTAATTTTTGATATAATTAATAGTTAATTATATATATGTTTCATGTGGTAATATTGTTTTTCAAGTTTAATCTCAAGTATAGTTTATTATAAAATAGCTCATTAAGTATGACAACTTATACAAAATGGCCTCCAGCATGTATGAATGTTATCTCCAGACGTTAAATCCCCCACGTGCACTTCACGTGAGGGGCATTTTGGTCAATTCAAGTAGGTATCATTAACGTCTGGAGATGACGCCTATCTATGCTGGGAGCCATTTGATTATAAGTTGTAAGACTTAGTGGGTTATCTTGTATTATATCATACATTGGGATTACACTTGAAAAACCATTTTACCACAAGGATCATTTATGTAATTAACTATATAAATAGTGGTATCATATAATAAATGATCACAGCTAGCATATGACAACTCTTTAGAATTCTGAATATTCTCTCCGTTTAACTCTCTATTTGTAACATCATAAAAAGATAGTAAAAATAATGTCCGGTAGATAGATAAATGGAAATAACAAAATAATAGATAAACTCACATGTTAGAAACTAAAAGAACTATAGCATATAGGTTAACAAAAGTGTTGTTAAACGTATCATTTCTACTGAATGTATCCTATTTGAGAGGGTAATTTATATTTTAAATAATGATGGGCCATCAAGCTTGTGAGTAAGTTACGTTGAGTATCACTCATTTACAAACATGAAGTTCGTAAGTGAGATACGTTTAACAGCGCTCATTTACACACGAAACACTAATTTAGTTTTTAAGTGAAAAGGTAGCATAACTAAAAAAATTTTAAACCAGAAACCAAATTACACAAATTTTATATAAAAAAGGATACAACCAATCTCCTGTTTCAATTTTAAAAAATAGGTCCACTATTAGAGATTGAATTTAGTTATATTATAACTGTGATATAATGTATTAGTTCTCACTAACAATATAAACAATCTATCGAATCATATGAATTATCATAACAACATAATGCTACACTAGTATATCGTGGTATAAACTCTAACTAATAAAAAAAGGTCTACTATTAAAAATTTCAAGGTTTAATCCATCACTTATAAACTTGTAAATTCGCTTACATGCTGGACAAATTACATAGACATGCATCTTTCACATTAATTAAGTAGGGGAGGTTGCATAACACCCCTTTAAACTTGTAAAATTTTATATTTTCCCAAATCAAGTTTAAAGAACATTATACATATGCATTGAAAACTTGTATTTTTGAAGAAATGTGTAATTTATTTGTTGGAGAGGAGGATATATGCAACCCTCCATTTAATTATATTGTAGTCAATCATGCTCTAGTGACATAGTAATCATTATGAGCATTCATCTACTACGAGTGGAATCAATTTAATCACGATGGACATAATACAACCTATAGTGACTCTTTAGAGGAATGACAATCTGTAAATTCAAAATTAACGTCTTTTCAAACCAACATAAAAGTGAATAAGTGATAAACGAATACAATCACATACATCCATTTTAGTTAATGATCATAATAGTTTAGAGTTCAAACAAATACATAGTAATCCAGGAAGTCTAAAATAAAAATAACCAAAGCACCAAACCATGGTATGGGTTCTGATAGAACCCTCCTTTTGTAACCGGCTTTTTTTTTAATCAAGCTTCTTGCTTGCCTCTCGCTTCTGCTTCTCAATGGCACAATCCAGAATGAAATAATTAAGCCCAAAAACCCAAATAATGCAACATATCCTCTCCTTTTAATTGAGCCCATTTTTCTGTTTATATAGCTCCCAGAATTAATTAAACACTATCCTCTATATTTCTTCTTATTTGACCTTTATCAGACATTAATTAACGATTGAATTTGAGGTCTTACTTTTCAAAACTGTACTAGTGGGTTGACCTGCACAATGCCAGTAGTGTCATCGAAACTTTTTTGGAGAGCAAAATCTAACTCGACATGCATTAAACATCTATTATATGTCGTTGTCGTTGTCGTTGTCGTTGTCTTGGTCGTGGTCGTGGTCGTCGTCGTGGTCGTCGTCGTCGTCGCCGCCGCCGCCACCGTTGTTAGTATTACTATTACTATTACTATTTTTATTTTTATTTTTATTATTATTATTATTATTATTATTATTATTATTATTATTATTATTTATTATTTTTATTATTATAATTATTATTATTATTATGATTATTATTATTATTATTATTATTATGATTATGATTATGATTATTATTATTATTATATTATTATTATTATGATTATTATGATTTTTATTATTATTATTATTATTATTATTATTATTATGATTATTATGATTTTTATTATTATTATTATATTATATTATTATTATTATTATCATTATTATTATTATTATTATTATTATTATTATTATTATTATTTATTATATTATTATTATTATTATTATTATTTTTATTATATATTCTTATTATTATTATTATTATTATTGTTGTTGTTGTTATTATTAGTATTATTATTATTATTATTTATATACTTATGTATTTAAATAAGATAATACTTATAGCAAATGTAAATTAAAATATTAATTTAAAGTATTATAAATAAGATAATACTTAATTTAGTAAATTAAATAATCTAATATGCATTAAATAATGTATTGATTAAAAAAAATTTATTTAATGGTGGCATTTTGAAACTATTGCATTAAACACTTTTGCTTTTGTTTAAAAAGTTGTCTTACACTTTGAGCAAAATTATAATTATATAGTGCTCAAATGTTTTATATTATGATATAGACTATAGATAGTTTGATCATTATGTTTTAAATCTAAATTTTATATAAAATTAAAAAAAATTATAAGATATTTTCATTTTCTTTCATACATCAGCATCTATATCATCATACTTTCATCTTTTAATACATATGACATACTACAATAGTGGAGGGATCAAATGAAAACTCACTTTTTTTATAAAAACTCTAGGAACTAATCTCAGTCATTAGTCTTCAACGGCAAAATGGTAATTATAAAAAATATAATAAAAAATTTATAAAACAAAAATAACATAAAAATAAAAAAATAAAAACACAAAAATGTTTCTTTCGTTTCCCTCTTTTATAAAAAAAATAAAAATAATTTATAAAGAATTAAAAAAAATCTCGTTTTTTACGAAATTCATTTTACATATGTGAAATACCATATGTACATGTGTAAATAACGGGTGAATGATTTTTTTAAAAACAGTATATCAATATGGTAAGCGTTGGAAAGATAAAAAAAATACTTAAATTAATGATGAATTTTGTTTTGAAAAAATAATGTCGTAAAAAAAAGTTATGATCATTTTAGAAAAATGATGAAAATAGCATGTAACTTGTATGTGATATAAATTGTGTGGTTCATATTGGTTTCTAGACTTCTCACAAAAAAAATAGTTCTCAAAATAACTCTACCCTACTACAATAAATCTTTATATTCACTAGTAAACTATTCATATCACATCCCTCCTTGCATTCATTCCCATCCAAAATTTTAACTTCCACAAAAGGGGTTTTAGTTTTAGCTAATAGTAGTTCGTAGAGCATTCACAATCCATCCATCATCTACATCCTTATAATTACACTAAAAACTACTATTTTTTCTCTTTCCTTTCTAATTAAATAATATTTTTCATAATTTTATCATTACATTTTTTCTTTCATCCACTCACAACAACTTTAAAAAATATTAAAAAATTTATGGGGATTGTATCGTGTTTCTCTAAATATAGGAAAACAAGATACAACCCCCATAATTTCTATATTTCCTTCACAAACAACCACTTACAACCATCTCCTATAATATAGGACACCCACTCACATAAAAATACTCACATAATATAGTTGTATCCAAAACTGAATATGAAATATCCAAAAATCCGAATCCGAACTATTTAAAATTTCTGACATTCTAAAATTCTAATATCCGAATTTTAGATATCCGAAATTTCGGGTTATGATTCGGATAGTGATTTAAGTATTTTTGGATTTTGTGTATCCAAATATCCAAAATATTTTTATAAAAATTATTAAATAATAAATATTAGTTAAAAATTTCGAATATTTTCGAGTATTTTGGATAATTTATAAAAACATCAGATATCTGAAAAGGTTTTTAATTAAAAATATTAATTTTTTATAAAAATTAGAGTAAATTACACTTTTCGTCCTTTAGTATTGTAGTAATTTCAGGTTTCATCCTTAAACTAAGAAAATTACAGTAAACATCCTTTACGTTTAAAATAGCTTGCACGTTTCGCCCTTTCCTCTACAAAATTTATCCACCCAATAACCCTTTAACTTCATTCCTAACTTCGATACCAATGTTTTTCCTCATATGAGGCGTATTCACATCGACTTGTTAATTAAACACTAACTAGTGTTATCCATACACACGCGTTGCGCGTGTGATAGAAGTTTGAAACCACGTCTTGGCAACTTTCTCTTCACAATAATCACAATACTCAGGCTCAGAACGGGTCTTCGGCTACGGTTACTAACCATAAATGACAACCACACCAAAACAACCAATACCATTCAAGTAGTGTCATCACAGCCGGTAGAGTATATTAATTGTTCACCAACAAAAGCATCAAGCTCGACAACACAGTCAAAGTTTTAAAACAAATTAGTCTCAGATGAGAAATAATCCCTTCATCATCGACACAGACAGCAACATCACAGTCAAAGTAAACAGCATTGATACATTCATCGAAACAGTTTTTTTACATGCAACAACAAACCCAACAGGCATGAACCCGCCTGATTACAACAGAATACCTAAAATAATTGGGCCAAGAAAGGAAAATGCATAAACAAAAGCAGACACAGAATCGAGAATCAGCATCAACGCGATAACATAATAGAATAAATAAATAACGAAACCAAAGTCTCAGATGAGGAAATCATCATCATCATCGACACAGACAGCAACCAACATAGAACATAGAAGCAGCAAATCGTCAACCAGAACTTGCCGTCCTTGAAAAAACCCGATCACAGCAAGGAGGACCATCCATCGTTACTGGAAACGGGTACCATCATCAAAAAACAACAGCTGATAGCCAAAAGACGGCAGGTGGTTTAGGTCAGAAAGCCGTAAAAGGGTACACATTCACTGCCGCTGCACACAGAAGGCAACAAAGGTGTTTCCAACATCGTTGTCGCCACCCTGAACGAAGAGAGCACCGCCGCCTGCTCTACCTCAACCAAAAAGGAGATGCATGCAATGGTCTCAACCGCCGCTATCACCACCATAAACAGGACCATCGGGTCGGAGGAACCACCGCCGGTGAGCATGGTTGGTCTCTTTAATAAGACAAAGACATAAAGACATAAAGACAAACTTTTCTACTTATGTGACGGGATCAAAGAAAGAATATTCAGCAAAACAAAGTTTCTTAATATGGACGATCAAGAAACAATAGACCGTGTAAATGCAAGTGATTATCATATATAAATGTGTCTTTTATGCGACCCTTTTAGGGTAGTCATGAATCTCCAAGTAATCTCACCTCTAAATAGAGTTTAAGAATTGTGAGTTTAAGATTAGTTTTAGCTGATAAACTCTTATCGTTCTATTTGTTTTACCACTTGTCAGATATAATTATTCCATCTTGTTAATCAATCAAGTTATATTATATGATTGAGTTAGATTGTTTACATTCGTATAGTCCTATTGTTCTTATGTGTTTATTACAATGAAAAAAACACACATCTAGAAATGTTCATTAGTTAGTTCATGGTTTACACACGTGCTTTTATCAAAATACAATAATATACCAAAAATTAAAATATATAATATTTATAAAAATTGATATGAAAGTATAGATAGGTATGTGGAGGTGCATTCAAGTTTTAATGTCAACAGATTCTTTTTCGTAGTCGTCATGTTTTTAATCGTTTTTTTTTTCTTCTTAATGAGATGGACTTTTAGTTAAGCTACTATTCCAATGTAACCGAAATGTAATAAATGTGAAATAAATCGTGAGGGTTTTTTTAGCATAAAAGTATAAAACTTTGTGAAATATGTCATGCATTTGACTTTAATTAATGGTTAACTTTAATATATTAAACCAGTGACAAAATATAACATCAAAGAAAGGTTTATTTGAGAATCATAGATGTTAATTCACAATAATTTCTTGGTTGTACAACACCCTAGCCAGTTTGACAGCAACAATACTGGTAAAGAGGAGGCACACATTGCCCAGATACAAAACCAACTCTTTTACAAAATGCGTCACAATCCGGTAGGACTTCGCACTTTCCTTGACACACGTATCGCCCTTCTGCATTACCCGCAAACCCTGAAAATAATTCCAAATCAAATGGCGATCATGAAAAATAAAACAGTATACATGTTGATGATGAATATCTTGTTTGAAACTTACAAATTAAAGAAAGTAGTAGCATAGCAAATGAGAGGTTAATAACAATGAGGAATGTATGAGAAAGCTTCATATTTCTTGTGGTTACAACATACAAGTTACTTTTCCCTTTTGGTGTTTAAATAGAAAACCCTTGCATTTAATTCTTAATGAAACCCTCGGTTTATTTCATTAATGCATTTGATGTCATTCTTACTTCCGATCTTTTTTTTATTTAGAAAAATATTTTTTGGAACAGCCCAATCAAAGATATTATTAAAAAATTCACTAGAAAGACACAAGATTACAAGGAGAGATAAAAAAATATAGATTTACAGCAAGACACCCAATCCTAGTTGTCAAATTTTCATCTATATTTAATCCATAAAAACGACGGTAATTTGATTTCCCTCAAAACTTTAGCTGCCACCATGATCCGATTGTTAAATTGCTTCTCATTCCTTGATTTTCATATGCGTCATAGACTCGTAATGAAGATGCCATGTACAAGATTCTTACGCAAAATCCAACCCCCAAAAGTCTCTACAACCTGATACTTTAAAAGATGCAATCATAGATTCATAGTTCAGTTTTTGTGAAATTGTATCAGGATGAGTTAAAACTTGCCGCCATTGCCAACTAATGGTTGGTGTTATGCTTAGTTTGATTTCCATATTCGTAAGCTTCAAGATTCAAGCATGTAATTACTAATTAGTAATGGATATACTTGGATTTGGGCCTTGGGTGCCTTTAAATAATTTCGTTGGATGCATTTAAACATAACCAATGAATAATTAGGAAAATTACTAAAGCCTTTCTTTTAGTGACAGCGTCCCCGTGGCCCCGTAATTGATTTGTTACAAGAAAAAAGGCTCCATCTTCTAACTATTAATGTATCGCTTGTATCACCTTGGCCCATAGTGTAGCTTTGTTTGCTTTCAAAATATATACTAATCAACTTCTAAAAACATAATGTTTTAGCAGATTTAAATAACAAGAACACATGTAAAGCTTAAATGAATAAAACAAGACTTGTCACCTAGAAATCATATTTAATTGTCTATTGTGGTTTGAGGTGAAACCGTAAGATTTGTGCTTCCCTTTGCAAAAGCGCAAAAGTCATCGAAGATTATTACTTGCCTTCGCCTCTTATGACTAGGTGGCAAATTAGTCAGTTTTCAAAATGATGTTGTGGACGTAATGAGGTTGTGACATATAAAAGTGAAAATTCAATTTTCAGTATTTTTATCATAATTTTTTTTAATCTTTAACATGGAACATTTAATTTAAAAATAAGTATAACCGGAAGTGAGTGTTACTAGACTCATTAACCACCTATGACACCCCCGCCCCCAATGCGGCTTACGGGGCCACCTAAAGGCAAGGAGTGGGATTTGAACTACCATCTCCACCCTAATATTGCCTGACGCTCATACACTCGTTCGTATATGCAGGATCGGTTATGAGTTATGCAACAGTTTCACAAGGCTTAGTCCTAAGGACTGGTTACATGAGACACTTTATACTACATCCTACAGCTGATCATACTTGGAAGGCCAGCTGGAGACTAATCTAGACAACAAGATCAATGTAAAGTCAAAATACGATTGCCTTTTGACTAGTGACTATGACATGCCATAGCTCACATCCTAATATATTACAAAAAGGATAAAAGTACAAGAGTGGAAAGTTACAGACATAAACACCATAATCTGCAGTTGACAAAAGTATGGAGATAATTACCAACTTGTATAAGTTGGTGAGTCTTCAGAGATGACAACGAAAAGTGGTTCAGCTTTTGTCAAAGTAATGTCAGAGAAAGCATGTTCAAGCTTCGGAAGGCTTTGTCTTGAAGCTTCAGAAGACTTCATCTTTGGCTTCAGAAGATTTGTGTCTTTGGTTTCGGAAGATTTGACACTTAATAAATTTTCTTTGTATTTTATCAAATCTTCCGAAGTAACTTCCTTGTATTTCAGAATGCATGTCGAGAGATCTTTGGTTAACATCAGCCTCTTACAGCATAAGAGCTAGCTTAGTGTTGAAAGGATTGTACATTAATTTACAATTATGGTCGTTAAATAGCCACATACAAGAGTATACGTAGGTTTAGTTTGTTACAAGATATCCTATCTAATGATTTGAAATGTTTAGATTATTTAAATGAGTCACATGGTTATTCGTTGAGGATGAGATCGAAGGTAATATGTTAGGCCCGCAAGATGAAAGCTCCATCGGAGACACTGATCTATGATTGAAGAAGACGAAGAATTAGTCTCTGCCCGAGAGGTTTCATGAGTATTTCAACTGGCTAAAAAGTTTAAGTATATATAGGACACCATTAGTGGACATATTTCATGCAGGTGTGATAGAGTGGACCGGCACAAAGATTGGTGGCATCGATGTTATCACAAAATAGTTTAGGAGACAGTATTGTAAGAGACCTAGTTTTTTAAGCAAGTTTTTGATCCAAGCAAGTTCAGTTGTGGCATTTGCAATATACTTGGCATCGTAAATGTTTGAGAGACCCATTTTTGGTGAGTAGATTTCCAAAAAATGATCTTGGAGCCAGGATAGACAAGATACTTGATGGTTGATTGGCTACAATTTATGATATCACCATAATTTGAATTAGAGAATACAATGAGATGAAGATGAGCTTCACAATTCAAGAATAGTCCATAATAAATGTTGCCTTTGAGATATTAAAGAACTCATTTGAGAGCTTGCTAGTGTATTTGAGACGAAGAATGCATGTATTAAGATAACTGATTTACAGCGAAGAAGACATCAGGTCTTGTAAATGCTAGATATTGCAATCATCCAAACTAGTCTAAGATCTAGTGTAGGATCAACCTTTCAAGAGCTATCTTCAAACAAGGGTGTTTCATAAGAGCTAAGCGGTATAGTAACCTCTTTAGCACCATCCATGCGAAAGATACCATAATGCATCTATGTTATGGGAGAAACATGCCTTGGGATTCAATACCAAAAAGTGGTGAAGCGGTCCAAGATTCTTAATATAAAAGCTACATGTGTAAGTGGAAACAAAGTAATCTAAAAATTCCGATCACTACTAGTTAGTAAATATCGTCAACATAAACAATAAAATAAAACGATGACACCATCCAGTTGGTAAACAAAGAGACACGTCCGCAAGTGATTGCGAAAACCGAACTCTACTAGGAACTTTTTGAGCTCCAAGTACCAAGTACGTGGTACTTTTCTTAGAACATAAAGTGACATCTTTAGTTTACCAATATGGTAGAGGGAACTACAGGTGAATGAAATGGGATTGTTGCATTATGTATACGTCTTCTTGAAAGTGACTATATAGAAATGCATTATTGACATCTAGTTCTCGTAGTGGCCAGTTCTGGGAGAGTACGATTGAGAGGACCATGTGAATGGTGAGCGGTTGGTAACTAGACAAAAAGTGTCTAAATAGTATTTCCCATGTTGTTGTAAAAAGCCTTTCATGACTAGGCACGCCTTATAACTTGCAATATAGTCGTTTGGGTTCCGCTTAATTCGAAAAATCCACTTACACCTAAACAAAGCATGATTAGATTTTGGAATCTCCTAAGTGCCATTATGGAGGAGAGTGTTAAACTTATATCATCCATGGCACTCTGCCACTTAGGATCTTTGAGAGTCTGAGTCAGGGTAATAGGTTCTAAGGTAGGTGGAACTGAATGGATCAAAGTATGATTAATAAGCATGTTATTAAAGTATTTGAGGTTGACTTTGAAAGTGCGACGTGAAGGGTTCGGCACCGGGTTGAATAGTCGGATGGAAGTAGAAGCAGAAGTTGAAGTTGAGCGGATGGATGGCGAGGGGATGGGGCTTGACAAAGGTGATGGTGGGCTAGATGTGTGCAGGTTAGAAGGAGTATTAAGTTGTTTGTTGGTCAGAGTGGGAGGTGTTTTGTAGTGAGGTTGTAGTGGTTGGGTAGAATAATGAAAGGATTAAAATGGTGTAAGTTGGGAGGTATTAGGGTGAGGCATAGGGACTGTTGTAGGACCAGCGAGTTTGAACGTAAGGTGTTGGTTTTGAGGGTTGTTTACAATAGGTGGGTGGATTAAGATGGAATCAAGTGGTAAGGAGAAGTTTAACGTAGTTTATGTTTCTTTTTTTCTTTCTTTCTTTTTTTCTCTTTTATAGTTTGAGTGGTGTTGCGCATGAGGAATTCATCAAGAAAGGACGAGGGAGTAAAGGTGGTATGGTACAACAAATGGTGAATCACAAATTGAACGTGATAAATAAAGGTAAAGTGTTGTTAAGTTTGGGCACTTGTAATCAGATTTTGAGGTCGAGTGACAAAGGAATACACAAGAGGACGAGCATGGTTGAAGTTTAAAGCTCGAGTAGGGTCGTAGCCACGGGTAGCATATACAACCAAAAGGTTGAACTTTAGTGTAGTTTGATGGTTTACCATGCATTTTGGTGAACAAACTTTAGGAATCAAGTATAGGAGTGGAAAGATGATTTATTAGAAAAGTCACAGTTTGGAAGGTGTGACTCCAAAGTTGAGAGGGAAGACCAACTTAGGTGGTGTTTGTTTTTTCCAAAAAAGTCCGCATGACCTCTTATGTCTGTATCGCAGACCACGCGCAGACATAAGGCTCTGCAGTGTGTTTGTTTTTTCGAAACATTTCATTAAAAAACATTTGTGCGAGGTCTTCTTGGTGCAGACATGGTCTTCTCACTTCTACAATCTTCTAACCTCTTCTACCCTCCTCCTTCTCCCTTACCATATTCCAGCCGCCACCGTCGGCCCACCCGCCACCACCGGCCCACCCTCCACTGCCGGCCCCGCAACCACCACCTGTCACCGTCGCCCCCGCAGCCACCACTGGCCACCCTCGCAGCCCTCCCTTCGCAGCCCCCGTCGCAGCCCTCCCATCGCAACCCCACCATATTCCTGTTCAAGATTTGGGGGATTTCTTAACTCCTTCTTCAAATTCAACCTCAATTCCCCAATTTCTTTTCGTTTTACACAATTTCAACTTCTGGGTTTTGTTATTTTTGCGATTTCACGCAAAACCCAGTTCTATTACACCCTGATTTTGATCCAGTAACGTGCATTATGAGGGCCGGATTGAGAACGATCTAGCAAACCCTAACGCCAGAGGCGACCACCATGTTGAACCACTCGATCGCCGTAGCCGGCTACCGGAACCACGGCTAAACGACGCCGCTTCATGTCGCCTCCACCCTTCTCGCCTCCCCCATCGGCTTTCTCCGGCAAGCCTGCATCCATTCACACTCCAATTCATCCCACCCCCTTCAATGCAGAGCCCTTGAGCTCTACTTCAGTGTAGCCCTCGAACGCCTCCCCACCGTTGCTTTGCTTGGTGTACGGTGGCGCAACGATGGTGGAAGGTGGTCCGGTGTAGGGGTAGCGATGGAACAGAAGGGTTAAATTCACAAACCTCTTACGCTACAATAGTTTAGAAATTAGGTTTATTTTTGCAGTCTGCAGATGTTAAAAAACAGACAGTCTTCTTCTTGCAGACTGCAGACGTTTGGTCCACCTCTTCTCCTGCAGATGTCTGCAGATGTGGTCCACAGACTGCAGACATTTTGCTGCAGAAAAAACAAACAACACCTTAGTGAGAATACCAATCCAGTTTTAACTATGTGGCGATCACGTCATTCCATTGTACTATTTTTTTATGGTGTAAGCAAGGGAGTGGGGGAGGATAAAATTGAATATCCTAAGTGTGTAAAAAAATTAGGATTAGGTGTTAAAATTCACTACCATTATTGGAGAAACTAGATATAAGAGACATATTTAAATTTGTTTAACCAAGGTTTTGAACTGTGGAAATGATATAAAAACACCCAACTTCCGTTTCATGGGTGGAAAAATAATTAACAAAGATGACGTAGTACGTAAACCCATCAATGGGTTGTTGAATTCCCCCCAAACATCCGTATAAACTAATTGTAAAGGCTTAGTTACACTGAGATGGAAAAATAATTAACAAAGATGACGTAGTACGTAAACCCATCAATGGATTGTTGAATTCCCCCAAACATCCGTATAAACTAATTGTAAAGGCTTAGTTACACTGAGAGGATTTTGTCCAAATGGAATCATGTTACTTTTTTTAATGGAACAAGATGAACAATGAAAGCTTGAATTAAAGTTAACTTTAAGAAACTCGACTAATACTAATAGTTTTGAGTATTCGAAGCGACCAATACCTAAGTTTATAATGCCAATGGAGCAAGGACCATTTGTTGGTGGAGTTAACTTGTGATTGAGATAGCTATTGAAGGTAATTAACTTCGTCAACATTCTCCTCCCACATGAAAAACGCTCCAGTGCGAAGATCCTTTACATAAAAAAAAAATCAACCAAAACACCATTAGTCTTGTGCAATGATAAAGGAGTTAAGTTCAAAACCATATAAGAACTAACTTAGTGTTAAAAGGCTTGTATATTGATCGATAGTTACGGGTGTTAAATAGTCATTTTCAAGAGTATACAAAGGTTTAGCTTGTTACAAGATACCATATCTAAACATTTGAAATATTTAAACTATTTAAATGAGTCATGGGAGGTAATATGCTAGTCTAGGCTCTTAATTTGCACCGTGAGTTGGCTACCTTAAAATGTTTACCTATGAAGGATCGAACCTGGGTTTGCACCGAAGAGCTTTGGCCGCATATCGTTAGCCCCTTTTGAAGTAGTTAAAACATCTAACTAAAATGAGATTTTCTTTCTCTAATTCGGTGCTGGTGCTTGGTGTTTTACCTTTGTTTACTTCCCTAAAGTTCATGATGGTTAAAGCCTTAAAAATTGTTCATTGTGGTGCGAACTTGGCGTGTGGTGCCCTTACGGTTGTCTAATTAGGTTGGTTGGTTGGTTAATTGTATGTAACGACGTCGTTTGGATGCCTCATTTTATCCCATCTTTCTCTATCCATCCGCAGGCCAACATCTCCCAACTCTGAACAACAAAGCACACTTGTCCCCTCCCAAAAGATAGCATTTTTACTCATCAATTCATCATCATCTTCATCATCATCAACAACAAACACATACCCAATTTGTTTATCATCTCATTTAACATCAAGATTTCTGCATCATTCAGCTCGATTGATTCAGCTGCATACACTGAAAGAAATGGATCTGAAGTTATAAGTGAAAACCCAGTTCGACGCAGAGATGGCAGGCTTAATTCTTCACCAATTACCAGTGTTACTGTCAGCAAATACGAGAAGAAAACTTACATCTGCAGATTGTTCTTCTTGCTTTGCTGATTTACCCACAAGAACCACTTCTTCATCGTCTTTTTGTGAGTTGTTTTTGGGCATGTTCATTTCTATGCTTCATGATTTCTTCTTTAGAATGCATAATTTCACTCAATGTTGCTGAATATAACATGTATTGTGTTGAGTTTCAAAGTGAGCCCAAAAGTTACAAAAGAAAACAAAGAAGACGTATGCTGACAATCTTAGATTACCCTGCAAACTGGAAATTGAATTTAATATTGAAGCTTGTGACTTGTTGATGATAGGAAATGATATAATTGTTAAGCATAATGAAGAGGTATGCTGTATAAGTAAAAGGATTTGTTTATTGATTTGAAAGGAATGCTCTAAAGATCTTGACTTTAACACCGAAGCAAAATATTTTCAGTACAGTCACTAAAAGGCATGCTTGCAGACTGTTTAATTTTCAATTGTGTACATTTTAAATCAGTTGAGGGTGCTTGTTTAACTTCACTTAAATAATTCAATAGAGAAGGTGATGATCAGAACAGTAGAAAATCGAAATCAAGTTACAAAGAATTCTTGCACTTAGGGTTAAATTTACTTAAAAAGTAGAGGTTTTTGAGAAGTTTCGATATCCATCATAAATCTTAGAGTTCACAGAATGTCTTGTTAAGGTGGCCTTTCTAATCCAAAATTTAGCGGTGCAAATATGACAAGTGTTGTGAAGTTTATCTATACATTGTTTGGTATAGTTATAATCTTTGATAATTTAATGATGTAAATTTAGTGAGAGATTAATTCACTTTCTCTTTTTTGTGTGCTAATAACTTTTAGGTATATATATGTTATTATATTGCCAAAGATTATGACATTTTCTCGTTTATATAGTTCATTGCAGAGACATATTGAAACCACATCCAGCAGGGATTGGTGTTAGAGTTAATGCGTCTAATGTCGGAGTTGGATCCGGGGACTATGCAGAGAGAGATGAAAATGACAACCAAAATTTATCTTCTAATGGTCCAAAAAGTGATAGTTCTTCAAATATGTGAGTTTGATCATCTTTCTTAGACAAAAACATGTGGTTTTGTAGAATTAAAAGATGACATGGTGATCCAGTATCCATTTTAATCGTGGTCCAACTTTAAAGGAAAGTGAACTCTTTTGGGCTTTGATGGTTGAATCTTTTCTTGTAAAGATTTGAGCTTTTTGTTTGTCTTTTTATTTTGGGTTTATTATTGTTATTTGTTGAGATAACTGTAAATCTCTTTAACTTGCTTTTGTGTTTGTGCAGTAATAAGCTTCCTGATCAAATACCGTATCCGGTCTCAATAGCCCTTGTTCTATCTGCATGTGCTTTAGTATTTTCAATAATTGCATTTGGGAAGGGTGCACCTTCAACTCTTTTAGCAGCAATAGCAAAATCAGGCTTCACTGCTGCTTTTACGTTGATTTTTGTTTCAGAAATTGGAGATAAGGTAGCTAAATATTAGCCACATACCAGTGATGTCTTTGTATGAAGTTAAATTTTCCTTATCTAGCAACTAATATCCCCTATTTTTTACTTGATCAGACATTTTTCATTGCAGCTTTATTGGCCATGCAATATGAGAAAGGATTGGTATGATATCCTCATATCTCTAATTAATGACTAAGAATAGAGTTGGCAAAATAGACGGTTCGGGCTGGTTGGTAGCAGGTCAAAATGAGTAATCTTTTGTTTGGATGTATTTTTATAAATTTGATGTCATGATGTTTCAAATTATGATTACTAAAATCTTCTTTCAATAGTAGTCTAATTTCTTTTTAAACAATTTATATTATGTATAATCACATTTTGGACGACTTTTGACTGTTAACTTTTCAAAAAAATTTTATGTTAACCGATTGACCCGTTAGAACAAAATTATATCCTGAATAGACCCCCATTCATAAGTAAATGGGTCAAAATACCACATATAACTATTAGTATCAATTATGTTTAATTTGGTGACTCACAATTGATGATCAGGTTATCTTGGGATCCATGGGTGCTTTATCACTTATGACTGTTTTATCGGTTGTAATTGGACGGATATTTAATTCAGTACCAGCACAATTTCAAACAAGCAAGTCATCAGTCTTCTCCCATGTTTATTCATCCCCTTTTTATACATTTCTGATTTTTCATGGTTCATTTAAACAGCATTGCCAATCGGAGAATATGCAGCAGTAACTCTTTTAATGTTCTTTGGCCTCAAAGCTATTAAGGATGCATGGGATCTACCATCAAGCAATGCTAAAAATGGCGAGAAAAACAGCACTGAACTTGATGAATTTGCAGAAGCTGAGGAACTGGTGAAAGAAAAGGTGATCGTCACCCTTCATCATTACTTCTTTCTTTTGACTTTGATTACTAATTTGAGTTTATTTTAAATATTTGGCATAAATTCAGGCATCTAAACAGCTGAAGAATCCGTTTGAAATATTATGGAAGTCGTTTAGTCTTGTGTTTTTTGCGGTAACCCTCTTTTCTCTTCATCATGTTGGTCATATTTTCTCTACATGGCATAATTTATTACACTACTTTGTTAAATGTGTCGGTCTTTTCATTCCTTTTGTGGGTGTGAAGCTGATTATTTGTCATGAAACACGATTATCATGTGATTTGCAGGAATGGGGTGATCGTTCAATGCTTGCAACCATAGCTCTTGGGGCAGCTCAGGTACATCACTATGCCAAAGCCATGATGATTGTTTTATGCAAGAGTTGGAATTTCTATCCATTAAATGGGTCGGTTATGGTTAAGCTTTATCCCAAACGGGTTAAATGGATCGAATGAAAACATTTACCTACAAGGCAATCAATCAAAAACGTTTAGACTCCCAACGTGTTTTAATATGCTTACGACCTCCTAATAGTTATATTCAATGATTAAGATTGTTACTGAAATAATATTGTATTATAATAACAATCAACACATTAATCATCTATAAAATATCTAAAAATGGATAAAGAGCATGTGCAGGTGAACCAAACCCAACCCATCGGACTGTACTAAAAATGACCGATTTCTACTCCAACCCATTTTTACCTGTTACCCACCCGCCACACCATAAGTCACCTTTGTTTTGATACTTATGACAGTCTCCATGGGGTGTGGCAAGTGGAGCCATTGCTGGTCACCTGCTAGCAACTTCTATAGCTGCAGTCGGGGGAGCATTTCTTGCAAATTATATATCTGAAAAACTGGTACTTCTTTACGTTAATTCAGTTATCTCATATCTGTTTCTTTTGATTATCTCACTTGTTAAAAATTTGGAAATTATCTGGAATCTGTCAGGTTGGGTATCTGGGCGGAGTACTGTTTCTACTGTTTGCAGTCGCCACGTTTTTGGGAGTATTTTAAGGAAGCCAAAACAACCCAATGAGTAATGACAGAAAAAACCATGGCTATGGCCTGCACCATCTAAACAAAGAAATGATCAGTCATGTATTGTCAGTTAGATATTAATTGTTGTATGTTCGCATAAGCACTTCATTGCTGATGCATCGATAAACATACTATCAACAAAACAAACATTTGGTTGTTATGAAGAGTAGAACTAATAAAGAACGAATGAGGTAAACTATATCATGCAACAGTTGAATGTAGAGCTTATATTATTATTATTATTATTCCTTTTATGATCTCGTTTGTTCAATTATAACTGTTATGGGAAATGCAAGGGATATTTAACTTATGAGTGGATGACCTTTCTAACCATAATCTTGTCCTGCTGATATTCTTGTAGAAACAATTATTATCTGCATTGAACACCCTAGTAAAATGGTTTTCAAAAACTCATTCATTCATCCTTGCTTTATGTAAGTTGTATTATAGCTCTAGTCAGCTCAACAAGTTGATTTTCAATATGAGGGTTGCTCACTTCTTTAACCGCTCCTGGTTCGTCAGCATACCATCCCTCATCTTGTGACGAATACTTGGTATATTCTACTATAGATACTATCAAAGCTATGATCTGAGTGGTGTTTTGTCAAGTAAAGCTCTTCCACTAGAGACATTTGTGGGCATCGAGCACATAACGTCTCTCTAATAGTGCTAACCATTCACAAAAAATATTGATGGAGTTGATGCTCAGAAATGTCATGTTGTGGGCATCAAGCATATAACTTCTTGAACCTGTCCTAGTAAGTGTTTAAAGCTTCTTTATTTTGCTTGCTTAATCCTGATGATCTCTTTGCGTAGAATAAAGGCTTTAACTTCCAGAAAGTACTTGCCTAAATACGGTCTTTGCAAAATCATTCCACATGTTACCGCCCTTGGTGGTAGGTAATATAGTCATTCTTTAGTTAGTCTTGCATAGCGAAGGGGAACGCCCTAGACTTGATCTGATCTTTAGTGACGTTATGCGACTTCATTTTAAAACACACAACATGGAAATCCTTGAGAAACTTGTGAGGGTCTTCATTCTCGAGGCCTTGGAAGAGTGGTAACAAGTGGATGATATTGGATTTCAACTTGACGTTCATCATAGCAGGATAATTAATGCAGAGTGGTTGCTGGGTAACATCATGGGTTGCCTACTCCCGAAGGGTTTATTCAGCATCAGCTAACATGGTTAATTAGGGTGAGTTTGGTTCTTGATGAGTAGGTGATTGTGATGAAGTGATGGGTGTTTTGTGAAAGTTGTGATGATTCAGTTTTAGATTCAAATCACTTAACAAGTGTATGAAATGTTGGTGATTGGAGGTGAAGTTATAAAGGTTGAGGAATTTGCTAGCTTCTTTTGGTGATTTGCTTATTTCCTTAATCTCATTGCGGTTTTTTCCATCTCCATGTCAATCTTGAGTGGGTGTCGATCTATCTTGGCATAAAACAATTGAAAACATCGTATCCTCGAAAACGATACCAATGTGTTGGGTGTCAAATCCAATAAATAAAATAAAAATTTAACCTACTATACACACATTAAGAATAGTACGAGAAGAAGTAGGGTTCGTCTTCTTGGGGATATGAGTTAACTATTTTAATACCAAAAACGTTTTAGCACAATTAAGCTGGTTGTATCGATACTCGATAGAATTTTTCTAGCTCCCTGTACTTCTATACGTACCGTGAGACGTATAGAGTGTGTCAATCTAACAAGTGCGCAAGTTAGCCACGTCCTCCGGTCCAGACCTCCGGCTTCGTCAAAGCCTCAGCTCTCTCTCCAACCAAATCTCCACTTCAACGAACAAGAAACGATGACGGAGGCAGCGATAAGGAAGAAGGCAGGGATGGCGAGCGTGAAAGAGATGCCTTTCCTCCAAGACGGGCCTCCGCCCGGCGGTTTTGCTCCGGTCCGATACGCACGACGGATCCCCTCCAAAGGCCCCAGCGCCGTCGCCATCTTCCTCGCTGCTTTTGGTGCCTTCTCTTGGGGCATGTATCAGGTCGGCAAGGCCAATAAGATCCGTAGGTAACTCAGTCCGCAAACCCTTGCTCTTACTAATGAATTTCATCGGAGATTAAATGTCTGAGATCTGAATCATCTGATGTAATTGTTGAGATTAGAGTCGCTTTATGATTTTTAGGGTTTGGTCATACATGGATTATACATGTCGAGGCTGCGTTTTTGGTTATGTTGGTGTGGATGTACATTGTATTCTGATGTTCTTCTAGATAATTTGGTGATTCTGATATCCTGTGGTGACTGTTGGTCTTTTTGAACCTAGAATGTTACTCTGATGGATTTTGGACCTTGATCATTTCTGTATATGCATTTGGTAGTCTGGAAACTGTTATCATTGACATGTTTTTTTTTAGAATCCTGAAATGAAAACTATTCTGATCAACTAGTTGCATATGGCGGCAAGTAATAGTGGCGAAAACGAGTGTGAATATGATGATTGTAGGACTTTGCTTTGTGCTTTTAAGTTTGGTGCTGTGGATAGGCATTAAACTGGGTGACATAAGCATTGTGATCTGGGTATTACATTCAGAAGGCTTGCAATTGTCTTCATAATCTGGATATTTATCACAAACACATAACTTGGTGTGTCGTGAAATTGTCTGTTTCTGATATTGAAATAAATGGTGGCCACCTGCTAATAGTACATCTAAGTTTGAACTCTTGAAGTGCACATAGGAAAAACTTAAAACCCATTCACTCCCACAATCATAAGCCTGGCATTTTTACTTAGATTAGAACTACTTTATGGTGTTAAGTTTGTTTTTGCTAAGGTCAGTATTTTTGAACGCCCATACAATCCTCAAAATGATCTGGTCTACGGGCTATAATTTGGTCTGTCATAGGACATAATGTCTGTATCATGATATCGTCGTCGTTTGTAACTGGTGGCCAGGAAAAAAGAATGCGTCTTGACGATTTCCTATGGCTATTTTTTCTCTTTATCTTAATATATAACATAAAAGATTTAAGTTTGCTTCTTTATGGACTAATTACTAATTACAAAATCAAAATTGAAAGTTTCAAGTTGAAGTAATGAAATGATGCAACTTACAAGGCTAAAAGAAGTTTACTTGCTTACAATAGAACAATAATATTCATTTGAGATTATGATTGTGAAGTCGTTGGGAGGTTCATCTTGTTATTGTTAATTGATTCAGTTTCTTCTTCCATGGAAGTTCTAGGACTCACATCTGGCTGTAATCTTCTAAAATTATTCAGTTTTTCTGTACCATCTAGATGTTGTGTTCCTGTTTTTGATTTGTAATAACTGCAAAATATTCATTTCTACAATGACGTATGACTCTGAGTAAATTCTTCTCGACTTTAATTTGACCCCCTACCAATGAATGAAAATGTGATTTTGAAGCTAATATGCTAGAATTGGCTTGGACATGTTACCTGGCTTTTTATGAAATTTGCTTGAGAAATTAGAGGTTTGGACTTGGGACATGAAAATATATCAAAAGATGTATGCTTTGAGATTCTAGATGGAGTTGTGAAGATACTAAATATAAGCCCCTTTATTCATACTTAAGAGAAACTTACTTTTTTAATACTTTGACCAAATATTCCAAATTTGGCAGCAGTAAATGGTTAAGCAAAACAGAGGTGCATATAGTACAAAGTGACTTGCCTGGTCCTTTTTGGCTTTTAGGATCATTTTTTGGGATGCTATAACTACTCTTAATTGCAACTAAAGGACCAGGCCTAATTGGCTTTTTATGTGCAGTTCGAAGACCAATTAGTTGTGGTTCCTTTTGGGCCTGGTCCTTTAGTCTCCTACTTTATCATTGATTACCTATTCAAGTTTCTACATTTGATTGTGTTCGTGAACAATAGTTACAGACTTTGTATAACGCACATTTGTTTGATTTAGGGCAATAAAGGAGGAAAAGTATGCTGCCCGGAGAGCTATTTTGCCCATGCTTCAAGCAGAAGAGGATGAAAGGTAAAGCACAAATGGTGCTCTCCTCTTATCATGTACCAAGTGCTTTGATTATATTTTGGGAATATAATTTGGTTCAATACATGTATTAGATTTGTGAAAGAATGGAAGAAGTATTTGGAGGAAGAGGCCCGAATAATGAAAGATGTGCCTGGGTGGAAAGTTGGTGAAAGCGTTTATCACTCTGGAAGATGGATGCCTCCTGCAACTGGTGAGATGCGACCCGAGGTCTGGTAAATCTTTAGTGGTCATGACCCAAGAGTGGTTAAGCTCATGTAACAAGGAAAAGACTATTTGTAAAATAAGCCCCATCAATTTGTGGTACTTTAAAATATTACAGCCTTTTTGTGTTGGGATATCAGATGAGGGCATGAGGCTATATCTGGTTTATGGGTATATGGCAACCTACTCATGCTATGTTTAATTCTTTGGTTGATTATGACATGGGTCAAACTTGTTAGACATGTTATGTTTTTTTTTTGTACTTTATCGCTCTTGGATTTAAAATATGCTAATGCCACTCTCCAAGCGAAAATGTAACCGTAAGTGTTGAAGGTTGGGCTATTACGAGTGGATCTTGTGGTGGGTCGAGATGGATTACGATTAAAATATATCATTTTTGGTAGGAGTTGAAACAAGGCTGGTCATGCTCGCTTGACTTGCAAACATTGTTTATTTTCTATGCATGTTGCATAATAACCAGCTATAGTACATAATGTAGACATGAATTCAAGTTTTTTAAACAATTTGGGTCACTTGTTTGTAGGCTCAAATATTACAAAACCGCACATTCAAGTATTAATTGATCACCTGTTTTCTCATGATGTGAAACTAGTTTGGGCGCTCATAGGACCTAAGTGCCAAGATGGATTTTGAACCTACAGGCTCAAATATTTCAACACCATCCACTCCAAGTACCCTTAGATGACATTGCAACTTACAAAGATGAATGATCCTTAGATGACATTGCAACTAACAAAGATGAAAAATCCATGACATATGTGTGAAACTAGTGCACATTTCCAACCTTCTTTGGTTACATATGGTTGATGATATTTTTGTGGGTATCCGTTTCAACAAACTTGTTTCCATCATAACACAAATCACATTACCACCAAAGAGAGATCCAGAACTATGAAAATGGAAGAGTCATGGGAACATATATATTAAGCATTTCTAACACGTTTATCCATTGGAAAAAAGATATTTCATGACAACAACCGTAAAACCTGAAAAGAAATCTCATCCTATTTTTAAAAACAATCTTAAAACCTGAAAAGAAATCTCATCCTATTTTTAAAATTTACGAGGATCATCAATGGATCATCCATGTAAAAGTTACTCTCAATAGACGACAACTAAGAAGCCTAGATCAAAATCTTATAAAAATCTAATCCTTAAATTCCATGTTGATTAGTTGTTAATCCGTTGGTAATTAACAATGAGCCCAAGCAAATCCAACTTTTTTTTTTTGAGAAATGTTCAAATAGAGAATACTTCTATGAGCTTTTAAATATACATTTAACTATACATTGGTGAAAGTATATTATTGTGGGGAAAGTTTACGGTACAAAGTGTTGTTTTGTGCGAAAGGTAAGAAGTAACAAGGACCATTGATTTAAGAGATGAACGGTTTAGATTTAAGATGAAATAATCATGCAAGAAATGTGTCTGGAGGGGTAGAAATAGAACTAGCCTACAATTGTTGACTTTTTTTTTTTTTTTAATTTCTCCCTTTTTTTAAACACATGTAACTTTTTCATATGATGTTATTTTTTTTTTAAAAAATACACCATAAAAACAAGCATTTTATCATCTTTAATATGACTATAGTATTGCTATATTTTTTTTAATAGAAACAACATTTTTTAAGAAAACGTCTATGTGCTGTGCGTATAACTTGCGTGATTATCATTGCGTAATTATCAACATAACTTGGGTAATTATCATATAACTTGCATAATTATAAATATAACTTGCGTGATTATTTTTTATAACGTGAGTAATTTTTCTTTACGTAATAATAGATATAACTTGCGTAATAACATATATAACTTGCGTAATTATGATTAAACTTGCGTAATTATGTACCTTTTATGCGTAATTGTAGCATGGACGAAACTACCCATCCGCTAAAAAACACGTGTCACGCTCTGGTGACTTCGTACGCTTCGCACAAAAATGACATTTTGTATAGTAACCGACCCCTATCATTGTGTAATTCTAATTGTAAAACACAATGATAGATAACAAGTTTATAATTATTAGAAACAATGACAAAAATAACACAAAATGATTTAAAACGTAAAACACAATGATTAACACATAACAAATGATATAAAATATATGATATAATTAACATATAAAACACAATAAGCTGACATATTTGACACAATGACCAAAATACCATATTTTTTAAAACAATAAATAGACACATGTCAAGCTCACAATTTTTCTTATATTTTTTAGATTAGACATTTTTTATACTATAACCCTGCTTGGTTTTGTGTTTCGGTCGGTGATCCACGGGTAATTATTGACTGATACCTACGGACCTTAAAAAATTCTCTTTCTTTTATTTATGGGGTTTAGGGAGGTGATTCCTTTTTCTTTGCTCCAACAAGAGTTCATGTTCAAAGACCACCTTTGAATCGACTTCTTGAGAGAAAATCATCAAAATGACCAAATTGACCTTGTTTTTGTCAAAATGACCAAGTTGAGCTTGTTTTTGCCAAAATAACCATCAACTTTTGATATTTTCAATATAGCCTACACGGAAACCTTGAATAATAATATTGGTACACGAAAACAACTAATTAAATCTAAACATGTGTAAAAAGTGGTTATATTTTAACCGGATGGCTAAGATTTAGTTTATTTTTTCGTATGGTTAAGATTTACCTTAATATTTTTTGCGGTTGACTAAGATTTAACCTACTTTTGTTACAGACAACTTAGATTTTACATAATATTTTGAGACAGCTAAGATTTAGTCCTTTTTTCCTTGCAAAACGTAATTCACCATTTTTGATCAATTTGGTCAATTTGGTCATTTTGGTGATTTTGGCGTTTTTTTAACTTTTTGAACCTTGTAGGTATTTTAATATTGTCTGGATACAAAGATGTGTCTAAAGTATGTAGTGAACAAACAGTAGGTTTTGTTAAACTAACAATCTGAACTGACACCAAATTACCATTTAAATTTTCTTTCTGCATGTAACAAGTCACTCATGCTTCTCAACTCAAGAACCCATATCATAGAATTCTTATAAAATATTTGATATAATATTTTCAAGTGAATATTAATGACTCATTTCAGGTATGATAACAAACAAGTTTACCACTCTGTGTATCTGTAAAGCTGCAGAACTAGGATACATTTACAAGTGACAAACATGTAACCCTACACAACACTCCTGGTAGTTATGGGCATTATGTGTTCATTTTCATAGATAAGGTAAAATCTTTATAACTTCCAATGAGAAAAAGACACAGGCAACTCCTATGTTGCAACTGGAACACAACTGTAAGATTTGAGGTCAAAATCTGACATGCAGATAGAATATCATAAACAAATGTAGATGGGCTATTTCTGCATGTTTTTGAATATACAGTATGGGGAGGCATATGGGTTGTCTATATTTCTGTTTATTTTCATTTTCTTTGTATTTCCTGTGGGCAAAACATTTATATGAGTCTTTGAAAGAATTGTTTGTGTAGGTATAGGGGAATATATGAAACATAAATGACAGATTTTGCATGTATTTATCTACCTTGTGCTTGTGTCTGGTGGCATCACATGCCCCTTCAAAGAAGAAGTCATGTTTGACTATTATGTCAAATAAATTAGTTATTCTTCGCAAAAATACTTCGGCGCAAAAAATGGTCAGTGACCGTTAAAACCAATCTTAAAACAGCATTTTTAACTATTTTCCAACTGTTTTGACGATCATTAAGGGTTGTTTCCATTAAATTTTTATAGAATTCATACACTTGAGTTGAGAATTGAATGGATCATGTTATTGACCAAAAGGATACAATTTCATTGCATTCTAACTAACATGCATTATGTAAAGTTACTGTCTATATGTAGGAGTACTCCCCTAGAAATTTGAGTCACAACAATGAAACTAGATTAATAGCAGTTGCCCCCTGTGTGGACCATCTTCTGGACCTAGAGCCCATATGTTTTATTAACTACAAAATGCTGGACCATTATGTGATGCCCTTGTATTGTAGGAAATATCCCTTTACTTTTCTTTAGTATATACCTACCATAAGTGGTGGCACACGTTAGGTCATCGAACTTAACCTATATTGACGAAAATCCCAATAGATTGTATGTTGAAACATCATAAAAAACACATTGTGGTAATCACATAAACATTGTCTTGATTCAGTTCATGTAAAAGTCAAACAATTTCAAAACTACCCCACTTCTCTTTCATTTACGCGGCCATAAACATACAATGTTATATTCTAACGTTAAATCCGCCTCTGGTATCATGTGTCTAATTTATTGATTTGACTCATACTTATATATTTATTTTGTATCAAAGAAAAACAGCTAGCATACAACAACATTTGAAGACAAGTTATATATATATGAAACAGAAATAAAATACAGAAAAGAACTTAGAAAAGAAAAAGCCTCGTCTTCCTTTTTTGTACACAATGTCAGAGTGTAGACGTTATCCGGAGAGGGCCATTCTTCTTTTGTTACATATTTTATACCAACAGTCAGCATACAAAACTGAAAAATCAAAAAACAAGTAATACAAAACTTAAACAATTACAACTTTATTTATGAATAATATTTATACTTATTGCAATATCTTCGATCGCAAGAAACTGAGATAATGATTGGTTTGTTTGGTTTCTTGATTCCAAATCTTGCCAATGTCTTCTGCAACTCTAATGGCATCAAAAGATGCACCAGAAAGACCTCTTCCTGTGAACCCAACTGCATAAACTCCTGCTTTCCCTTTCCACCCCTCTGGAAATGGTCTTATGGGCATCCCATCCTTTGAAAACAAACCATCTTCCTGTTGCATTCATATAGTTATCTCAAGGGTATAAATGGTATTTCACTTTCAAGATTTTGTCACAAAGTGTTAAAGTTATTACCTTTAACCATGAAGGAACATTGCTGCAATACCCTGTTGCCAAAATGACTGAATCTATTTCAAGATTTGCTCCATTTACTAGCTCGACCCGACCCGCTGAGAATTTCTTGATTCCTGGGACTATTTGGATCTTACCAGATTTGATCTTTTGTAATGCACCTATGTCAAGAACTGGGGTCTTACCTTTGGTGCTCTTTAGGTGTAGCGGACCCTTTGAAGGCCTCTTTATACCATATTTCTCAAGGTTTCCAAGAGTGCATCTTGCAAGAACAAGAAGTATCTTGTCAACCACCTTCAATGGCAGCCATTTCATCAATGCAGTCGCCAATTCGAAAGTTGATTTCCCACCAATCTCCCTTGGTAGTATATGAACCTGTTGATCATCATCAAGAAAGCACGATTTAGAATAACATAATGGTTAGAGTAATCACATGTTTAAGTAAAGTTTTACATGAAAATGGAACTAACCGAGCTTCGAACCACCATGTATGGAAACGCATTATGGTGGCAAAGATCAAGAGACACTTCCATGCCAGAGTTCCCACAGCCAACCACCAGCACGCGTTTGCCTTCAAACGCCTCACCCGACCGATAATCACAAGCATGCATAACGGTTCCTCCAAACTCACCCAGCCCTTCAAACTCAGGCACAACCTTCTCAGCATTCTCACCAGTTGCCACCACAAGCCACCTGCATATATACTCAACTTCACAACCATCATTCACAGTCCTAACACGCCAAAGCCCACAACTCTCATCATACTTAGCCGCCTGAACCGACTCATTGAACCTCGGGCTAATCTCAAACTTCTTAGCATATGATTCAAGGTAGTCGATAAACTGATATTTCGAAGGGTATTCAGGGAAATTTGGCGGGAAAGGGAAGTAAGGCAGTTGGCAGAATTGTTTGGGTAGATGGAGTTTAAGACGGTCATAAGTCTTGTTTTGCCAGAGTGAAGCAATGCAGTTGGCGCGCTCCAGGATGACAAAGGGAACCCCTTGTTGGTGGAGTCCTGCGCCGACTGCAAGACCAGACGGGCCAGCCCCTACTATGACTGGCCCGTTGACCAGTATGCAGCGGCCGGAGAACAACTCCTCGTGTTCAAGAGCATGGTACACCATTGTTGGCCAATGATCAGGATTGTTACAACAAGCAGTACAATGCATTAAAAGAGTGTGAAATGCGAATGAGACACACAATGCAACTTCTAAATTGGAAGAATGTGCAACACCTGTATGGTAGCTTTGTGTCTAAGTATAGGAATAATAATAATAATAATTAATCTTACTATGAGAAAGAGAAAGAACGTAAAGAAATGTGTGGAGAGGGTGAGAGGGGGATGCAGAGGTATAAATAGGGTGTGCATGTGATTGGGATTAGAAAATGATAGCAAAGATGGTCCTTTTCTGAATGATGTGTGAATGTGTGATTCAACCTTTATCATATAATCATGACTTGTAACTCATGCAGTAAAAGCTGTACACGTTATTCCAACCTCTAGTTAGCTTTTCTCTTCTTTCTGTGGTGCCTATGATAAGCTTGTATTAATTTATTCCTATTTCTACGAGTCGTATCTTCATCTTTCAATGTGCACATTTAAACAATCCCAAAACCGGAAAATGAGTTAGAGGAGAGTAACGGGGCCATGAATGTAGAGTACACAGATTTGGCAAATTGAAAATCATAAAATGTGACCACAAGTAGTTAACACAAGTGTTGAGTATTGCTTGTTAAGTTTTGGCAGACATGATTAATGGGTATGGAGCACATGATTAACAAGAAACCACCGGAAACAAAAATTAAGATTGCTAATGACAAATTTTCAACTAGTAACCTGTTATCATTGACTATCAGTTATCACACTAAGGGTGGACTAGTAGTGCCGTAAACGAAGCCGAGCCGAGCTAGAGTGGGCTCGGACTTGGCTCGTTAAAAAAATGAGCCGAGGTGGCTCGGCTCATTTATCTTAACGAGCTCAAATTACGAGCACACACTCAGCTTGTTTATAAACAAACCGAGTCTAGCCAACTTATTTATTTTCTTAAAAAAATATAATTTTTTTATTTTTATACATACTCGTATATGTATAAACAAAAAATAATACTTTTTAATTTTTATCTTAACTTGTTAAAACAGTTATATAAGATTGCTACTTCAAAAGCTATAATAATCTTTTTATATTTTTATGTAAAATTTCTTGTTAGAAAATGTCAAAATAACTATCGGTATATAATGTATATCATGAGACTTTATTGAAACTAAATCCAACACTTTCTTCGTATCGTTTGGATCTTCATGCTTTTCTTCCCCAAAGATCCTTAGTAAGGTTTTGACCATTGACTTTTCTTCATGCTTTTCTTCTCCAAAAAATATGGTTTAGGAATGGGATGGAGAACACTTTTTACACAAATCCTTATGTTTTTAAAAAATATAAGGATATGGATATTATATCAATTTCATTATGAATGTTATATTGTTTTCTTAGTGGAAGCACAAATTAAACCTTATACAGTGTGAATGACCTTAATGTGACATTTTGATGGGGCACTTCACACTTTGTTGGGTTAATTTAAGCTCATTAAGGTTTTTTAGGGATTAAATTGTAACCCCTAATTTTCTCTATTTATATTGTATCATTGTACTTGTAATTTCTCACGAGTGAGGCAGAAAGCAATAAAAGAGTATCCTGGTTGCAGCCCGTGGACGTAGGTCACATCGACCGAACCACGTTAAATCTCGTGTGTTCATCTTTGTTATTATTTTCTCTTGCGTGTTTCTGCTTGTGTGTTTGTGCGCGGTTTGATCCTAACAACTGGTATCAGAGCTTCAGGCTCTTGATTACTGTTAAAATCTTCCCCCTGTTTTCCGGTGATTACTGTGCTATCAGTCGCCGCCGCCGCCGCCGCCGCCGCTCCGCCGCCATCACTCTACTGTCGCCACACTGTTCTATCGAATTAGGGTTTCCTACCGCCACCCTGTTCTATCGAATTAGGGTTTCCTGTCGAACTTACTGGGTAGTTTGATTGTCTGCTGCATTTTAAAACTCAGGTGCATTTTCAAACTCGTTTGCTTTTGGTTTTTTGGAATTGGTTTTCATAGAATAGTGGTTAATAGAACAACACTCAAGTTCAGGCAGCCGGCCACTGTTGTGTTTATCACTATTCTCAGTTCTGACTCGACTGTTAAGCATCTGTGGTTTGGAATAATGGTTGAGAGCGGAAAACTTCAGATTGAGAAGTTTAATGAAAAAGACTTTGGTTGGTGGAAAATACAAATAGAGGATTTGCTTATTCAGAAAGACTTGGATATTGTTTTGGGTGAGAAACCAGAAATATGAAACCAACTGAATGAAAAACTTTGGATAAAAAGACCAAGGTGATTATTAGGTTGTTGCTGACAAAGGATGTGCGTTCAACATTCTGAAGGAAACTACAACAAAAGGTATCATGGATGCGTTAGCTAATATGTATGAGAAGCCTTCGGCAGCAAATAAAGTTTTCTTAATTCGAGAGCTGGTTAATACAAAGATGAAAGAGGGAAGTTCAGTTTTAATGCACATCAACAACTTGAACTTGATTTTATCAAGACTTGGGTCAGTTGGCATCAAATTCGAGGATGAGGTTCAGGCTCTACTACTGTTATCATTATTGCCTGATAGCTGGGCTGGTACTGTTACAGCGATTACTAGTTCCACCAACGCGTTCATTTTAAACGGGGTTCTGGATATTATTATGGGCGAAGACACCAGACGAAGAAATTCAGGTGAATCATCAAGTGAATTACTGAATGTTGGCAGAGGAAGAAAGAATAACAGAGCTAGTGGGAGCAAGAACAGGAAAAAGAGTCAGTCTAGGGCTCGAAATGATGTGACTTGTTAGAACTGTAAACAGGTGGGACACTTCAGGAATCAGTGTCCAAATGATCAAAAAGAAGTCAACTCTATAGCAGGCTACTCAGACGATGATGCTTTAATCCGTAGCATGGTGAGCAGTGTGGATTCCTGGGTCATGGATTCTAGAGCTTCGTTTCATGCTACCCACAACAGCGAAGCATTGCAGAATCTAAAAGAAGGTGATTTTAGTAAGGTAAGACTGGCAAACAATGATGTTCTTGATGTTACGGGCATGAGTGACATAGACTTAGTTACTTCAGCTGGTTCATGGACTTTGAAAGATGTCAGGGTGATTCCTGATTTGAAGAAACAGTCGATTTCTGTCAGTCAGTTGGATGAACAGGGACATGAGGTTAAATTCAGGAATAAGCAGTGGAAAGTTGTTAAAGGGAATCTTGTCATTGCTCGTGGAAAGAAAATGGGTTCATTGTATATGGTCAGTTTACTGCCTGAAGGAAGTGACGTTCCAGTTCAGAAGAAGACTAAAATCTAGTTCATAGAATCTCGTGGTCAGAAGAAGGTTTGCTTTGCAAGTAAGAAACCTAGAGTCACATGAAAGATTCAAAGTGAATATGCAGGGAAGAGTTCCAGAAAACCAGTTAAAGGATTTCGTGGCAGTGGGAGCACAGGTTGTTCTTCAGTCATAGTTCCTAGACGACAGTGGGTTAAAAGAACTAATATTCCATCTAATAAAATCTCTCCAGATGATTACTTGCTGAATATGGAGAGTGTTTGTTCTCAGAGTGTTCCAGGATCCGACAGTTTGTTTCAGTGGGAGCTGGTAGGGACGGAGAACAGGTCAGGGGCAGATACAACCGTGACTGATATGTTGAAGCTCGGGGGAGCTTCAACTGGCCTTCAGGTTAACTGATGAGAAGGCCGCTGCAACCAGGAAGACGAGGAAGATTACAAGAGGTACAAGTGTTCACATTGGAAGGTAGTTTGAAGATGATCAAGCCTTAAAGTGGGAGATTGTTGGGTTTGTGGAGTCTTGATTTGGGCTCGGGTTAAAGACAACTCAGTGGCAGATTAATTAAATTAAAGACCTGGGCTGTTTTTATTTAGTTTTAGCCCATTAAGGTTTTCTTGGGGATTAAGTTGTAAACCCTAATTTTATCTATTTATATTGTATCATTGTACTTGTAATTCCTCACGAGTGAGGCAGAAAGCAATAAAAGAGTATTCTGGTTGCAGCCCGTGGACGTAGGTCACATCGACCGAACCACGTTAAATCTCGTGTGTTCATCTTTGTTACTATTTTTTCTAGCGTGTTTCTGCTTGTGTGTTTGTGCGCGGTTTGATCCTAACACACTTCACACTTTGTATTGTCGTGAACTACTGGGAGCTACCTTTATGTTTTTGAAGTTTGGCTAGGCTCGGTCAACATCTACTCATGAGTGCTATCCCGAAATGATTGTGTTGCCGCTCATGTTGATCAGTTGCAATGTTGCCACTCTTTTTGGTTACCATTGCATTGTGTTGCCGCTCATGGGAGGCATTTGTCATTACTTTAACGGATGTGCTCATATTGCCTTATATTTTGAAGTTTTGTTAAAGTATAATATGGTTTAAAGTTTTGATAAGAATAGTGTATTATGACTATACATTTATGTAATTTAAGAAAGTTGAATCCCACTTAGAAAATTTCTACCTTTATTCATCTACACCCTCAAGTTGCATCTGTCCATGGGAGACTTAATTTCAGTGATGTGACTTTTTATATATCCCCTAGAGTATATTTCTGATTATTAAATAACGTGCAAAATATCTTTAAAAAAACATGAGTAATTAAGTTTCAAACTCTGCACCTTACCTTGATCAAATAATCAACCCCTTAATAAGTTTCTTAACTTTTAACCTTAACTTAAATAAACTGTAACAACTCTTTCTAGATATCGAGTCGCAAGACTAGATAGTTGACACTAAATAATGAACCAAAACAGTGGATATTATGACCAAATCAATGAGCTAACGTTTTTGAACGCGGCCCATGGCACCATGATGTTCACGAGGAATGATATGCGGAAGTTTAATGTCCACGAGGTATGGCGGACAATGATCGATAAACGGCACATGGAGAAGGCCATCTTGGGGGTGTATTCATGTTGGAAAATGGAACCACACGCCCCACTTCATTGCATCTCCTTATCACACTGCTGGCTCTCAGAATCAAGTCCTTTTCGATCCTGCAGATTAACATTCTTCAAAATTCTTTCTTGGGACCATCAGAAAACCAATATTTAATCCCACATATCCCTTGTTATTTGTAGCATGACATTCGTCACAAAACCATTTCTTTAATCGAATATTGAGCTCACACACTTGTATTTAGAAAATATTTTCATTTCTTTTTAGTACTGATGAACACATATATCTTCACTAATTCTACTTTTAAAATCACCGCATCTGTACACCTATAATTAAAAAGTATATCACTTTACCACTTAAATGTCCTCTCTTTAACCTTGTATGAGACTAAACCAAGAAAACTAATCTCTTTTCTCAATTCATTATATGACATATACACATCAAAGAACTATTATTCTTTAAATCGTTTTTATTTATTTTTGTCTTCATATATTCAACATATGATATAACACACACACAAACATATATATTGATATAATATAAGTTATGGGTATAAGTCTTCAAAGTAGTCATGTGCATGGACATTTGGTATAGTGATCACTACACTTCTTTTCATGCAACAAAATGAGAAGCTAGTGTTTGGTTCCTTATTACGATAATTCCCCGAAATGGCATCGGAAAGAGAGTATGAACTCTATATTATTTAAATCTATTGTTATCATCCTTTTTGAAGATAATCTTTATTAATACAAACTACACAATACTTGGGTGGGTGGTTTTGGGGGGGGGGGGGGGGGGGGGGGTATGGTGGTATCCCATGCATGCATGGGTTACTCATTCAGAAATATGGTAGCTAGCTAGAAAGGTAACATAGCCAGCTGCATACTGCATGTGTATGTTGTTGTTATGAAAGCTCTACTATACTTCCCCATTCCTATAACTCCTTTTGAACCTTTTACAACCATTCTTATTTTAACCAACAATATATAAAATAATATTAACAAATACCGACTAAATCAATATTAATCATTAAATTAATTTCTTTATTATGATCACGCGTATGGATGATCTAGAAGACCTATATATACCTTAAAGTTAGTCATCTACACATATATGCATTCAGATTAAGGGTTCCTCCTTTTGATATGATTCTAATGATATTTAAAGTCAAATATTTATATTGTAAGGAAGACTAATTATAACGTTTCCCAATTATACAACTGCATGAAGTAGGGTGGTCCAATAGCATCAACATCACAATTCACAATCCTTTATACTCCCATCTTCTCATTTATTCTATACTAACAAATGAATATATTTTAAAGCAATGGTAATTGGTCTAGTTTTGAAGTTAATACAGTGTCATTGTTTAGAATGTTTAACTTGCACACCCTTGAATTTTACTACTACATCCACAAATTTTTCTATCAAGAACCTAAACCCTCGAGGAGTTGAGAAGGAATGGATTTTGTAAACATCTTCGTAGGCAAGGCTACAAACCCTTTCTTCAATGTCATGTTTACTCTTGCATTTTAAACAATAATAAATTGACATGCATTTTATATTTGTTATATTTTATGATTACAATTATTTATTTTTGGAGATAAATATATATATATATATATATATATATATATATATATATATATATATATATATATATATATATATATTTGGAGATAAAAATATATATTTTGAATGGTGGTATTTTTTGGAGATAAAAATACATATTTGTTCAATTCTTAACTTTAACACATTTTTCATTTTATGTAGATCACATACTTATACAAAAAAATTAATTAAGCATTACAAATTGTAACTTTTTTTTTATAGATTTCTGATTTCACTTACAATGTAAAATATAATTAATGTTAAAACTTTAGTAACACATACATATATGTGTGTAAGAATTGAAATAAAAAGATTTTTCATCTAAAATATGTAAACAAATCTTAAAAATCAATTTTCTTAGTCAATATATAGTTGATATCAAATTGTAAAAGACAATTTATTAGAGTAAATGTTGGTCATTGATTTTTTTTCAAGTTTCCACTTTTTAAAATGCACATATCTTTTATATACATTATTATTTTTAAAAAATTACAAAATAAAAACGATCGTGTTTTGTCTTAAAACAAGTACATTATTATTATATGTATTCAAAAATTATGTTTTTCAAGTCATTGTAATACCTGCTCGTCACTGTCTTTCTTTCATTTGTGTTTCACTAAACACCATTTAATTTTTCTAAAGTAAATTGTTTTGAAAAATAAAATGATGAAAAAACACATTTATGTACATCAATCTAGTATATAAACACAGTGATAAAATTATAATGTATTAAAAAATAATGATAAAATAATATAAAATATAAAACAGAGTTATTATGCTTTGCAACTCATTGTTGTGGTTTCCTGACCACTATTTTTTTCTTCTAAAATGATGATTATTGAAAAACACGTTAGTAAAATAACATAATTATGTATTTTTAATTGTAAAATATGATGATTAAAATATAAAATTACCTAAAACATAAAACACAATGATAGATGCATATAACAACTAAGCTATAACCCCGTGTATTGTACGGGTTAAATAAGAAAAAATATTTATTAACGAATAGTTAGAAACTGTAAAACATTGAATATAAAAGAATTTTGATTAGCTGATAAAATATTTTTACCATTTTTAAAACTTTCTCTTTAAAAAATTATTGCTTTGAAAAAATTTAGTTTTGTTTAATAATATCTTATTGTTTAAAACCTCCGGGATTGTATTGTAAAAAATATTTTTATATAAAACCTTTAATTTTTAAAAAGATTATTTTTAAAATATTTCATAATTTAAAAAAGTTTTATTGTCTTAGAAAAAAATCATACTTCTATACAATCTTGATTTTAAAAAAGTATATTATTTAATTAAAATACTTAGTTTTTATTTAATGAGAACATGTCTTTTAGAAATTAATGATTATTATGTTAGATAATGAAAAATATCTGACATAATAACATGACATATTTGACACAATGACTTGTCATATTTGACATAATGATGTGTCGTCTTTAGCGCAACTACCAAAATGCACATGTCAAGCCTGTATCATCTTTAGCCATTTTACATTAAATATATATATTTTTTAATATAACTCTATCCTCTTTGTGTGTGTGGGGAGGGGGGGGGGTCATGAGAAAACTACGAAACTAAATAGTTACGTATATGTAACTACGAGTTATGTAAGTAAAACTATTAGTTACATATACATAACTCAAAATTCTTCTTGCATGATTGATGTGATTTAAGTAAAATTATAGTGTCTTGACTAGGGAATCCATATATTTATTACTAGTTAATAAAGTAGTTTATATCTTGAAATCATTAGCATGTGTCTGTCTGTGTCCGTGTGTGTTTATATAAAAATATTAAAATATAAAATATATTTTGCATACGAAGTACACAAAGTGAAAGGTGTAATAATCGCAGAAAAATTATTATGTTCTGTGTAATTCGGTATCACATGTATGATTAAATTAAACAAAATGTGTAATAAAACTTGCTCATTCATAATGTTATTAATTCATCTATATCAAACTACTTCTCAATCTTATTGAGTTCACGATGCAAGAAAACCGAAAAACTAATAATCTCAACAAGCAATTCTATTTATAAACAAATCTCTTAACTTAAACAAAATGTAGAATTACATTCAACCCATCATTTAACAAAACCTTAATAAAAGCATAATAAAAGTCTCACTTTACATAATCGATTCTCCTGGAAGCAATCAGAAAGGAACTAGCCACGCATGGTCTTCATTGGATCTTTAATCTTGATTTGATAATGTTTGTAGATGATTTGGGATGAATGGGAATGCTTGAGATCACCACAAATCAACTCAGAATCGTCAAGAATTGAGCTTGAAAAGTTGTTCTTCGAATTAGGGTTGGATTATGTTTAAATAACTTGAAATTCCACAAAATTCGGAAGTTGGTTAGCAATACGCCCAACTCAGCATCCATACGCCCAACTTTCTGTAATTTTTGTCAAATACGCCCGCAAATACGCCGCCAATACGCTGACCGGCGTATCATACGGCCATACCCGACGTATCATACGCTGGTGTAGAGTTTTCTGGGCCTTTTTTGTAACTTTCACTATTTTCAACTCCAGTCCTTGTATTTTCGTATTTTACTCATTTTTTTTTCCAAAACAAGCCTTCTTTAGCTTCAATCCCTACAAATCAAAACACAACCAAAGTGAACTTATTCCACAATAATCATGATGTAAAATCAAGAATTTAAATCAATTAAACACTAAAATTCTGACTCGTGATCAATATATACATATAATATGTGGTTAGTTATGTATAATTGATTTAACTTTGTATTTAGTTATTAGTTACATTTAATTTAATTTTATAGTTTCTAAAATAATAAATAACTAATTTTAAGCAACATTATACTATATACTAAAAACCAAAGTAGGCGTCCAATGATAACATATCACAAGATTTTGGTTTTTGGTAATAAAGTGAGTGAGAATGTTAAACAAGAAAGCTTCAATTTTACCTGCCCTACCCAGGTTCAAATCCCTGTCCCTATCGGCTCTTTCACTATTATTGATTTTTTAAATTCTTTTTTCCCTTTTTACTAATCTAAATCATAAAAAGTCACTTGGCTTAGTGGTTTAAACGTACAAAGGCCTATCTGGGTTTGAGTCACATGAGTGGCTTACTTTTTTTCCTTTGTTTATTTTTCTTTTATCTTTTTATACTTGTTTTTTTAATTAGTTTAGTCTCTTTGTTACTAACTTTTTAATGAATTTATGGTGTTAGATCTTTTGTTACTAACTTGTATATATCGGATGAAGCACTAGACTCAGTCCAAAGTGTCTCACTCTCCTCTACCATCGTTTAAGATCCCCGTTTTCAGTCCTCTAAAATGGGATAAAGTTTACGTCAATTTAACTGAATTTTCAATTGATCATATTAATTATTCCAAGTCAAAATTTTTATCTGATAATTAAAATTTAATTTATTCTTAATGAATATATGTAGTGATAAATATAAGGACGTTACAAGTTTAGACTTTTTTTATATTTTAAATTAAAAGTTTGTACAGTAGCAGGTGACATGTTGATTCAAAAATTATACAAATGTGATAAAATCTTCTAATCCCCAAAACTGTAACTGCAATCATTTTTCGCTAATACAAAATTTACATTCCTTGTATCCGGTAACACTTATAAAGTGGGTTTAGTTTTCTGGACAAACTTAAAAGTATTAAAACATTTGCAGAGATTGTGAAATGCATATTTTTACATTTATAACAAATAGTTATTCATGATAGCAATACGCCAATAGTGAAATTATATTATAATTGTTTCAAATATTTCTTGTAGGTTATATAATATAAAACATTGTTGTTGAAAACATTTAACAACAGAATTAATGATTTTTGACAACAAAATCGATTTTATGTTTCCAATTTATAGTTTATAGTGTAAACCGAAATATATCATTTTGACAACCATTAACCAGTTGCACATAAAATTAGTATTTAAATTAACATATATCAAACACGCTTTGCTTTTTCTCTTAAAAAGGAGTCCCTAACATTTGAAAGTTACATACATACACATACACATGTATGTTAGCAATACTTTAATTCAAAAGTTACAAAAAATAATAAAAATATAAGAAATATGGTCTCTTTTGTTCATAATGAAAAGCAAACACATTCTCGATTAGAAAACTATTGTGTTTTCACTATTGTTAACATTAAAATATGTAACGTATTTAATTTTATTTTAAAGTGCTATAGCTATATATATAGTCATGCTAGAGATAGTTAATCGCGCATATAATTAAGAAATACATAAAGCCATGATCATGTATCAACTTATGCTCGGGAATAAGACTTCATTTAATCAACGGTTGTCTAAAAATCATGTTGTACATGAATAGCCACTGTGTGTCACCACTTGTACATGTATTGTTAACGGAAATATGTTTAACTTACAATGTTTAATACATACGCACAAAAGATTCACGTAGTTCCTTTTTTATTCATGCATCTAGCTATCTTACGCAGAGAGCAATGACAATAACTATGAATCCTAGGATCGTTAAGGAATTATCAGAATTGATTTGAACAAACATTGATCGCGGAATTATCAATACTTGGTGTTTAATCTATTAATAATAATAAAATCAATTAATCAAACAAATAAAATAAGAATAATCAAACCGAGAGAACTCAAGAACGTTGATTGAATGCTTTCTTGTTGCTATTGAGGTTGCTGATCTTGAATACAATGATTCAAATAATGATCACTAATGATTCTCAATTATTGTTATATGATTTATTGATTACATCTGTTGATGATCTCGTATCTATTTATAGAGATCTAATGCTGTTATATTGCTAGCTATTTTGTTGCTATAATTAAGCTAATCATCATTATCTGAATCTTCGCCATGTTTATCGGCTTAGGAATTCGTGATTTACAATGATTCTACTGATGATAAAAGTTGTTGATGTGATGTGGAATATCCGCTTGAATAAAACGTCTTCAATCGTCATTAATGTTGTTGATGTTCTGCCACGTTGACTTGTTGACTTGATGTTGACTTTCGAGTTAATTGATCTTCCACAGGAATTTACTCTTCCGCAGGTAACTGGTCTTCCACAGCAACTGTTGTACTGTACTTGTTCTTGTGCTTCCGCAGGAGTTCCCAGCACTAACAGAAGAACTTAATCTTGAAGAGGATGGTGATGAAGCTGTTAATGATGGAGATACAGAAGAAGTTTGTATTGATGAAGAAAAGAAAGATGAGGATGAGGATGAGGAAGTGATGCAAGAAGAGTTTATTGAAGCTTATCATGAGAATGACCTGAAGGATGAGGAGATAGATATGAGTAAGAGCTATTTAGTAGCAAAATATAACAACCTCATCCTGAAAGGAAACAAGAAGCTAGAAAAACTAAAAAGGATGAAGAAGGAATTAAAAGAGAAAGATGAATTAATATTAGAGAAAGATAAGATAATCATACAACTAGAGAGTAAACTGAAGAGGCTGAGGGAAGATGCAGTGATGAATAATGAAGTAATAGATGCTTTAAACGATCTGGTAGATGAGCAAGCTACAAGTCTGAAGCTGAAAGATAATGAGATTGAAAGTTTAAAGAAGAAATTGACTGAGGCTGAACAGATTAAAGGTGAAACAACAATGATCACCTACAACAGAAAAAGGAAGTATTTTGGGAAGTTAGCTGATGCAACTGGAGAATCATCAAAGAAGATCAAAATAGATTCTCCTGAGTATCAAACTCCATTGAACCAAGTAAAAGAAAGTGACCTTGAATGGGAAGAGCTGAATAAAGAAGAATCTGATGAGAGCAAACAAGATCTGCTGTCAACCAGAGACATCCTAGAGGAAAGACCCCAATCTGCCATGTTCATGGACCTAATTAATAATGGTTTTCCATATGACATGGTAGAAAGGATGAATATGTCTGAGCCGATGCAGACAATCAAAGAATTTGATGCAGTGAGAATGATGATCTTATTTGATAAACTCATCCGTAGATGTTTAATCACAAATTTAGGGGGAGTAAGTATAACTTATCAATTAATTCCCTTAATCTGAGCAGTATAACTAATCAATTAATTCCCTTCAGAACCGAAGGTGAACTACGAAAGACATGAGCTATCTTCCGTAGATACAGTGAAATCTATTCATCCGCAGATGTTTCTGCGGAAGACAGAATGGGTCCTCTTCCGTAGATAAAGTACGGAAGAAACAGAAACTATGAGTTTCGTGGATATTATACTTTGCTTAATTTTGGAATTATCAGAATTGATTTGAACAAGTATTGGTCGCGGAATTATCAATACTTGGTGTTTAATCTATTAATAATAATAAAATCAATCAATCAAACAAATAAAATAAGAATAATCAAACCGAGAGATCTCAAGAACGTTGATTGAATGCTTTCTTGTTGCTATTAAGGTTGCTGATCTTGAATACAATGATTCAGATAATGATTACTAATGATTCTAATGATTCTCAATTATTGTTATATGATTTATTGATTACATCTGTTGATGATCTCGTATCTATTTATAGAGATCTAATGCTGTTATATTGCTAGTTATTTTGTTGCTATAATTAAGCTAATCATCATTATCCGAATCTTCGTCATGTTTATCGGCTTAGGAATTCGTGATTTACAATGATTTTACTGATGATAAAAGTTGTTGATGTGACGTGGAATATCCGCTTGAATAAAACGTCTTCAATCGTCATTAATGTTGTTGATGTTCTGCCACGTTGACTTGTTGACTTGATGTTGACTTTCGAGTTAATTGATCTTCCGCAGGAATTTACTCTTCCGCAGGTAACTAGTCTTCCGCAACAACTATTGTACTGTACTTGTTCTTGTGCTTCCGCAGGAGTTCTTGTCTTCCGTAGCAATCCCTCCAGCAGCTTCACTTCTTTTCTTGTTCAGCTGAAGTTGTTATTCCGTATGAGATCCACAGATGTACATTCTTCAGTTATGTTCCTGATAACATCTACGGAAGAACACTTTATTCATCCGCAGTTGTTCCAACACTTGGTCAATTTTCCAAATTGACACAGGTTAATGTTTCTTGCACATTCACACATACATTCTGAAATATATTATATAATAGATAAATATATTAAATGAAGTGCAAAATAAATTTATTTAGTTCATAAACACAATTATAATCAAATATATTCATTTTATATCATTAAGAACAATAATTACAATTATGATTACAAGAGTGATATATATCATCTAAACCTATACAAGAGATCTATCCCTAACAGTACTCCCCTTTAGGTTTAGACTCTATTAATCATTGGTTTAGCACTCTAAGTTGATTCACTCTTGCCAAAATTCTTGATTTGAAGTAGTCAGCAATAGCTTTTTGATCTTCATATTTAAAACTGATCTGCCTTCGGTTCATTCTCTTCAAAGTTTTGTATTTCAAGCCCAGGATATCTTCTTCAGTGGTGAGTGCTGCAACAACACTATTATTGCACACCACTTCCAAGTCATCCTGTTCTAAAATTCTTAGTTCAGTGATTTGCTTGATTTTTGATCCTATTAGCTGGCCTGCTTCATACTTCCTTCGTTTACTTACATTGGCATGCAGTTTGTCTATGACTTGAATTAGATAAACTTATAAGCATAAGTCATTTTGTGCAGTTTGATCTTGCAGCCTTGGGAAGTGCTTGTCATGGAGGTATGATGTATAACTTGGGTGCAGGAGTTTGATTTCCACAGGGTCAAATAATCGTATACTTTGTCCCCTTTTCTGTGGATCATTCCTCTGTAGCACTAATTCTTTTGTTTTCTCAACATACCCCCATTCTGTGATTGGGCATGTAAAATGATTTCCTTTAATCATGTTAACTGATGCATTAGCTGAGTCTTTAGCACCAATCCTTTTCAAAAATTCTTTATCAACCAACTGAGACTTGGGCTGAGACTTCCTTAATTTTCTCTTTATATGCTTTGCATCCATCAGTCTAGCTTCCCTGAGAACATCTCCCTTGAACTTGTGACTCAGTTTGGTCACAAGTCCTGAGAAGTCTCTTCCACTTGGACTTATGGGATAATTGGTGATGGGAATGGTTTGTAAAGTATGAAGGTCATCATCTGGCAGGGCTAGTAGAGTTTCTACTTTGTGAAAGTATTGCACCATGCCAGATGCCCTCTTGAAGAGTGTGCAATCCCATTCCCCATCATATTTCCATCCTATGATCTCCTGTTCTCCAGCTGCTCTTAGAAGTGTCATTTGATCAAATAGCTGAATTAGACTTGTTTTCTTCTCAGTTATTTCCCTCACAACGGTTCCCAGAGGCCACACCTTATGAGGAATCACACCCCTAGGCTCAATTATCACCTGTTCTATACCTTGGTGGATGTCTTTGACTTGAATTATAGTTGGCTTAGGAGGAGATGTTGTTTGTTTATAAGCAGGATTAGGGGCTTCGGATCTGAATTTGACACCAGTTTCCAGCTCTACTTTCATCATATAATCCATCATTGCTCTAAGTTCACCAACTTATCTTCCCTTTAGCTCATGGGGCTGGTAGTTATGGCTTTGTAACCAGCATGTCATGTTATATCTTGTAAGCTTGGCTATATCACAGTGACCTAAATCCTTCCTGGTTTTCTCCATTGTCTTGAATTTTGAGAATGATTCATAATTGCACATTACGATCATCATTCTCACTGTATCAAATTCTTTGATTGTCTGCATCAGCTCAGACATATTCATCCTTTCTACCATGTCATATGGAAAACCATTATTAATTAGGTCCATGAACATGGCAGATTGGGGTCTTTCCTCTAGGATGTCTCTGGTTGACAGCAGATCTTGTTTGCTCTCATCAGATTCTTCTTTATTCAGCTCTTCCTATTCAAGGTCACTTTCTTTTACTTGTTTCAATGGAGTTTGATACTCAGGAGAATCTATTTTGATCTTCTTTGATGATTCTTCAGTTGCATCAGCTAACTTCCCCAAATACTTCCTTTTTCTGCTGTAGGTGATCATTGCTGTTTCACCTTTAATCTGTTCAGCCTCAGTCAATTTCTTCTTTAAACTTTCAATCTCATTATCTTTCAGCTTCAGACTTGCAGCTTGCTCATCTACCAGATCATTTAAAGCATCTATTACTTCATTATTCATCACTGCATCTTCCCTCAGCCTCTTCAATTTACTCTCCAGTTGTATGATTATCTTATCTTTCTTTGATATTAATTCATCTTTCTCTTTTAATTCCTTCTTCATCCTTCTCAGTTTTTCTAGCTTCTTGTTTCCCTTTAGGATGAGGTTGTTATATTTTGCTACTAAATAGCTCTTACTCATATCTATCTCCTCATCCTTCAGGTCATTCTCATGATAAGCTTCAATAAACTCTTCTTGCATCACTTCCTCATCCTCATCTTTCTTTTCTTCATCAATACAAACTTCTTCTGTATCTCTATCATTAACAGCTTCATCACCATCCTCTTCAAGATTAAGTTCTTCTGTTGGTGCTAGGCTGTCAATTGGTTCAGTGGGTGTGGGGGAAGTGGTTGGTTCTAAAGAAGTTGGTGAAGAGATTGGCTCAGTAGGTGTTGGGGATGAGATTTGTTCAGTTTGGCTGAGATGTGTGGTTGTTGGCTGAGTCATCTCCTCATCAAATACTTCAGTTGAAGCAGTATTGATAGTGGTTTGTGAGTGGTCAGGAGAGATGGGTTGTGTGTGTTCACTTAAGGGAGATATCAAGTGAACAGGTGGTGATGGTGGTTGAGTGTGTGCAGGGGATTCAACTGGTGTGTTCTGGTGGTGAGGATCTTCACTCCATATGAGTTCTTGTGGTATGTCCTCAGACTCATCCAGGACATGAGCAAACATATCCACACCTCCTCCCTCATACTGCCCTTTCAGTTTATTAAGGAGGGATCTTCCAAGGTGTGTTTGCACACAAATGTCACATTCCTTCTCTACCTTGGGCAATTGTTCATTTATTATCAGTTATAGGAACCTTAGAAACATGAACATCTTGTTCTCTTTCTCCACCCTTATATGATCACAGAGGCAATTCATGATATTTCTAGCATAGTTGTACTTTCTCCCTTCGAATATCCCGATAATGCCAGAGGAGATGTGCCTTGAAAATCTATCCAACCCAGACTTTCGGTTGGAGATTTACTTAAGATAAGTGTGGCACAGGAAGCGATATGGCTTGCATAGTCTCCCTTTCTTTATCTCCCCATTCCTGTAATCTCCATCATACCCCATCAGACCAAATACCCTCTGAATGTATTCATGGTCGAATATATCAGGTTGTCCTTCTTCTTCATCTCCCAACTCTAATGCACTTCGTATTTGCCTTCATCTACCCACAGTGGCAGATTTCCAATGGTGGCAGTGATAACAGATCCTTCACCTTCATCTTCTACTCTTGCTGAGTTCCAGAAGTCTGCCATATGCGATAGATAGATGAGTGGGTCTGCCATTAGTGCATAGAAGAGTCGTGTTCTCCTCAGGTATCGTATAATGTCTCTGCACTCATCATCCCCGTCTGGGTTTAAGAACGCACAGACATTGTGATCTCTTACAAATCTGTTTGCCATGATGTTTGTGAGGTTTGAGTTTGAACGATTGACTTTTATGCAGCTGAAAAGGGGTTTTTGGCTCAGAATTTCTAGGTTAAGGGTAATTTTGGGTGAATAGAGAAGCCAATGGTCGGAGTACCTTTTTATACCTTTTTAGACAGGCTGTCTACTATGTGGGACCCATTTACATTTTGTTTTTACCCCTCCGCGGTTATTAACTATGCCTAATAAATCATTAATAGCAATTATTGATCATATAATTAAGCAAAGTATAATATCCACGAAACTCATAGTTTCTGTTTCTTCCGTACTTTATCTACGGAAGAGGACCCATTCTATCTTCCGCAGAAACATCTGCAGATGAACAGATTTCACTGTATCTATAGAAGATAGCTCATGTCTTCCATAGTACACCTTCGGTTCCAAAGGGAATTAATTGATTAGTTATACTGCTCAGATTAAGGGAATTAATTGATCAGTTATACTTACTCCCCCTAAATTTGTGATTAAACATCTATGGATGAGTTTATCAAAAATTTATACGAAGATCGCATGATCCGTGAGTGTGCAACTAAAAATCACATGAGTATAGTGTTCTGTGGCAGGCAATTTGTTGAGAATCTAAGGATCATACTATAAATCAGACACATTCCTGCTTAGTTTGGTTGAGAGAAAAGCCTACTAGATCTAGTGCAAATTGCAAATATGGTGATCCGCAGAAGTTCAACCTAGAGTGTATGTTGGGCATGTCCGGCTAGTTATCATGTTTTGGTAAGAATTAAAGATAAAAAAGGATTAATGCATCATACAAGGTGTATGCAAGCCTGTCTCCCAGATTGTGATCAAGTCATTACTTTATCACACATACCATGTTCCGTAGATTATAAGCTCTATCTTAAGATTTCTTTGAAATCTTATTAATGCATTTTCTGAATGCTCTTTGAGTACTATATAGTTGATCCTTTAGGATTCTTTTGGGTGCAGTTCTTTTTGGGAACTTTTAATCAGCATCAGGTCACCAGGTCTTTACTTACGTAAAACAGAGGTGGCCTTTGACCCAGGTCTTTGCTTACGCAAAACAGAGGGTCATGATGCTCAAAGATAGAGGTTATAAGGTGTTACAACATAGTAAGTGTGCATAAGTGATGAGTTGTGTACTTTCTGATGCGACTTACTTGTTAACTCCTCACAAGGACTTATCCATACCAAGTCATCTTGGCTTTATGTTAAGCATGACATAGCTTATTTTCCACTCAGGATGAACCTATTCACATATTCAACACATCAGATCAGTAGATAGTTGGTTGGGTGCAGGCAGGATATATGTCATGTTTATAGCATACTATCATATCCGTAGGTTATCAAAAGCCTTACATAAGTTTATGTTGTATCCTCATATGAGCACAGTTAATGAGCCTATATACCTGTTTGTTAATGTTTTGAACTTATTCTAAGTTGATCATGCCTAATGATTCAATTAAGTACTTAAATCTTACTGAGTCAAAGGCCTTAGTGAATAAATCAGCAAGCTGATTTGTTGTGTCCACTTTGATCAACTTAATTAGTCCCTTTTTTGAGCAGTCTCTTAGAAAATGTATTTGATTTCTATATGCTTAGTTTTACTATGTTGGACTGGATTAGCAGTAATAAACATAGCAGCTGAATTGTCTATATATATTGGTGTCTGGAGAAAGTTGTAACCTTAATCAAGTAATTGATTTTGTAACCATAGAACCTGGGAGCAGCCTGCTGAAGCAGCTATGTATTCAGCCTCAGCTGTGGATACTAAAACATTTGTCTACTTTTTGCACTGCCAAGACACAAGTCTTGGGCTATGAATTGACATCCTCCAGTTGTTGATTTTCTGTTGTTGTTGCATCCTCCGTAGTCACTGGCTGAATAGGAGTAAAGCTTGAAGTCTCCTTCTTTGGGATACCATAGTCCAAGTGATGGTTTCCCTTTGAGGTATCTGAATATTCTCTTTACTGCATTCAAATGAGACTCTTTTGGATCTACTTGATATCTAGCACACACACACACACACAGCAAACATTATGTCAGGTCTACTAGCAGTTAAGTACATTAAGGATCCTATCATAGATCTATATAATCTTTGATCAATAGACTTCCCTGTTGGATCTGGTACAATTTTATCTATAGTAGATGCTGGTGTTTTGCATGATGTGCAGTCTGCAAGGTTATATTTCTTTAATGTTTGAAGGATACTTTTCTTGATTGATGAAGATGCCATCTGTTTTTCTAATGAACTTGTAATCCTAAAAAGAAAGTTAATTCTCCCATTGAACTCATCTGAAACTCAGATTGCATTAAGGCTTCAAACTCTTCACAAAGTCTCTTGTTTGTTGATCCAAATATGATGTCATCAACATATATTTGAAAAACTAAAAGGTCTTGGTGTTCATGTTTGAGGAAGAGTGTCTGGTCAATTGTTCCTCTATTGTATCCATGTTTTAGAAGAAACTTGGATAGTGTTTCATACCATTTTCTTGGTGCTTGATGAAGTCCATATAAAGCTTTGTCAAGTTTGTACACCCTATGAGGGTAATCAGGATCTTCAAAGCCTGGTGGTTGAGATACATAGATCTCTTCATCAATCTTACCATATAAGAAGGCACACTTTACATCAATTTGATAAACTGTGAACTTCTTATATGATGCATATGCCAAGAACACTCTAATTGCCTCAATTCTTGCAACTGGTGCAAAGACTTCATCATAGTCTATGCCTTCCTCTTGTGTGTAGCCTTGAGCTATTAGTCTTGCTTTGTTTCTGATTATTATTCCCCTATCATCTAGCTTGTTTTTGAATAACCACCTTGTGCCAATAGGATATTGGCCTTCAGGGAGATCAACTAGGTTCCACACCTTCTGTTTCCTGAACTGCTGCAGTTCTTCTTGCATTGCTTCAATCCAGCTGTTATCTTTTAAGGCTTCTATGATGTTGGGTGGAACTACTTGAGATAGAAAACAGGAGAATAGACAAGTGTTTGCAGCTCCCCCTTGTCTTCTGGTAGTTCTGCTGTTGAGGTCACCTATCATGTTATTAATTGGGTGATACTTATATGTTCTAACTGTTGGTACATCATTAACTTGGATGGATGAATCCAGGTTTGTGATGTTGGTTGTTGGAGATGAGGGTAGTTGTGATGGGGAGTCAACAAAATAGTTTATCTCATTTTCTGGTGCAGCTGACTGAGCTTCGTAGGAACATGTATGTCATCTGAGGTAGTGGACATGTCTTCTGTAACAGGTACTTGATCAGCTATGGTCTCTGTCCAAGGCATATCTGTGTGTGAAAATGGTGTGGGATGATTTTCTGATATGGTTTGAGTTTTGAGGGTTCTCCGTTCAACATCTGTAGTAGGGATATCTACGGAAGTAGAGACATCTACGGAAGTAGAGGGTATTGCTGCTGATGTGCATGGAGTAAAAACATCTGAACCATCTTTGTGTTTTTGTGCTGATGTACTAGGATCATTATCACTTTGGTTTTCTGGAGTAATGACTCTTGGTGGATCAGCTGTTAATGGTACACCCATATCTGGAGGAACATAGGGATAACATGTATCCGCAGCACCTGTCACATTAAGATAACCAGAGTTAAATGAGTTAGTTAATGCATCTATATCAAATAGCCAAGATGATCCTTTCACAGACTGTGGGAATAAGGATTCATCAAAGGATACATTAGGAGTTTCTTCCACTATGTTATCATATGGAATGTAGACTCTATATGATTTAGATGTTGATGAGTAACCAACAAAGAAACCATCATAGGCTTTTTCAGCAAATTTTCCTAACTATTCTTTTGTGTTTAATACTGATACATGACACCCAAAAGCTTTAAGATATCCTATAAAAGGTTTTCTTTTAAACAGAAGTTCATAGGGTGTTTTGTTATGTTCTTTGACAATCAAAGTTCTATTTTGAACAGTGCAGGTGTGTTCACAGCTTCTGCCCAAATGTTATTGGCAGATGTGAGTCAGCTAGCATTGTTCTTGCTGCTTCAATTAGAGTTCTGTTTCTTCTTTCAGCAACTCCATTCTGTTGAGGAGTTCTTGGAGCACTAAATTGCCTAGCTATGCCTTTATCCCTGCAAAATAGTCTAAGACATAATTAACAAATTCAGTTCCATTATCACTTCTCAGTATCTTGATTCTTAGATCAAGTTGATTTTCTATCTTAGTGATGAACTCCATTAAAATTTCTGATGTTTCACTTTTATGTTTTAAGAAAAATACCCAAGTAAATCTAGTGAAATCATCAACAATCACCAAACAGTACTGCCTTTTGCCAATGCTTAACACATTGGTGGGACCAAAAAGATCCATGTGCAGTAACTTTAGTGGTGTTGTGTTTGTGTTAATTGTTTTGGACTTATGTGATACTTTATGTTGTTTGCCTTTATAGCATGATAAACAGTGATTAGAACAGTAAAATTCTTTCTTTGGAACACCAATGACTAAGTCATTTTTCACCAATTTATTCATGTTCTTCATGTTGGAATGAGCCATCCTTCTGTGCCAAAGTTGTGCTTCATCTTCTGATGATTTAGAGAACAAGCATGTTTCTTTGCTTGTTAGTGCAGTGTTGTTCATATCCAACACATAGGTGTTACCTTTTCTTGGTGCTTTTAGAAGGATCCAGTCTTCTGAAATTTTGAAACCTGGCTTAAGAATGTAGCAATCAGAGTTATCAAAGAAAGTAGTATAGTGTTGGTCACATATTTGTGATACACTTAGTAAGTTAAACTGTAAGTTTTCACAAAAGTTAACTTTTTCAAACTTTAAAACTCCATTTGTTACCATTCCTTCACCAGTAATTTTACCTCCCTTCTTATCCCCACCAAATGCTACATATGAAGCATTCTTATGTTTGAAGTCCTGCAGGAGGGTGCAGTCTCCTGTCATATGTCTGGAACAGTCACTGTCAATATACCACTTGTTGTCAGCCCTCCTTGGATGTTCCTGTAAACAAAAATGAATTTAGTTAGACTTAGGAGCCCAAGCCTTGCTGGTCTTGGGCTTGACATTGTTATCTAATGTATCAACTTTCTCATGAATAAGACTTGAAGTTTCTAGATTAGCTGTACAGTCAGTTAATTCATTAAGTTTAGTTTGGGGTGAGGATGTAATGGTTGATGAGGTTGAGGTGATGTCTTCTTGATTCATACTAACTTGGTTAGTCAATTTTGTTTGAGACTTCTTCTTTGATGTGGATTATGAGGAATGCCAGAAAATGTTTCTGCATCTTTTGCTTTGGACTTAGGCACATCATTGCCTTTGTCAAAGTGATAAAAGAAGTTGTTTTCCTCCTCAAGTGCTACCTTTTTATGTGGTGCATTCTTTTGCACTTGTGATTTCTCCTTCTTATTCTTTAATTTCACCTCAGCAGTTTTGTTGTTTTTCTTAGTAACTTTCTATTTTTGTTGTTGTTTCTTTTGGTTTGAATCTCTATCATCTTCAGAAGATTGTGAGTCTGACTCAGAGGTATCTACTTTCTTTGTCTTGATGATCTTGGTTTTGTTATTTTTGTTGAAGTAGCATTCCTTTGTAGTATGGTTGTTTTTGTTGCATATTGCACAATATTTGTTGAAGTAACAATCTGAAGTCATGTGATTGTTCATGTTGCATATTGAGCAATAGCTGCTGAAGTAACATTCTTCTGTGTTGTGGTTGTGCATGTCACACCATTTACAGTAAACTTCATCTTCACTTTCAGATTCATTCCTTTTCTTTGCCTTCTTCATGCTCATCAGTTTTTGCTTCTTTAATTCCTTATCAATTTTATCTGCTGATGAGTCTTTTCCTCTTCTGAACATGATATCAAAAGGTTCTTGTGTTGTATCTTTTGTGACCTTTTTCTTTGTCTGTTCTGATTTCTTCCGCAGATGATCTGCGAAAGTTTTGATCTTTTCTTCTGATCCTTTTTTTGCTGACTTTTCTACATTTAGTTTGTTGAATGCATGTAATCCTTCATTTAATTGCTCAATCCTTGTGTGGATTGTCTTGAGAAGGTTTCTTTGTTTTGGTGGATATGGTAGTTTAAGTTCATTTAAGACCTTTGGTATTAGTATTTATTTGACACAATTTTACCTTTACCCAACTCAGCATTATTAGTCTCTTCCTTTTCATCTAAGTCATCACAGTTGTCACAATCAAATTCTAACAATTCTGATTCTGATTCAGATGAATTAGATTCAGATGACTCAAACAAATCATGTTTATCTGATGTCTCAGGTTTGTTACTGGATACAAAGTGATTAGTTAAACTGTTGGTCATTGACTCAGGTAAAGGAATGTAATTGTTGTTAACTGGTGGTGCAACTATATGAAATCACAATCCTGATTTGTTCTTAGACTCAATATGAGAGTTTAACAATTTCTCATATTGTTCTGGTTCTGCAGTTTCACCTCAGTAGATGCATGCTCTGACATAGATTTGGTTAAAGATGTAGTCAGATGCTCAACTTGTGCTTTTAGATTGTAATTTTCAGATACAAGTTTATCTAAATCCTTTTGTAAAGAATAAATTTTAACTTGATAAAGTTTATGTTCTCTTACATGAGATTCATTTAGAAGTAAGGTTTCTTTTACTTTATCAGCCAATTGTTGAGCATGAGATCTATATCTTTCTACTTCATCTATGCAACCGGGATAGCACAGCCTTTGTCTTACCTCAGTGGCCATTGGAGGCACTTTGTTTTCCATGTTGGCCATTAAAGCTTGATTTTCAGCAAGCACTTCCTTCTCATACACGCTCCAATCACAAGTACCATGCTGCAAAATAATCAAACCAGTTTCTTTAGTGTTAGAGGTTCCTGTTGTATTGTTTGGTGGGGATGCATTGGTTAGTTGTGGGTGTGTGAAGCTCCTTTAACTGGGCTGTCTTGAGTCAGTTGTTTGCTGTTGGTTGTTATTGCACTCCCTTAAAAAGTGTCCAAACAAATTGCATTTAAAGCATCTTACTTTGGACTTATCTACCCCATGTTTTGTTGTTCTGCTTCTAACAGATAGTCCTTTGTTTTTTTTCATATACATCTTGGCTCTATAGGCAATCATTGCCATTTTCCATTGCAGATCCATCTCTTCTACTTCATCAGGATGAAGTTCTTCTAGATCTTGTTGACAAAAATGAGCAGGAGTCAAGGTGCTTCCTAGATATGCCAGAAAACTTGAACTGAAAGCTGCAAAGGCGGCTTTCTGTTCTTCAGATTCTAGAACCACCGTAATTGGTTCCGCTTGATTGATGATCTTCTTGCTTTTGGATTCTCCAGCCTTGCCTTTTTCCTTTTTGTTCTGCTTGCTTTAAGATCTTGATTTTGAAGGCTTTGCTGCATAGAAACTTGTTTCTTCTTCCGGTTCACTTTCATCACTTGAGTTGCCTTCACCTTCATTACAGATGAATGCACTCCCAGTATTCTTCAGCTCTTTGAATTGATAAGGAGCTATAGGTGTTTTCACACTTTTGTTTCTCGTCTTTTCATCTTGCTCCAACGCTTCTACCTTAGCTACTAGTGTATCTAGTCCTATTGCTTTTAGATCAATAGTATTTTTAAACATGGACACAGTCTGTGTCCAGTTTTCTGGTAATGAATGAAGCATCTTTTTATTTAATTCTTCATTGCTGTACTTAAGTTCAAGAATATTCATTTCTGTAACAAGTTGCATAAATCTATGCAATTGTTGAAAGACTGACTCTCGGAATATGACGGAAGGTTTCATATTGTGCACGGAGAGTGTCTTTTTTATACTTCTAATCTCGTCACTGCCTTCACACAGAGTGTGCAGGATTTTCATAACGAGTTAGCAGTTTTGTATGATTCACACCTGATCAAGAGTTCTTCAGGCAAAGCCATAGTAAGCATACTATAGGCTTTGATGTCAATCTTGACTCTCTTGGCATCATCAGGTGATAGATTCTTTAAATTATTGGGCTGATTATTATCCTTATTATCCGCTTCTAAGGCAGGTGGAATATAAGGTCCTTCGGTAATCGAAGCCCATAAGTCAGAATCTGTATAACTAACATGATTCCTGAACCGGATTTTCCAGGTTTTAAAATCAAATTTGCTTTCCAGTTTAGGAGGTTGATAAGCACCAACGACTAAGTTACTCATAATAGTTAATTTAAAAAAAACAGAGGTTTTGTTTTAAAACAGAATTCGATTAAACTTAATCAAAGCTGATAGATCAATTGATATAAATCAATGAGCACCAAGCTCTGATACCACCTGTGAATCCTAGGATCGTTCAGGAATTATCAGAATTGATTTGAACAATAATTGATCACGAAATTATCAATACTTGATGTTTAATCTATTAATAATAATAAAATCAATCAATCAAACAAATAAAATAAGAATAATCAAACCGAGAGAACTCAAGAACTTTGATTGAATGCTTTCTTGTTGCTATTGAGGTTGCTGATCTTGAATACAATGATTCAGATAATGATCACTAATGATTCTAATGATTCTCAATTATTGTTATATAATTTATTGATTACATCTGTTGATGATCTCGTATCTATTTATAGAGATCTAATGCTATTATATTGCTAGCTATTTTGTTGCTATAATTAAGCTAATTATCATTATCCGAATCTTCGCCATGTTTATCGGCTTAGGAATTCGTGATTTACAATGATTCTACTGATGATAAAAGTTGTTGATGTGACGTGGAATATCCGCTTGAATAAAACGTCTTCAATCGTCATTAATGTTGTTGATGTTCTGCCACGTTGACTTGTTGACTTTCGAGTTAATTGATCTTCCGCAGGTAACTAGTCTTCCGCAGCAACTGTTGTACTGTAGTTGTTCTTGTGCTTCCCTAGAAGTTCTTGTCTTCTGCAGCAATCCCTCCAGCAGTTTCACTTCTTTTCTTGTTCAGCTGAAGTTGTTCTTCCATATGAGATCCACGGACGTACATTCTTCAGTTATGTTTCTGAGAACATCTACAGAAGAACATTTTATTCATCCGCAGTTGTTCCAACACTTGGTCAATTTTCCAAATTGACACAGGTTAATGTTTCCTGCACATTCACACATACATTCTGAAATATATTATATAATAGATGAATATATTAAATGAAGTGCAAAATAAATTTATTAATTCATAAACATAATTATAATCAAATATATTCATTTTATATCATTAAGAACAATAATTACAATTATGATTACAAAAGTGATATATATCATCTAAACCTATACAAGAGATCTATCTCTAACAATAACACTCATGAACATATGTTGTGTTGCACTTGTCATCACGTTGACATGGTAACAACACATTAATCCAACCACCATATATTGCTAATGGTTTGTACCTTTTCAACAATATTTAAGCCAAACATGTTAGCATTCATAACTTTGCGCCTTCAAGTAAACTAATAAAGTCTAGTTCTTGTTTTCAACATATTAATTTGATGGCCCATAATCTATACTTTATAACATGTAATAGCTGAATAATTTTTTTATCAGTATGGTTCCTAACTAGGCTGTACACGTAGGTGTTACGTAAATATTGGCGAATGTCTTCACTTCCTTTAATTTGATTTTTTTTTTTAATTTTAACCTACATATTCTTTCTAAAATAAACTCAGACATATATATAAAAAGTTTTAATTGATTTTATAAGTTCTTGAATCTCAAATCTCTAATGATTGTGGATTATTATTGGAAACATAAAATTGTATAATACTATTATTATTATATCATTAACTAATATTTTTAATAATATATTATATTGCATATGAATTACATTTAGTTTAATAGCAATTTTTTTTTAAATTTAAATATTTTAGATGTCTTCATATTTTCTTATTTTATTAAACTAGATTTATCATCATCTTTTATAAATTATGTTAACTATCTACTTATGTTATTAATTTTGGGACTAATTTTTTTCAATGACACATAACTACATATTCTAACACATCTAAATTGTCGTTTATTTTACTTAATATAAATTTGATTCTTGTTTTAAATTTATACGAACTAGCTATATTTAAAATATTGCTTTATGTGGTCATAATTCATCTACACAAGATTAACCTATTGCTTTAAAATATCAAGATTATCAAATCATAAGTTAGTGTTAAAAGTTGAAGCTCCAGTCATGTTACTTAGAAAATATTGATAAAAAGTGAGTTGTATAATAGAACAAAACTACAGGTGATAAGCTTTGGCAATAGGGTTGTCGAAACCAAAATTATCTTTGAAAGCAATATTGGGGTGCGTATATTTATTTTGAGAATTAGTTTGATACCCTCTGATAAAAAGATTTTTTTTTTAATTTCAAAGAATACAATTTTCATTTTCAATTGTTTTGTGATGAGAATCAATAAGAGTCCAGATCAATCATTTTTAAAGTTGACTTATACTTGAAAAATCATGTTTCTATATATTGTCAACTATATGGTTGTATTATCTAGAGTTAGTAGTAAAAAACACTTGAAACTATTAATTGTAGATAAAGACGGACAAGTCATAAATAAAACTTCTAAATGTTGTCTACAACTAATTATCTGGATATTTACGAACAGTTGTTTTATTTTAATTAGTTTGTCTTATTGTCGTATATTTTTTTTCAAATTTTGTATATTTATGTGACTTATTAATGTAATATGTGCTCTTTTTTCATTTAAAACTATTTACATTTTATGTTTCATTTACCGAAACTATTGAAATAATAGTATTAGACTATCATAACCTTCACATTGAAATATATTTGTTCCACATGTCATATATCTCATATTATAAATTTAAATTTACAAATGTTATATTTTTTCTTTTTTAATATGTTTAACAAACGTGTCAGTAACCTAGTTAATAATATACTACAACGGTAATTATCCTGTTTGTTTGTACATTTTTTGTACAGAAACATTAGTTGGGGAATCATATCAACTAGGTTTTTTTTACCACGTCACGCGACGGGAGCCCGGTAAATTTTCTCACACGCAAAGTTGTGTTACTTCGGTCTTTATCTGTCTAGCTTGCTAGAAACCAAAATATCGAAGTTTGTTGGTGAAACTCAAAAATACTAAACTTTAATAGTGAAATTTGAAAAAATAAAACATCACTATAAATAGTTTAGTGGTTAATTTCTAAGATCCGAAATTTTGGTCGCTAGAGTAAAAAAACAAATCAGTGGCTAAACTCTTATATCCTAAATTGTAATGGCTAAAGTCACCTGCTACACGGTGGGAGTCCGCTCAATTTCCCCACACGTAATGTTGTGTTACTTTGGTCATTATCTGTTCAACTCGTCAAAAACTATAAAATCAATATTTAGCAGCGAAACTCAAAGATACTCAACCTTAGTGGTCAAATTTCAAAAATAAAACTTTAATATTAAAATTTTAGTGGTGTAAACAAACTCTAAGATTCTAAACTTTAATGGCTAAGTCAAAAAAAATAATAACCGATGGCCAACTCTAAAATACTAAGCCTTAGGGCCTAAGTCAGAAAACAAATCGATGGCCAAAATAAAAAACTACAAAACTTTAGTGACCAAACTCAATAAAATAAAGTTTTTTTATAAATAGTGTGGTAATCGAACTCTAATATCTTAAATTTTAGAATTAATTACATGATTGGTTCCTGTGGTATGCTCATATTACAGTAATGGTCCAAACTTTTAAAAAATTACATTATTAATCCCAACTATTTACCGAACCGTAACAAGATTGGTTACTAGAGTGGATGACCATTAGTTTTTTCAGTTAAATAGGTGTGAAATCACATATTTGGGACCCACTTTCTTTTCAATTAATTAATTATATATTAATAATATATGTACCACCAACACCATCATCATCAAACACCACCATCACCATCATCATCTTCATCTTCTTCGGTTCTCCACCACCCTCACCACTACAATCACCATTGTCACTGTTCACCCGAACCACCACCATTGACAACATCCACCAACACTACTGTGGGACCCACCATCGACCACCCAAATCTGCATCCTATTTTTGCATATCTATACCCAACCCAGTGCCACCGCCACTGCGTTCCTTCCTCTTCTTCAACTCTGGTGTTGCAACCACCGTATCCACACCACCATCGGCCACCCAGACAACCCACGAATCCACCAACGTCGGTAACCCACCACCACTTCAAGATAACGCAAATCATAGATGAAGGTTTAAGATCTGAACTTATCACATGTGGTGGAGTGGAGACTGTGGTGGTGGCGGTGGAGTGGAGATGATGGGGAAGGAATGGAGGTTGTCGGCCGTGGAGATTGCTGGAGACGGTCATAGTTGATTGATCGGATATGCTGACCGGTGGGCGGTGGTTTTCAGGTAATGGTCTTGGATTGATTGGAAATTTTAGATCCAGTGGGGGTTGGAGCTAGCGGTGGTCTGCGTTGGTGATGGTGGTGGTATGGCGGTGGTGGTCTGCGTTGGTGATGGTGGTGGTCTGTGTGTTTCTAGGAGATAACGATAACGATAACGATAACGATAACGATAACGATAACGATAACGATAACGATAACGATAACGATAACGATAACGATAACGATAACGATAACGATAACGATAGGGGTAAAGTGGGCATTATAAAATTTCTAACCCTAAAAACTAACATACATTTATTTCAGGACCAATCGTTTTAGTGTTTGATAAACAGTTGGAATTAATGATGTAATTTTAAAAGTTAAAACTGATAATACATATAACCAATCATGTAATTAACTCTAAACTTTAATAGCCAAAATCAAATAACAAAAGTTAATGTTTAAAATATAAAAAATGTGGAAATTTTAAAAAAAAAGCCAAAAAAAAAAAACTATTCATTTCTCATCTAAAATGATAATAGAGTAATAATTATCATTTTACCATAAGTTTATACCTTTTCAAAACATACTAGTACAAAACACCGAGTAAATTGTTTAGCTTATGTCTTCTACAACCAACACTTTCTTTCTTATTATAGGCAAATTGGATTTTAATAATCAACTATTATTTATTGACCGATAATAATTCATAATATCAATTGGCCGTTAACACTTTTAACTTTCACTTTTATTACCAACAATAATCTCAGTGACGTAAGTTTCAAATTTTTACGTTCGATTTAGACTCGATTCGGTTCGCAACAATAATTAGGAATGATATGAAGAAACATACAACCTAAATTGAGACTAAAATTGACACAAATCGAGCGTAAAATTTAAAATTATGTCACTAAGATTATTGTTGATAATAAAAGTGAAAGTTGAGAGTGTTAGCGGCTAAATTGATAGCATGGATTATTATCGGCTAATATATAATAGTTTGAATTATTAAAATTCAATTTGCCAAACATATATTACATTCGAACTTTGCTATGCTACTAAAGCTGTACTATTTTATTAAAACTGGTTAGTAAATTAATAAGTTTAGAACAATTTTAGACGCTATCCACTTGACACAAAGGCGAGAAGATTTAACGGTTAACAACAAGATCAAACTAAAACTTTGTTAGTGAGTGCTTAGAAAGGTAGTTAAATCAGGACTTGTGTACTTACAACAAAACTAAGTTAAGATGGAAAGAATATGTTATGCAGTGTTCGATAGTTCTTATATTTCTCCATATTGCGTGACCATAATCTATTATAATTCTCATATCCTTCAATATGTTATATTACATAGAAATCAATACACACAACTCACACATATCTATATATATATATATCGAGAAACTTTATGATACAAAGTTGAAAAATCGTGCGAATTGTGCGAAGTTATTCCAACCATTAATTTAGGAGATGAACGGTTCAAATTAAAAATGAAATAATCACGAATGGAATGATGGCTGGAGGGGTAAAATTAGAAATAGCTTACAATTGTTAACTTTTTTTAAACTCCCTAAGTTTTTTAAACGTATATAACTTTTTTATACGACGTTATTTTTTAAAAAAAAATACATCATAAAATTGATTATTTATTCTCTTTAATTTGAGTATAGTATTACTATACTTTTTTAAAAAAAATCAACACTTTTTTTAAAAAACGTCTATGTATTGTGCGTATAACTTGCGTGATTATTCACTACGTAATTATGAACATAACTTGCGTAATTATCATATAACTTGCGTAATTATAAATATAACTTGCGTGATTAATTTTTATATCGTGAATAATTTTTCTTTGTGTAATAATAAATATAACTTGCATAATAATAGATACAACTTGTCTAATTATTAATATAATTTGCGTCATTATGTACCTTTTATGCTTAATTGTAGCGAGAATGAAACTACCTCTCTGCCAAAAAACACGTGTCACGCTCTGGTGATTTCGTACGCTTTGCACGAAAATTAGACTTTGTATAGTAACCGGCCCCTATATATATATCTATGTGTGTGTATATATAGGGAAAGTTTACGGTATAAAGCCTATAATTCGTGCGAAGGATACGAAGTAACGAGAACCATTGAGTTAAAAGATAAACGGTTCAGATTAAAGATGTAATAATTACGTAGGGGAATGTGTCTGGAGGGGTAGAATTGGAAATAACCTACAACTGTTGACCTTCTTTTTTAAATTTTCCCTGTTTTTTTAAATATATATAACTTTTAATATGATATTATATTTTTTAAAAAATACACCATTAAAACAAGCATTTTATCCTCTTTAATATGAGTATAGTATTGCTATACTTTTTTTTGTTAAAAAAACAACATTAAAAAAAAAACGTTTATGTGTTGTGCGGATAACTTGCGTGATTATTCACTACTTAATTATTATATAACTTGTGTAATTATAAATATAACTTGCGTAATTATTTTTTATGACGTGAGTAATTTTACTTTGCGTAATATCAAATATATCTTCCGTAATAATACATATAACTTGCGTAATTATAATATATAACTTGCGTAATTATGTACATTATATGTGTAATTGTGACGCGGACGAAACTACCCCTCCGCCAGAAAACACGTGTCGCCCCTTGTGACTTCGTACGCTTCACACGAAAATTACATTTTGTATAGTAACCGGCCCCTATATATATTATATTATATAATGTAATGTAATGTAATGTAATATAATGTAATGATGTAATATAATATAATATAATATAATCAGTGAAAAAATCGTTTTGAGTTAGTATATCCATCTAAGAATAATTGTTGTATAATATGTTTTACATATTTATGTTCATATTAGCAGCTAGAAGATTTACCATATGCAACACTTGATTCACTATGATATGCTGAATTTAATTCATGTAGGACATATATGCGTGTTTAAATATTTTTAAGTATTACCAGACCGAAACAGGAAATAGGACCATGGTGTCACTTATTGTATGATTATAGATGTCAGAGCATTCACAGTGAATTCTCTGTAAATATGTGAGTCGTTTTCTATATTATATGAAATGGTTGTAAATGTTATGAGCGAAGGGGAGAGAAAATATACTGTTCATTTGTATATTTGTGGAATCACCTTTCAAGTCCCTATAAATATTTTAATATTTTTAAAAGTGATTGTGAGTGAAATAGAGAAAAAGTATAATGATAAAGGTATATAAATGTATTATTTAATTAAAAATAAAAAAGAAAAAATAGTAAATTTTAGTTTAATTATATAAATATGGATAAAAAATCTACCGAATGCTCTAATTAATATCCAATATAATTACATATTAAATTCACTTAGGAAGTGACTACTTTATAATTGTTTTTCTATATAAAATATCTTACAATTTTGTAAAAAGAGAGGGTATAGCTAACTATGTTCTCGGACGATTAAATTAAGACAACACTTAAAATAGTACATTTATAATTAGTCAAAGAATAAAATGGTATGGTATTAGACAAAAAGTTATAGTAATAAATAATAAATAATAAATAATAATGTTCTTTTTAATTATTAATTATATGTTTTGTCACAAAAGTCATTTTAGAAAGAGGATATATAAAAGAAAAGCTGATCACATGGGTGCATAAGAAGTTAATGTCACCGGACTTAAAATAGTAAAAGAAGAAAGGAAAGAAATAGTTATTTAAGTCTTTTCCAGCCTTGTTTAGTTAGAAGCTTTTTCATATTTTAGGATAAAACATTACGGGTAGAGTTATAGTAAAAAATATATTTAATCTAAAAATATAATAATGATTGTGAGCTTGATACGTATATTTTTATTATGTCTTTATATTGATTTAAAGAGAGTTATTTTGATTATTATGTCACATACCCCAACATTTAATAGTTTAATTCGTTTATTGTGTCATATATCAGTTTATTATGTCTTATGTTTTTAATCATTTGTTATATGTATTTATCATTGTGTTTTACGTTTTATACATATATATTATATATATAAACTAGTTATCTATAATTGTGTTTTACAATTAAAAATACACAATGATATAATTTTATCGATGTATTTTTTAAAACTCATACTGTTCAAGATTACAAAAATATGTTATTATTGTTATAATTATTTTGTAGATTATATAAAGTTGTTATATACCTTTGTGCTTCACAATTAGAAGTACATTAATTATTTCACCATAATAATTTTTAAAACTTATGGTGTTCAAGGTTACATATTTTGTTATTTTTGTTATTCTTTTATATAGATTATATAATTTTATTTTTATCTATCATTATGTTTTCAACTAGAAGTACACAATAATGTTATTTTTTAATATATTTTTTAACAATCATAGTGTTTAAGATAACACGATGACGATAAAAAACACACCGATTGTGTTTTATGTTTTGTGTTATTTTTTCCTTATTTTTAATATATTAGATTAATTAGTTGTTAATTTATCATTGTGTATTACATACTAGAAATACACAACAGTGTCATTTCATAAATATATATTTTAGAATTCATCACTTTAGAAAAATACGATAACTAACAAAAAGATATAGTGAAATCAATGTAATGTTTTTTTTTCTCTTTGAATTTTTGGAATTAAAATACGTGGCTAGGATTGGTTTTTAAGTTTTCTTTTTTTGGTGTTCCTCATTAAACCCTCTCCTATATGTATATATATGTGTATATACACACACACATAGGCTTAACATCAATTGCAAATCACTAGTAATTTTGGAAACAATTAAACTAGATCATAGCCTTTAATTTGATTAAGATCAATGGTTGTGGTTTTCTTATTTAAAAAACTCAATATGTGTACTTTGGTAGGTTCATTAAACTAGATCATTGTCTTTAATTTAAATCCTCAATGGTTGTTGTTTTCTTAGGTATATACCTACCAAAGACGACATTCTATACACGTTATGGCACTACGAGTTTCTTGTAACGTCATTTGGGTTGACTAATTCCCCAGCTGCGTTTTTGGATCTAATGAATTGTGTCTGCCGACCTATGCTAGACAAGTCAGTAATCGTGTTCATTAATAATATCTTGATCTACTCAAGAAGCAAGGAGGATCATGCCGATCATATTAAAGAGGTGTTGGAAACACTGAAAAGGGAGATGTTATATGCAAAGTATTCAAAATTCGCATTCTGGTTGCACGAGATGCAATTACTAGGTCATGTTATTAATCCGAAATGGATTATGGTGGATCCAGCCAAAGTAGAGCCAGTGATGAAATGGAATTCTCCAAAGATATCATCGCAATTTCTTGAGTTTGGCAAGTTATTGCAAAAGGTTCATCCAAGATTTCTCCATCCATTGAAGAAATTACATGGAAGGATATGAAGTTCAAATGGGGTAAGGACCAGGAGATTGCATTCTAGGAGCTGAAATTAAGGTTGACTCAAGCTTCCATGTTGACGTTACCCAAAGGAAATGAGGATCTGGTTGTGTATTCAGACGCCTCATATTCTAGTTGGGGGTGTATTTTGATGCAAAAAGGAAAGGTCATAGCCTATGGATTTAGGAGTCGAAGATCCATGAAGCTAATTACCCTACACATGATTTAGAGTTGGCACTTATGGTTTTCACACTAAAGATCTAGATGCACTACTTATAATTAAAAAGTTCATGATATTCATGGATGATAAGAGTCTGAAGTATATATTTGAGCAAAAAGATCTTAATATGAGACAAAGAAGATTGTTGGAGTTAATTAAAGATGATGATTGCGAGATGCACTATCATCTGGGCAAGGCTAACCTTGTCGCAGATGTTCTAAGCCATAAAGAGACCTGAGTGTAAGGCTTACACTTAAAGGCTGATGCAACTAAAGCATCCAAAGAGCTCTCAGCATGCATGCTTGAAGTACAGAGTAAAGTTACTTCGGAAGTTTTAGACCACTCAAAGGAAATAAGCTAAGTGTAAAATCTTCCGAAGCCAAATGACAAAATCTTCCGAAGCCAAAGATGAAGTCTTCCGAAGCTTCAAAGACAAAGTCTTCCGAAGCCAAAGACTGATTTCTTCTAAAGACAGAGAAGACATGCTTTCTCTAATCACCTTTTGACAAAAGCTGAATAACTTTTCGCTGCCACTCTGAAGACTCACCAACTTATATGAGTTGGTGAAAAGGTCCATGCGTTTTTCAACTATAGATTACGGTCATTGGTTTGTAATTTTCTACTTTTGTACCTTTTCTCTTTTTTTGTAATAGATTAGGATGTGAGCTATGGCATGTCATAGTCACTAGTCAAAAGACAATCTGCCTTTTGATTTTACATTGGCCAGCTGTAGGATGTAATATAAAGTGTCTCAAGTACTTGTATTCTAATGTATGCTTTGTAACACTTGTAAGAACTTGAGAGCAATATACATCATTCTTGAAAACCATATTTGAGTGTTCTTATTCTTGTTCTTTTACTTGTGTTCTTTGTATCATCTAACCGGTTCCCTATTTGATCTGCTAAGTGTTTCATATCTCTCCACCTTGTGAAATTGTTTCATTAACCACCCTTCATCGGTCTTGCAATTGGTATCAAAGCATTTTAGGCTCTTGATTGTATTGATCACTTTAGTTTCATAGAACACTTAACAACTCGAATGGCAGCTCTTGCTATAGCTGATATGGAAACTGGTACTATGATAAAGTCTCCATTTATCACTCCTGATGACTTTGATACTTGGTGCTAACGTATGGAAGGGTTCATCAAGTCTCAAGACAGCAGGATGTGAAGTTCTGTTATCGAAGGACCTCAAATCCCAAGTACCTTTTTAGCCACTGCTGGAGGTGGGATGATACCAAAAGAAATGGCTAACTATTCTGAAGAAGACTGGAAGAAGATGACATAGATCAGAAAGCCATGACTGCCCTCCAAACTGCTCTTCCGAATTCCATATAAGCAAGACTGTTAAGCAGCTCTGGGATGCACTGAGGCTCATGTATGATGGGTCTGAGGAAGCTAAATAGAACAAGAAAGACCTCTTGAAGCAGCAGTGTAAGAACTTCACCTACAAGACAGGTGAACATGACTCAACAATACTTCAGGTATGTTGAGATTGTGGACACTCTGGTTGATGCTGGAGTAAAACTTGAGAATAGGTAGACATAGTGAGGAAGTTCATGTTCTCTCTTCTCAGACGATGGACTCACTATTGTGTGGCCACCAAGAGAACTGAGAACCTCTCTACCCTTACTCTTACAGAGCTGTATGGTATCCTTAGTGGCTACCAGATGGAGATGAACATGCAAAATCCATCGAGCAGCTCTTCCAACAATTAGCAGAGTTCAACCCTTTATGTGGTTGAAAGGGATAGCATAGAACCATAACATCATCTTATATGCTTCTCTGAAAACTCACAAAAGGGTCCTTTCATCACCTTCCCTGAGACACCAAGGGAGAGCTACATCCAAGGAAGCCCATTCCAAGAGACAAGCTCTACACAAGCCTTTGTGTCTACTGATGAAAGTTGTGGCAACTTTCTCTTCACCCTTGAAAATTTGGACTATATTTATTAGATGATCTGAAGTATATGGAGATAGTCCAGCAGATGGCTCTTCTCACTCATAGGACCAAGAAGTTCTACAAAAGGATAGGGAGAATGTTTCCTAGCAATGTAGCCAGTGGAAAGTTTGGACTAGACAAAAGCAAATTGAAGTGTTACAAGTGTAACCAAATGGGCCACTTTGCTAGAGAGTGCAAGGCAACAAGGACAAATGGTGGCCAAGCACAGCCCAGGCTAAACTACACTGATGCAGCTCCAAGAACCAAGAAGCCAAGCTAACCCAAACAACATGCTATTGTTGCTATTGAAGAAGGAGGCTTTGACTAGAGCTTTCATGCCTCTTGAAACCAAGCACTGATGTATGATCATGAAGAAGCTAAGGTATTGAAACATCTTTGTACCCCTGAATGCATTGCTAAAGTTAACATGTATAGGTCTTATAATTTGGAAGTAAGATCTGACCTTGAGTCCTTGAACATTTTAAAAGCTTATTTTAAAAGAGCTGAAAATGACTATAAACTTGAAATAGAAGATTTAGAGAAAACCATTTCAACTCTTAAGCATGAGCATACAAATTTCAAAGATCTTATTACTAAATTGACTGAATGATCAACCATTTCAACTCATATTATGAACCTTAAGTTCTAGCAAGATCAACATACTAACATAGCTTATCATACAACACATGAGAACCTCAACAAATCATCATGATCAACATAAATAGAAATAATTTCCAACTAATAAATCACACATTGAGTTCAATGACGCACTACATGTCATGTGAAGCAACTCACTACTTCACATCCTAAACCCTGCCAATCCTACTAAGTAGGGGCCTCAGATTCGCAAGGGTGTATGATATTCATCATCATATTCTCAAACATGATTCATACCAATTAAAATCATTAATCATACATAACAATCACATGCTATAACCCTAGCACATTTCCATAATCTTCTAGCATAACTCATCACATTACACAATTTCCTTCATGAATTCTAAATTTCCCAAACAACCAACATAGCATCCAAATGATCAACCAATGAATTCTAACACTTTAGACACTATCAAAATGCAACCAAGAATGATTCTAACACAATATGCATGCTCAATTCAAAAGATCAAACCAAACATATCAATAAAGTTTCCCTTTCGGAAAAGTAACACCCAACAACCAACATATCATCAATTCTAACCATTGATTCATTGATTTTATTCCTAATGTAGTTCATAGCAATCATCTAAGCATAATAAACATAAACAAATCATCAAACTCCAATTTCTCAAGAATTAAAGTTTTCTCTTATAGTAACGTATGAACAAGACGTTAATCCTATGAAATTCATGCATAATCCACGTAAACCAAAAACAATAAAATTAAACTAACATCATAGCATCAATAAATAACATAAATTTCATGATACATGTTCAATTGAACTATAGTTTGTTCAAGCATCAAAATCACGAAAAACTAATCAAAATCTTACCTTTAATCGTGTAATAATCAAGGAAAAACACTTGCTAACACGTTGTAGTACTCAAGACTAAGCAAAATCGAGTGGATTGAGGGTTGCTTGATCAAAATGATGATGGATGGTGGTATGGGGATTCTCTCGGCACGCAAGGAGGTATGAGGGGCTATTGTTTCATTTTTGTTTAATATTATGTTTAAAAGTTTTTACAAAATTAACCCTCCTTGTTCACACTTTGTAGAAATTATTCTTTTTACACTTTTTAAATAGTTCTAACCACATAACGCAAGAATTATTATTAACCAACAATAATCATATAATCCAACTAGTAAACACTACACATAAATCATATATCACAAGTAGTCACGTTGTAATGCAAAATCCGTAAATAACACTTAACGTTTATGAATCACACAACCACATATTAATAATAAACATTACTAATTAAGTTATTTTAAGTTAGCCAATATTAATATTTATTAAGTCACCAATGTTTAACGACAACTAGTTTGTAATCACAACATGTGTATGCAAGACATAACGGAACTAAGGAGTTTTAGTAACGGAAAATTACCGGATGTTAAATTATCCCCATATTTATAGAATTTTTGTTACATGATTGTCTTACATCACTGGTCTACTGCATTGCCTCAAAGAAACCATGAGTTGTCATATCATCCCCATGTTGAAAGATATTTCAACTGAAATTTAATCGTTATCTTCGTCGGCTATTGGTGTCGTTTTGAACAAATGAGGATACTTAAGCTTCATCTGATCCTCACATTCCCACGTGAATTTTGGTCCATGTCTTGAGTTCCCACAAACTTTAACTACAGTTATCTTGCTCAACTTAAGAGTTTTGGCCTCATGATCCATAACCTCAACTGGTTCTTTAATGAATCATAGTTGTTCATCTACATGTACTTCCTCGAGTGGTACAACCAAAGTCTCATCAGATAAGCTCTTCTTCAAGTTCGAGACTTGAAAAACATTATGAGGTCCACTTAACGAGTCAGGTAGATTTAGTCTATATGCTACTGGACCGATTCTTTCTAGAATCTCAAATGGCATAACATATCTCGGGTTAAGCTTGCATCTTTTGCCAAATTGAATTACACCTTTCCATGATGAGACTTTTAGCATGACTTTGTATCTGACTTGAAACTCCAATGGTTTCCTTCGCTTATCAGCGTAGCTCTTTTGTTGATCTCACACTGTAGTCATATAATTCCGTATCTGCACGATCTTTTTGGTTAACTCATGCACCAATTCAGGTCCATTCAGTTGACATCACTGCATTCCGCCCAACAAACCAGTGATCTACACTTTCACCCACACAGTGCTTCAAAGGGTGCTGTCTTAATACTAGTATGATAGTTATTGTTGTAAGAAAACTCCACCAAAGGTAATTGAACTTCCCAATTGTTCCCAAAATCAATCACACAAGCTGCTAACATGTCTTCCAGTATTTGAATGGTACGTCACTTTGCCCTTTGGTCTATGGATGATATATCGTGCTCATATCCAAACATGTATCCAAAGATTTCTTCAGTGATTGCCAGAAATGAGATGTGAAACGAGCTTCGTGATCCAAAATGATCAAAATTGGTACGCCATGTCAAGAAACCACTTCTTTCATGTAAATCCGAGTTAGCTTATCCATCTTATCTCTTTCATTGATTGCCAAGAAGGTAGCAGACTTAGTCATTCGATCTACGATCACCCACATGGTGTCACAACTGCTATAAGTTTTGGGTAACTTGGTGTTAAAATCCATGAAGATCTACTCCCACTTCCACAAAGGAATCTCAGGTTGCTGTAGTAACCTAGATGGTTTCTAGTATTCAACCATCACCTTAGAGCAGGTTAAACACTTTCTCACATAGGTAGCTACATCCACCTTCATATTAGGCCACCAGTAGTGTGCCTTCAAGTCATTATACTTCTTGTCAGAACCAGGTGGTATAGAATACCTAGACTTGTGTTCTTCACTCATAACCACGTCTGTTAGATTCCCGTGTAAAGGTACCCAAAGCCTATCCATGAAGTATAGAATCCTATAGGCTTTCACTTTCAAATTGGTTGTCCATCCCACGTAGGGATTCAGATTTGATGTTTCCCTCTTTCAAGGCTTTTAAGCTTCTTTGATTTGTTCAGGCAATTAAGTTACTGATAGTAAGTTGCAAAGCTCGCACCCGTCAGGGTTTAGCAGTTTCCTTTCTGCTTAAGACACCGGCGACTACATTTGCCTTTCCCAGGTGGTATTTGATAGCATAATCATAGTCGTTCAATAATTTCACCCAGTATTGCTACCTCATATTCAACTCTTTCTGCTTAAAGATATGCTGAAGACACTTCTGATCGGTGTATATGGTGCATCTAGTACCATACAAGTAATGTCTTAAGATCTTCAAGGCAAAGACCACTACACCCAACTCCAGATCATGGGTTGTGTAGTTCCTCTCGTGCACTTTCAGTTATCTTGAAGCATAGGTTATGACCTTTGCATGTTGCATCAAAACACAACCTAGTCCTTGGATAGAAGAATCATAGTAAACCATGAAATTGTCACTTCCTTTTAGTAATGCTAATATCAATGCGCTATAAAGTTTCCTTTTAGCAGATAAAAAGCTGCTTCTTGACTCTTTCCTCATTTATACGTTATGCCTTTATGAGTCAAAGCAGTGACGGCTTGTGCGATCTTAGAAAATCCCTAAATGAAACACTGATAATATCATGCCAGTACAAGATATTATCGTATCTCACTAGGTGTCTTAGTAATTGTCCAGTTCTTTATCGCCTCAATCTTATTAGGATCCACATGTATTTCTTCTTCGTTAACAATGTGACCTAGGAATTGCACTTCATGAATCAAGAAATCATACTTTGAAAACTTCGTGTACAGTTGTTCCCTTTTAAGCAGTTCCAAGATTAGATGTAAATGCTCCTCATGTTCCTCCTTGGTTTTAGAATAAATCAATATGTCATCGATAAACATAATGACAAACTGATCAAGGTAGGATTTGCATACACGATTCATGAGATACATGAACACCGTTGGTGCATCAGTCAACCCAAATGGCATGACCAAGAATTCATAATAACCATAGCGAGTTCTAAAAGCAGTCTTCTAGATATCTTCCTCTCAAACTCTCAATTGATGATAACTAAATCTCAAATCAATCCTAGAATAATAGCTTGATCCCTAAAGTTGATCAAATAGATCATCAATGTGAGGCAAAGGGTATAACCTTGTTCAACTCCCTGTAATCAATACACGTACGGAATGTGCCATCCCTCTTCTTAAAAACAAGAACAGGGGCTCCCCATGGTGATGAGCTTGGTCGGATAAATCCTTTATCCTACAGCTCTTGAAGCTGTGTCGACAACTCCTGTAGTTCGTTTTGTGCTAATCGGTAAGGTGCTCTTGCAATTGGAGCTGCTCCGGGGGTAAAATCGATATGAAATTCAACCTAACGATGAGGTGGTAGTCCAGGTAAATCCTTTGGAAACACCTCCAAAAAATGATGAACTACCAGAATATTCTCTATCTTCTTTTCCTCTTGCTGCTTGTTAGTCACAAGGGCTAATATGGCTTAACGGCCTTTGTGTAGCCACTTCTGTGCTTTCATAAGCGATATGATGCCTTTCACTGCACCACTCTTCTCACCCTTCACCAAAAGGATTTCTCCACTAGAGAGAGGAATACGAATATCTTCTTACAACAGATGACTTCTGCCTGCTTAACGAACAGCCAATCCATGCCCACAACCACATCAAAACTCCTAAGTGTAATAGGAATAAGATCAATGTCAAACGTATGTCCAAACCGTTATATCTTACAAATCTTAAGAATATGCATAACGTGAATTTGCTTACAATTAGATAATTCTACTATGTACTTGGATTCCAACATAGAAGGCATATCATTTAAGATACTACTAAACATAGTAGAGATAAAGCTCCTATCGGCTTCGGTATCTAACAGAATAGTAGCATAATGACCATTAACAAGAAATTTACCAGTAATAGTAGTAGGGTCATTTAGAGACTCACCTGAACATATAACAAAGGCTCTTCCCTTAATAGCACCATTGTTGCCACCACTGCTCCCACCATTGTTACCATTGTTGTCACCATTCCTATTGCTATCGTTGTTCCCACCATTTCCAGCATCATTACCATTTCTTTCAACTGAGGGCAATTCCTCTTGTAGTGCCCTTCCATTCCATACTCAAGGCAATATTTTAGTGTTTCATGTGTCAGCTAGGGTTTCCTTATCAACTCACTGTATCAATCTTTGGCTATGTGCCCTACTTTCCTACAACGTTGACACCAAAAGTTGTCACACCTTCCAGTGTGGTGATAATTGCATTTGTTACACTTTGGAAACTTCCCAATGTATCTTTTGTGTCCTTGAGTTGATGAGAATGACTAATTAAAGTTCTAGTTGGTGTCGAACTGCCTTTGCTGCTGGGGCTGATTGTTTGATGATAATCCCTTATTGCTAGAACTATCCCACTTGCATTTATTTTTGGGCATGCTAGCCATCACACCTTGTTTGGGTAACTTACCTTGCTCTACCGCCTGATTTGTTAGCTTGTGAACCAACCAAATTACTAGTTGGATAGTGGCAGGTTAAAGGCATTCACCATGCTTTGAATTTCAGGAACAAATCCATGCAAGTAAAGCTCGATCCTATTGATTGGCAGGTTTATCACACCCAGACAGAGATTTGCCTATTCATGAGACCTAGTGGTGTAGGCCTCGATATCAGACCCTTCCATTATCAGCTGCCAGAACTCTGCCTTCAGCTTCTATACTTCGTCACGATTACAATACTACTCCGTCATCATAGTCTTGAATTCATCCCATGGAAAAGCATTGGCCATCACTTGGCCGAACATTTGGAGTTAGGTATTCTACCAAAAGAGTGCTAGACCTTCCAGCATTCTTGTGGCATACTTTACAGGGTCTACCTTCGGACATTTGCACTTCGCGAAGACCGATTCGGTCTTTTTGAACCATCTCACTAGTTCCACAGCCCTCTCAGCTCCACTATAAATGTGGGGCTTGCAATCCATAAACACTTTATAGGTGCATGCTGGCGGTCCTGAGTTAACAATTGAAATGTTAAGTTTAACGATTTGGTAAACCAAATAACGTAATATTTGCGTAATTGATGACCAAGGTCATCGTTTACCTCCAAGCTGAGCAGCTTGTGCATTAACCGCTTCCTACACATGGTTATATTCAAGGCACTAGCACCACGACCACAACCTCTTCCATATCCTCTGCCACATCCGTCCATTTTTCACTTTACATTCACAAATACAACAATGAGTAACATCCATCATATTTAGCTCATTCAAGTACTGTAAATAATAAGAAATAATGAATTTCATCAACCAAAATATTCATAACCAAATTAATAACTCATGACAAATAAATTGTAAGTAACTTACAAAATATCCAATCAGTGTCAAAAATTTCAAGTTTTTCAGTTGGGTGGGAAACAACTCTTCCCATATAGGTTAAGAAATAACACTATGTAGTCCAAGATAGGTAAATAAAGGAAATCAGTCTATCACTTCAGATCCATCACTATCCTCCATCTCTTCCAGTTCCTCCTCTAGCTCTTCCTCTAACTCTACCTCTAGGGCTTCCTAGGCTTGAGCTAGTTTTCCAGCTCATGTATGCGTCCTATTTCCTCATGGAGTTGGTCTCGTGTTGTGTTTTAATGTAGCGGTCAACTCCGAGACTTGTCCACATAGAGTCTGTATCTCTTCGGTTTGCCCACCCTAGCGTCCCTGCAAATCATTCCACGAGTCTTCCATCTCATTGTACACCCTGCTAGCGTACTTATGTCGGCTATCCAACCTATCAAACTCCTCATCGATATCTTTCCGCATCCTATCATGAGAGGCCACCACAACATCGATAGCCCTATGAGGGTTACAAGGTATAGAGGTAACATAAAATCACTTCGGATGGTAGGGGTTGATAGCGGGATGTTCTCCTTCTCGAGCATCCTAATCAGTATAGTATGATACCATGTCCAATTCTCGAATTTAGACATATCCCGCTCGATCACAGGTTCACTCAGGGGATACATACCAGGCATAAACAGAAGGGGTGAGAAGTATAACCCATGGTAAACGAGTGGGCAGTAGAACCTCGGGTTCCTTTCCTGGCGCATGTCATACTCGAGATGATGACGATGATGATGCCATACTGCAGTGTACGTGATGTGCAAGCCAATAAGTATATAGTAAGGGATAAGTTAATTAGTAACTAACTAACTTCGTACGTTTAAACTAGTGTGTATACAACCTAGTTCACTATAACCAATGGCGTTGATACCAATCTATCACACCCTCAAGATCCACGTGCTGGGTATTACCGCGAGGCGTGTGAACAAACCAGGACCCAAGTCATTATTTACTCTAAATGACTCTATATGTAACATTTAAAATAACCTTATAGTTTAAAAGTTTAAAAAAATTGCAGAAGCATTTAGTAAATATTTTAAACCCAAAGTATTAAAATGTAAAATGCATAAAAATATGCACCCAACCCATTATCTAAATGTATGTACAAAACCAAACCTAAACGAATGTATGTTTGAAAGAAATATGCTCGACCCGTGTTGTGCTCCTAAAGGCACCTGATATTAACAACATAAGAAAAACATACTAAAGTTTCAACATAATGGTTGGTGACCCAGTAGTACTACCAGCTTGACCTCTAGTCGTACGGGTGGGGCTTGTTAGACCCAGTAGTACTACCTAATATTTCCTGCTAGATTCCTTAACTAACTATCCGAAAATATAAGGGCTTTCAATGGTATATCACACTATGTTATAATATACATAACGTATAATAGTTAAAGCATTTGAAAAAGTAAGTATGCTTTGGAAAACCCTAAGTGCTTAATCAACATGTTAATTCAATTGATTTTGAAAACATTAACTCATTTGACCCAGTTTACCTGTTTGACCTATTGGTGACATATTAAGTGAAATCTTGTTTGATCAAGTATAGTAATTCATTATCAAAGGTTATCATGCAAACCATTCACGTGTCACATTATGAACCTTAAGTTCTAGCAAGATCATCATACTAAGATAGCTTATCATACAACACATGCGAACCTTAACAAATCATCATGCTCAACATAAATAGAAATAATTTCCAACTAATAAGTCACATATTGGGTTCATTGACGCACTACATGCCTTGTGAAGCAACTATTGACTTCACATACTAAACCTTGCCAATCCTACTATGTATGGGCCTCATATTAATAAAGTTTCCCTTTCAGGAAAGTAACACCCAAAAAACCAACATATCATCAATTCCAACCATTGATTCATCAATTTTATGTCTAATCTAGTTCATAGCAATCATCTAAGAATAATAAACATCAATAAATCATCAAAGTCTAATTTCTCAAGAATTAAAGTTTCCTCTTATAGTAACGAAAGAACGGGACGTTAATCCTATAAATGCATAATTCATGTAAACCAACCACAATACAATTCAACTAACATCATAGCATCAATGAACAACATCAATTTCATGATATCATGTTCAATTGAACTAGGGTTTGTTTTAGCATCTAAATCATGAAAAACTAATCGAAATCTTACCTTTAATCGTGTAATAATCGAGGAATAACCCTTGCTAACACGTTATAGTACAGCAAAATTGAGTGGATTGAGGGTTGCTTGGTCAAAATCACAATGGATGGTGGTGTGGGGATGCTCTCGACCGCGCAAGGGGGTATGGAGGGGCTAGGGTTTCATTTTTGTTTAATATTATGTTTAGTAGTTTTATAAAATAACCCTCCTTGTTCACATTTTGTAAAAATTAATCTTTTTACAATTTTTAAATAGTTCCAACCATATAACACAAGAATTATTATTAACCAACAATAATCATATAATCCAACTAGTAAACACTACACAAAAATCATATATCACATGTAGTCACGTTGTAATACGAAATCCGCAAATAACACTTAACATTCATGAATCACATAACAACATATTAATAATCAACATTATTAATATAGTTATTTTTACTTATCCAATATTAATTGTTATTAAGTCACCAACGTTTAACGACAACTAGTGTGCGCTCATGACACGTGTATGCAAGACCTAAGGGAACTAACAGACTTTTGGTAACAGAATATTACCTGATGTCACAAACTCCTTTTAGCAACACCATTAGAATCATTATTGTTGGTTTCATCATTCTTAGTACTTTTCTTAATTCTTCCTTTACTTCCCTTACTGGCTTTATCCTTCATTTTGTTGCCCATTCTTTACTTGCTTCCCATAAATCTTTAATGATAATCGAGAGTATAGTAGTTTGTAGAATTTGATGAACCTCGTTAGTGATTGCTTCCCGTACAATAGGCTCCAGAGCAAACCTCTATTTCGAATCATGAGAGTTAGTCTTGGTATCGATGTGATTGGACTCCTTATGCATAATGTTTATGGCATATGCTTTACTTATAAAAACCAGTGGCATGTCCTTGCTTCTACCACGGTCCCCACCTTGACTTCCTTTTGCTCCATCCATCATGTTCCCTATAGGAGATTAAGGAAACCAGTATTGTCATTTCAAGTAACACTCCAGATCATGATAAGTAGTGTAAGTTTTTAATGATAATGGCTAGTTGTAACTAGCAACTTACTTTACTTTTCACATTGTAAACATTCCCTATCAATAGTCAATCAGTACCCTGGGTTTCTATTTCATAGTATACTATGTTGTTAATAAAACAACCTTTTAACCATAAACTTCACCTCTTGTCATGAATATACTCATGCTGGCATTCTTTACTTGCTCCTGTTTTCAATTTAATTCTAGGTATTAGGGAATGCTTGAAGTTCTCAAACTATAGCTCTAGGACAAACTTGTAAGGCCCCGATCCTAGGAGAACTTACACTCAAATTGGCAGATTTCATATATAGTTCTTAAACTAAACTTTCAAGAAACATAATAAGCAAATATAGAATTCATCACTTGATTCTTGTTGTTAACATAACATAAAGAGTACTGTAACCAAACATAATCTATTAAAGCTAGAATGTTTGTCCTTATGATGCTCGGTAGTCTTCACTTTCATGCCAAGCTATCTCCTTTCTTTAACTTGTATCTAATTAAATTACATAGAATATTTGTCATGATCTAGGCTATTACGTTAGATGATAATGTTAGTGTCTTGAATCTTATTGGAAAAGTTAAGAATATGGCTAGAAGGTAATCTGCAAAGACAACTCATAGGGGGAGCTCATAGTGGACACACTTCTAGACCACGTGTTACAAGCTAAAAGCAGAGCTAAAGCTATAGAAACAGTACATAGTGAGCTTGAAGTCAATAACAACCAGAGTTATAAAGGGAAAGCTAGGTTGGAGTCAACTGTAAGGGAAGCAAATACGAATGAAAGCTATCCTATTATACAAATGTTTGGTCGTCTATAGTGATAGAAGTCTTGAAGGCGGATAAGGAATGAGAGAAGACTAAGAAAAGGGGAAAAGCTGAGAAAAGAAGAAAAGAAAAAGGTAGAAAGGAATAACAAGTGCCAAAGGAGATAGTTTATAATGAAACTAATGATGGGGACTCTAAAGAGGAAACAACCAAAAGCTATAGTTATGGAGCTTTCCAGAGGTGCCAACCTCTAACTTTTGATGGTAAATGTAAAGCCCACAGTTGTAAAGCCCAAGATCAATAAATATAGAGAGGACTAGAAGGTGAAATGTTTTGCTCATTCATTTATGAAGATGGACCTATGTTGGTTGATTAAACTGGTACACGCCATGGGTGAAAGGGCAATTATTAAAATGAAGTGGACCGAGCTTAAGAAGTTGATAATAAAATAATATTTTATGACTTGAGAATTAGATAACATTGAGAGGGAATTTTTGAACTTGGAAGGTAGTAGTATAATTTATCAAGAGTACAATACTATGAAATAACTAGACTAGTTCCAGAGCTAGTAACGCATGAGTCAAACAGAATCAAGTGGTACATACAGGATTTTCTAGTTAATATCTGAAGGAACCTAATTGTAGCAAAGGACAAGTGAGTATTGGTTAGTAATGGAATTTGTAAGGATCTTGTGTGATCAGAGAGATGAGGCGACTACAACTAAGCTAACAAAGTAGTGGGTGAAAAACTGTAATAGTGATTGTAAGCTAAACAACAATGATAATTGATCTGGAGAAAAGAAACTTAAGGAGGAAGGTAATGAAGCGAAGTGGGTAATTCTAGCAATAGAGAGAACTGTGAAAATTGCTGAAAGCCACATTCTAGTGAATGCAGGATGGGTTCAAACTTGTGTTACAGAGGAAAAAGGTGATATAATTATGGAGGATTCGTCCATACGAGTAAGGACTACAAGAATGCAATGGTTGAGACTTCATGGTATGAGAGAAAGAATAATAAAAAAGGCAGTGATAAGTTAAAAGCTAAGGAAAGGTCTTTCATAATGACATGGGAAAAAGCCAGGGTCGAGCTTGATGTGGTTCTTGGTATCTTTCTGGTCTATAATGTACTTACCTCTATCTTTTATGATTCTTGTGCAAATAAGAGTTTTTTATCTATTATAATTTGCAATGTGCTTGATAGTAATGGTAAAGAGATAGATTAACATTCAACGTAGAAACTGCTAATCCGTAACACTACTAGGATAACAAATGCCATAGATGGTTAGAATTAAAAGGTCATAGATTTCATGCTAGGTTATAAATTATGACTTTAGGTGGGTTTGATGTGGTTTTGAGAATGAACTAGGTAGTCGCTTATATGGCTGATACTATTTGCTAAAGAAAGATAATTCAATTGACACAGCCTGATGGTAGTCCAGTTATGATTTATGGTGGTAAATTTTGCATGGTTCCAAAGATTATTTCTATGATAAAGGTAGAAATTTTTTTGAGACAGGGGTATGGAACTTATTTGGTGTATGTTGAAGATATTAAAGCTGAAAGAATAAAGTTAGCAGTTGTGTTTTCCATGATGTGTTCTCTTAGAACCTTCTCGAAGTATTACCTAATTAGTAGATGGAGTTTTAGATTGATTTATTTCAAAGAGCTTAGCTTGTTGGCAAAGCATCATATCATCTTACTCAATCAAAAATGAAAGAGTTAATGACCTAAGTACAGGACCTTTTGAATAAATGCTTCATTAGACCGAGCATTTCACCTTGGGGTACTGTAGTGCTAGTTTGTAAAGAGGAAAGACAGAGTATGCATATATGCAAAGATACTAAGGATCAAAACAAACTGACTGTGAAGAACAAGTATATGTTACCCAGGATTGATGATCTATTTGAGTAATTACAAGGCGTAAGTTTGTTCTTGAGGATCGAGCTAAACCATGGCTATTATTAGTTAAAGTTGAAATAACAGGATGTTCCAAACACATCATTGCCTACACAATATGGGCATTATGAGTACATAGAGATGTTGTTTGGTTTGCGAACACCCTCGCAACATTTATAGATTTAGTGAATAGGTTTGTCATCCATTGATGGATAGATCTGTGATAATGTTTATAGATGATATGTAAAGTTCTTACTAAAGGTTATATGTAGAGTTCACAAAGTGCATATTTTGGTTATTTGTGTATAGATGTTTATAGATTTAGTGAACGGAGGTGAACATGCTTATCGCATACTTGGTGCTAGAAATCCTAAAAATGGAAAGGTTATATGTAAACTTCTCAAAGTGCATATTTTGGTTGCGAGAAGTATAATTTTTGGGTCATGTTATTACCCCGGATGGGATCATAGCGGATCTTGCTATAGTGGAAGTGTTTGTAATAGAGTTCTCCTAAGATGATGTTTGAAATCCGAAGCTTCCTTGGATTGGTGGGTTATTATAGAAGGCTTATCGAACACTTACTAAGGATTACCTCATCATTAACAAAGCTCACAAGCAAGGATATAAAGTTTGACTGGAGCAGTTCTCAAAAGGATGCATTCCAAGAATTAAAGAAGAGGTTAACACGATCTCTAGTGTTAACATTACTAGAAGGGAATGAATGTTTAGTTTTCTACTTACATGCTTCCTATCAATGGTTAGGGTGCATTTTAATGCAACACAGTAAAATCATAGTTTATGCTTTCCAACAATTAAAGATTCATGAGGTTAATTACCCTACTCATAATTTGGATTTTACGTCCGTGGTATTGGCATTAAAGATATGGAGACACTACTTGTGCGTTGTCAGATGTACGATCATCATAGATCACAAAAGCTTGAAATATTTCTTAGAGTAGAAATACCTTAAAATAAGATAGAGATAATGGTTAAATATAAGAAAGGATTATGACTGCTTGATTCATCATCACCGAGGTAAAGTTAACATTGTGGCTAATACCTTGAGCCAGAAAGATAGACATTGACCTCTACGAGTGAGATCTTATTAGTTGATTGTCATGACGAATGTTATAAAGTAAATTGCTTAAGCTTAAATTAAAGCAATAAAGACAAGGACAAGTTAACTTAGAAAGAATGATTTGACATGCCGTCAATCTAGAAGAAAACACTCTTAATGTCAAAACTGGATTCGAATGTACGTAGAATCCTTGCTGTGGAGCCATAAGGATAAAAATCCTAGACAAAGCTCACAAGACCATATATTCTATTCATCGAGGGGCTTCAAAGATGTGTCAGGATGTAAAGATGAATTATTGGTAGCCAAGAGTAAGGTATGACATTAATTGATTCATGAGTGAGTGTCTAACATGTTGGCAAGCTAGATCTAAGCATCAGAAGTCATATAAGAAGATCTAGCCTTTGGACACACCTGAATGGAAATAGTAGCACATTACGATGGACTTCATAATAAAGTTGTGGCATACATCTAAAAGTCAACAATACAATTTCGGTCATATTAGATAGATTAACAAATATTGCTCACTTTTTCCCAATCTAGAAGATTTATAACTCTAAGTGGTTACTTGAACTTTTTATGGAAATATCGATACTCGATGGATCGAATATTGCAATCGTATTGTTGCCGTTTATCATATCCGTGATGCGGAATCTCACAGACCCGTTGATGATTTCAAGTGAAGATCTGTTGCAAGATTTAATGTATGATGATGAATGAATGATGAACAGTTCAAGAACACATATTCATAAAAATTTCATTCATTCATATGGTTGATGATGCTAGGAGATTACAAAGGGATTTTGTAAGAAAATTCTCTCTCACACACACTCAACCTAATTATTTCTCTTACTAGACTAATTCTCTCTTGTTTGTTACTGTTAATGCTTACAATGCTTAGCAATGCTTAGTAATGCTTAGAGTATAAAATGACTACACTTAGTCTATTTATACTCTTTACACAAATGAACAAAATTACATTTAAGCCCTATTGATTACACAAATATTGTTCTAAGTCTGATAAATTCTCTGTTACTGATGCGTGACTGCCGGTGCTGACATCATTCAGGACGACCGCTGATGTTGGTTTTGGTAATCATCATGAGATTCGGCACTTAGGTTTTTTTTAAAGTATCATCTTCAAATAGTCCAACAATACTCCCCCTAAGATGATGCTACCAAAACCTCATGATTATCAAAACCTTGGATGTTGATTGATGTGCAGTCTTGAAGTGCAGTCTTCTCCCCCTTTTTGGTAGCATCTTCTTAGAGGCTTAAAAAAAGGCATTGAGAAAAAAGACTGTTTCAGCGTATGCAGACTTTGTTTCGGCACTTGATGGATGTTTTATCAGCTTGATCTTCTAGTCTTATTTTGAAGACTTGAAAATACACCCATATGCATACACTGTGGATTGCACAGGTAGCAATATCAGCAGCTTTATCTCAACTTCAGAAGTGAAAGAGAAGCATCAGACATTCTTCAAACTTGATATATACTCTCTCTCAATAAAAGCTTTGAAAGGCGAGGAACTTTTGTGTATGAGACACCAAGAGGAGGATTATTAGTTCTCAGCAACTGGCAGGAGATCTTTGAAGGAAGTAGGAGTGTTCACTTAACATCTTGAACTGAATAAGAAACTCAGGCATGTTGTACAATTCATCACCTACAGAAGTCTAAATCCTCTCTGTAGAGGTATTGCATGGAAGTTTCACTCCTAAATCAATAACACGTGTAAATCTGCCAAAACTAAGAAAAATACTAAAAAATGACAAATCTTTTTGGAATTTTAGTTTTTTTTTTTAAAAAAGTTATGATATTTACAAGCATGAGTCCTTCAACTGCAATGAGATCATACTAACCCAAAGTCCTTTACATCTAATAATGTTTAATGTTTGAAGAGACATAGATAAAGAACAAAGTTGATTGTAAGTATGTTTGTCCACTTAAACTCTTGCAAAGATCTATTTTCAACACTTTGTGATATTTATCATGTTTTGGATTGATTAGATATTCTAATTAAGCACCCCACACTCAGAAGTATGGAAGAATAACCCTCCTCATGAAATGCAAGGTGGCACTTTATTACAACTTGAACCAGGCTACTTAAAGTATAAATTCTCATGATATGATCCACTTTGGGATTATTTTACACTTCACTTTGGAAGTTAATCCTTATTGGGATTCTTTTAGCTTTGATCCACATTGGGATTTTTTTCTTTGCCTTTTTGGCATGCATCAGCACTTTTAGTGCAAGGTCATCTAGGTTTGTGCTCAGCATAATAGAAATTGTCCTTATGTTTACTCTAGGTCTGTATTTACATACAACAAAGGAGAAACAAATGCTTTTATCATTGAGAAATTTATAAACCATTTTCACATGGTGTGTTTAGGTAACCACACAAGCAAACACTTGGAAAAATCATTGCTTACCAATACCCTAAGATGGTTTTGGTCCACAATGCATATTGATTTTGTTCATTACAAATATGCTTATCTTGAATCCAAGCTGAGCCTACTGACATATCAAACAGAGTTTTGACAGTCTTTATTGATCTGAAAAATAGATGTGGAAGATAGTAGATGAGTGTACTATCATTTCTCATGTAAATGCAGGAAGATTCAAAAATAACTACATAATAGTAATATTTTTGGACTTTTCTTGATTTTCTAATTTCTTTTTAGGATTTTTGGTTTTGAGAAATTAAAGAAATGGCATATGTGTTATCAAATTAATAGAGATCATCAACAGTTAGTCCATGTAGCAATGTAATCAGACTAAGCAGATGGAATGAAACATCGGTTGTTTCTTGCATTACCATCATAGTTTTTATGAATGATTGATGTCCTGCATTGAATCATGGTTAATTTTTACTTCATTTGGCTCAGTTGCATCATAAACATCATAAGCAGGAAGAACATACATGTCATGGGAAGGGATCAGCCACTGCTAACTTTTCTTGGGTTGGCAGGCCTCCATAACTGTCCCTATCACACTAGCAAATCAGTTAGATATTTCAACCCAGGCCATTACTGTCCTAAGCTGTCCATTAGCATCTTTATATATGACTGGCTGGTATGTGTATGATTTTGTTTTATCTGATGATGTATCAGATTCACCTCCTGAAATTGTTTTCTTTCTCTAACATTGTTTTGATTTTGAACTAACTGACTCAACTTTAGTTTGTTTAACAAAAGGATTTGTTTGGCTTTTGAAAATCTTTTGGTTGGTTTAGAAAATCTAGTTTGCTTTTGAAAGTTTTATGGAGGTGTAGCAAAGGATGTTTGTACTTGATCATGTTTGTTTCTTCTGGGCATATGATCATATTCATCATAAGAACTATAATCATGATTATAATAATTTGATGGATGTGATCTTCTATGATAGCCATTATGCCAAGTATTATTCCTATATCTGTCATACTTATATTATGTGTATGACCTAGGATAATGTCTTGGTGCCCAATAATCATGAATATCATAATGTTTAAAATGATACCCATGCCAATATGATCGAGGAGAAGAGTAGCTATGAAATCTGTTGTAGTACTCATGCTCTAATCTCGGTGAGTACGACTCTGATGGATGATAAGATCTTTGACCTCTTTTGTGTTGTGATGTTGGAGAGGTGTTGTATGAACACTCTGAAGTGGTATGATTCTCCAAGTCACAATTTAAGTAGTATGGAGAAGGTCTGGATCTTCTTTCCTTAGGCTTGGATGATGAAGTTGGATTTGATTGGAACTTCACAGCCTTTTGTCTTGGTTGTTTTTGTTGCTTTCTCTTGTGAGGACATATATATGTATCACTCTCAGTGTTTTTACACTCAGACGTGTTGTAAGAATCTGAATTCCATGTCTCGTAAAGAATTGGTTGTTGTTTTGGAGTTTCTATTGTAGCTTTTGAGGTTGATGGTTGGTTTGGATCAGGTGTAGAAGACTTGGTTTGATTTTTCTTCTTTCTTTTAGATCTAGTTTTCTTCCTCTTGACCTATTATTTGATTTCTTGTACCTCAGGCTTCTGCTTGTTCTTTAACTCCATCTAAATCTTTGCTTTCAGTTCAGCCTTGGTTAATTCTGGTTCAAGAAATCCAGCTGATTTGAATTTCTCATAGAGAACCATAGCCTTTTGTTTGTTTTCAGGCTTTGCTGCTTTGGATTTCTGTGGCTGTTTTTGTTTTGGATTGATTTCTTCAACATGGTTAGTACATGTCAATGTTGCTTTGTTTGGTTGGTTGGTTTCTTCATCACTTTCAGCACTTGCAGGATCTCTATCTTGACCATCACAGGAATGAAAGGTTTCATTCTATTGTGATTCTGGTTTGATGTTGTTTCAGGAGAAGTGATTTAATTGATAGTGGATGGTTTGTCTGTTGGAGGATGATCATGCATATTTGAATCTTCTTTGACTGGACTTGTCATTGAAGTTGGCATTTCTGTGTAGTTATCATTGTAAGGAGGAGGAACAACATGGTATGTAGTTCCAGCACTCTTCTTTTGATCTCTTTATGCATTAAGTAGTTCTTCCAACTTGCTAGCAGTCAGCTTTAAATTCTCAAGTTCAACTTCTGTTGATGCATAATCTGCTTTTGTTTTTATTAGAGACTCAGTGAGGCTTGTAACTTGAGCTTAAAGACTAAATCTTTATCCAAGGAGTTTGTCTACATCCTTCAGCAGAGAATTGATTTTATCTTCAAAGGCTTTATGTTGTATCTTCAATTCTGCATTTGTAGCCTTTTCTGTATTGATTGCTTGATTTAGACGTTCAATGTAATGTTGCAAGTTATTGATTGTTTTGGTTGTACTTGCTTCTGATATTTTGGCTTCAACTTCAGCCTTTATGTTTGTTAATTTCACAAAGAGTTCAGTTGCTTGAGCATTCAGCTTGTGGTTTTCTTTAAGCAAGTTATCAACTTCTTTCTCTAGTGAACTGATTTGATTTGCAGAAGTTTGTAGTTCATCTGCATGTGAAGCTCTTTCCTGCTTTATCATGTATGCTAGATTGTTGCAATATTTCCGATATGCTTGTACTTCATATATGCATGCTAATGAGCATAGATTGGTCTTTCTGTCTTCAGAAATTTCAAACAATGGAGGAATATTTGTGTTGTTGATATTTTTGGCTTTTGCAAGCTCAGCAGCTAACTCTTCAAGTTTGATTTGTTGTTGATCCATTTTGTCTTGCAACTTGTTCTTCTCTTGAGTTAAACTGATGTTTTTTTGATTTGGTGTCTTGATTTATGCTTGATCATTTCTTTGAGATTGTTCCATCTATGACCTGCATTTGATCAAATTATTAGACAATGTGTTGTTTGAGTTTGCAAGATCACACAAATGTAAATGCATCAGTTCTTTCTCAATGTAACTGATGTACAACTAAATATTTGTCTTGTCAAACAATGAATTGTTGTTATTATTTGATATGCTGCTATTGTTTGGTTGGTTGCAGCTTTTTTTTGATTTGCTACTGTTGTTTGGTTGGGTGCAGCAGCTTGGTTTGCTTTGTTTGAATTCTTGAAACCTCTTTCTACCTGCAGCAAGAAAAATAGCTCTGTTTCTCGAAACACAAGTGTTAGTGAATGATGTTAAATTTTCCATTTTGTTTAAAAACAAAAATGATTTGAAAATTTGTTTTGTGTTTCAATGAAAATCAAGTTTTAAAATTTTAATCAAATCCAAAGAACATCGAAACTCAATTTAATTAGATCAATCTAATAAAAGAGTTAAATCGGTTCAATTACAATTTAGTTAAGCTGGACTAAAATTAATCTAGCTTAATTTAAAAGTAACAATATTTGGATCTTCTCAATTAAAATTTAAATGATTTTATGACTTGATTGAGAGTAACTCAACTCTTTCGAATTATATATATCTGGATCAACAGGAAGTCAAAATGAAGTTCTCAAATCTTCCAAGAACAAACTTTCGATGCTGTGATGTTTGTGTATGTTTAATGTCTGTTGTGGACCTGGTGTTTGTTTAACTCCACTGTGGATATGTTTGTTTGTTTCTTTGTCCGCTGCGAAGTTACACGTCTGCTGTGGACATATGAATGTTTGCTGTTAAGTTGCATTTGCTTGTCTGCTTTGGACCGAAATGTATGTCCGTTGAGGACAAATGTATGGACAATGTCCGCTATGGACCAGTTTTACTCGTCCGCTGTTGACTAAGTTTGTGTGGTTAACGTCCGTTATGGACTTTCTTGTCTACTGTGGACCTGTTTTACCTGTCCGCTATGGACCTGTATTTACTTGTCCGCTGTGAACTTTCTTGTCTGCTATGGATCTGTTTTACTCGTCTGCTGTGGACCTGTATTTACTTGTCCACTATGGACCTGTATTTACTTGTCCGTTGTGAACTTTCTTGTCTACTGTGGATCTGTTTTACTCATCCGCTGTGGACCTGTATTTACTTGTCCGCTATGAATAGCGGTGAGGACTGTGTGCTCTTGTTCTTTACTTGTCCGCTGTGGACAGATGTAAGGACAGAGTCCACTGTGGACAGATGTGTATGTGTGCTGTGAACCAATGTGTATGTCCGTTGTGGACCAATGAGTATGTCCGTTGTGGACCAGATGTGTATGTCCACTTTGGACGTGATATGTATGTCCACTATGGACCAATGTGTGAGCTGTGAAACTTAACACATCAGTTGTGGATGATTTGTTCATCAGCTATGAACACTTAGAAAAATTTAATGATTGATGGTCTTTATCTTTTGTGGAATTTAACACATCAACTGTGAAGACTTAGTCAAAGATGAATGTTTGAAGTGTTTGTCCGCTGTGAAATTAGTGCATCAGCTGTGGATGATAGAATGATGAACAAACAAATCAAAATCTAGATTAAATCATAAATTTTACTGAATCTGAGATTTCAAAACAGTTTGACTTTGAAAAAGTCAAACTTCATGTTCTTGAATGAACAAACTTTTGATTCTTGGGTTCTGATGAAATTTGATAAAACCAAATGTTATAATAGCTATATATAAGTGATTCTAAGCTAAAACAACAATCAATTTCATATAGTCATCACCTAAACTTGGATTTAGATGATGAACTCATGAAAAACACAATGAAGAACAAAAACCCAGATATAAGAATCAAATGTTCGAAAATGGATGATTTGGTTGTTGAAAATGATAAATGAACCTTAGATTTGATGTTACTAAGCTAAAACCACTATTAATTTCAGCTAGACAACATCAGATTCGTGATTTTTGATGATTTTTCTTCAAGAACAGTGAACTTTTCTCAAGAACACAAAATTTTCAAAAATCTTCAAATTCAAGAGTTGTGGATATTCAATTGATATAAAACTTTTCAAATGTGTTAGTTATCAAAAAATAAAGCTATTAGAAGTTGAAATTCGATCAAACAACAACAAAATCAAAATTTCATGTTCATGAGCATTTGAAGACTTGAAGAACAAGTTTGCTTAAATCTTCAAATTAATGGCTCAAATGAACTTCAATTGATGTGAAAACTTGCAGATCTTCACGAAATAAAAAATCTAAGCTAATGGTAGCTTAATTTCATCAAAAACAACAACAATTTGCAGATCAAACTTGTGGTTCAAATTTTTGAGAAAAAATTGAAGAACAAGGAGCCAAGGCTCTGATACCAACTGTGGAAATATCAATACTCGATGGATCGAATATTGCAATTGTATTGTTGCCATTTATCAGATCTGTGATGCGGAATCTCATAGACCTGTTGATGATTTCAAGTGAAGATCTGTTGCAGATTTAACATATGATGATGAATGAATGATGAACAATTCAAGAACATATATTCATAAAAATTTCATTCATTCATATGGATGATGATGCTAGGAGATTACAAAGGGAGTTTGCAAAAAAAAATTCTCTCTGACACACACTCAATCTAATTGTTACTCTCACTAGACTAATTCTCTCTTGTTTGTTACGATTAGTGCTTACAATGCTTAGCAATGCTTAGTAATGCTTAGAGTATAAAATGACTACACTTAATCTATTTATACTTTTTACATAAATGAACAAAATTACATTTAAGCCCTATTGATTACACAAATATTGTTCTGTCACACCCTCAAAATCCGCGTGCGGGGTTTTACCGCGAGGCGCGTGACATCTGTCACACCCTCAAAATCCGCGTGCGGGGTTTTACCGCGAGGCGCGTGACATACCAGGATCTCAGTCATTAGTTACCAAGAACGACTCTATATGATTAATAAACAAACCAGAGTCAACGTTTAAAATACTGCGGAAGCGTTTTTAAAACTAGAACACCCAAAACAGTAATATGTAACGAGAATGCGCAAAACAAACGCGCCCCAAACACAATGTATAAAATGAAAATAATCCCAATTTGTAAACAATGCAAATGTAGACAACTCAACAATGCTGACGTGCGTGCTCCTAGGCAATCTGGCAACCTTAACCTGAGAATAGCATACTAAACAAGTCAACACATGGTTGGTGAGTTCAAGAGTTTGCGTTAACATATAAACCAATCAACAATTTCCAGAGCATAAGTAGTGTATTGCAATAGATAGCTAGTCTATTAACATAAATATATTAATCATAGTGATCTCGCGATTGAAGCTGACTGTGATACGTTTGTTGCCTCCCGTCACGACTTACCAGGTCGTGACGAATATGTGATAGGACAAAATTGCACCCGTTTGACCTCGAGTCGCACAGGTGGGGCTCGTCAGACCCAGTAGTACTACCCAAAATTCCCCGCTAGTCAATATTAACAATCCGAAAGTGTGAGGACTTTCCATGGTAAACAACACTATATCAATATTATACACACTCATAAATAAAAGCGTTTGTAAACAGTATGCCATCTCCCCCAAAAGAGATTTATGTAAAAAGAGTGGGGCAAGAACTCACCTGATATGCGCAAGAATTAACTTAGAGTTTAACTTGAAAGAAAGAAGGAAAGACAACCTTCAAAGGTCACCTAGAACACAAGAGTACATAAGTACGTGTATACAAAATCAACACGAAACCCTAAGTGCTCTACAAACCAAGGAACTCAAGGTTTAAGAAAGACAAGACACATTTGACCCAGTTGACCCGTTGGACCCGTTGGTGACATTATAGGTGATAATTCATTAAACTAACACAACAGCATATCATACATGATCAACATACCACTTGATTACATATAGCACATCACCACCACATGTACTACCTAGATCATCATATAACTAGATATCATACAAATCATGCAAATCACAACAGGCCAAAACAGATAACAACCCAAATCAACATTCATACAACATAAACAACACATTTAGTCACCTTAGAACCCATCCATGAACACACTAGCATGATCCTAATATCCCAAACATGCTCAAATCATCCAATTCAAGGATTTGCACAATTAAAGTTTCCCTTTTGGGAAAGTTCATCCCAATTTCATCAAACTCACACAACATTCATGAATTCATCAATTATATACTATTTCAAGTCCATGACAGCATCTAAACATGCTCAACAACACCTAATCATCATGATTCATCAACTTTCATGCCCAAAAGTTACTATCTTTAGTAAGGTATGAACTACAACATGCATTCTTGAATTCCTAACATTCATATCAAATCTAGCATCTAATCATCATCACAAACACATCCATAACATTCACACATCATCCAATCATCAATTCATGCAAAATAAAGTTACTATTATTAGTAACCTATGAACAATGCATCAAAAATCATAGCTTTCTTGCAAAATCGACGTTAACTAGCATCAACACAACCTAACTAACATCTTAACATCACCAAACGAACAAGAATTACATCCAATTGCAGATTTCGAACTAGGGTTCGGCCACCATGAAAAACCTCAAAAACATGCAAAAATCTAACCTTTAAACGTGTAATGGCTTGCAATTGATGATTCTAACTTGTTGTATGCTTGAAATCGATCAAATTCGAATGTGATTGCTTGTTCTTGGGCTGAATCGCAGGTTTGTGGGTGTGGGGAGGTCGATCGCGGCCGAGGGTGGGATTGGGTTGGAGTTTTTTGTTTTATTATTAATTTTGCATAATACCCTTTAACCCTTGCATTTGTATTTTATAAAAATTAAGCTTTTTGAATAGATTTTAAATAGTTTTTAACTACTAAACACAATTATTATTAATCACAAATAACAATCATGCATAATTCCCATTTATCACAAAACACACGAATAAATATGCACGTTTTCACGTTACGCGATAACATTACAGTTAACATTCAAATCACATAAACATAACTTAATAATCACATTGTTAACCTAATTATCATCAATTTAACATTACTGATTATGTTAAGTCACCAACGTTCAACGACAACTAGTGTGTGCTCCCGACACGTGTATGCAAGACTTAACGGAACAAACGGAGTTTGGTAACGGAAAATTACCGGATGTCACATTATCCCCATGTTGAAAGAATTTTCGTCCCGAAAATTGCGTTACATGGTGAGTGTTCCATCACTGGTCTACTGCATTGGCACAAGGAAATCGAAATCGTGTGAGTTTTGGATGAGTTGTCACATCATCCCCATGTTGAAAGAAATTTCGTCCCGAAATTTAATCAATACCTTCGCCGGCTGGCATCGTCCTTTCAAATAGCTGAGGATACTTAAGCTTCATTTGATCTTCACGTTCCCACGTGAATTCTGGTCCACGTCTCGAGTTCCAACGAACTTTGACGATGGGTATCTTGCTTTGCTTAAGCGTTTTCACCTCACGATCCATCACCTCGACGGTTCCTCAATGAAGCGTAGTTGTTCATCTACTTGAACTTCTTCCAGTGGTACGACCATCGTTTCATCCGTTAAACATTTCTTTAGATTTGAAACATGGAATACATCATGGATTCCACTCAATGAATCAGGTAAGGCTAGTCGATAAGCCACTGGACCAATTCTTTCCACTATCTCAAATGGTCCAACGTATCTCGGATTTAGCTTTCCTCGCTTACCAAACCGAACTACGCCTTTCCATGGTGAGACTTTTAATAAAACTTTGTCACCTGTCTGAAATTCCAAAGGTTTTCGTCGTTTGTCAGCATAGCTTTTCTGTCTGTCTCGCGCTGCGGCCATGCGGTTCTTATCTGAACAATCTTCTCAGTTGTCTCGTGTACTAACTCGGGACCCGTTAATTGACTATCACCAATTTCAGCCCAGCAAACTGGTGATCTACACTTTCTCCCATACAAAGCTTCAAAAGGTGCTGCCTTTATACTAGTGTGATAACTGTTGTTGTAAGAAAATTCCACCAAGGTAGGTGAACTTCCCAGTTATTCCCGAAGTCAATCACACAAGCACGTAACATGTCCTCCAAAGTCTGTATAGTACGCTCGCTTTGACCATCAGTCTGTGGATGATAAGCAGTACTCATATCCAATCGCGTACCTAAAGCTTTCTGCAACGACTGCCAGAAGTGTGATGTGAAACGAGAATCGCGATCAGAAATAATTGAGATCGGTACTCCATGCCTCGAAACGATCTCCTTCAATAAAGTCGGGTTAATTCTCCATCTTATCTGTTTCTTTATCGCTAGGAAATGAGCAGATTTTGTCAATCGATCCACGATAACCCATATTGTATCACAACCCGTAGAAGTACGAGGTAACTTAGTAATAAAATCCATTGATATTTGATCCCACTTCCACATAGGGATCTCGGGTTGTTGTAATAGTCCAGATGGTTTCTGATACTCCACTTTAACCTTCGAGCAGGTCAGACACTTGCTCACATAAGTAGCTACATCTGCTTTCATGTTAGGCCACCAATAGTGCGCCTTCAAATCGTGGTACATCTTGTCAGATCCAGGATGTATAGAATACTTGGACTTATGAGCCTCACTCATCACCAAGTCTCTCAGGTCTCCGTGTAGAGGTACCCATAGTCTATCCATGAAGTAACGAATTCCATCCGCTTTACTTCCAATTGTTTTTCCATACCCCTTAACGATTCAGACCCAATTTTCTGCTTTCAAAGCTTCTGTTTGAGCCTCTCGGATTTGTTCAGGTAATTGCGTACTAATCGTTAGTTGCAGAGCTCGCACACGTCGAGGTTTAGCAGTCTCTTTTCTACTCAACGCATCAGCAACTACATTTGCTTTCCCCGGGTGGTACTTAATAGCACAATCATAGTCGTTTAACAATTCCACCCAGCGTCTTGTCTCATGTTCAACTCTTTTGCTCAAAGATGTGCTGAAGACTCTTGTGATCGGTGTAGATGGTGCATTTGGTACCGTACAAGTAATGTCTCCAGATCTTTAAGGCAAAAACTACCGCACCCAGTTCCAAGTCATGGGTGGTATAGTTCTTCTCATGAATCTTCAATTGTCTAGAGGCGTAAGCTATCACTTTATCCCGCTGCATCAGGACGCATCCAAGTCCTTGAATAGACGCATCGCAGTAGACTACGAAGTCATCACTACCATCCGGTAACGCTAATATTGGTGCGCTACACAATTTATGTTTCAGCAACTGAAAAGCAGATTCCTGACTCTCACCCCATTTGTACGTCGTTCCCTTGTGAGTCAAGGCTGTGAGAGGTTGTGCAATCTTAGAGAATCCTTCAATGAATCGTCGATAATATCCGCTAATCCAAGGAATTGTCGTATCTCACTTGGTGTCTTAGGAACAGACCAATTTTTTATCGCTTCAATCTTAGCAGGATCAACATGTATTCCCTTCTCGTTGACAATATGACCCAAGAATTGTACCTCACGTATCCAGAAATCACACTTAGAAAACTTTGCATACAGTTGTTCCTTTCTAAGTAATTCCAAGATTAAACGTAAGTGCTTCTCATGTTCTTCCTCGGTCTTTGAGTATATCAGTATGTCATCAATAAAGACGATAACAAACTGATCAAGATAGGGTTTGCACACGCGATTCATGAGGTCCATGAATACTGCTGGTGCATTCGTCAACCAAATGGCATGACCAAAAATTCATAGTGACCATATCGTGTACGGAAAGCAGTCTTCGAGATGTCCTCTTCTCGAACTCTCAGCTGATGATACCCAGACCTCAGATCAATCTTAGAGTAATAGCTTGATCCTTGCAGTTGATCAAACAAATCATCGATACGAGGTAAGGATATCTATTCTTGATAGTAACCTTGTTCAGTTCCCTATAGTCGATACACATTCTAAATGTACCATCCTTCTTCTTCACAAATAGAACTGGCGCTCCCCAGGGTGACGAACTCGGTCGGATGAACCCTTTATCCAACAACTCTTGTAGTTGAGCGGATAATTCCTGCAGTTCGTTCGGAGCTAACCGGTACGGTGCTCTCGCAATTGGAGCGGCTCCTGGAGTCAACTCAATCTGGAATTCAACTTGACGATGAGGCGGTAATCCAGGCAGATCTTCCGGAAACACCTCAGAAAACTCACGAACTACGGGAATATCCTCTATCTTCTTTTCCTCAGTCTGTTTATCCGTGACTAGTGCCAATATGGCTAGTCGACCCTTTCGTAACAACTTCTGCGCCTTCATGAATGAGATGATGCCTATCACCGCACCACTCCTATCACCTCTGACCGTAAGGACTTCTTCACCAATGGGAATCCTTATGATTTTCTCGTGGCATATGACTTCCGCTTGTTTATCGGAAAGCCAATCCATGCCTACTACCACATCAAAACTTCCTAGTGTAACAGGCATGAGATCTATGGTGAACGTATGACCAGCAAGCTCTATCTTGCAGTCTCTAAGAATATGCGTTACGTGAATCTGTGTACCGTCAGCTAACTCTACGGTGTATTTAGATTCTAAGGCTGAGGGCATATCACTTAAAAGACTACAGAACCTAGTGGACACGAAACTTCTATCGGCTCCGGTATCGAATAATACAGTAGCAAAACAACCATTAACCGAAAATTTACCAGTTACTGTTGTAGGATCGTTTAGAGCCTCACCTGAGCCAATGACGAAGGCTCTTCCTTTGGCTCCATTGTTGTTATTGCCTCCATTGTTGTTGCCATTACCATTGTTGTTGTTATTGTTATTGCCGTTGTTATTATTGTTGTTGTTCCCATTGTTGTTGTTACCATTACCATTCCTCTTAAGTTGGGGACAGTTGCGTTTGTAATGGCCTTCTTTCCCGCATTCAAAACAACCTTCGGAGTTTCTTGCGATTGTTGTGGCTTTCTCATCAGTTCACCCCGACAGTCTTTGGCTGCATGACCAATCTTCCCACAACGTTGACACTTGAAGTTATCACATCGACCCACATGGTGGTAGTTACACCGGTTGCACTTCGGCAGTCTTCCACCATACCCGCCGGGTCCTTGATTTGAGTGCGCCTGGTTGAAGCTTCGGTTGTTATCAAACTTCCGTTGCTGTTGCTGACTTGGCTGCTGTTGTTGAGGTTGAGATTGGCTACTGGATGACGATCCCTTGTTGCTTGAACCATCCCACTTGCGTTTCTGGTCGGGCACGCTTGCCACCGCACCCCGTTTAGGTAATCGTCCTTGCTCAACTGCCTAATCAGTCAGCCTGTGGGCTGTTCGGATTGCTTGTTGTATGGTAGTGGGGTTAGAAGCAGTTACCATACTTTGAATTTCGGGCACCAATCCCCGTATATAATGCTCCACCCTCTTGTGCATTTCATTCACCATCCCTGGGCATAAAGTGGCTAACTCATGAGTACGAGTCGTGTAGGCTTCAATTTCTGAGCCTTGCATTTTGAGTTGCCAGAACTCAATCGCCAGTTTCTGCACTTCATTTCGGGGGCAGTATTCTTCCTCATCAGGGTCCATTAAAGGTGCAGGGGCTTCAGCAACCTGAAGTGCTGTTAGCTGTGCCTCTAAATCAGCAAACCTATTATCGATCTCCATATTATGGTGATCCTGTGCATCCATGCGCCCACTAAGTGCTACCACGTTGCCTGCCAGAGTATGATGTCCACCAATGGCCATCGAAAGTCGCTCCTGAAGTGTATCTACCTGGTAACGCAGCTGACGCATCTCAGATCGTATCGCAGAGTTCTCGTCAGTGAGTCCTCTAATCCGCTGTCGCTCTGTGTCCAGTGTGGCTACTAGGGCTGCAAATGCCTGCTCCAGAGGGATGCTCAAGGTAGGAAGTGTAGGCAAAGTAGAGGCGGTTGATGACCTAGTCCTAGGTCGTGTAGGTGCTACTGGTGGTACGCGTTCTCTATAAGCCATACGGTTAATGTAAGTGGGGTAGAAATCCCAGTTACGCGGAGGATCGAGCTCAGGAGGTACGAAAGGCTGATCCCAGTCTATCTCGCCGCGAGGATAAGGATGTCGTGGCCAGTTAGATCCCCTATCAGGTACGGGAGATGTAGGAGGTGATTCAGATCGTGCAGGTCTCTTGCCTAAATTCCTGGACGACGATGCCATGCTGCGAAGTACGTGTTGCGTATGCCAATGAGTATACAGTAAGGAGAGTAAACGGTAAGTAACTAACAACTGTGCGGTTATAGTCTAGTGTGTGTATGCAACCTAGTTCCCTATAACCAATGGCTCTGATACCAATCTGTCACACCCTCAAAATCCGCGTGCGGGGTTTTACCGCGAGGCGCGTGACATCTGTCACACCCTCAAAATCCGCGTGCGGGGTTTTACCGCGAGGCGCGTGACATACCAGGATCTCAGTCATTAGTTACCAAGAACGACTCTATATGATTAATAAACAAAACCAGAGTCAACGTTTAAAATACTGCGGAAGCGTTTTTAAAACTAGAACACCCAAAACAAGTAATATGTAACGAGAATGCGCAAAACAAACGCGCCCCAAACACAATGTATAAAATGAAAATAATCCCAATTTGTAAACAATGCAAATGTAGACAACTCAACAATGCTGACGTGCGTGCTCCTAGGCAATCTGGCAACCTTAACCTGAGAATAGCATACTAAACAAGTCAACACATGGTTGGTGAGTTCAAGAGTTTGCGTTAACATATAAACCAATCAACAATTTCCAGAGCATAAGTAGTGTATTGCAATAGATAGCTAGTCTATTAACATAAAAATATTAATCATAGTGATCTCGCGATTGAAGCTGACTGTGATACGTTTGTTGCCTCCCGTCACGACTTACCAGGTCGTGACGAATATGTGATAGGACAAAATTGCACCCGTTTGACCTCGAGTCGCACAGGTGGGGCTCGTCAGACCCAGTAGTACTACCCAAAATTTCCCCGCTAGTCAATATTAACAATCCGAAAGTGTGAGGACTTTCCATGGTAAACAACACTATATCAATATTATACACACTCATAAATAAAAGCGTTTGTAAACAGTATGCCATCTCCCCCAAAAGAGATTTATGTAAAAAGAGTGGGGCAAGAACTCACCTGATATGCGCAAGAATTAACTTAGAGTTTAACTTGAAAGAAAGAAGGAAAGACAACCTTCAAAGGTCACCTAGAACACAAGAGTACATAAGTACGTGTATACAAAATCAACACGAAACCCTAAGTGCTCTACAAACCAAGGAACTCAAGGTTTAAGAAAGACAAGACACATTTGACCCAGTTGACCCGTTGGACCCGTTGGTGACATTATAGGTGATAATTCATTAAACTAACACAACAGCATATCATACATGATCAACATACCACTTGATTACATATAGCACATCACCACCACATGTACTACCTAGATCATCATATAACTAGATATCATACAAATCATGCAAATCACAACAGGCCAAAACAGATAACAACCCAAATCAACATTCATACAACATAAACAACACATTTAGTCACCTTAGAACCCATCCATGAACACACTAGCATGATCCTAATATCCCAAACATGCTCAAATCATCCAATTCAAGGATTTGCACAATTAAAGTTTCCCTTTTGGGAAAGTTCATCCCAATTTCATCAAACTCACACAACATTCATGAATTCATCAATTATATACTATTTCAAGTCCATGACAGCATCTAAACATGCTCAACAACACCTAATCATCATGATTCATCAACTTTCATGCCCAAAAGTTACTATCTTTAGTAAGGTATGAACTACAACATGCATTCTTGAATTCCTAACATTCATATCAACCATCTAGCATCTAATCATCATCACAAACACATCCATAACATTCACACATCATCCAATCATCAATTCATGCAAAATAAAGTTACTATTATTAGTAACCTATGAACAATGCATCAAAATCATAGCTTTCTTGCAAAATCGACGTTAACTAGCATCAACACAACCTAACTAACATCTTAACATCACCAAACGAACAAGAATTAACATCCAATTTGCAGATTTCGAACTAGGGTTCGGCCACCATGAAAAACCATCAAAAACATGCAAAAATCTAACCTTTAAACGTGTAATGGCTTGCAATTGATGATTCTAACTTGTTGTATGCCTTGAAATCGATCAAATTCGAATGTGATTGCTTGTTCTTGGGCTGAAATCGCAGGTTTGTGGGTGTGGGGAGGTCGATCGCGGCCGAGGGTGGGATTAGGGTTGGAGTTTTTTTGTTTTATTAATTCAATTTTGCATAAATACCCTTTAACCCTTGCATTTTGTATTTTATAAAAATTAAGCTTTTTGAATAGATTTTAAATAGTTTTTAACTACTAAACACAATTATTATTAATCACAAATAACAATCATGCATAATTCCCATTTATCACAAAACACACGAATAAATATGCACGTTTTCACGTTACGCGATAACATTACAGTTAACATTCAAATCACATAAACATAACTTAATAATCACATTGTTAACCTAATTATCATCAATTTAACATTACTGATTACTGTTAAGTCACCAACGTTCAACGACAACTAGTGTGTGCTCCCGACACGTGTATGCAAGACTTAACGGAACAAACGGAGTTTGGTAACGGAAAATTACCGGATGTCACATGTTCTAAGTCTGATAAGTTCTCTGTTGCTGATGGGTGACTGCCGGGTGCTGACATCATTCGGGACGACCGCTGATGTTGACTGTTGACTTTGACTACTGTGACATCCAGTAATTTTCCGTTACCAAACTCCGTTAGTTCCGTTAGGTCTTGCATACACGTGTCGTGAGCACACACTAGTTGTCGTTAAACATCGGTGACTTAATAACAATTAACAATGGTTATTAGATAATAACTTGATTAATAATGTTGATTATTAATTTGTAGTTATGTGATTTGTGAATTTTAAATATTATTTGTGAATTTTATCTTGTAACGTGAACGTGTTATATTTATTTCATGTGTTTTGTTATTAGTGAAAAATATACATGATTATTATTGTTGGTTAATAATACTTGTATTTTGTAGTTAAAGATTGTTAAAACTGCTAAAAAGATTAACTTTTACAAAAGGTGATTAAGGAGGGTTTATTTTGTAATTACCATCTAACTTAATATTACCAAAATTAAGCAAACCCCTAGCCCCCAAACCCCCCCCCCCCATTCAGCCGAACACCTCCCCTCCCCTACCCTTTGCGATTTTGATCAAGAACAAGCACAAACAAGTCAATTTTGATTCGGATTCAAGTGTTACAAGTGTTAATAATCATTTTTACACACTTAAAGGTAAGTTTCTATCAAATTTTTATGGTTTTTGATTCATGATGAACCCTAATTCGAAATTAGTGAAGAAAAGTCAAAATTGATGATGATTTGATGATGATATGATGTTAGTTATGTTGTATAAATGTTAATCTATGTAGATTGTGCAAGAAATCTATGGTTTTTGTCATCTAGCTCATACATTGCCAAAAGTGGAAACTTTTCTTCATGAGAATTCATGTTTTGATGAATTATTGATGTTAAATGGATGATTATGAACGCTCTGAACTAGATTAGGTATAATATTGATGAATCTATGATTGAAATTGAGTGGTTGTTCATACCTTACTATAAGTAGAAACTTTTATGTATGAGATTTGGGAATTATGATGAATTGATGATGTTTATCATGTTTAGATGATTGTTATGAACTTGATTAGGTATAAAGTTGATGAATTTTTGAATGAATTTGATGTTAGATTTGGTTTTGGGTGTTACTTTCGCGAAAGGGAAACTTTATTTATGTAGATCATTGGATATTGTTACTTGAGCATGTTTATGATGTTAGGATCATGTTAGAATGTTTGTTGATGATGTCTAAGATGGTAGATTGTGTTGTTTGGGTTGTATGAATACTTGATGCACAACTTTGGAAATTTAGGCTCTTATGGAATATACATGATAATGGATGGTGTATGATGAGATTTATAGCACTTATGGGCTTGTAATGTGGCATACGTGAATAACTTGTGTGATAACCATGTATGATGGATTGCTATACTTGATCAAATAAGAATTTAACTTGGCATGTCACCAACAGGTCAAATGGGTCAACTTGGTCAAATGAGTCTTGTTTTCCAAAACCTTGGGTCAATGTGGTTATTGAGCACTTAGGGTTGTTATGTTTTCTATGTACACGTACTTATGTACTTGTGTGTTCTAGGTAGCCTTTGAAGGGTTGTCTTTCCACTCATCATTAGCTTTTACAATCATTCGTTTGCATACCAGGTGAGTTCTTGCACCACTTTTAAACACTCTCTTTTTGGGGGAGAAAGCATACTTGGGTTTAAAACGCTTTACTATTATAACAAGTGCTTGGTAAGACATAGTGGGTTATACCATAGAAAGCCCTCACACTTTCGAATCGTTAATTAAGGAATCTAGCGGGAAATTTTGGGTAGTACTACTGGATATTACAAGCCCCACCTGGGTGACCGGAAGTCAACGGGTGAAATATTGTCCTAAACTACTAAAGCATCAAGACCTGGTATGTCGTGGCGGGAGGCAAACAGACAAACATAGTCAGCTTCGATCGCGCAATCACTATTGTTCTTTACTAATGAAATTAGAGTAGCTATCTATTTCAATTCACTTGTTTATGTTTTACTAACGCAACTCCTTATGATTGATTACAAACTCTTGAACTCACCAACCATTGTGTTGATACTTTTAGTATGCTTTTCTCAGGTCATTTGTAGTAGCTGCACATAGGAGCACGCACGTGTCAAGCATGCCTTGTTCAAACATTGTTTACTTTTAATCTAGCATTTACTTACGTATTTTTGTTTGGGCACGTGTTTTGTGTAGTTTACTTTTAGTACCTTGTGTTTGGGTTTTTTACAAAATGCTTCCACAAATATTTTAAAGTTTTAAACTCTGATTTGTTTTAAAGGTTGCATATAGTGTTGTTCTGAGTAACTAATGACTGAGATCCTGGTTTGTTCACTAGCCTCGCGGTAAAACCCCGCACGTGGATTTTGAGGGTGTGACAGATTGGTATCAGAGCCATTGGTTATAGGGAACTAGATTGCATACACACTAGACTATAACCGCACAGTTTGTTAGTTACTCGTTACTTATCCCTTACTGTATACTCATTGGCATACACGTCATGTACCTCGCAGCATGGCATCATCTTCACGGGCTCTGGGTAAGAGGCCTACACGTTCTGAGTCACCTCCTCCTCCTCTTGTACCTGATAGAGGATCTAACTAGCCCTGACATCCCTATCCTTCTGAAGAGATAGACTGGGATCAGCCTTTTGCACTACCCGAGCGCGACGCTCCATAGAACTGGAGTTACCATCCCACCTATATTGATCGCATGGTCTACAGGGAGTGTGTTCCAGCTATAGCTACTACTGGACCTAGGACTAGGTTGGCGACTGTTTCTATGGCACCTACCCTTCCTTCTCTATGTATTCCTCTCGAGCAGGCGGTTGCAGCTTTGGTTGCTACACTAGAAACTGAGCGACAACGCATCAGAGGACTTACTGACGAGAACTCCACTTTACGACATGAGATGCGTCAGCTGCATTTACTGGTAGAGACACTTCAGGAGCGACTTTTGATGTCTATTGGTGGACATCATACCTTGGCTGGTAATGTTTTTGCACTTACTGAGCGCATGTCCATGCAAGAGCTTCACAGTGTAGGGACATATGATAGATTGACTGAACTGGAGGCACAGCTAGCGGTACTTCAGATTACGAATGCCCTTGCACCTGGGGAAGACCCTAATGAAGAAGACCCTGAAGAGGAACCAGAAGAAGATCCGGAGGAAGAACTGGATGAAGTCCAGAAGTTGGAGACTTTCTGGAAATTAAAGATGGAAGGAATCTGAGATCGAGGTTTACACTACGAGGTCTCACAAGTTGGCGACACTTTGCCCTGGCATGATCGACCCGCTGATCAAACGAATTGAGCTTTATCTGCGTGGTTCCAGAGATACAAAGTATGGTGACTGTTGCGAACCTCACCACTATCCAGCAGGCTATTCGATTGGCTCATAAGATTACTAACCAAGCGGGGGAGCAGGGAAAGCTACCCAAACGGGGCGCTGTGGCAAGCATGCCTGACAATAAACGCGAGTAGGAAAACTCTGGCAGCAAGGGATCTTCGTTAAACAACCAATCTCAGCAACATCAGCAGCAACAACATCACACTCAGCAGCATCAACATCAACAGCAACAAAGAAGGTTTGACAACAATCGTAGTTTAAATCAGTCATCTTCTTCATCTCAGGGACAAGGTGGATACGTGGGGAAGTATCCCAAATGTAATCAATGCAACTACCACCACACTGGCAGGTGTGACAATTTTTGATGCCAGCGTTGTGGTAAGGCTGGACATGTGGTAAAGGATTGTCGTGGTGAGTTGATGAAGAAGCCTCAGCAATCCCAAGAAACACCAAAAGGTTACTTTGAGTATGGAAAGGAAGGACACTACAAGAGGAATTGTTCTCAGTTGAAGAAGAACGGGAATGGTGCTAGAAACAGTGGAAACAACAACAACAACAACGGAAATTGTGACAATAACGGTGGCAACAATGGTGGAGCTAAAGGGAGAGCCTTCGCCATGGGTTCAGGTGAGGCTCTAAACGACCCTACTACTGTTACTGGTAAATTTCCTGTTAATGTTCATTTTGCTACTGTATTGTTTAACACTAGAGCCGATAGGAGTTTTATCTCTACTAAGTTTAGTAGTCTCTTAAGTGATATACCTTCTCCGTTGGAATCTAAATATATGGTAGAATTAGCTGATGGTAAGCAAATCCACATTACATATATCCTTAAAGGTTGCGAGATAGAACTTGCTGGACATACTTTTGACATTGACCTAATGCCTGTTACGCTTGGGAGTTTCGATGTGGTCTTGGGCATGGATTGGCTGTCCGAGAAGCAGGCGGAAGTCATTTGCCACGAGAAGGTTATCCGCATTCCTCTCCTGGATGGGGAAATTCTCTCAGTTAAGGGCGAGAAAGGTGGTGCTATGATAGGCATCATATCCTTTATGAAAGCATAGAATTGGCTACGTAAGGGTCGCTTAGCTATATTAGCCCTTGTGACTGACAAGCAACCGGAGGAAAAGAAGATAGAGAATATTCTGGTAGTTTGTGACTTTCCAGAGGTGTTTCCAGAGGATCTGCTTGGACTAACACCTCATTGTCAAGTTGAGTTCTAGATTGATTTGACTCCCGGAGCCATCCGATTGCGAGAGCACCTTACCTGCTAGCCCCGAACGAACTGCAGGAATTGTCGGCACAACTGCAGGAGCTGTTGGATAAGGGGTTTATTCGACCGAGCTCATCACCTTGGGGAGCATATGTTCTCTTTGTCAAGAAAAAGGATGGCACATTTTGAATGTGTATCGACTACAGAGAATTTAACAAGGTTACAGTCAAGAACTGATATCCTTTACCCTGGATAGATTATTTGTTTGATCAAATTCAAGGATCAAGCTACTACTCTAAGATTGATTTGAGGTCTGGGTATCATCAACTGAGAATCCGAGAGGAAGACATCTCGAAGACTGCATTTCGTACACGTTATGGTCATTATGAGTTCTTGGTCATGCCATTTACGTTGACAAATGCACCAGCAGTATTCATGGAACTCATGAATCGTGTCTGCAAACCCTATCTCGATCAGTTTGGTATCATGTTTATCAATGAAATATTGATCTATTTGAGGACCAAGGAAGAACATGAAGAGCACCTACATCTAATCTTGGAATTACTTACAAAAGGAACAACTGTACGCCAAGTTTTCCAAGTGTGATTTCTGGATACGTGAAGTACAGTTTTTGGGTCACATTGTTAACGAGAAGGGAATATATGTTGATCCAGCAAAGATTGAGGCATAAAGAATTGGTCCGTTCCCAAGACGCCTAGTGAGATACGACAATTTCTTGGACTGGCAGGATATTATCGGCGATTCATTGAGGGATTCTCTAAGATCGCTCAACCTCTCACAGCCTTGACTCACAAAGGAACAATGTATAAATGGGGTGATAGTCAAGAGTCTGCTATTCAGTTGTTGAAATAGAAACTGTGTAGCACACCGATATTGGCATTACCGGAGGGAAGTGATGACTTTGTGGTTTATTGTGATGCTTCTATCCAAGGACTTGGTTTTGTCTTGATGCAACGTGATAAGGTGATAGCCTACCCCTCGAGACAACTAAAAGTACACGAGAAGAACTACACCACTCATGACTTGGAACTGGGTGCGGTAGTTTTTGCCTTGAGGATCTGAAGACATTACTTGTATGATACCAAGTGCACTATCTACACCGATCACAAGAGTCTTCAGCATATCTTTGAGTAGAAGGAGTTGAATATGAGGCAGTGATGCTGGGTGGAATTGTTGAATAGATTGCTCTATCAAATAATACCCAAGAAAGGCAAATGTAGTCGTTGATGCGTTGAGTAGAAAGGAAACTGCTAAGCCCCGATGAGTGCGAGCTTTGCAGCTTACGATTAGCACTCACTTGCCTGAACAAATCCGAGAAGCTCAGATAGAAGCCTTGAAAGAGGGAAAACATTAGGTCTGAATCTTTACGGGGAATGGACAAACAGTTGGAGGTAAAAGCGGACGGAATTCATTATTTCATGGACAGACTTTGGGTACCTTTGTATGGAAACCTAAGGGACTTGGTTATGAGTGAAGCACATAACTCTAAGTACTCTATACATCCTGGTTCTGACAAGATGTATCATGATCTGAAGGCGCACTATTGGTTGCCTAATATGAAGGTAGACGTAGCTACGTATGTGAGCAAGTGCCTAACCTGTTCGAAAGTTCAAGTTGAATACCAAAAGCCATCTAGATTACTAAAACAACCTGAGATTCCTATGTGGAAGTGGGAATAGATTTCTATGGATTTCATTACTAAATTACCCCGGACTCCCACTAGTTGTGACACGATAAGGGTTATCGTAGATCGGTTAACTAAGTCTGCCTATTTTTTGGCAATCAAGGAAATAGATAAAATGGACAAGTTAACCCGAATTTATTTGGAGGATATAGTTTCGAGACATGGTGTACCGATCTCAATTATTTCTGACCGTGATGCTCGTTTCATCACATTTTTGGAAATCATTACACAAATCTCTGGGTACGCGTCTAGACATGAGTACTGCTTATCATCCATAAACGGATGGGTAAAGTGAACGTACTATTCAAACATTGGAGGACATGTTACGTGCTTGTGTGATTGATTTCGGGAATAACAGGGAAGTTCACCTACCATTGGTGGGATTTTCTTACAATAATAGTTATCACACCAGCATTAAGGCTGCACCATTTGAGGCTTTGTATGGGTGAAAGTGTAGATCACCAGTTTGCTGGGCAAAAATTGGTGATAGTCAACTAACAGGCCCCGAGTTGGTGCATGAGACTACTGAGAAGATCGTACAGATAAGGAACCCTATGGCTGCAGCAAGTGACCGACAGAAAAGCTATGCAGACAAGCGACGGAAACCTTTGGAGTTTCAAGTTGGCGACAAAGTTTTACTGAAAGTCTCACCGTGGAAAGGTGTGATTCGATTCGGCAGAAGAGGCAAGCTTAATCCTAGATACGTTGGGCCATTTGAGATTCTGGAAAGAATAGGTCCAGTGGCGTATCGATTAGACCTACCTGATTCGTTGAGTGGAATTCATAATGTATTTCATGTCTCAAATTTGAAAAAGTGTTTATCGGACGAGACGATGGTTGTACCACTAGAGGAAGTGCAAGTAGATGAACAACTACGGTTCATTGAGGAACCAGTTGAGGTGATGGACCGTGAGGTCAAAACTCTTAAGCAAAGCAAGATACCCATAGTCAAAGTTCGTTGGAACTCGAAACGTGGACTGGAATTCACATGGGAATGTGAGGATCAGATGAAGCTTAAGTATCATCATCTGTTCGAAATGACGATGTCAACCGGTAGAGGTAATGATTAAATTTCGAGACGAAATTTCTTTCAACATGGGGATAATATGACAACCCACCCAAAACTCACTCGATTTCTTTGTGCCAATGCAGTAGATCAGTGATGTAACACAACCATGTAATGTAATTTTCGGGACGAAAATTCTTTCAACATGGGGATAATGTGACATCCGGTAATTTTCCGTTATCAAACTCCGTTAGTTCCGTTAGGTCTTGCATACACGTGTCGTGCGCACACACTAGTTGTCGTTGAACGTTGGTGATTTAATAATAATTAACAATGGTTATTAAATAATAACTTGATTAATAATGTTGATTATTAATTTGTAGTTATGTGATTTGTGAATTTTAAGTATTATTTGTGAATTTTACCTTGTAACGTGTCAACATATTATAATTATTTCATGTGTTTTGTTATTAGTGGAAAATATACATGATTATTATTTTTGGTTAATAATACTTGTATTTTGTAGTTAAAGATTGTTAAAAATGCTAAAAAGATTAACTTTTACAAAAGGTGATTAAGGAGCGTTTATTTTGTAATTACCATTTAACTTAATATTACCAAAATTAAGCAAACCCTAGCCCCCAAACCCCCCCCCCTTCCCCATTCGGCCGAACACCTCCCCTCCTTTGCGATTTTGATCAAGAACAAGCACAAACAAGCTGATTTTGATTGGGATTCAAGTGTTACAAGTGTTTACAAGTGTTAATCATCATTTTTACACACTTAAAGGTAAGTTTCTATCAAGTTTTTATGGTTTTTGATTCATGATGAACCCTAATTCGAAATTAGTGAAGAAAAGTTGAAATTAATGATGATTTGATGATGATATGATGTTAGTTATGTTGTATAAATGTTAATCTATGTAGATTGTGCAAGAAATCCATGGTCTTTGTCATCTAGTTCATACATTATCAAAAGTGGAAACTTTTCTTCATGAGAATTCATGTTTTGATGAATTATTGATGTCAAATGGATGATTATGAACGCTATGAACTAGATTAGGTATAATATTGATGAATCTATGATTGAAATTGAGTGGTTGTTCATACCTTACTATAAGTAGAAACTTTTATGTATGAGATTTGGGAATTATGATGAATTGATGATGTTTATCATGTTTAAATGATTGTTACGAACTTGATTAGGTATAAAGTTGATGAATTTTTGAATGAATTGGATGTTAGATTTGGTTTTGGGTGTTACTTTCCCGAAAGGAAAATTTTATTTATGTAGATCATTGGATATTGTTACTTGAGCATGTTTACGATATTAGGATCATGTTAGAATGTTTGTTGATGATGTCTAAGATGGTAGATTGTGTTGTTCGGGTTGTATGAATACTTGATGCATAACTTTGGAAATTTAGGCTCTTATGTAATATACATGACAATGGATGGTGTATGATAAGCTTTATAGCACTTAAGGGCTTGCAATGTGGCATACGTGAATAACTTGTGTGATAACCATGTATGATGGATTGCTTTGATCAAACAAGAATTTAACTTGGCATGTCACCAACGGGACAAACGGGTCAAATTGGTCAAATGAGTCTTGTTTTCCAAAACCTTGGGTCAATGTGGTTATTAAGCACTTAGGGTTGTTAAGTTTTCTTTGTACACATACTTATGTACTTGTGTATTCTAGGTAACCTTTGAAGGGTTGTCTTTCTACTCATCATTAGCTTTTACAATCATTCGTTTGCGTACCAGGTGAGTTCATGCCCCACTTTTAAACACTCTTTTTTTGGGGAGAAAGCATACTTGGTTTTAAAACGCTTTACTGTTATAACATGTGCTTGGTAAGACATAGTGGGTTATACCATAGAAAGCCCTCACACTTTCGGATCGTTAATTAAGGAATCTAGCGGGAAATTTTGGGTAGTACTACTGGGTCTGACAAGCCCCACCTGGGTGATCGGAAGTCAATGGGTGCAATATTGTCCTAAACTACTAACAGCGTCACGACCTGGTATGTCATGGCGGGAGGCAAACAGACAAACATAGTCAGCTTCGATCGCGAAATCACTATTGTTCTTTACTAATGAAATTAGACTAGCTATCTATTTCAATGCACTTGTTTATGTTTTACTAACACAACTGCTTATGATTGATTACAAACTCTTGAACTCACCAACCATCGTGTTGACAGTTTTAGTATGCTTTACTCCGGTCGTTTCTAGCAGCTGCCCATAGGAGCATGCACGTGTCAGGCATGCCTTGTTCAAACATTATTTACTTTTAATCTAGCATTTACTTACGTATTTTGGTTTGGGCGCATGTTTTGAGCAGTTTACATTTAGTACCTTGTGTTTGGGTTATTTACAAAACGCTTCCGCAAATATTTTAAAATTTTAAACTCTGATTTGTTTTAAAGGTTGCATATAGTGTCGTTCTGAGTAACTAATGACTGAGATCCTGGTTTGTTCACTCGCCTCGCGGTAAAACCCTGCACGTGGATTTTGAGGGTGTGACAACTACGGTTGACCAAGTTTGACTTTGGTCAATTTTCTTCGTTTTGATCATATTTTTAGCATAGTTTTACCGTGTCGGTTTTGGTAATCATCATGAGATTCGGCACTTAGGTTTTGGAAAGTATCATCTTCAAATAGTCCAACACTTTTTATCAAAGAGATTGTCGCTCAAAATGGTGTACTTATGTTGATCATCTCCAATAGAGACATATGGTTTACATCCAAGTTCTAGATAATGTCTCGTGACGCATGCTTTGGGCATGTATAATTGATTTTGGTTAAAGTTATGATAGTCATCTGCCGTTAACATAATTCTCTAATAACAACAATTATCTTGCCAATATTGGCACACCTCCGTATGAGTTCTTTTACAGTAGAATGTGTAGAACCCCTGTATACTGGGGATATATTGGGAAAAAAATAAGGCAAGTTATAGATAGATAAAAGCATATGATGATAAGAAACAAAGACTATTATAATTCAATGTCGGCAATAAGGTGATGTTATATGTCTTGCCATGGAAAGAAATTATGCATTTCAGAAAGTGAGGCAAGCTAAGTCACATGGTTATTGGGCCATTCAAGATTATGGCTTGTGTGAGAACAATAACATACAAGTTGAATTACAAGATGAGCTAAGTAAAAATCATTCCAGCTTCCATGTATCTCATCTCCAAAAGTCCCTTAGCCGACAAGGTTGCTCAAGTTCTACTTAAGAATGTGGAACTTGATGAAATACTGAAGTATGTTGAAAAATCTATACATATATCATGTAGGAAGGAAAAATGGTTAAGAAATAAAGTGATACAATTGGTTAAAGTATAGTGGAAACATAGAAAGTCTCTGCTTTTTACTCAATGATGGTATGTTTTTATGAAGATCTTACCTTCACATGTAAATGTGTAGATCTCAATGAGAAAACAATTTCTAGTGTTCATGCATAGTTTATCAATGTGAGTTCTAGGTTTCCCCTATTTGTAGATGCAAGGTTTTGTGCAGATGTCATTTTTCATAAGTTAATGTAAGATTCATGTGTGAATAAAAGGTTCATGTGTAGATATCATTACTCATACGTAAACTCAAGGTTCAATTTATGTGTGTAGGTGATTAGTCATGCATGCAAGGTTCATGCCCAGATGTCATTACTCATACATAGATGCAAGGTTAATGCGCAAATGTCATTACTCATGTGTAGATGCCATTACTCATACATAGATGCAAAGTTCATGCGTTGATTTCATTACTCATGTGTGGCTGTCATTAGTCATGCATATGTGTTGTGTCCTCGTAGACGTAATTGTCAATACGTAGATGTTATGTTTCTACGTAGAAGTTATTGTTTATGCATAGATGTTATGTTCATGTGCAGATGTCCATGTTCATGTGTAGATGTCCATGTTCATGCGTATATGTCTTTATTCATGCATAGATGTCATTATTCATGTATAGATGTCCTTTGCTCATGCGTAGATGCTCTTTGTTCATGTGTAGATGTTCGTACTCATGCTTAGATACTACACTTAGATTACTATCCGGATTGTATGCTCTGATTATGGAAGGTTATGCGTAGATATTTATATACTTGGTATGAGATTATGTAATTAGACTTGCATAAAGGTTTAAAGCTTATATGGTCCTTGTATGGACGTATTTATTGGTCCTTCTATGAATGGATCCTTGTATGGATGTATATATTGGTCCTTCTTTGGATGGGTCCTTCTATAAACATATTTATTGGTCCTTCTATGAACGGGTCCTATAAACGTATATATTGGTCCTTCCATAGATGGCTCCTTGTATGGAAGTATTATTGGTCCTTCTATGGATGGGTCCTTCTATGGACATATTAGGGTTAAAAAATGTTATTGATAGTACAATTGCATGCATATATGCTACTTGTAAACAAGTAATTAAATTATGTTATTATGATAGTTATTTTACCAAAGAAACTCTAGAACTCACTAACAATGCGAACATTTGTATACATATTAGCTTGATAGGTACAATACGAGCAATAAAGATGTTAACTTGTCTTGGATCTAAGGCTATATAACATAGAATTCAAGACTGACATCCTAACATAATCGTTATGTTTAGTTAAAATTTTCAAATTCTGGTATACTGCATATGATTATATATGGTGTTTTAAATTCTGCTGCACTTAGTTTAACGATAGTTTGATTTAACAATAGTGGTTTTTAATTTTTAAATCTAACTATTAAGTCTCCTTGAATCAGGGCCTTACATCACTTCTATCCAGGAACCTCTTAATGCCTTTTTAGTTAGTGTGGTAAGCTTCTTCTTGTCATCCTCAAGAACCTCACATTGGCTTTGGAACCTACTTGGTGGAGATCACATTAGACAAATTAAACCATTAATAATTAGGCAGACAATCACATTACAAATAACCCGATATTCCATGAAATAACAAAACAAATAGAACTTAAGTTCATAAGCTTGATAATGAAATAATCACAAGGCCTGATATCAAAAGCATGAACTTGGTAGCTCACAAATTCACTAAAGTTTTAGTCGAGTTTCACATATATACAACAAATCTACGCTTGAGAGGGAGTGTTAAATTATATCACTTATTTAAGTTATAGTGTAGTATGTAGCCTAATGGGTTTAATTTAGCTTAAAAGTGCTTTACTCCTATGTATATACATTTCTTTTAACAACAATATTTTATTACATCACAAAACTTCACCTAATTCTACCAGTTCTTATTCTATACCTGTAAAAATTTAAACTCACATCATTTTATAAAGGGCACTCACCATGCCTGTATATATACATACTCTTGTATAATGTAGATTACACATAAAGTACACACCACGTCCTCTCATTATACATGATAGTATAAGGTTTAACTTTATTAATCTACTAACATTTTCTGCAAGTTACTTCCAAACCCATGCAAGAAACTTTTGTGACAACATTATAACATTTAAGTTACACGTTCCAAATGTTTTTGACCCGATGGTTTACACGTTCTAGGCATTTGTGACCTGACACTTTACACTTTTACATGTTCTCGGTACGTTTTTTTGACCCGACACTTTACATTGTCCGAATTGTTTTGACTGACCCTTTAGGGTCTTATACATCATTCGGTTTCTCGTTTAACTAGTTATTGATTATGAATATGTTCGGTTCTACAAAGAGCCAAATAGTCGTTCTTCACATTACGTTGCTAAAACAAACTAATCCAATATAACAAATTAAGGTGAGGGAGGTTAAAAACCATTCTATACTCTACATGGAAACACCTATAGATTATACAGATCTAACTTAAATGATGCTTTACACCTTAACAATGAGGAATCTAACTTAAGCTACAATAAAACAAAAACAATGTTGCATTACTCTACTAGAAATTTGAAGTCTGGATTTTCTACAAGATAACAAGTAGGTTTCATCTCTGCAAAATCCTTTTCATTGAGGAAGTTGATAAGATCATCAACCGAAAAGGGAATGCTGCAAACAGAAGTAAAAAAAATAAAAATTTAAATTCAAATTAAGAACTAAAAATTAAAAGTTAAAAAATTGTTCGTCATCAATTGTTATAAATTGTTCTATGTACAGCCTTATTGCATAATATTTGCTTACCAAGGATCGTCTTCCAGCAAAAAAGAGTTATTATCAGCATTCTCCAAGCCTTCACTATGAACTTTTAACTCTGAAATAACCTGAGTAGAGCTGAGATGGTGAGAAAGGATTGTTGTAAAGAGGAGAAAGAATGGAAACAATTTGTTCATCTTTTAAAATTGTTTCTAAATAACATATGTGTTAGTTATGAACACAGAAACAATATTATTTAATAATAATCTTAAGTTTTAAAATAATTGATTTGCTCCATGCATTAATAATAAACATTGTTCAACTTTCAGCATGTTAGACCTATTTGACATTATCCCCTTTTAGATAAAATATAACACGACTCCACCCATTCATAAGTAAATAGGTTGAAGGTCACACATCTGGAAAATAGGGAATAACTGATGATTATAGTTTTAATCTTACCGATTGGGATACACTTGGAGTTTGGTAAATGTCATCCTTGTAGTGTGTGCAAATTTTGTAAAGTTGTTGAACACTTAATATCTGTGACAGAATGCATCACTTGTGTTATTATCAGTCATAAAGAAAACACCATAGTGATACTGGTTAAAAACATACATGAACAAAGAGACTTACAGAACAAAGTTCATTTATGAGGTGACTATAGGAAATTTTAGATTTCTGGTGTATGACCTGCAAAAAAACAGTGGAAAATTTTATATTCCATGATAATTTGCTTAACCTTTAACAGAAAAAATTCCATACAAAAAAGTCAAGTTTTGTTGAAAAAGCTTAAAAAATTACAGAAATATGACAAACTTTTGCAATTCATTTTCATCTTAAGTGTTTTTCAAAGGAACAACAAAAGCATACCAGGAATCCAACTGCCTGCCTTGTGTGCTTAAGTTCATCCCATGACGAGCCCGCATACTGATTTAATGATTTGAGTTAGAAATATTTACCATAAGTTAAAGCGATATAGAAGTGTCCGAACTAGAGGTGGTAATTGTGACCCATATATATATTCTAATGGGTCAATTTGGATTATGCTTTACTTTAACGGGTTAAATAGGTTAACCAAAAAGGAAACGGATCAAATAGCACAAACGTAATTGACCTGTATGGATTGTATGGTTAAAGGAAGTTCAGAGTGTTATTGTAATAATATTGTTCCATGATCATATTTAACACATTAATTAGCAATTAAAGAAAAGAATTGAATACCTCGTCTGTAGCATGACTACACCATAGCTCTAACTCAGCTAACCCTGCTTTTAGATATTCTCCATTGCTAAATGAGCAACATTCTCGACCTACAAGAAGGCTATGATTGCAAAGAAAAAAGCAAATCAGCTCACCAGATAATTAAACTTGTCATATATATCTATTTAAAAAGACAAAATATACCTGTTAAATAGTTGTACATTAATGTAAGAGAAAACTTGAGCAAAGATCTTCTGATCAAGAATTGTTGGCACCTGAAATAATCATGTTTCATAAGGTCAAAACAATAGCTGTGGGTTTCTGATCATTAATCTTATCGTAAAAACATATAAAGTAGCATACATGGTATTCTTCCAATGTTTTGAGCATGCCATTCAAGGACTCAATGATGTGTTGCCAGAACATAGATGGAGGAGTGTTACCTTTTAATCTTACTGACTGAATTGTTTAGAAAATACAAAAATAAGCACCACAAAATGTAATGTTGGGATGAAAAGTGATAAGAAACCCCATGTACCTGGATACAATTAGTGACATGTTGTGACAATTCCTTCTTCAAATTGTCACGAATGATTCCATATATTTTTTCAACATAAGCAGTTAATTGCTGCTTGAAAAGCAAAGCTGGGTACTTGCCATCCACTTGGCGCACAATTTCAAGGTTGGAATATGATGGGGATTTGCGAAAGCTCTACAAATATCAATCAAAAAAGCTTCAAATACACACAATATTCACAAAAAAAATGTTATTACTTAATGGAGGTCAAGTAGAACAAAATACTTGTGCCATTCTTCCAATGAATGTTGTTGGCTGGGGGGGTTTCCCTGAGCTAGAACTTAAACTCTTTTGAAGCAAAAACAGCAGTGTAGATGTGGCAGACAGCCAATAGGCCATATGTTTATTGTCTTCCTCTTTCTAGGAAAATTAGTGTCCAGTCAACACACAAGTTACTTTAGTATCTACTTAAAATTATTAAATAACGAAAAATGGTTTTAGATTTTTCAGAAATGTGTTTATGTGTTACATGGAGGATCTCGCACCTGTATTGCAGAACCAAACACAGTGATAAGACGATCAAATACATTAGTTCTTTCTGCTTCAAATACTTTCCAGTGTAGAAGGCTTTTGTATATGACATATGTAACCACTGGTTTTCCATTGCTGAACCCAAGATCTTCTGTAGATGCTTTGATAAGAATATCAACATTCTCCTGTATCAATATATATATATATATATGAAAACACACAATTCAGCCATATAATTCTAATAGAATTCCTATTTACCTTATTGAGAGAAAACAGAAAGAAAATGACAAGCAAATTAATTAACTCAAGTTCAAACACGTACACGGTGTTTGTCAATAGCTGATTGCCTCAATGAGCTATCAAATCTCTTCATAGATGTGCCACCTTGTGGATCCTGTAAATTACGGAATTATCCTTGGGATTATGTAAGAAAGCAATAAAGATTTAAAGCAATTTTGGAAGATACAAGGACTCAATCTTCTGACTTACAAGATGGCCGTTTTCTGGACCCTGCAGGGCATTATGATAAAGATAATTAGATATTCTTGCTACAAGAAGTCTAAATAAGACTTTGTTTATAAATACACCCGTGTTTTAACCTTAGATGAAAATGAGAAACGCCTTTTGGAAGCTGATGATGTCAGCATGACTTGCTGTCTTAGAATCTGTTCCTCGGTCTCCATGTCATTGATCTTTTCTTGAAGCCTAGTATGAAGAAAACATGAAAACCAATAACCAAACACAAGTTTACTACCTCATATCTAGAAAGTAGAGGTGATATTTGTTCTGATCACTTAAGGACTGAGAAGCATGCTTAAGGTAAATTTCTATGACCTTTGGATTGTGGTTTTCATCTCATGCATTTTTGATTCTGCTTCATTGGCTTGTTTTAACCTCTCTTCACTCAGCTTGTTGCTCTCTTCATATTTTTTTTCTGTTTCATCAATTTTCTGTTCCAGTGAGCTAACCATATCCTGCAAGTGTTTCAATAAACATGAAAATGCAACAGACAAAATTGAGACATGAATAGACAACTACAAAAAAAAGCAACTGAATATGTTTGGCTTCGTAAACTCTACCTTAAGTTTCTCATTTTCAGCAGTAAGCTTATCAACAATCTCCTTGCTTGAAGCATCTTTATCCGCACGAGCTTCCTCAAGTGCTTTCTTTGCAGCCTCTCGTTCCTTTTGAATCAGTTCTTTAGTTTGTTCAGATTGATCTTGCATCTCTTTCAAAACAGATTGCCATTTTGCATTTTCCTGATTTTTTGTTTCCTCCAAACCAGCCTACAAAATTTAGAAGGGTAAGAACCATGCACACAAATGATAGTAAAAATAACCGAGACAGGAAAATAAACAATATGAAGACATAATTATAAGAATACAGTTAAGTCAGCATATAAATACTTACTCTAATGCGCTTTTCCACCTGCAATCTCCACGTCAGCTCTTCAACTTCTTTTTCCAGTTTTGATTTGGCTTGTTGTAGAGCATCAGTGTCTTTTGCAGCCTGATGATAATAATGAATTTTTAAGCTTTGCACATTAAAGTACAAAGTGGTGCGTGGATATCAAGGATTGTTCAAAGCGACTTCTAATCCTATGTTCATTCTATTCCAATAATCTACAATAAGAACAAAGATGCATGTTCTTTTCATGTTATCATGCAGAATTCAAATTAGATTTAAAGGGATATGCTGACTATAACAATAGAAATTTCAATCCGGAAGTTTATTACAAATCTTGATTGTTGATAAAACAATTTTAAGTGGAAACCTAAACCATGAAAGATAAAGTTACCTGTCTAAGTTGCCTTAGTTCTTTACGTGCCATTCTACCTCTCCAAAAAGACTGACTGGCTATTGCTGCTTTTCTCAACTTACAATAACGGTGGCGGGCAAGATATTGTCGGCATTGTCTCTGCAAGTTATTCATTGAGTGTATAAGTTTGAGAAAAATATACTATATTGCATTATACGACAAATCTGTCACATATCATCAAAAGAAAGACAATCCCTAAAGGTCATGATGACTCTTCCAACAAAATCAGCAAAACTTGTTAAAGAACTTAGAAGATAATAGGGATTGAATTACATATTAACCTAAATAGCTGAAAAAGTATAAGGAGCTTGGTAAATTTCAATTTTCAAATATCGAAAATGTTGTGAAATAACTATCAAGCATATTGCAAGAAAGCATGGATGGATGCATTTATACGTTCTATAACACATTAGACGTCATTCTACATTTATAGTTCTTGTGGGTCTCGTTTTGGGCCGCGACTAAAAATAACATGGAAAACAAATCATTTAAGAGGATAAAAGGATAATGACTAGGCAATTATTCCTAAATCTATCACTGATTCCAGTAACCTGAATGATGACGGCTGCTGTTTCACGTTTTTTATAGCGATACTCATTTCGGGCAGCCATTCCACGCATTCCATTTTGGATTTTGATAGCTGAAGAGGATAAAACTTTGAAAGCCTTCCTCTTGAGAAACATGCGTCCGTCTTTCTGAATTCTCAAAGAAGCCACTTCTCTCTTTCGGCACTCATAATGACGACGTCCAACTTGCCCTGAAATCATTTATTATAAGAAAAAGAATATCAAGTTCATAAGCTTTCACATATAAAGATGATAATACCAATACATACCTCTACAAATGGCTTGTATCTGTATTGATGAAAACTTTAACGAGTTAAACTTCTTGCGTGCAGAATAAGTGAGAAACTTTCTCTGAACTTTGCTAGCAGATCTTCCCAACACTTCACTTCTGCGAGCATCTAGTTCTGCCATCTGACCAGCTCTTAGAAATACCTTTGTTTTACCAATCTGAAAAGGTTTAAATCAGAAATTTTGCAACTGAGCAAAATATTCTCGCAATGAAATCTGAGAAACACGAGACAATGATTCCACATGGTAAGGTACCTGATAGCCTTGAAGGTTTGCCTTCTCTAGAAGCATCTTTGAAGTCTTGATATCATCATCGCTACAAGTATATCAGATAAGTTAAAACTGATTCCAGACAGTATAGATAAAAAGTTCATACAACCACCTTTTTTTAACATCATCAGGTGCAAAGATTTTGAAGCGGGCAATAAACTCTTTAAAAGGTTTACGAGTAGGAAATCCAGCCATACTGATCCTAATAGCCTCCATAACTCCCTGAATGACATGAATTTGTGGACTTTAACATATTTATGTGTATGTGTGCATAATAGTGGATATATGATAAATCCAAGGTCCACGAACTTACACCACACCGTAGTTGTTGCAATATGTTTTGGTTCTCAAAGATAGAAGGCTTTAAGAGATTATTCGGTTTAACACAACGAATGTAATGTGGCTCTGTGTGACTGAGTGTCTCAAGCAAGGCTTGTAATTGTTGCTGTAAATAAGATCACCTAGAAATTGAGCTCAAACGTTATGTATGTGGTGTAGCAGAATAATATTGTACCTTAAACCGTGAACCTATTGATGAGAACTTTGATGCTTTAGACGACTCTTCTTGTTGAGGAGGAAATAAGTTTGACACGAATGAGCATTTTGAAGCACTCAAGAGTGCCTGCTGTTCTGCAACAACATAGTCCTTGTTCTTATCCAAGAAAAACTCAGTTTGATAGGTGACCTGAAATCATTTCATTGTAACAGAAAATATAATGTTATATTGCCTCTCCGTAGGTATATTCGGATTTTGTGGATTTTGAAGTTTTATAATTAATATATACGGAACTAAAATTGTGTACCTCTCCAGCATAATGATCAATGGTAAATGCTGAGTTTGAAAGCTTTGGCTTGCTAAAACGCTTATGATCTTTGAACGTCTGGAAAAGCTTTTCAGCAAAGGTTTCATGTGTAGATCTTGGAAACATGCTACATAAGAATAACATCTTAAGTTAATTATAGATAAATGACTATGTTCTCAATTTAAAATTTTTTATAAAACATATAATAGTCCATGGACTAAAAGATTACATATTCTCAACTTCGCAGTAAATAATAGGTCAACTTTACTCGAATTAATGAGGTAACACCAAGAAGGAACAAAACAAATATAGAACTTTCCTAAATCATGCCATTTTTTCAAATGTCTACATACCAAGCCTCATCCAAAAGAGCTAGGATTCCTCCTGGTTTCTGAAGCAATAAAAATACTCGGTTAGATTAATAAAGGGGGATAATGTATGCTGCAAAATTTCAAAGCGCAATAGAATAAAAGATCAGCATAAGTGACTATTAAATCAGGTTAGGGAAGCTATTGGTACCAATGCACAAGTTAACAAAGTTGATTAGCAAAATTTGCTAGAAAGAATTTGGAAAGTGAGGCAGAAAATAAGAGAAATAATAAAACTTTACTATGCACAGACCTTCTCAATGAGATCTAGAATATCTTGATTGTCCACAAACTCTATGTAACTCCAATCAATTTCCTCCTTAGTATATTCTTCTTGCTCCATCTTGAAAACATGCTGACGAAAAGATATTGATATACCAGCTATGAGCTCAGACTGGTATGCTTGCTTCAAGACTTAACAGCTTAGTAATAATTAATACTTCTTATTTACAAACCTGATTAAAATGTTGCTGAAGTTTCTCATTAGTCAGATTGATACAAAATTGCTCGAAACTGCAATGGTTATTATGTTTTATGTTAAGCCACTATACACATTCAAATCAATAGGGTATACAACGAATTAAACTTAAGAGTTGTCAAAGTAGAAAACTATCGGTTCCAAAACCAAGGTCTTTCATGCAGTGATCTGCAAGAAATAACCTATGATAAATGATGAAAACAAAAGCGTACCAGTTAAGCACCTGTTTGTCTTGAAACTCTCAAATCCATAGATGTCGAGAACTCCAATTAAAGATTTTGACTCTGGATCTTGACCAATAGAATCGTTAATCCTGCCTACAATCCTGATTCATGCAATAAAGATCAAGAGATATAAACCAAACCAAAAAAGGGAAAAATAAAGATGCAATGACAATCTTCCATTCAGATGAAATTTACCAGTCAAATAATCGTGTATAAACTATTTTTGCCAAAGCATCTCTATTCAAAGCTGCAGCAATCGGATCAAGCGATTTTTTGATGCTCTCATCACGAGTTACAATAACACGTTTGCAAAAGGAATCTTCAAGAGCCTCCTCATCACACCTAAAAAATGACATGTATATCACAACATGGCATTTGTTCATAAAGAGTTATAAGAAAATGCCGTAAAATCAGATTTTAAAAAATAGTTACATGAAAAGTTCAGCAGCAGTTTTTAGATGAAAACGGGATTGATCATCCTTAGGCTTAGATGAGTCAGGTTCGCTGCCCTTAACAAATTCAATATTGCCTAGGTGGAGAATTGCAGCCACAATACGAAATATAGCCTCCTGGGAAAAGGGAAAATGCTCTGTTAAGATTTTAACTTTATAGATATGACACACACACACACACACATATACCTGATCATTAGAAGAGATCCCAACAACATCCATAGCCTTTCTTGTTGCAAGATATTCTTTAGACTCATCCACACCATTTAATTCGTAGCAATTTGTTTGATTAAGGTAATGAAAAGTCTGAGGCTTATTCAATTTGTACTTTTTTGTCACCTATGGTGCACAAATAAACTGGTTATAAATGGTGATAGATGGCCTCGAGAGTGCACATTGTGTCTAAGATAATTGCCAAAAAACTAAAAAATCAAGTGGAGGTAACATGCAATCAACGGATAAAGTTCCATATAAATAAAACTCAAAACACGATGAAACAGAAATACTTAAAGGGTTGTTAAGCATGGTATAATGTTACATCCGTAGACTACTACACCTTAATAAGCACAACTTTGGACTTTGGGACAAATCTGATTAAAAAAACCAATACTCCACTACAGTTTGCGCATAAATTTTTGTTTCAACATGAAGTCATATGAATCACTTCCTTATCTCTTTTCATGAAAAATATTCATAAAACCAAAAAAGAAAAAAAAACTGCATGAATGCAGAAGACTGTTACCTCTGGAGGTGCTGCACATATCATATAAAAACAATGATAATTTCTCTCAGGGTCCGAAAGTTGACAAACACGTGATCGCTCGAGCAAATAAGTTCTTATAGCAGCTCCAGAGATCTTCCCGCGGTCATTGAATTGGATTTCAACAAACTTACCAAAACGACTACCATAAAATAACATTCAATTAAAAGAAAAGTACTATACCAGAAAGGGGATGCATTGAAAGTTTCAAACTATAGGCTAGCTTAGACAAAATTGTCACATATGAAGGTCTACGTACCTTGAGTTATTGTTTCTGACAGTTTTTGCATTCCCAAATGCTTCTAGAACCGGATTAGACTGCCAAAAAAATGAATGTGTGAAGTAAAACTAAACAGAAATAATTTTGTATTATAGCACATTTTATGTTTAGGAAGAAGCAACAATAATGGGGTCGAGAATTCAACATTTGTTGCATGCATGACACTACATAAGTTTATCATATATATTATATCAACTAAGAAACATCAGTAATGGAGCTGAATATTTGGGTATTATAATATAATATTACATAAGTTTCAAATAAATATTTCATACTTCTAGAACTTGCTGTTCCACACTCCTTTGTCCCTGAGCTCCTGGACGACCTCCCATAAAAGCAAGATACTGCATAAGATTTTTTGTGCTTTCTGTTTTACCGGCTCCACTTTCTCCACTAACAAGAATTGACTGGCTTATTCCTTCATTAACCATCTGCCTGCATTCATACAAATCCTTCTGTTATAGCAACAAACTTTTGAAATCAATAATATACTGAAGACAAACAAGAGCATAATACATGCCTGTATGAAGCATCAGCAATAGCATAAGGATGTGGACTCAGTTCCCCAAGGGCTGCCCCTTTGTATTGCCCCATCATATGTTTGTCATATAAATGAGGTATCCTTTTGAAAGGGTTCACAGCTATTAAAATGTTGCCTGTGTAAGTCTGGAAAACAAGTGCATATGTTTATTGCAAATATGTGTTATTAACGGAATTTACAAATAAGGACTAAGGGGGTGTTTGGTTTGAGGGTATGGGATTGAAGGGATGAGGTTGATACCCATATTTTGGAATCTTCCATTCCCACCTAAAGGGTAGGGTTTAGAAATTCTTACCTCATTCCTATTCAACCCTGTTATCTAACTCATACCCATAGTTTTTCTTAATTGAAAACCAAATGCCACATAAGCTATGGATGGTGGATTAACATGGTGGAGAAGAGAAACCTCCAATGGCATGTACTCACATAAATTTCATCCATATTATATCGACTTTTTAAATTCTCTAGAACCCCTGGCTCATGGAGATAAGCTAGCTTTGTCATATCATCCACTCCACAAGCAGGAGCCTCAGGATCTTTAGGATACACATGGGCTGAAGTAGAAACAATCTACAGGACATAAATCCATCAGGAATCCATGAAAAGAACCTCTGTAAGTATATTCTTGTCAAATATCATTGTTATAACACAAGTCAATTCAGTGTATTGCAACTAGCTTTTCTTATGCTAATTTGTTGTATCAAGAGATGTTGCATTTAGTAGGCTAGTTGTTACAACTCCAAATAAGCAAAATCATTTTAAATATCATTGTGCGTTAAAGTATTAATCTTCACCTACCTTTTGACAAGTACAAACTAGTACAATATCTTCAAAGAGAAAGCATTTGAAGTCAGTGTTATACAAGCTTCATGTGTTGAACCTGTTTTACGATTCAAGCCTATGCCACCAAAATTATTTAAAATTTGCTATACTACATCATTGTGTTGTATTCAAACTTCATGGTTAAAATTTGTCCTTCTAAAATAAAATTTTCAATGTTGCCATGGGTATTTATCTATTTTAACCTATTGATGACCTTGGATTTTGTTATTACCAATATGAGAACCTTTTATGGTGTACATGCTAAAAAAGAATTATGAGTATCTTAACCATGAATGGTGGGCTACTCCTGACCATTGCCAGAACTTTAGATTTGGCGACAGTGCCCCATCAACATCAAATTGTTAAATACCATACGCAACACCATGGAACCTCTAAGAATCATCATTTACAGTTTCCATGGATAGTTTCATTGATCACTATATTGGTTTGTGGACATGTTATACCTCCGTAAGGTAAACTCCTAAAATGAATTGTAAAACTGTGAGAACAAATTCAGCAAAAAAAACAAACTTACTTCTTTCCCTGATGTAAGCTTTATTTTAATGTCTGCACCTTTAATTTCCAAAACATCACCATCTATCCAAGCTATCTCAGGATCCTCAACCCAAACTTGAGACCCGACTATAATATTGGTCGCAACAGCCTGCATAACAGATAACATCATTGCTGACAAGGAAACATAACAAAACATTAAGAAATAACGATGATGCAACGTATAAAAACCTTACCATTTCGGAAAACAACCAAATTCCACAGCGGAAAAACCCTAAATTCCCGTGTTCAAAGCTGCAACGTCGCCCAAACCCAGCCTAGAATGATGTTTTGAGAATGTACGCAAATGTACAACGATCTAATAACATCCGAATCACCCAAAGCGTTATTATTCTTACAGAAGATCATAATTGAATCAATAACGACGTTGAAAAGGGGGGAATAATGAGGGATAGTGGAGAAACATTAGGGAAATGTTGCAGAGGCTGAGATTATTGAAGAACGACCTCCGGCAACGTTTCCGGCGACCCATACATTAATATTGTGACGGAATTTGTTGTGTGAATGTCCACTCCGGCGTCTTTGGGGTTTCGATTCTCCGTTTCGTCGATCAACGAGAAGCCACCATAACGAAGGTGTTAACGACTTCGTATTTCTTTTCTTCCCATTTTGCCCTTCTCGCGGGGATTCTGTTTTCACTGTTATTATACTTCGTTCTCGTTCGACACGAGTTACAAAGTTGCCCCTTTCACTTATCTTTCGTTGTGTTTTTGTCACCTATTTTTGTAGCACACGACTTATGATTTGCTGTTAAGAGAATGATAAAAGATAAAAAAATAAATGTTATGATTTGTGTAACAATTTATATATCAGATCAAAGAGTTGGTTAATGAATTTTTTGTTATTATACTTTGAGGTAGTGTCGGGATTGCATGAATGTAAGTTGAAAAGAAATTGATTATTACGCTGTAATAAGGAAATAAAACATGTTTGATCATTCCTTCAAGGAATGTAATGATTTTTTTTTTTTAATTTAGGACCCGAATCACAACATGACACGACACATGTCATAACCCATGATCCGCTCGCCACCACCACCAAACCAGTGAACCACCAACTATCGCCACCACCCATCACCACTACAAACCATTGTATTCCATTCATTCGTATTTACATATCTATCAAACAACATAAAGTGATCATTTATTTCATTCACAGATAATAACTCGACAAAATAATGGAATAATAATGATATATTTCATTTATTTATCTATTATTTTCTTTTGTTCATTTCATTCTCTTATTTATCTTACTATCCCATACCAAACACCAAACAAACCCTAAGTATGTGTCAAGCAAGTGTATTTGAGTGATGCAACATCAGCCTTGATTCGAGCCAATAGTAGTACAAGTTAAGTTCACTTAACTCTTAATGTCTAATTTAATCGTCGTTGATCCATAAGTCATTACTTACACATAATCTATACTAGAAAGAAAAATTTTCACTAAGTAAGACTTATAAATGAAAATACCTGAGGGTGATTCTCTTTAGATTAGCAGCAGATAATAGACGCGCTTAAGATTTGGATGGATTTGTTTATACCTTTTAATCATTTTTACAAGTATAAATTATAAATGAATGTCCCTTGGTAATCATCGCTTGCTCTAAAGGTAAGATTCTAGCCAAGGATTTTAAGTTGTTTGTCATGAATGAGAACCATTTTGCAACAATAGTTACTTGACAAATCCCCCACTGTTTCTAAAGATAAAATTTTGAATAAAATTCCACCAAGGTTTCCTAGTGTTTGTTAAGTGAAACATTTCATAACTAATATTCTGTCAAGAGTAATGATGTTAAATACAACTTGTACATCAAAATTGTTTTTTAAATGAATTATTCACATAATACCTAGAAAGGACTCTTGGTTAACAAATGTATTCATTTTTAAATATCTTCTTAGTTTCTCCAGGCCTTTTTGTTTTTCACATGTTTACATAGACGTTTTTGTTTGGTGGTAATTAATTTTGTAGAATTGGTGTTCTCATGTGTATCCCAAATATGCTTAGGATGTAGATTTTCTCGCATATGGTCAAGAATCCTTCGTCAGCATTAGTGACAACCCAATATCTGTTGGTGGAGACTTTTATATGTATTCTCATGTTGTGTGAAATCGGTTTTTATGATTTCTCATGTGTTTAGAAGATTTGTGCATTTAGAAGCATATGATGTACAACAAGGTAAGCCAATTTCGACATTATTTGTGTTAAAGTCTAAAAATGTAATGTAGTAAAAAAGATGTTTTATCACCAAAACGAATTTTAATGATCTAATGGACATTGTATAACCTAAAACAACTTACTAACACATGACAAGACCCATTGGTGTATTGGTTACCATGTTTTTACCCCCAAAATGACTTGTTATGACATACTTAGTGTTTGTGAATTCTAAAGCAACTCAAAAACACATGACAAGGCGTGTTAAGGCCCATTAGTGTAATACTGAGAGGAATGTTTATAGGTAAGGGTTGTTCTAAAATGTAATGTTTAAATTAAATGTAAAGGTTGTTAAATATGATATGAACAAAATTGCTACTAAATGTGATGAAGTACACTTTACCACCTTTTATGAGGACGTACTTTAAATCACAAACATCCATGTAAATTATATCAACACGTTCAGTTATTCATTCAACCAATTTGAATGATGATCTTGTAACATATTGCTATTTATTCCTATTTAGAAGCAAGTATGAAACTACAAACATATTCGTCTTGTATAAAATTGGGGTTGAGAATCAACTCAACAAGAAAATCAAAGTTATTGGGAGAGAAAGAAGAGGTGACCATGATTAATCGTTTGCGGATATATATGCATAAAATGGGATTCTCCATGAGCGTACCACACTTTATTTTCCATAATAAAAAGATTGTACATTAAAAGAGATGATAAATGTTATGTTGATTATATACAGGTTATGTCGACACATGTGAGGGGAAGCCATAATGTCCACTAACTATCTTTTAAATAAGATGCCCATAAAAAACAGATGAAACCCCTTATGAGTTATGGATGTGATAAAAAACATCATAAAAATACTTAAAGGTGTCGGGTTACATAGCAAAGGTCCTAGTACCAAAACCTAAGGTTCAAAAGATAGGAACCAGAACCGTTGATTATATATTCATTGGATATGCACACACTTGTAATGCATATAAGTGTGTGGTCATGAGTCAAAATATCCCGATATACTAAACAACAAGATATGGTATCAAGGAATACATCCTTCTTTGAAATTGTGTTTCTTAGTTTAGGACAAGAACATGTAACTTTATCAATACCGTTTAAGAATATTGTTCATAACGAGAGAAATGAAAAAAATAAGGTAGAAGATGTTGAGCCAAGAAGAAGCAAAAAACCAAGGATTTGGAAATCCTTTCTTGTAGAATTTATGACTTATATGGTTGAGCAGTTACCTCTTCCAAAGGACTTCAATCGAAAGAGACCATCAAGAATTAAATTGATTCTATCTTACAAAACATAATGGTGAGTAAGCAGATCATCATACAAGTTATAAACCACTTGGATATCATTGGATATTCAAAAGGAAATTAAACACTATTGATAAATACAATGCTAGGTTAGTTATCGAATGATATAGAAAAAAAAGGTGTAGATTATCTTGATACCTACTTCGCTTGTAACAAGAATAACCTAGATAAGGTTGTTGCTTGAAGTTGTAGCTTTAAGAAATTTAGAAGCTCAACGAATGGATGTGAAAATCATATTTCTAAATAGTGATTTAGAAGAAGAGGTTTACATGAAGCAACCTAAGGGTTTCTCCCCTCCTGTAAGGCCACGTTCCCGAGACGTTTACAGTTGGTCAATCATCGCATAAATAATATAAAACACCTCATTTTGCAGCGGAAATATAACTTTTCGTTAATAAATAAAAACATGTCAAATTATCATATCATTTCGTTTACAACCCAAAAATTGTATTAATACATTAACATTCTCAAAAATAGGGATGTCAGACTTGAATTGTTCCCAGTAGCTTATGCAACCATACCTGCACTACCTCAGCATCAACAATTACCTGCCAACTGATATGCATATAAAAAGTCAGCGTTGCTGAGTGAGTTCTAGTTTTGATAATAAAATACATTGCTTTCGTATAAACATATCCTTTATTTTTATATGTGATCACACATCATACGTACAACTTGATACTAATCATTATTATCTTATCATCATCGTTCATAATCGTTCGTTTTCGTAGTTTCTTTCATTATTATCTTCCACTTTAATCTGGATCATGTCATAAGCTATGCCACATCATTTGTGCGCGAAGAAACTACAGTCTTGGGGTCAAGCGACAAGGATCCCGTTTTCGTATGTCTTGATCAGTCACAAAGACTGAGCCCCCTGTGTGTATTCTCATGGGTTAGCTAAACCGCACACAGTTGAGCTAACAACCCCTCAATGAGTTGTAAACTCCCTTTCAATTTGCTTGCAAGACTTTCATTCATTCATTATGTTCCACTTTCGTTATCTTTATCTTTCACTTTTATTATAATAATACTTTACGTACAAGAGTATAAAACACCATGTAAAGTCACAACATAATGCATAATATGGAACATCAACAACAGCCCACAAGCATACATAACATCAACAGGAATAAACCACCATAAAACATCAGGACTTAACACTAAATTTTATTTCCCAAAATTTCAAAATAAGTCTAAGTGTCTACAGCACATGAACAAGTGTACAGCGGATAGCTTAAAATTTCCTAAGTGTCCACAGCGGACAGCCAAAGTCGACAATGCATGACTAAAACATTCCAAGTATCCATAACGGATGAACAAGTCCACAGCGGATGAACAAATCCACAGCGCACAATCATAAAATTTTCTAAGTGTCCACAGCGGACATGTAAAGTCCACAACGGATAGCATAAAAAGTTCTAAGTATTCACAGCGCATACCTAAAATCTCCAAGTGTCCATAGCAGATATGCAAAGTCCACAGCGGACATGCAAGTCCACAGCAGACGGCATAAAATCCTTCTAAGTGTCCACAGCGGACAGTTCTTAATTATCCTAAGTGTCCACAGCGGACACTATAACTATCCTAAGTGCCTACAACAGACACTTTAACCAACACCTGCAATGCATCATATGTACTTTCTAGTCCCCAAACATCATTCTAACATATACTTAGCATAGATCTATCATATTACATACTTAAAACATAATAAATCTCTACGCAACATCATAGAAGTCATTTAAAACAAACATTCTTCATAACAGCCGTATATCATGCAAAATTCATAGTATGGTTTATTAAAACATCAGTTGATATACACATCAGCCCCAAACAAGTAGAAAACAAGTAAAAGAGGGGATCTAGAACTCACCTCTAACAGCTTTCGAGTGAAAACTCCTCAAACCCGAGAGCAACCTGGAGTTCTAGCACCTAAACACACAAAAACAAGCAACCAAACACAAAGAAACATATAAAGATCGATCCAGAAGTTCAAACCCAACTGAAAATCGAGAAGAAAACACTAGAAAATCTTACCTTCTTGAAGAACTTCTACTTTCTCTCTCTAAAAACCGGTGAAGAGCTCTTTTCCAACCTTCAGCCGAAAGTGTGCATGAGAAAAAGGAGGTGTGGGCGGCCATACCCCTTTTTGAATCCCATTATGGGTAAGTTTGACCTTTGTACACCTTTAACCCCTTTGCTTGAATTAATTCCATTTTTCTCCCTTTTCTTTTCTTTTCTTTTTTTTGCTGAAATTTTCCGGGTGTTACAAGTCCACCCCCTTTATATAGGTTTCGTCCCCAAAACCTGTCACTCCTCGAACTGTTGTGGGTAATGCTGTCTCATCTCTTCCTAGGTTACCCACGTAGACTCAGACCCCTTCCTGTGTATCCACTGTACTCGCACAAGTGGAACCACTTTATTCCTTAGCCTCTTCTCTTTTCAGTCAATGATGGCCACTGGCTGCTCCACATAATTGAGCTGTTCATCCACCTCAATATTCTCAAGTGGCACGATCATATCTTCATAAGCTAAGCGCTTTCTCAGATGAGATACATGGAACGTCGGATGAATTCCACTTAACTCTTCGGGTAGCTCTAACTTGTAAGCCACATCTTCTACTAGAGAAATGATTCGGAAAGGCTCTATATACCTCGGGCTTAGCTTTCCTCGCTTTCTGAACCGGATGATCCCTTTCCAAGGCAAGACCTTCAACATAACTTTATCGCCCACCTTGAATTCGATCGGTCTACGTCTTTTGTCGGCATACGACTTCTGTCTATCTTTTTCCACCTTCATAAAGGCCTTGATGTAAGGCCCCGTTTCCGGAGACCTCACAGTTCGACATTCACAACACTATTCATAAAACATTTCATAATTCATTATCACATTGTAGCGAAATTTAAACATTTAAAAACCATTCATTTATTTATAAACGATGTTGCTAAGTAATACATGTTTGGTATAGTTACAAAAGATCATTAGTTTGCATTACAAAACAACAATGTTATATTCATGAATGAATGTCAGCCTTGTCCCGACGAGTAGCCTCCCCGAGTGCCATCCTTAGCAATATTACCTGCCAACTGAAAACGCATAAAAGTCAGCCTTGCTGAGTGAGTTCTAGTTTTAAAATCATAAAAATATCTTGATAGCTTTGTATACAAAATACTTCTTAAAGAAAATGTCTTATCTTTCCTTCGGATGTGATCACACATCATACATACAAATCTTATCCATTACATCATTCCCATTCTCTTTCTTGCTTATTATTATTATCTTTCACTGTCGATATGGACCAAAGTGCTATACCCCCATATAATGCGCATAAACCTGGTACTGGGCCTTGAAGTCTATAAATAGACTCCATCCATGGTGCACATATGCTGGCACCAGTACCGGGGCAGCAACAGTGGTCCCCTCAATCTTAAAGATTGACCCTGTGTACATCCTTTGGGTTAGCTAAACCGTACACAGTTGAGCTAACGACAACATGGTCGTGCACCTCCTGTAAATTTTTACTTGCAAGTCTTTTCATTCCTTATGTTCCACTTTTCGTTAATATTAATCTTCCACTTGATTAATAATAATACTTTTTGATCATAGGCAATCCACATAAAGTCACATGATAGTATCATAATAGGCACATATGGGCAGCCCACAACATACATAACATAATCATATACAAGCATCAAGTCAACCATGGTCAAACCCTAACCTTGATCTTCCAAAATTCCAGAAAATTTCTTAAGTCTTAAACTAATGCGGATGAACAAAACCAATGCGGATGAACAACTTGCAAATGCGGATGAATAACTTGCAAATGCGGGTGAACAAAAACTAATGCGGATGAACAACTTGCAAATGCGGATGAATAACTTGCAAATGCGGATGAACAAAAACTAATGCGGATGAACAACTTGAAAATGCGGATGAACAAAAACTAATGCGGATGAACAACTTGAAAATGCGGATGAACAAAACACTTAGGCAATTATCACAGTGTAAATGCGGATGAACCATCAGACCTGTAAATGAGACTTATGCTATAACCAGTTCTAAAACCTCATTCTCATACATTCTTAACATAGATCAATCATGCTAAACTCTTAGAACAAGCTTACAACCTCATAGAACATAGAAGTTCATACACGTACATACACAGTTATCGAACATAACGGTTGTAAAACATTTTAAATGCATTTTCAGCCCCAAAGAAGTTTTAAAACATAGAATCGGGGTCCTAGAACTCACCTATTGCAGCAAACAAGTGAATCTCCTCCCAACTTGCGTGCACAAGAGTTTAAACACCTAGGACAAGCCAAAACAAACACCCAAACACCAAAAACACATAGAAATCAGTTTTTAAGGTTAAAACCTCAAAGAAACCGAACCAAATTAATCACAAAAACCTACTAACTTTGAACAATCTTCTTCTTCTTCACAATTCGACCGAGAGGAAACACAAAAAAAACCAGCTTTCTTTTCTTTCTTTTCTTCTTCGGAAAGCAGCAGTAGAAAGAGCATGGGCGATCATGCTCTTTATACACCCACTTTTGACTTTTTAGTACTATTTACACAAAGACCCCTCAACTTTGCCTTCTTTTTATTTTCTTCAAATTACTTTTCTTTTCTTTTTATTCTGACGAAATTTCGGGTGTTACAAGTCTACCCCCCTTAAAGGGGTTTCGTCCCCGAAACCTGTCACTCTTCGAATAACTATGGGTAATGCTGTCTCATCACTTCTTCGGTCTCCCACGTAGATTCGGATCCTTTTCGGTGTTTCCACTGTACCCGCACAAGTGGAACCACTTTATTTCTCAATCTCTTCTCCTTTCGGTCGATGATTGCCACTGGTTGCTCCATATAATTGACCCGTTCATCCACTTCAATATCATCCAATGGTACAATCATATCTTCATCAGCTAAGCATTTTCTTAGATGAGATACATGGAATGTCAGGTGAATCCCACTTAACTCATCGGGCAATTCTAGATGGTAGGCCACCTCTCCTACTCGTGCAACGATTCGGAAAGGCCCTATGTATCTTGGACTCAACTTGCCCCTCTTCCGGAATCGGATGATCCCTTTCCAAGGCGAGACCTTTAACATAACTTTATCACCCACATTGAACTCGATGGGTCTACCCCTCTTATCGGCATACGACTTCTGTCTATCTTTCGCCGCCTTCATAAAGGCTTTGATCTTTTCCAGCTTCTCAGTCGTAGCCTCAATCACCTCGATGCTTCCCAATTCTTTTTGCCCAATGTCTCCCCAACACACGGGCGTTCTACACCTCCTACCGTACAACATCTCGTATGGTGGCATACCAATGCTGGCATGATAACTGTTGTTGTACGAGAACTCTGCTAACGGTAGGTGATCATCCCAACTTCCTCCAAAATTGATCACACATGCCCGGAGCATATCCTCGAGCGTTTGAATCGTCTGCTCAGACTGACCATCTATCTGAGGATGGTAAGCCGTGCTAATGTGTAGTCTCGTCCCAATGGCATCATGGAATCTCTTCCAAAACTTCGATGTGAACCGGGTGTCACGATCTGACAATAGACACCGGCACACCATGGCGAGCTACAATCTCTTTGATGAACAGGTCCGCCAGTCTCTCGGAGGAATACGTCTCGCGGATCGGTAGGAAGTGAGCACTCTTTGTCAATCGGTCAACTATCACCCAGATGGTATCGCACCCCTTCGCAGTACGGGGTAGCTTCGTTATGAAGTCCATGGTGATGTGCTCCCACTTCCACTCGGGTATATCCAACGGTTGGATCTTCCCGTATGGTTTCTGATGTTCTGCCTTCACTTGCAAGCAAGTAAGGCACTTACTTACATACTCTGCCACGTCACGTTTCATACCCGGCCACCAGTAGTCTTTCTTCATGTCTTGATACATCTTGGTAGCACCGGGATGAATGGAGTATCGAGTCTTATGAGCTTCGTCCATAATTCGCCCACGTAGATTCCCATATCGAGGAATCCACATTCGCCCAAAGCGGGTTTTAACACCGTGGGTATTTTCCCCCAGTTCTGCAACTAGACCTCTCATTCATTCGGAGTTGAGGCGATCTTCTTTCAACGCCTCTTCCTGAAATTCTTTGACTTGCGTCATCGTATCCAGGGTCATAAAACTGATACGCCTTCACCAGAATTGGCTTGGGTCTCTCCTTCCGGCTAAGGGCGTCGGCCACTACGTTGGCCTTGCCCGGGTGGTAATGGATCTCACAATCGTAATCCTTAATCAGCTCTAACCACCTCCTCTGCCTCATGTTGAGATCTTTCTGCTCGAAAAAATATTTCAAGCTCTTGTGATCCGTGAAGATTGTGCACTTGGTCCCGTATAAATAATGCCTCCAGATCTTCAACGCAAAAACCACCGCAGCCAATTCTAAATCATGAGTGGGGTAATTAACTTCGTGGGTCTTTAACTGTCGGGACGCGTAAGCTATCACTCGTCCACGTTGTATTAGCACGCAACCCAGTCCCGAATAAGATGCATCTGAATACACCACTAAGTCTTCACTTCCTTCGGGCATGTCAAAACAGGAGCTTGAGTTAATCTTGCCTTTAACTCCTCAAAAGCATCCTCCTGTTCTCGTCCCCACACAAACTTCACATCCTTGCGTGTCAACTTAGTCAAAGGTGAGGCTATCTTGGAAAAGTCTTGGATAAACCTTCGGTAGTAACCCGCCAAACCCAAGAAACTACGAATCTCGGATGGCGTCTTTAGAGACTTCCATTGCACTACCGCCTCAACCTTTGCCGGGTCCACCATAATTCCTTCGGTATTCACCACATGACCCAGAAATTGAACTTCTCGCAACCAAAAAGCACACTTAGAGAATTTAGCATACAACTTCTCCTTTCTAAGTGTCTTCAACACTTCACGTATGTGGCTGGCATGTTCTTCTTCGCTCTTCGTATAAATCAGAATATCATCAATAAACACAATCACTGATTTATCTAACATCGGCCGACACACTCGGTTCATCAGATCCATAAAGGCAACTGGCACGTTAGTTAAACCGAATGACATAACGAGAAACTCGTAATGTCCATAACGCGTGCGAAACACTGTCTTCGGGATATCTTGTTCCTTTACCTTCAGCTGATGGTAGCCAGATCGAAGATTTATTCTGGAAAACCAACTGTCACCTTGAAGCTGATCAAACAGGTCGTCAATCCTTGGTAGGGGGTATCTGTTCTTCACCGTCAATTTGTTCAACTCTCGGTAGTCTATACACATTCTCATACTACCGTCTTTCTTCTTTACGAATAATACCGGAGCACCACAAGGAGAGATACTCGGTCTAATAAACCCCTTATCCATCAGTTCATGTAGCTGATCCATCAACTCTTTCATCTCGGTCGGAGCTAACCGATACGGTTCCTTGGCAACGGGTTGCGCACCGGGCATCAGATCGATCTGAAATTCTATCTCACGGTCCGGTGGCACACCTGGTAAGTCTTCTGGGAACACGTCGGGGAAATCACACACACGGGCACTTCTGACAATTGTGGTATCGACGCGTCCACATCCTTTACGTATGCCAAGTAGGCACAACATCCGCACCTCATACACTTCTCTGCCACTGCCATCGAAATCACTTTCGGAACGTAGTGACGCGATCACCATAAACTATCACTGAACTCCCATCGGGTGCAACTAACTGAATCATCTTCTTCCGACACACGATGTTTGCCTCATAGGCTGCCAACCAATCCATCCCCAGAACTACATCAAATCCGCCTAGGGGCATCACAAATAGTTTAGCAAGAACCTATGGCCTTCTAACTCTATGCCACAATCCTCAATCATATCAGAAATTCTGGTAGACTTACCAATAGCAGTTTCTACATCAAATGGCTCATCAATTCTTCTACTACTAACAGGCAATTTAGCACAGAAGGCAGCAGATATGAAACTCCTACTAGCACCAGAATCAAATAATACAGAGGCACAAGTTTGGTTTACTAGGAACACACCTGACACGACGTCGGGGTCTACCCGGGCTTCCTCTCGGGTCATCGTGAAGGCTCTTGCACTTGCCCTCTGCCCTCCTTCTTCTGGCCTCTTCTTCAACCCAGAACTTTCAGCCCTTGGCTTCTTGCAATCCTTGTTCATGTGACCGATTTCACCACAGTTAAAGCACCGTGGGGCTCCACACATCTTTGAAATGTGACCGGGCTTGCCATATTTGTAGCAGACATTCATTCCCAAGCGGCATTCCCTGCTATGTTCCTTCCCACACTTATCACCCCGCCTCAACCCCGAGCTTGCAGTAACCACTCGGTGATCATCCATCCTTGGCCTCTTATTGTTCGGGTTGAAACCACCATGCCCGAATCTCTTCCCATTCCAACTCCTGTTATTACCACCCATCTTCTTCACCTCAACCACCGCTACTTCCCTTTCATCATAAAACATTCCCGCCAACTCCACTGCTGACCTAAAAGTGCTCGGTTGGACAGCGATCAAATGTCTGCGGATGTCGGTCGGTAGTCCCTGAACGTACCGATTGATCTTCCTCGATACCGGCGTAACCTGATCCGACACCAACCTCGCCATTTCGTTAAACTTGGCGGTGTATTGCTGGTGGGTCATAGTTCCCGCCTCCAGCTGTAAGAACTCCCTTTCGATCTTGTTGAGTTCTCGGTGAGGATAGAATTCCTCAATCACCAGCTTCTTCAGCTCATGCCATCTCATTCTCTCGATGGCCCTATCACCCTCGGCTTGGACAAGATTGTCCCACCAACATAGTGCCGAGTCGACAAATGAGTGAGTGGCAAATTTCACCTTCTGATCCTCCATGCACTCACTAATAACCAACACTGCCTCCATCTCTCTAACCCAGCGGTGGGCAGTAGCAGCGTTACCGTTGCCGTCAAAAGTAGGGGGTTTACACCGTTGGAATGCCCCGTAGCTGCATCCCCTCGCGGTTTCCCGCACCACCACCTCTTCATCATCACTTGAGGCTCCCCTTCCAGCATTTAGCTCCTCCTCCTCATCGTGATCCCTCACATCACCTCTCCTGCCAGCAGTCGTTCTCCTTTCCTCCTCCTTCTCCTTTCGTTCATCCTCCTTCACAGCTCGGATCACTTCAGTCACGACAGACGGTAGGATTGTCTGCATGACTTGGTGAACCTCCTCCACCACTTCCTCCTTCACCGAGGCTCTCAAGTTAGCACTCTCATCCACCCCCTCTGGGTGATGCAGATCAGGCCCAGCATTAGCCGTCTCCGCTGTCCTCGTCTTGTTCTTTGCGGCCCGGGGTCTACCAGCACGACCACCCCGTACACTACCTCGAGAAGCTACACTACCTCGAGAAGCCTTAGATGATCTACCTCCAGCCATCCTCTAACACTATAAGATCCAAACACCAACACGGTCATTCAAGGTAATAGCTCAGTTAACGTTAACTATAGTTACTCCCTAATTACAGTGGCCAGTTGTGATTAGCCACTTACTTTACTCTTCGTTCCCCGAGCATTTCCTATCCTGACTACATCAGTATTCAAATCTACTAAAGCATATAAATCAAATAGCATGAGCACATAATACCGGTTAACATTATAAAAGAATTACCTGATGGCACATAGCTACGCGGGCTGACATTCCTCCATTCGGTCCCATTTTTAGTTTAAGCTTAGGTTTTTGAAAATATTTACCCATTTCTCTTAAACTTTTGTCTCTGATACCAACTTGTAAGGCCCTGTTTCCGGAGACCTCACAGTTGGACATTCACAGCACTATTCATAAAACATTTCATAATTCATTATCACATTGCAGCGGAATTTAAACATTTAAAAACCATTCATTTATTTATAAACGCTGTTGCTAAGTAATACATGTTTGGTATAGTTACAAAAGATCATTAGTTTGCATTACAAAACAACAATGTTATATTCATGAATGGATGTCAGCCTTGTCCCGACGAGTAGCCTCCCCGAGTGCCATCCTCAGCAATATTACCTGCCAACTGACAACGCATAAAAGTCAGCCTTGCTGAGTGAGTTCTTGTTTTAAAATCATAAAAATATCTTGATAGCTTTGTATACAAAATACTTCTTAAAAAAATGTCTTATCTTTCTTTGGATGTGATCACACATCATACATACAAATCATATTCATTACATCATTCCCATTCTCTTTCTTGCTTATTATTATTATCTTTCACTGTCGATATGGACCAAAGTGCTATACCCCCCATATAATGCGCATAAACCTGGTACTGGGCCTTGAAGTCTATAAATAGACTCCATCCGTGGTGCACATATGCTGGCACCAGTACCGGGGAAGCAACAGTGATCCCCTCAATCTTAAAGATTGACCCTGTGTACATCCTTTGGGTTAGCTAAACCGTACACAGTTGAGCTAACGACAACATGGTCGTGCACCTCCTGTAAATTTTTACTTGCAAGTCTTTTCATTCTTTATGTTCCACTTTTCGTTAATATTAATCTTCCACTTGATTAATAATAATACTTTATGATCATAGGCAATCCACATAAAGTCACATGATAGTATCATAATAGGCACATAAGGGCAGCCCATAACATACATAACATAATCATATACAAGCATCAAGTCAACCATGGTCAAACCCTAACCTTGATCTTCCAAAATTCCAGAATATTTCTTAAGTCTTAAACTAATGCGGATGAACAAAACCAATGCGGATGAACAACTTGCAAATGCGAATGAATAACTTGCAAATGCGGATGAACAAAAACTAATGCGGATGAACAACTTGCAAATGCGGATGAATAACTTGCAAATGCGGATGAACAAAAACTAATGCGGATGAACAACTTGCAAATACGGATGAATAACTTGCAAATGCGGATGAACAAAAACTAATGCGGATGAACAACTTGCAAATGTGGATGAACAAAAACTAATGCGGATGAACAAAACACTTAGGTAATTATCACAGTGTAAATGCGGAAGAACCATCAGACCTGTAAATGAGACTTATGCTATAACCAGTTCTAAAACCTCATTCTCATACATTCTTAACATAGATCAATCATGCTAAACTCTTAGAACAAGCTTACAACCTCATAGAACATAGAAGTTAATACACGTACATACACAGTTATCGAACATAACGGTTGTAAAACATTTTAAATGCATTTTCTGCCCCAAAGAAGTTTTAAAACATAGAATCGGGGTCCTAGAACTCACCTATTGCAGCAAACAAGTGAATCTCCTCCCAACTTGCGTGCATAAGAGTTCAAACACCTAGGACAAGCCAAAACAAACACCCAAACACCAAAAACACATAGAAATTAGTTTCTAAGGTTGAAACCTCAAAGAAACCGAACCAAATTAATCATAAAAACCTACTAACTTTGAACAATCTTCTTCTTCTTCACAATTCGACCGAGAGGAAACACAAACAAACCAGCTTTCTTTTCTTTCTTTTCTTCTTCGGAAAGCAGCAGCAGAAAGAGCATGGGCGATCATGCTCTTTATACACCCACTTTTGACTTTTTGGTACTATTTACACAAAGCACCCCTCAACTTTGCCTTCTTTTTATTTTCTTCAAATTACTTTTCTTTTCTTTTTATTCTGACGAAATTTCGGGTGTTACACTTGATCTTTTCCAACTTTCAGTCGTAGTGTCGATCACCTCAATGCTCCCTAACTCCTTCTGCCCGATCTCACCCTAACATACAGGCATTCTATACTTCTTACCGTATAGCATCTCATATGGAGGCATACCAATGCTCGCATGATAACTGTTGTTATATGAGAATTAGGCTAACGATAAGTGCTCATCCCAACTTCCTCTGAAATCAATGACGCATGCTCATAGCATATCCTCCAGCATCTGAATCGTCCTCTCCGACTGACCATTTGTCTGGGGATGGTAAGCCGTACTGATATGCAACCTCGTTCCCATCGCATCATGGAATCTCTTCCAAAAACTTAGATGTAAATCAAGTGTCACGGTCAGACACGATAGACATTGGTACACCATGACGAGTCATAATCTCTTTGATTAACAGATCCGTCAACCTCTCAGATGATTACGTCTCGTGGATTGGTAGAAGTGAGCACTCTTCGTCAGATGATCAACTATCACCCATATGGCATCGCATCCCCTTGCCGTACGTGGTAACTTCGTAATGAAGTCCATGGTGTTGTGCTCCCATTTCCACTCGGGTATATCCAAGGGTTGGATCTTCCCGTATGGCTTCTGATGCTCCGCCTTCACTTGCAAGCAAGTAAGGCACTTACTCACATACTCCGCTACATCGCACTTCATTCCCGACCATAGTAATCTTTCTTGATATCATGATACATCTTTGTAGCATCGGGATGAATTGAGTATCGAGTCTTATGAGCTTCATCCATGATCTGTCCTCGTAGGTCTCCATAACAAGGAATCTACATCCGCCCAAAGCGGATCCTGACACCAAGAGTGTTCTCCCCCAACTCGGTGACTAGGCCTTTCATCCTTTCGAAGTTAATCTGATCTTCTTTCAGTGCTTCATCCTAAAATTCTTTGACCCGCTTTATCACATCGGAGGTCATAATCAACTGATAAGCCTTCACCCGAATCGGCTCAGGTGTATCTTTTCGGCTAAGGGCATCCGCCACCACGTTGGCCTTGCCCGGATGGTAGTGGATTCGTAATCATAGTCCTTGATAAGTTCTAACCATCTCCTTTGCCTCATGTTCAAATCCTTCTACTCGAAGAAGTACTTCAAGCTTTTGTGGTCAGTGAAGATGGTGCACTTCGTCCTGTACAAGTAGTGCCTCCAAATCTTCAATGTAAAGACCACGACCGCCAATTCCAAATCATGAGTAGGGTAGTTAGCCTCGTGGGTCTTCAATTTTCGGGACACATAGGCTATAACCTTCCCCAGTTGCATCAACATGCAACCTAATCCTGAATAAGAAGCATCCGAATAGACCACTAAGTCTTCGTTCCCTTCGGGTAACATCAAGATAAGAGCTTGACTCAATCTTGTCTTTAACTCTTCAAAAGCATTCTCCTGCTCTTGACCCCATTCGAGCTTCACCTTCTTATGGGTCAACTTAGTCAATGGTGAAGCTATCTTGGAGAAGTCTTGAATGAACCTTCTGTAGTAGCCCGCCAAACCCAAGAAACTACTAATCTCAGATGATGTCTTTAGAGACTTCCATTGCATTACCGCCTCAACTTTTGCCCGGTCCACCATGATCCCTTCAGGATTAACTACATGCCCCAAAAACTAAACTTTGCGTAACCAGAATGCACACTGGGAGAACTTGGCGTACAACTTCTCCCTTCTAAGCGTATCCAGCACTTCCTGAAGGTGACTGGCATGCTCTTCTTCAATCTTTGAATAAATCAGGATATCATCGATAAACACAATCACTGATTTATCTTGCATAGGCCGACACACCCGATTCATCAGATCCATAAAAGCAGCTGGCGTGTTGGTTAAACCAAAAGACATCACAAGAAACTCATAGTGTCCATAATGCGTACGAAAAGCTGTCTTAGGAATATCCTGCTCCTTCACCTTCAGTTGGTGGTAACCAGATTGGAGGTCTATCCTTGAGAACCAACTGGTACCTTGGAGCTGATCGAACAAGTCATCAATCCTCGGTAACGGATATCGATTCTTCACTGTCAACTTGTTCAGCTCACGGTAGTCGATGCACATCCTCATGCTACCGTCCTTCTTCTTCACAAACAAGACCGGAGCACCCCACGGGGAGATACCCGGTCGAATGAACCCCTTATCTAGTAACTCTTATAGCTGAGTCATCAATTCCTTCATCTCGGAGGGAGCAAGACTAGCATCAGGTTGGGCATTAGGCATCAGATCAATTTGGAGCTCGATCTAGCGGTCAGGTGGCACACCTTGTAAATCCTTTGGGAACACATCTGGGAAGTCACACGCGATCAGTATGTCCGTCAATCGTGGTACTGATGCATCCACATCATTCATATAGGCCAGATAGGCACCACTTCCACGTATCATACACTTCTCTACCACAACCATCGAAATTACTTTCAGGATCGGACTAACTCTATCACTGTATATCGTCACCGAACTCCTATCAGGCATGGTCAGTCGAATCATCTTCTTACTACACAAGATGTTTGCCTCATAGGCTGCTAGCCAATCCATCCCTAGGACTACATCAAATTTTCCTAAGGGCATCACGAACAACCTAGCAGAGAACCTATGGCCTTTCAACTCTATGTCACAATCTTCTACCATATTAGAAATCCTGATCGTCTTACCAATGGCATTTTCTACATCAAAAGGCTCATCAATCTTCCTACTCCTAGCGGGCAACTTATCACAAAAGCAGCAGAAATAAAACTCCTACTAGCACCGGAATCAAAAAGCACAGAGGCACGAGTTTGGTTTACTAGAAATGTACCTGACACTGCGTCGGGGTCCACCCTAGCCTCCTCCCTGGTCATAGTGAATGCCCTGGCTTTAGCCCTCTACCCTTCCTTCTCCTTCTCGATCCCCTTCCTTGCCCCGGAGTTCTCAGCCCTTGGCTTCTTGCAGTCCCTGCTCATATGCCCCTTCTCGTCGTAGTTGTAACATTTCACCACATAACAATCCCTTGCCATGTGGCCATCCCTCCCACACTTAAAGCAGAGATTCAATCCCCACCTACATTTTCCTGCATGCCCCTTCCCGCACTTCTCGCACACCTTCACTTCTAACTCGGTTGCAGCCACCTTGCGACCCTCTACCTTCGCCTTTTTGCCATTGGGAGGGAAACCGTGACTTCTAACACGTTTTCCACCCCAGTTCTCCCCTCTCCTCTTATCTTCCTGTGTGGCCATAATGACTCCAGTCACCACAGACGGCAAAATGTGTTCATGACTTGATGAACCCCTTCAACTATAGCCTCCTTCACTAAGGCCGTCAGATTAACGCTCTCATCCCCACCTACATGGTGATGAAGCTCCGGCTCTTCAGGAGCCATTTCAGCAGTCCTAACCCTATTCCTTGTGACACACGGTCCAGCACCACGTCCACCACGACCTCCACCTTGAGAAGCCTCCGAAGATCTACCACCAGCCATCTCTAAGCACTAGAAGATTCAAACACCAACACGGTCATTCAAGGTAATAGCTCAGATTATGTCAACTATCGTAAGTCCCTAATTACAGTGGCCAGTTATGATTAGTCACTTACTTTACTCTTCATTCCCCAAGCATTTCCTATCCTGACTACATCAGTATCCAAATCTACTAAGAGCACATAATTCATATAGCACACGCACATAATTCCTTTTTCCATTAATTTACATAAAGCGTTTACATGAAACATTTACTTCCGAAGAGAAATTTACCCTCAAAAGAGATCTTTATCCATCTTTCGAAGGAAAATTCCTCTGCATAAATATTATCTTTCGAAGAGTTTTTGGCCTTGGAAGAACAATTGATCATAGATCAAATCTACTTCTGAAGCTTACTAACTTCTGTAAACATTTTATGTAAATTAAAGGAAAAAGGAATTATGTGCGTGTGCTATGTGAATTATGTGCTCTTAGTAGATTTGGATACTGATGTAGTCTGGATAGAGAATGTTAGGGGATTAAGAGTAAAGTAAGTGACTAATCACAACTGGCCACTGTAATTAGGGACTTACTATACTTGACATAATCTGAGCTATTACCTTGAATGACCGTGTTGGTGTTTGAATCTTATAGTGCTTAGAGATGGCCGGTGGTAGATCTTCAAAGGCTTCTAGAGGTGGAGGTCGTGGTGGACGTGGTGCTGGGCCATGTGTCACAAGGAACAGGGCTATAACCGCTGAAACGGCTCTTGAAGAGCCCGAGCTTTATCACCATGAAGGCGGTGACGAGAGTGCTAACCTGAGGGCCTCAGTGAAAGAGGCAGTTGTGGAGGAAGTTCATCAAGTCATACAGACGATTCTGCCATCTATGATGGGTGAGGTTATTAGAGCCGCGAGAAAGGATGAAAAGAAAGAAAAAGAGGAGAGGAGGAAAATCGTTGGGAGAGAGGGCGAGGAGAGAGGTTCAGGTGAACGGGATCAACCAGAGACTGAGATGGTTGTCTCTAGTGATGATGAGGAAGAGGAAGCAATATAGGAAACTGCAAGGGGGTGTAGTTATGGGGAATTTCAGAGATGCAAGCCCCCAACTTTCGATGGAGATAGGAATGCTGCTGCTGCTCACCGATGGGTGAGAGAAATGGAGGCTGTGTTGGATATCAGTGAATGCAAGAAGGATCAAAATATGAATTTTGCTACCCACTCATTTGTGGACTCGGCCTTATGCTGGTGGGACAACATTGTCCAGGCCGAGGGTAGCAGGGCGATTGGGAGAATGAGGTGGAGTGAACTTAAGAAGTTGGTAATCGAGGAGTTTTGTCCTCATAGGAACTCGACAAGATTGAAAGAGAGTTTCTATAGTTGGAGGCGGGAACCATGACACACCAACAGTACACAAGAAAATTCAATGAGATGGCAAGGCTGGTGCCAGATCAGGTGACGCCTGTGTCTTGAAAGATCAAGAGATACATCCAGGGTCTGCCGGAGGATATCCGTAGGCATCTGATTGCCGCCCGGCTAGGTACGTTTAGGTCGGTGGTCGATCTTGCAGGGAGACTGTACGACGAGAGGGAGGAAGTGACTGTGGTAGGGATGAGTAAGAAAGGTGGTCGTGATAGAAACTGGAATGGGAAACAATTTGGCAGTGGTGGTTTTACTCACAAGAACAAAAAGGCAAGGGTGAATGATAGGAAGGTGGGGACCGCAGGTACAGGGATAAGGAGGTGTAATAAGTGTGGGAAGGAATATGCAGGAGAATGTAAGTGAGGGTTGAATATTAGTTTCAAATGCGGGAAGGCAGGGCATATGGCTAAGGATTATGGGGTAATAAGGTGTTATAACTGTGGAGAAATAGGTCATATGAGTCGGGAGTGTACGAGGCCGAGGGCTGAGAGCTCGAAGGTAGGAAAAGAGGCTGAGAAAGGGAAGGAAGTGTAGAAGGCCAGGGCAAGAGCTTTTACCATGACCCGCGAAGAAGCCAGAATGGATCCCGATATTGTATTAGGTACATTTCCGGTTAATGACGGTAGTGCCTCTGTATTGTTTGATTCTGGTGCTAATAGGTATTTCTGCTGCCTTCTGTGATAAGTTGCTTGTTAAGAGCAGAAAGACTGATGAGCCCTTTGATATAGACACTACTATTGGTAAGTCTACCAGGATTTCTGATATGACAGAAGACTGTGACATAGAGTTGGAAGGCCATAGGTTTTCTACTAGGTTGTTTGTGATGCCCTTAGGAGGATTTGATGTAGTCCTAGGGATGGATTGGTTAGCAGCCTTTGAGGAAAACATTGTGTGACGTAAGAAGATGATTCTGTTAACCACGCCCGATGGGAGTTTGGTGACAATCTACGGTGATAGAGTTAGTACGATCCCGAAGGTAATCTTAATGGTTATGGCAGAGAAGTGTATGAGGCATGGATGTGGGGCCTATTTGGATTATGTGAAGGCTATGGATGCAACATTACCACAAATGTCGGATGTACTAGTTGTGTGTGATTTCCCAGATGTATTCCCGGATGATTTATCAGGTGTGCCACCTGACCACGAGATTAAGTTTCGAATTGATCTGATACCTAGTGCCTAACCTGTTGCAAAGGCACAGTATCATCTCGCTCCTTCCAAAATGAAGGAATTGATGACTCAGCTGCAAGAGTTGTTAGATAAGTGGTTCATTCGACTGAGTATCTCTTCGCGGGGTGCTCTGATCTTGTTTGTGAAGAAGAAGGATGGTAGCATGAGGATGTACATCAACTATCGTGAACTGAATAAGTTGACAGTGAAGAATCGGTATCCGTTACCGAGGATTAATAACTTGTTTGATCAGCTCCAAGGTGCCAGTTGGTTCTCGAGGATAGACCTCCAATCTGGTTACCACCAACTAAAGGTGAGGGAGCAGAAGATTCCTAAGATAGCTTTTCGTATGCATTATGGGCACTATGAGTTTCTTGTGATGTCTTTTGGTTTAACCAACGCGCCAGCTGCTTTTATGGATCTGATGAATCGGGTGTGTCGGCCTATGCTAGTTAAATCAGTGATTGTGTTTATCGATGATATCCTGATTTATTCGAAGAGCGAAGAAGAGCATGCCGGTCACCTTCGGAAGTTCTGGATACGCTTAGAAGGGAGAAGCTGTACGCCAAGTACTCCAAGTGTGCGTTCTGGTTATGCGAAGTTCAGTTTTTGGGTCATGTAGTTAATCCTGAAGGAATCATGGTGGACCCGATGAAGTTGAGGCAGTGATGCAATGGAAGTCTCCAAAGACGCCATCTAAGATTTGTAGTTTCTTGGGTTTGGTTGGCTACTATTGAAGATTCATCGAAGACTTCTCCAAGATAGCTTCACCATTGACCAAGTTGACCCGTAAAGATGTAAATTTTGTATGGGTCGAGAGCAGGAGAATGCTTTCGAAGAGTTAAAGACAAGACCGACTTAAGCTCCTGTCTTGACGTTACCCGAATGGAATGAAGACTTGGTGGTCTATTCGGATGCTTCTTATTCAGGATTAGGTTGTGTGCTGATGCAACGGGGAAAAGATATAGCCTATGCGTCCTGACAGTTGAAGATCCATGAGGCTAACTACCCTACTCATGACTTGGAGTTGGCGGCTATGGTCTTTTCATTGAAGATTTGGAGGCACTACTTGTACGGGACGAAAGGAACCATCTTCACTGATCACAAAATTTGAAGTACTTCTTCGAGTAGAAGGATCTCAATATGAAGCAAAGAAGATGGTTAGAGTTGATCAAAGACTATGATTGTGAGATCCATTAACATCCGCTCAAGGCCAATGTGGTAGTGGATGCCCTTAGCCAAAAGGAGAGACCCGAACCAATTCGGGTAAAGGCTTATCAGATGATCATGACCTCTGATGTTATGAAGCAAGTTAAAGAATTTCAGGATGAAGCGCTGAAAGAAGATCATATTAACTCTGAAAGGATGAAAGACCTAGTCGCGGAGTTGGGAGAGAACACTCTTGGTGTTCGAAACCGATCGGGGCGGATATGGATTCTTTGTTATGGGAATCTACGTGGGAAGATCATGGATGAGGCTCACAAGACTCGATACTCAATTCATCCCCATGCTACAAAGATGTATCATGATATGAAGAAAGATTACTGGTGGCCGGGAATGAAGCGCGATGTGGCGGAGTATGTGAGTAAGTGCCTTACTTGTTTACAGGTGAAGGCGGATCATTAGAAGCCATACGGGAAGATCTAACCCATGGATATACTCAAGTGGAAATGGGAGCACATCACCATGGACTTCATTACGAAGTTACCGCATACGGCAAGGGGATACGATGCCATATGGGTGATACTTGATCGTTCGACGAAGAGTGCTCACTTTCTACCGATCCACGAGACATATTCATCTGAGAGGTTGGCGGATCTGTTCATCAAAGAGATTGTGACTCGTCATGGTGTACAGGTGTCTATCGTGTCTGACCGTGACACTCGGTTTACATCTAAGTTTTGGAAGAGATTTCATGATGCGATGGGGACGAGGTTACCTATCAGTACGGCTTACCATCCTCAGATAGATAGTCAGTCGGAGAGGGCGATTCAGACACTATAGGATATGCTACAAGCATGCGTCATTGATTTCGGAGGAAGTTGGGACAAACTTTTACCGTTAGCCGAATTCTCATACAACAACAGTTATCATGCCAGTATTGGTATGCCTCCATATGAGATACTATATGGTAGGAAGTGTAGAACGCTTGTATGTTGGGGTGACATCAGGCAAAAAGAGTTAGGGAGCATTGAGGTGATCGAGGCTACAACTGAAAAGTTGGAAAGGATCAAGGCCTTTATGAAGGCGGCAAAGGATAGACAGAAGTCGTATGCCGACAAGAGACGTAGAGCGATTGAATTCAATATGGGTGATAGAGTTATGTTGAAGGTCTCGCCTTGGAAAGGGATCATCTGGTTTAGGAAGTGGGGAAAGTTAAGTCCGAGGTACATAGGGCCTTTCCGAATGTAAGGCCCCGATCCCGGAGACCCCACAGTTGGTCATTCATAGCATCATTCATTATTAAAACTCATTTAAAATATATAAACATAAGAAAATATTGCAGCGGAAGAATTATCAAAACCATTTCATGCATTTATAGTTACTTTTGTCAAGTAATACATCGTTGATTAAAATCACAAAAGAGTACTTAGTTGAATTACAAAATAACAACATTCTTCTTGCATGAGATGGATGCCAGTCTTTGCTTGCCAAGTAGCTTCAACTCCGTGCCACCCTCAACAACCACATTACCTGCCAACTGGAAATGCATATAAAAAGTCAGCGTTGCTGAGTGAGTTCTAGTTAAATAATATAGAAAATATACTTTTGTAAACTTCACTTGGTGATCATTCATCATCATACATAATCAATCATTAAGAGATTCTTTATCTTTCTTTCTTTCATTATCTTTCACTTTCATTGTCTAGGTTTAAGCAAAGCAAGAGCCTATATTTTTGGTTGGCAACAAATGCCGAACCCCTGTCGGCAAACGTTTTTTGGTAGTTAACCTATTCGGCAGTTGACCCACACTGCTAGGCACGAAGCCTGCTCATGAATACGAGTCCCATTGGTTTGGTCAATCCCCAGGATTAGACCCCAGATGTGCATCTTGAATCAGTCACACATCAGTTGAGCTAATGACATCAAGGTTGTGCACCTCATTCCATTGTGCTTGCAAGGCTTTTCCATTGATTATAAGGGCCCGGGGGTAACATTCATTAAGTTCCACTGTCTTCTTTTATTTCTTTGTGTCCACTTGGTTATGAATAATACTTTTAAAATATTCACTGTTTTAATAATCACATACCATGAAGTATAATCCATAACAAGCAGCCCATAAGAAGAAAATCAAACATTAGAAACATTAAACAAGCATAATCTTTCCTTATTCATCAGTACTTAACACTTAAATTTATTCCCAAAATTTCAAAATAATTATAAGTCTCCAAAAAAATACGGATGAACATTACTAATACGGATGAACAAATGCGGATGAAAGTCTTCAGAAAATATTCTAAGTGTCCAAAGAAATGCTGGTAGAACAAATGCGGATGAGCATAAACAGATATGGATGAATTGTAGCAAATGCGGATGAAACTATAGCAAATGCGGATGAACACTTAACAAATGTGGATGAAGACTTAGCAAATGCGGATGAAGACCTAGCAAATGCGAATGAAGAGTTAACAAATGCAAATGAAGACTTAACAAATATGGATGAAGACTTAACAAATACAGATGAAGACTTAACAAATGCAGATGAGGACTTAGCAAATGCGAATGAGGACTTAGCAAATGCGTATGAACAAAAGACTTAGCTATTAAATGCGAATGAACACAAAAACTAACCTGCAGTGCAACTTATGCCATTACTAGTTCCCAATCATCATTCTAACATGAACACAGCTTAGATCTATTAGTCTAACACTTAGAACATCATAAACATTAAACGATCATCAAGAGAATCACATAACATAACTATATCATTATAATCGTCCGTACCATACATGGTAAACCATAACTTGCTTTGAAAATATCAGTTAAATATGCATACCAGCCCCAAATAAGTAGAAAACATTTAAAAGAGGGGATCACCTCTAAGTGCTTTCGAGTAAAACTCCTCCAAACCAGAGAGCAACCTGGAGTTCTAGCACCTAACACACCGAAACAAGCAGCCAACACAAGAAACACATAAGAATCGATCTAGCATCTTGAACACAGCTGAAAACCGAGCAGAAAACACAAGAAAACCTCACCTTCAAGTAGCTCTTCCTCCTCTCCCTCTCTCTAGAAACCGATTGCAGCTTCTTCTTTCTTCAGCGGCTGAGAACAAGATCTGTAAAAGAAGAGGTGTGGGCTGCCATGCTTCTTTTAAATCATATAATGGGCAAGTTTGCCACTTGCACAACTTTAACCCCTTGACTTGGGATATTTCACCTTTCTTTCTTTTTACTCTTCTTTTCTTTTTCTTTTAGTAAATTTTCGGGTGTTACACTGAATCATTGCTCGAGTAGGAGAGGTGGCCTAAAGATTGAAGCTACCCAATGCGTTAAGTGGAATTCACCCAATGTTCCATGTATCTCATTTGAGGAAGTGCTTAGCCGAGGAGGATATGATTGTGCCACTCGAGGACATCAAGGTGGATGAACGGCTCAATTATATGGAGTAGCTACTGGCCATCATTGATAGAAAAGAGAAGAGGCTAAGGAATAAAGTGGTTCCACTTGTGCCAGTACAGTGGAGACACGAGAAAGGGTCCAAGTCTACGTGGGAGACTGAGGAGGAAATGAGATAGCATTACCCCCAGCTGTTCGAAGAGTGACAGGTTTCGGGGACGAAAGCTATATAAGGGGGGTGGACTTGTAACACCTGAAAAATTCAACAAAAAAAAGAAGAGAGAGAGAAAAGAAAATAAGGGAGAAAAGAGTTTTACTTAAAAGCAAGGGGTTAAAAGTGTGCAAGGGGCAAACTTACCCATAATTGGATTCAAAAAGGAGTATGGCAGCTCACACTTCCTTTTCACACACACACTTCGGCTGGAAAGGAAAGAAAGAAGTTCTAAACCGGTTTCTAGAGAGAGAAAGAAGAAGATCTTCAAGAAGGTGAGGTTTCCTAGTGTTTTCTTCTCGGTTTTCAGTGGGTTTGAACCTCTGGATCGATCTTTATGTGTTTTCTTTGTGTTTGGCTTTTGTGTGTTTAAGTTCTAGAACTCCAGGTAGCTCTTGGGTTTGAGGAGTTTTCACTCAAAAGCTGTTAGAGGTGAGTTCTAGATCCCCTCTTTTACATGTTTCTGTTTTTTTGGGGCTGGTATGCATATTAAACTGTTGTTTTATGCACAAACTATATTTTTTCCATGTATGGTACAACTGAAAAATGATGTATGTGTGTTTATGTGACTTCTGTGATGTTGGGTAGATGTTTAGTATATTTTAAGTGTGTAGTATGTTAGATCTATGCTAAGTGTAAGTTAGAATGATGTTTGGGAACTAAAAAATACGTATGATGCATTGCAGGTGATAATTATGGTGTCCGTTGTGGAGACTTAGGATTTGCATGGTGTCCGCGGCGGACTTGGTACGTTCACTGTGGACACTTAGAAATATTATGTATGTGTCCGCTATGGACACTTAGAAATATTATACATGTGTCCGCTGTGGACTTTATACGTCCGCTATGGACACTTAGAAAAATTGTGCATGTTGTCTGTTGTGGACTTTACACGTCCGCTATGGACACTTAGACAAATTTTGCATTCTGTTCGCTGTGGACTTTACACATCCGTTGTGAACATTTAGGAACTTTTATGATTGTTCGCTGTGGATTTGTTCATCCGCTGTGGACTTTGTTCATCCGCTGTGGACATTTGGTAAATTTTATGAACGGTCCGCTGTGGACTTTGTTCATCCGCTGTGGACACTTAGTAAATTTTATGAACTGTTCACTGTGGACTTTGTTCATCCGCTATGGATACTTAGAATATTTTTGCCATACGCTGTTGACGTTGGCTGTCCGCTGTGGACTTTGGCTGTCCGCTGTGGACACTTAAAAATTTTAAACCATCCGCTGTATGTTTGTTCATGCGCTGTAGACACTTATAATTTTTCTGAAATTTTGGGAAATAGAATTTAGTGTTAAGTCTTGATGTTTTATGGTGGTTTATGCCTGTTGATGTTATGTATGCTTGAGGGTTGTTGTTGATGTTCCATATTATGTATTATAATGTGACTTTACGTGATGTGATATGTGCTTATGTACGTAAAGTATTATTGTAATGAAAGTGAAAGATAAAGATAATGAAAAGTGGAACGTAATGAATGAATTAAAGTCTTGCAAGCATATTAAAAGGGTTCACAACTCATTATGGGTTGCCACCTCGACAGTGTGCTGTGTGCACACAAAAAGGTCAGTCTTCGTGACTGATGGAAACATACAAAACGGGATCCTTGCCACTTGACCCCAAGACTGTAGTCACTTTGTGCACTAATGATGGGGCATAGCATATGGCAGGATCTAGATAGAAGTGAAAGATAAAAAGTATGAAACGAACGATTATGAATGATGATGAAAAGTAATAAATAATTATTATCAAGATGTATGTATGATGTGTGGTCACTAACAAAAGTAAAGGAAATGTTTTTATTAAAAGTAGAGTATTTTATTATATAAACTAGAACTCATTTAGCGTCGCTGACTTTTTATATGCATATCAATTGGCAGGTAATCGATGATGCTGAGGAGGTGCAGGCATGGATGCATAAGCTACTGGGGATGATTCGAGTCTGGCATCCATATTTTGAAGTGTCAATGTATTAATACAATTTTTGGGTTGTAAATGAAATGATATGATAATTTGACATGTTTTTATTTATTAATGAAAAGTTAAATTTCCGCTGCAAAATGAGGTGTTTTATATTATTTATACGATGATTGACCAACTGTAAACGTCTCAAGAATGGGGCCTTACATGGGAATAGGTCTGGGTAACTCAAACATTTGATATTCATAGAGGTTACTTTGAGTTTCTGTTCCAGCTGAAACATTCTCACAAGATGGTTTAGAATAGTTTGGAAACAATTCTAGATTGAAGATATGATCAGGGCCATTCCCTCTAACACAAGGTGTGTGCTCATTGACAACAATGTTGGATGATTCCTCAAATTGTTGATTTTTAATGTTATACACTCTATAAGAAATAGAGGTTGAGGAATATCCAACAAAGATAGCATCATCCGACTTTTTAGCAAATTTTGCTACATTGTCTTTTGTGTTAAGTATGGTACACCTGCTGCTAAAGGACCTAAGAAAGCCAATGAACGGTGGCTTCTTGTTCCATAACTCATAAGGGGTCTTTCCATGGGGCTTAACAATGAGAACCCTGTTCTGCACACAGCATGCAGTCCTGACTGCCTCTGCCCAGAAAGTTAGAGGCAACTTTGAATCAGCTAACATAGTTCTTGCAGCCTCAATAAGTGTCCTGTTTCTCCTCTCAGTAACACCATTCTGTTAAGGAGTTCTAGGAGCATTATATTGTCTGATAATCCCTTTTGAGTTACAAAATGAGTCAAGAACTTGATTTTTAAACTCAGTCCCTTGATCACTTCTAATGATTTTTACCTTTTGATCCTTTTTATTTTCAATTTTAAGAATAAAAGATTTTAAAGTTTCAGTCTTTTCATCTTTAGTTCTTAAAAACAATACCCATGTAAATCTTGTAAAATCATCAACAATCACAAGACAATATGATTTCCTTCCAATGCTCATTATACTTGTGGGACCAAAAATATCCATGTGCAATAAGTGTAATGGAGTGGTGATGGATTTAACATCTTTGGATTTATGAGAAACCTTGTGTTGCTTTCCTTTTAGGCAAGCAACACAGTTATCTTTACAAAAAAACTCCTTTTTAGGAACACTATGTACCAAATTATTTTAAACCAGCTTATTCATGGTTTTAAAATTAACATGGTACATTCTTTTATGCCAAAGAGTTGACTCATCACCATTAGCTTTGGAAAGAAAGCATGATACTTCACCCAATGGAGAAGCATTGTTCATATCTAGCTTGTACATATCCCCTTTCCTGGGAGATCTAAGAAGCACTAATTCCTGAGGAATTGTCATCCCGGGTTTGAGGATAATGCACTCATGTTCTGTGAAAAGAATTTGGTGCTTTTGATCACAGAATCAAGAAACACTCAAGAGATTATGCTCAAGTTGTTTGACAAAATTTACTTTGTCAATGTTTAACTTACCATTGGATACACTACCTCTACCAGAAATGTATCCTCCGGTTTCACCTCCAAACTGAACAGGACCTCCATCAAAATGCTCAAATTGTTGTAGGAGAGATCTGTTCCCTGTCAGGTGCCTGGAGCATCCACTGTCCACAATCCAGACATTTCCATTCTTGTCATGTGGATGTCCCCGCACATAAGGTGAAATGATTAGTTATTATTAGAAACCCAAGCCTTGTTGGTCTTGGGTTCTTCCAATGTAGATGATATAACTAAACCAAATTGTATACAAGTGGGATCAATTATAGTTTGTGAAGAAGAGGTTTGGGCTGCAATACCTTTTCTGGTCTTCCATTCCATCCTATGGTTGACCAGTGTTGATGAGCTTAAGGAGGCTTATGCAACATGACTTGCTTCCAAGGTTTCTTTCTTTTTGGAAGAAGTTTTCACCACCTTTTCTTCCGAAGCAGTCTTTTTCTTGGAAGGTTTCAAGGAAATCTTTTTGTTTCTTTGTTTGTTCTTTAGCTTGTCTTTTGAAGCTATTTTCCTTTTGGAAGAATGAGTTTCTTCCGAAAGCAACTTGGCTTTTGGAAAAAAGCTTTCCTTTTCTAGCACTTAGACCATATAGTAAGGTCCAAATGTGAAACCATCCTTGACTCCTTCTTTCTTAACATTGGTTGCATAATGTATGCTTGCTGGATTGTAGTAACAATCTTTAGCCATGTGGTTATGCAGACCATAGATTATGCACTCAATGTTATTCTTGGTGGGACATGTGGATTGTTGTTTCTTGCACTTCTTCTCTTCTTCAACAGCCTTTCCCTTTAATTTCTGATCCTTCAGCTGGATAGGAGTGCTGGTACTACACTCCTTTCCTGAATCAGAACTTCCAACCACTTGGAATCCAGCTGAGACGAATACACCCTTTTGCCTTGGGTCTGTCTTCATCTTAGTCTCAGCCACCTTTTTGGCAGTTTTTCTACTTCCCTGATCTGGTTCTTTCTGGCTTTGGTGGTCAAAGATTTATCAACTGTGGAGATGAGGTTTTCTACCTTATCCTTCCCTGTGGTGGTTTCCATTATTGCATCATTCTTCAGCTCACTAGGTAGTGGGTCAGTAGTTGGAACCTCTTGCTTATCAATACCACATCTTGACTATCTAATAGACACAAGAGAGTGTGGTGGAGCAATTTCATTGGATCCCAACCCACTTGTGTTTTGATAGCATACCTTGGAGTGGGAGGATGATGCTATAATGGTGTTGAAGTTATGCTCTTGAATAGCATACTTCTCTGCTTTAGCCTCAGCTATTACTAGCTGGGCTTGAGCTTCAGTCAAATTGGATATTAGATCTTTTATTTGAGTCCTATAGTTGGTATGTTCATGTTTTAAACAGGACACAATTTTCTCGAACTCTTTTATTTTGAGTTTATAGTCAGATTCCGCTCTCTTAAAATCAGATTTTAGGATCTTTAAGGACTCAATATCAGAACTATTTTCCATGTTGTAGTCCTGATACAAATTAACCTTAGCAATACAGGCTGGGGTATAGAGATGTTCATATACCTTGCTGTCTTTAGTTCCAGCCATGAGAGCTTGAGCAGGGGTGACATCTTGCACCATAAAGCTCCAGTCAACCTCTTGAGCAACAGCTGTAGTTTGCGGCTCAGTGGGTTTGGTTGCAGCCTTTGAGGTAGCAGGATGTTGGGAGGCTTGAGCTGCTCCAGGATTAGATCTTGGAGCTTTACATTTCCTAGCAAAGTGACCAAGCTGGTTACAGTTGTAGCATTTGGCCTTGCTCTTATCAAACCAGAATTTGCTGTTAGTTGGGTTCTGAGGAAACTGCCTTCTGGTTCTTTTAAAGAACTTCTTTGCTCTGTAGGTTAAATGAGCCATTTGCTGGAAAATGTCCATATATTCAACATCATCTGGGCTGAAACACTCTAGATCATCAAAACAGAATTGAAAATCTCCAAAGTGTTCACTCCCTGAAATAAAAGCACAACTATCCTGGAAGGGAGTGTGTTGAGCCTGTTGAGACCTGGGTGTCTTAGGAAAAGTGATGCATGGCCCAGAAGAGGATGATAGCTGTTGGGGGTAGTTCATGTACAACTGAGGCTGGGGAGTTCTTGATCCTTCTACAACATGTAGAGTATTGTTGACTGCAGGATTTGAGGGTCTGTTCATCTGGTGGCTCTTCTGAGTCTCCATCTCCATACGTTATCCATCAAGGATTCCATACAGTTCAGTCATAGTAAGATTGTTGAGATTTTCAGTTCTCTTGATTGAGATACAGTAAAAAGTCCACTCACGAGAAAGTGCACTCATGAATTTTCTGACTATGTCTCTTTTCTCAAGAACAACTCCCATAGTCTGAAGAGAGGTGATCAAGTCCATATACCTAAAGTATTATTGTCTCAAGGTCTCACCAACAACATAAGTAAAGTTCTCAAACTTCTACTTTAGCATATCTTTCTCAAGTACATCAGCTTCAAAGCATCAAATAGTTCTTTGGCAGTCTCACATTGCTTAAAGCCTACCATTATGGAGTTTGGTATAGCAGTAAGCAACATGGTCATGGCTTTGCAGTCAATGTCCATTCTTTTGAAGTCTTCATCAGAGTAGTCTTCAACAGCTTTCTCAATCATGGCGCCATTACCAGCCGGGTCCGCCACCTTTGGCTTGTAAGGACCTTGAGTGACAGATCTCCACATGCGGTTGTCCTGATACTTGATAAAACCTTCAATACATTTGCACCAGGTTCTAAAATCATTAGGGGTGATGATAGGAGCCTTGGTCATGGTCCCCATTTCAGACTCAAAATTTTTTGGTTAAGAGCCATTTGAGTGAAGTGAGTAAGTATGAAGAAACAAGGGTGATTTGGGATGGTTAGATCTCATAATCAAGAGCCTAAAAAGCTCTGATACCAATTGCAGGATCGGTGTTGGTCTCTCAACATAAGTTTTATCTCACAAACTCACTAAGTCTCACTCGGTTGATGAAGCAGAATCTCTAACTAAGTTGACAATAATATAATAAGTTAATGAACACAAGAATGGTTTTCAAGATACTTGTATATATTACTTCTCAACTTAGTATCACAAGACTCTTACAAGCATGGTTACTCAAGTTACAATGAGAAACTATATATACTACTATCTACAGTCGGTTATACTTGGAAAACCAATTGAAATTTACCACTAAACAAATACTACATAGCTAGAAGTAAAGTATATAAGATAAAATAATATCCTAGATTAGGTAGTCATGACAGGTCCATGACTTACCTTTTGTCACCAACTAAGTATGATAACTGTACTAAATGATAAAGGTGAACAGTGGATTAAAGTATGGTCAACTACATGGGCGTGGGAAAGCGCCATGCAGTGTATCAGAGTTGTCAGCGGATGTTAGATAGCCCATACTTATGTCCACTGGATCATAGTTGATTCTTCCGAAGTCAAAATGGCTTCGAAAGAATAAGTTCTTCCGAGGTCATTTATACTTCAGAAGAATCAACTTCTTTCGAGTCTTCTGCAAGTCTTCATGACTTCATTCTTCGGAAGACTTTGTCTTGGATCTTCTAAGTGTGAATGCTTCGGAAGGAAAACTACTTGGTCTCGAAAGATTTGGTTCTACCTTCGGAATTGCTTCATATACGTCGGAAGGAAAACTACTTAGTCTCGGAAGACTTAGTTTTCCTTCGGAAGTTCTTCATACTTAAGCTTCGAAAGATCTTCAACTTGTCTTCGGAAGAGCAGCTTTTCTTCGGAAGACTTCTTCAGTTGTACTTCAAAATACTCTAAGTGTTGTTTTGGTTGCACCAGCCTCATATGATCCAACAATATCCCAAGTTGATAATGTTTGTACCATCACCTTCTGAATGTTCATCTTGGTCAGATTCTAAGAGTTCTTCTTTATCAGATTGTTCAGGATTGTCTCATCTCTTCTTATTATTTCGGCAGTCGTAGTGATTACCACTTCACCTTCCGATTGATATGATTGAGTTTATGTTGGAGATTCAACTGCTTGAGGAGCTTGTTGGACTAATGGAGATACATGCTCAGCAGCTTGAATGGTAGGAAGAGATGATTGTGGTCGAGTGTTGGGTGTAGGATCGGTGGATGGGGTGGCTTCTGTAGCTTTAGACTCTTTTATTTTTCTTCTTTGTTTTGAAGCATGCTTTGACTTTTCTAGATATGGTTTGTAAATCCTGATCAGCACCTTCTCTACTTCTTTTGCCTTAGAGTCATGGTTAATGTTCCTTAGCCTTAGTCTAGTCAGGTCAGTTATCTCAAATCTTTTTGAAGCACACAAGTTGATTCTTTAAGTAAGCTACCCTTCCGGCTGCTAATCTAGTGATAAAGTATGTATCTTTGTTTTGATCGTATTCCCACTCCAATATTGGATCATATGCTGATAGTGGAGTTTCAAGGATCTCTTCACCAGCTTCAGATTTGACTAAGGATAACACCTTTTGGAGTAGAATCTTAGACACTTCATTTCTACATCCAAAGATACTAAGGTACTTAGCAGTTTGCTCTAAGATGTCAAGATGCAGATCAAGTATCTAATTCTCATGATCATAGTATATGATCTCTCTATTTGCCTTCTTGACTGCAAATTTCTTCATTTGGGCTGCATACCCAGCACCCAAAACCTCCTCTTCCACTTTAGGATCAATCACCCTTGCTTTGACTATTCTTTTAGGATCAACTTTCTTTTTTTGCAAGGACTGATGAAATGGGTTGATCATCATCAGATGCAGTTGAGTCAGAATCGGGAAATGCTGGATGGTCAGTCGACAGATGGGAAAACCTTTGAATAGTTTTCTTAGTCCTTGTTTTGTTCTCTTTTCCATTGCTCTCTAGCTTTTTCATACTTTTGGAGCTCTCCAGCTTCAACCCTTTTTTTTATTTCTCTGATATTTAGATTAAGAGTAGACATACTTATTGGTCCTACCTGTTTGCTAGAGAAACCATAGTACCTTAAGTACATCTTCATTTGTTTTTGTCTTTAAACTTCTGTCTGAGTCTTTCTACTTGTTTTCTCTTTGATTTAGCCCTTTTTCTTCTAACCAACTCTACTTGATTTCTCCATCTCAGTATGAGTTACGGCTATTAGTTTTGATTTCATCTCAGCAAGACTCCATTCCATGACCTTATCAAAACCGAATCCTTTCAACTCAAGTTGAGCTGCCAGGATGCATTTTTCTTGATCTTTTTCCTTCTTTTTCTAAGAGGAGACCATTTGTATGAATTCAGCAATTATGGACACAAGAGCTACTTGAGCGGTTGTCCTTTGATGAGAACTTTTAGCAGTCTGCCTGGGTAACTTCAATTTCACTCTCTTGACAGCTTTGACTTTCTTTATGGATGAAGCTGTTGATTTAATTCCACTTGTTTCTCCACCATGGTTGATTCTTCTTCTTGCAGATCTGGATTCCTTTGTACTTTGGCCTAGTGCAATGATGTTGTTCTTTACAGAAGATTCTTGAGATCTACCAGTCTTAAGAACAATTAACTCATTTTCAACACCCTGTGGATATAGCTCCATCCTCTTAGTCATTAGGAATCTGGCCTTTTTCCCTAAGACTCACTTTCAATTTTTTCTTCAGCAGTCATAGGTCTCTTAAAGGCTGTTTGGCAATTTCTGAATGATTAAGTACTGAACCAATAAGAGGCCTGAACCATTAAGTGCTAAACCATTAAGAGGTCTGAACCATTAAGAGCTAGTATTTCACTTAACTATTCAAAGGAAAATATCTGACCAATTCAGATAAGAGGTCTTAACTATTCAGCATTAGTATAATGCTTAACCATTCAGAGGCAAATGTCCAAACCATTCAGACATTTGCTCGAGATACAAACAGTCTGAATCATTAAGTGCTGAACTATTCAAACATTTGAAACCATTAAGAGGCTGAAACAAACAGCCCCTTACCTTTGTTTGAGGTAGAGATTACAGTATGTTTGATTGTTAAAGGTTCGATAGATACACCTGATGCCTCACCAGCTAATTTGGGATCATCGGCAGTTGTCTAAACTCTCTCAGCATCCTTGGCGACTTCTGGGCCATCTATTTTCACATTCACCACAAAGCTAACTGGGGTTTCAGTTTCAATATCTGGTTGACCAAATATCACCTCAGCTGATTTCTTGAGTTCAGACTCAGGTATGTCCTTGTAAACTTTATGAAGTTGGCTTTCTTCTTCTTCAAGAGTCACCCTATGTCTTTCCATATCATCTTCTATGATCTGGGTTCCTCTTATGTAAACTATCATCCTCCTTGTTGAGTCTTTTGCTGAAAAAGCCTCTTGTCTAGCTGTTTTGGTAGTTGCATCAGCAGCTGATTTCTTCAACTCTTCTGTAGCTTCCGATAGCACTCTTAGTAGCGGAGCTTTTTCTTCAGTAGATACCTTGAGAGTGGATTCAAGTCCTAGCATTAGTTCTCTATTTGATGGTTTCTCATCAGTTCTTTTCCTTTTAATAGCGAGAAAAGAAATGCCGGATCTTCTTAATTCAGCCATTATTTTCTTTCCAAGTTGAACCATTTGTTTCATTCTTTTCATTGCTCTTTTGGCTTTCATTTTCTTCTCCTCCGAGCTGTCATATTCATATATCTCTAGTAGATCATTCATCTTGACTTCAACTTCTAATAGAGGTTCATAGTCTTCATTCAATCTTGAAAAAAAATGCAATTGGCTGTGAGAGATTTACAAATTGATCAGCCAAACCTAGAAGAATGTCTTCAGCTTCTTTGGGCACATCTTCTCCTTTTTGGTAACATCGTATGAGATTAGGTTCTTGTGATGCTGAAGAAACTTGGAGGCTGAGGATGTTAGGCTGCTGAAGCTCAATGGTTTCTTAAAAGGATCTAACCTTAAATTCAAGGTTCATTGCCCTAGCAGCTGACTGCTAAAGAGTGTTTAGTTGAAATTCTAAGTAAGCAACTATTGAAGTCTGGTCTTATAGAGTCATGAGTTAAGTTTCCACCTCATGCACTCTATTGGTCGAAGCTTTCAGCAGACAATTCTCAAATTTGAGAACCGTGCCTCTTTCAGTATAACTTTGAAGCCTTGCATTTTTCTCTTATAAGACGGTTAATCTTTGGGTAAGCTCAAGGTTATGTGCAGTTAACTTTGAAGCTTTTAGCTGACTTCGGTTTGGCCTTGGGTCGTTTACAAACTGAGCCGGTTCGGCTTGGCTTGTTTATAAACAAACCAATTTCAAGTAAATTATTTTCGAACGAGACACGAGTTGAGAGCTTTTTGAACAGCCCTAAGGTTGGTTGATCACTAACAGCGTAATGGTGGTTTTATTTCCTTTTTCTATATGAAATAGTAATGTAAAATAATTTTAATAGTAAAGGTAAAATATATAGTTCACAGAAATTAACTTATGAGTGTCAAATAGGTAAGGATGGAACCATAACAAATATTAAACGAAAAGGGCTACAAGTTTAATTATTGAATTTAACGAACGATACATACAACTTATGTAGTTACCTCAAATCTTTAAATTCAACAAATTATCATTATTAATAATAAAATTACTAGAGTGAAAGAAACTAATTATATAATAGAAATATATCTCCGACATTCACTTATTTGACTATCGGCGGGTTTTTTATATGTGTTGCCATCAGGACTATAAATTTTTATTATACAATTAAAAAGAATAAATAAAATCTTATCATAACCAGAATGTTATACTGGTTTTTTTATCATCGTAATTTTACTGAGTAAACGTAAGATTTAACACCCGTTGCCATTTAATCTATACTTACTTTTATATAAATGCATTCATCGTTTAATAAATTACTTTTGAATACTAAATAGTTTTCATTTAACCATATAAAACATATTAAGAAAACGAACAAACTTGAATAATATTCTCTAGGTGGTCAAACAATAGGAACCAATAAAATGGCAGTAAATATGATGCAAGGAGAATAATATTCTCTCTGTGGTCAATTATAAGAACCGATAAAATTGCAGTAAATATGATGCAAGGAGAAGTCAATTAGAATGTTTCAACAAAACCAAATAATGGTACCAAATGACAAATACATGACTTCTTCATTACTCCCATTTGACTTGTTCTGGCCCATAGTTTGTACCACTTCTAATAAGACTCCTACATATACACATATACATATATGTGTATGTGTGACAATTGTTTTTCAACATGTACATTCATACATATAACAAGTATTTGCTTTTCTACAATGTCTTCTCTTAGCTACAATGATCTATATCGAATTTTCAAGACGCTCGACCAGGATGCCGACGGCCTTATTAGCTCGCACGAGCTGCAATGGCTTCTCAACACCATGAAAGTGTCATCAAGTGTCAATGAGCTACCATGCTTAACGGGGAAAACCAGTCTTAGTTTTCCCGAGTTTCTAGAGTTTTATAGTATGATCACAAAACAAGAAAAAGAAGGGGAGAATGAATCAGAAAACGATCTTTTCAAGGCGTTTAAAGTGTTTGATAAAAACCGTGATGGGTTCATTTGTGATGAAGAGCTCGAAGAGGCATTGTCGCGATTGGGATTTTGGGACCAGACGGGTCGCATGGATGTGAAGAGCATGATCAAAGCATATGATACCAATAGTGATGGTTTTCTAGATTTCCAGGAGTTTAAGAGGATGATGGCTTAACATATTTCAATTAAAATGTCAATTTCAATTGTTGAATTTTATTTATGTATATCAAACAAATCGAATCAATATATACATTTGGTTAAAAAGCTAACAAATGCACTTGAATCATGCCATAGACTTTATTACATAACAATTAAGAGGTTTGATCTTCATCCCTCACTTCTTCTGGTTTTCCCCGACTCCAAGCGTGTTCTTGACACCCTCATACGCACCCTGAGCCATGTTCGCCACCTGCTCTCCGGTCTGTGATCAACCATCACAAACGAAAAACAAAGACCTCATACGTTATTACAAGAAAACTTGCATACTATTGCTCACCCGACTGGAAAAAAAAAAGTAATATGCATGAAATATATCGACTGAAAATACTAAGAATATCATATTTACCTATTTCATTCTATACAATTTATGATACGAAGATTATACTCCTCTATTTCTTCTTACGATTCAAACCTTTACATTCTAATGCATGTTTTAAGGGAAGGATATGAAAATGAAATATTTAATATTACGATTCTTTTGATAAATATGATCTTATACCAAGTTTTGAGGGGATATATGTGAAAGTATCGCGCTATTACAAGAATGAATGGGTGGTTAACCACAAACCTGCTGGAGGATGCCAGAGGCCTCTTCCTTGCGTTGCTGAGCCTGACCCTGGCTCGTATCAGTAGCATCAGCAGCCTTATCAGCGGCTTGGTTGGCTGTGTCTTTCACAGCACCCACTGCATTTTCGGCTTTAGCCTGCATCAAATCAAACATGTTAACAAACTTAATGAAATTAAGATCATATTTGTGTATGTGTGTTGATATACCTCAGCTTTGCCTTGCATTTCTCCTGCACTCATGCTGTTCGACATGTTTAGATGTGTTTTTGGTAATTGGGGATTGTAATGATGGGTTATATATGTTGAGGTATATATGGTGATTACACGTAAATATCGGTGTTAATCATGGTTTTCCTGACTTTGAATTGGGTTTTTCCCTTGTTATACTCCTATCCATAGATTTTGTATTGTTTTCAAAATTCAAACAATATAGACAAGTCATTCTAGCTTTGGAGTAGAGAAGTGGGGTGGACATACCAAGGGGCGAGGGGTAGCCCTGGCTACCACTCAACTATCGTTCTAAAGTGTAACCGTTTTATGTAGAGAGATACCCTGAGCAAAAATTTGGATACTCTTTATTTTTTTTTAATCCAACACCTCACCTCAAAATTTAATTAAAAGCCCAGGTTAATATCATTAGACCAAAATTTTATTAAACCCACAAAAAATTATTAAAATTCAAAAGCCTAAACTTCAGGATTTAAGAATCGACCTAGCAAAGCAGAGTAGTTATCGCTGCCATTGGTATGTCCGCTCCTGGCAACCAACCCACCTGTGCTTGAAACATAACGAACACCAGGTGTTGGCCGCTCATCACCACTAGTCCACCTCCGCCGCTCAAATAAGATATTCTTCTTTTTTTGTTAGTTCGTTCACTTTTGATTTTAGATTTTTAAGGTTTATGAAATTGCAAGCAATTGTTCAAATTGTATTTTTCTTAACATAGGAGGGACGAAATTGGACTTTGGGTTAGGGTTTAGTTTCTAATTATATGTGTAATTGTGTATTTGGTTATAGTTTACAGTTTGTTTGTTATAAAATTCGGAGATTTGAAACTTGTAAGATGAAACCGCATTCGAAACATGTTCTTGTTAGCCATTTTTTTTAAAATATAATTTCAATAGAATGGTGACATTGACGAAAGTCTAGATATTGCTAATGATATGCCAAAAAAAAAATGATAATACTGGTCCTAATATTCTTTCAACTTCAATTCCTTTAATATCAAATACAATCAATTTGAATGATCTTTCTTTGGATCACTCTGATAGACCACCTATTACTAGTGATCACCCTAATCAAATAGATGACATAAAAAGACATTATCTTGCTAAAAAGGTTTTCTAACGACGAAGCCATAAATTTCCACTCAAAGACAATTTTGGTAAGAAGAGACGTTTTGTTGTGGAATGATTTAATAAATATTTATGGTTAGAGTATAGTACTAAAGTAAACAAAACATATCGCTTGTGTAGTTACATGTTTAAAGAAACCCTTTGTACTTTTGGTGGAAGAAGTACTTATTCAACAAAATGCTTTTGTAGGTAAAGTGGGTACCTTAAAAGAACATGTGGAGTTAATTGACGGTTAGCATAATAAGTCGGTGTAATAATGTGACAATCTCTTAAAACAAAAGTGATCCATTCATGTGGCACGTAATAAGTTAAGTGAAAGAAGAAAAGATTACAAATTGGTTAAGATTAATGGTCCCTTCATAGTGAAAGATTCTTGTTAGAAAAGTGTTTCCCATTTCGTGATCATGATGAATTAGAAAAATAATATTCCAAGGGTCTCTTTCTTTCAGTTTTAAAGTTGATTACTGATAATAACCTGGATATTGGTAAGCACACATTAGATAATGCTTTGAAAAATAATAAATTAACAACTACATCAATACTAAAAGAGATTATTTAATGTTTTACGAAAGAAGTAATCAAAATTATTTGCAAAGAAATTAAAGATGATATGTTTGGGTTGTTAGTAGATGAGTCTAGTGATATATCTTTAAAAGAACATATGATTGTAGTTGTGAGATATGTTGGTAAACTCAAAGTTGCTAAAGAGAGTTTAATTGGAATTGTTAATGTGAAAGTTACATCTTCCTCAACTCTTTGAATAAGCCATTGTATTTTTATTAGCAAATAACCATTTGAGCATAGATAAAGTAAGTAATAAATTTCATACTTTCATTACATAGAGTTTATAGAATTTATTTGATTTATCTTATAGTTTATTTTTGCTAAAACACATAAGGAGATCAAGGTTATAATGGTACAAGCAACATGCAAGAAGAGTTTAATGGTTTAACAATTTTGAGTTCAAGAGATAATCCATTAGCATATTACATATATTGTTTTGCTCATCAGTTAATGATTGTAGTTGTTGTAGAAAAGACATCCCAGTGTTACAACTATTTATGAATACATATCCATAGTTGTTAACATGGTTTCGACGAAAAAAAAAACATAGGGTGAAAGAAGGAATCCTTGAAGATGAAATTAATCAAGACCGGAAAAAAAACTACACCAAGAGGTTTCCCTTTTATGAGCTGGAGGTATAGGATGGACTTTCATCATGAAACAATCATTAGTTTGCTTAAATTGTTTTTGAAAGTTGTTGATATGCATGCTTCGTTATGTTAGAGAAGAAGGATGGCACTCAACAACATTCTAATGTATTCTATCATAATGTACAAACTTAAATTTCTTTTTCATGTATACTTGATGGAAGATGTTTAAAGGCCATACAAATGCTCTCTTCGGAACATCTTCAATAAAAAAAAGTCAAGACTTATTAAAAGTGGCTATGTTGATAAACGAAACAGAATGAGCATTGAATGCTTTAAGATAAAACGGATTTGCTTGAATGTTAAAAAAACACTACTAGAAAATATATCTTTAATAACACGCAATGCGTGTCATAAAAGGGTATAGATGATACGCAAAAGCATGTCAAGGAAGCCCTTGTCATAAATGAAGATGACACGCATATGTATGTCATCTGTTTATGACACACATTCTTGACACACCTTTATGACACGCAATGCATGTCAAGGATTTTCCTGTCATAAATAAAAAAGATACACATTTGTTTGTCGTAAATACGTGTTATTGTTTTAAATATATTACCCATGGCCATTTTAAACATACAATTAGCCATTTGAATGCCAGTCATAACTGTTTTATAACAAAATAAATAATATATATTTCAAGACAGCATTATTCCATACAATATTTCATAAAATGTAAGTAACATCTCAAAGTTAAAAACATTCAATTCTAAGTTTGATACAAAATATCAATGAAAAATTAAATTTGTGACAAAAGATGATCATTCTTTAAGGATTTCATCAATATCTGTGTACTCATCTTTCATTCACCCAACCTAAAAATGAAAAAAAAAAATAGAACTATATAAACTTGGAGTTTAACAAATTCAATTAAACACAAATAAGCTTATATTCAAATTTTCAACTCCTTCATCAACCATAAAAATAAATTTTAAAGTTCATGTGATGCAATATATAGAGTTTCGATATACTTATGCTACTTGAGGGCTTGACAAATTCTTAGCATCTAAAGACTTAACTGAGAAGAGAGGTTATATCTAAAGACTTAAAAGAATTAGCAACTTGAAATATATAGAGTTAGATCTAAATTTAGCCTATTTATTAGTTTGATAAGATAGTCAACTATTAAAAACACATAAACATAACTAGGTTATGGAATATCAACAGCCCATTATTTCAAATACTTACTAATTAACTTCAAAACATATTACTTTTTAACCTAGATTGAAAATGCAGTACTAAGATAACAAATTCATCTCAATTAGAACAAAAAGAAACCAATAATACTTCAACAGATTCTGTATCTAGAAACAATTTATAAAACATATATTTTTTTAATCAATGAGATTCCTAATGAATAGAACATGATTAACAATAACTAAAACATATTTCCTAGAACAAAAGACTCCAAGATGAGAAAAATGTGAACCTGAACCAACATATCAAAGTCAAAATACTAGTCGCTCAAGTAGAGTAACAATTCATCTAGGTTGATAGAAAACATGAATACTAGTAGCTCAACATATTAAAGCCATAAACCAACAAAGGCCCTTGCAAAGATGTAACATACAAGTTATCGATAAATCTTAATATTTCATTGAGAAAACCATACCAGGTTACATGTTTTCTTTCGTGTTGTAACATCTAAATATACACACATATAACCAAATGTGAAGTCCCTAAAAAAATATAGTATGTGTCATATAATTACATTCTTAACAAATAAGATGCTTACAAAATAAGATGTACAAATATGACAATTTGATGAAACATTTGTTGCTATGTTCATTTAAGATTTAGTTTTACAAAAAAATTCCGTATTCAATTTATCTTAGACATGGTCTATGATGACAATCACGAAACCATTCACATAAACATAAGATCCATATATACATTTAAGGATGAGCAAACAAGGTATACCAAGTATACAAAACAACCTTTAATCATTATAGGATCTGTACAAATAACACTTAAATCATCTAATATATACATCAATGAATACATTAGACGAACTCAAGAATGCTTCCATGTCCCACAAATGTGTTAATTTCAGGATGCATAATGGCACTGAACAAGTATGACCCGCTCCAAATTGAAACCGTAACCTCTCTTTTCAGGCAAGAACATGAGCATCTCAAATGCACTAGATGTGATCTCGATAACGCCTCCACTTCTAGATCCAATGAAACCAATAATAAGATGGTGACTCAAAATAAGAGTATTGATTTTACTATGAAGAAATCAGACATCGAACTCAAGAAAAATGGCTGATATCGACTAATAAAGCAACAAGAAGACTAACCAGTAAGCAAGGAGGTATCAACAACTCCGTATACGAGCAAGAAGCATAGTGAGAATCCAACTTTATCCTCCTCAGATTATTCCCCAGGTCTAATTCGAATCAAACCAGAAGAATGCTTTCATGAAAAAAAACAATACTAAGATGTTAGATATGATAGAAAGTTATGTTAACCCAATAAACCAAAAGAAAGCCATTACTAATCGACATAATTTTGAAGTGGAAGTTTTAATATGGTTTGGGATATGCAAATTAAAGAATTAAGAAAGCAATCCAATAAGATAACAACTACAAAGTCACAAATGGCTAAAAAAATATAAGAGAAATGAACCTCCATAGTTGATCTTTATTTGAATCTGGCTACTCCAACTTTTTAAAATGCAAATATAACGGTGTACTCAAATTGAAATGATACATTATAACTAGCTAAAATAATGTAACTAAGTTGTCGAAATCCAACAATGTTTCTAAACTAGTAACAATACATTAAAACAATTATAACAATACGCCTAACATACGCTGCTACCTTCGTCAGGTCCCGCATATGAACGAATTGTATCCTGCAAAACATGAATGCATCAACCAAATTGAGACATGAGTGAACAACTAGTAGTTACCAATTGAATATGTTTTGACATAATAAACTCCACCTTAAGTTTCTCATTTTCAGCAGTAGTCTTATCAACCATCTCCTTCCTTGAAGCATATGCTTCCACAAGTTCTTTTTTTGCAGCCTCACGTGCCTTAAGAACGAATTCTAAAATTTGATGGGGTTGCACTTGCAGCATCTCTTTCAAAAGAAACTGCCATTTACAGTTTCTTGATCTTTAGTTTCTTCCTACAAAAGTTATAAGGGTAAGAATCACACACACAAAATGATAGTGAAATTAACAGAAGTGAACACAAAATTACTAGAATTAATACAGTTAAATCCGCTTAAAAACTTACGCTAATGCGCCTCGCTAGGCTCAATCGCTAGGTTAACACTTCAACTTCATTTTCCAGTTTAAATCTGGCTGGTGGTTGTAAAATACAATCCAATGCAGTCTGCAGAGAAGAATGAATTTTTAAGCTTTGTTATTAAGGTACCTATGTTCATTCTGTTCCCATTCAACTTAGATTCCAAGGATATGTTCTCGTTATTTCTAGAAAGCGTAAAGAAGCAGCGCTAGCTGCTCATGAGTTACTCTATATCGGCTTGCTAAAAGTTTAAACCAAACTATGCTTAAACAAGCTCTTGTCTGAACATAAGTTCATTTAATAAATAAGCCCCAACCCGAGCTTTGGTTATCAAGCTCAAGTAAACTCACCCCATTATTTATATAACTTTATTTAATATATTAAATATATGTTATCATAATTATTATTATTATATATTGAAATATGAGATGAATAATCAAATAATATATATTACGTTATATAAAAAAATTATAAATATACATACATACATACATACATATATATATATATATATATATATATATATATATATATATATATGTATAATAAATACAAATGCATATAAATTAAATAACTAATGAGTTATAAACAAGTCAAGTTCGAGCTTAAAAAACGGCTCACGAGGGAAGCTCAAGATTTAGATTTATAGCTCAAAACGAGCCATGCTCAGCCAGTTCGACTCGCTTACACCCTTAGTTTTTATTTTTAAAACAACTTTTAGCGGAAACCTAACTATGAAGTATATAGTTACCTGTTTAAGCTTTCTTATTTCTTTGCGTGCCATTCTAGCTCTCCAGAAAGACTGACTCACTATTGTTGCTTCTTTCAACTTACAATAACGATGACGGGCCAGATATTGTCGGCATTGTTTCTGCAAGTTATTCACAGGGTAGCTTAAAGGAGAGTGAAATAAAGTAATCTCTCTAGGCCCTAATTGTTTATGTTCATAGAGAGTGACGTTATTGGACTTATTTACATAATAACTGATAGCAATAACAAAATATGAAAAGCTTGGTAAATGTCAGTTCTCAGATTTCTATCACAGACTCTCAGTAACCTGAATGATGACGGCTGCTGTCTCACGCTTTTTATAGCGATGTTCATTTCGTGCAGCCATTCCACTTTAAATTTTGATCCAAATAGCCTCCATAACTCCCTGATGGCATGAATCAAACATGTCTGATTGTTTGTATAATAGTGGATATAGATAGATCCAAGGTGTATAAACTTACACCACACGGTAGTCGTTGCAGTATATTTTGTATTTCAAAGATAGAAGGCTTTAAAAGACTCTTCGGTTTAACACAACGAATGAAATGCGGCTTTAGGTCACCAAGTGTCTCAAGCAATGCTTGTATACGTAATTGTTGCTGCAAACAAGACCAAGTAGAAACTGAAGTGAAATCTGATGTATACCTTAAACCTAGAACCTATTAATGAGAAATTTGATGTCTTAGATGACTCTTCTTGTTGATATGTGACCTGAAATCATTATATTGTAAAAAAAAGGTTATCATTGGATTTTGCAGATCTTTAAATTTAGTAATTAATATATGTGGAAGTAAATTAAATTATGTACCTCTTCAGCATGGGCTTCTCCTGCACTTATATCGTTGAACATGTTTAGATGTGTTGTTGGTGAATGGTGATTGTAATGGTATAAATGTTGATGTCGTAGGGGTTGAACCTAGAGGCTCGGGAAATCAAATCAAGATGAAGAAGATCAAGTCGTGCGAATAGTTAGAGTTGTCACGCGATAACTTGCTTCTCGTGCGAAAACCTGTTGATCGCACGAGAACTTGTTAGTCGCGCGAGAACTTCATAGAATAGTATAAATAAGTTTTGTAATGCATTTCAGGAGCTTTTGTCATTTTCCTGATTTCATTCGTATTGTAATAGTTTCTAAGTCAGAGAGCAATACAATCAAAGTTTATTTATATTTGTGTTTGTGTTCTTCAATTACTATTCAATCCTATTCCGTGATGTCAACATTCCGCATTTTCATCACGAGATCAATCATTGTAACGTGTTGATCCTTACAATTGGTATCAGAGCAAGGTGTGCTCTTGATCGATTGAATCAAAGGTTGATTAGTTCTTATTGAAGTGTTCACGAGATCCGATTTGAAGATCATTGAAGATTTACTGAATTCATGGCTTAGTTGATCACTTTTGAAGACCTAAAGAGATGTTATGATGTTCATTTGAAGATTTGACTTGTTTTGCTGATCAATTGAGCTTAATTCAATCAATTAGAGACAATTAGGATCATAACCGAACCTAAAATCACTAATTGAAAGATTAAACAGTTAATTTTGAACATATTGGTGTTTGATTGAAGGCTGGAATTGTCGAAATTGACTGAGTTTGATCAGGCGAAAAGTTAATTTTCGCACGCAAAAAGTTGTTGTTAGCACGAGAAGTGGAGTTTTCGTAAAAGTTTGTTGAAATTCTGTTATAGAAAGATTCCTTTCGCGCGAAAACTTAAACATTTCGCAAAATTCAGTTACAGAACTTACTACGCGAGAAGTTTGTACGAAAACTTGTGCGATTAGTTTTCCTGAAGACTATTCGCACGAGAACTGTATCATTCGCGTGAGAACTCCAGATTTGAAGTTTTTCTTTCAGTTTAAATCCAATTCTTCTCAATGGCAAACTTGAAGCATATCACTGCCACTCTTAATCTCGATAATGAGATCGGAACAAGCACGAAGCCTCCTTGAGTTCTCAGCGAAGAAGACTATCCGGACTAGGTCTATCGCTTTAAGAACCATGTCATTTATACTAATCCAGGATGATGAGATCTATCAAACAGGGTCCCTATATCCCGATATACATAAATGACAAAGGAGACTTAGTGCCGAATCCTGAACACCTTTGGGAGGAAGAGGATATGAAAAAGATGGAGCTCGATGATAAGGCGTATGTTGCCATCACAATGGCACTTATCACTTAAATAGCTTAGAAATTTAAGGATTACAGGAAGGCAAAGGATCTATGGGATGCTTTTGAAGACCAAATTATGGGGAACAAAGACATGAGGGAAAGCCAGAAGGATATGCTTAACCAAGAGTTCAACATGTTCAATCATATTCTTGGTGAGACATTGGAGGCTCAAATGTCTAGGTTCGTGAAGCTTATCACCAAGATGAAAAATGCTGGAATCACACTAGAAAACATCTCAGTGAACAAAAAGCTGTTAAATTCCTTGCCTTACAGCTGGAATAACAACTGCATTACGATTAAACGAAACAAGGATTTGTTCACCGTATCCCTTAATGATCTGATTTCAACTATCAAATCTTATGACATGGATGATAAGCAGAGGGCTGTTAACTATATCAACACGATGGGAGCTGAAGCATCGGTATTATATGCCAAGATGGCTAGTAATCCAAATTACTATGTCAGCTACTCTCAATTATGTCAGCAACAACAATCAGTAACTCCTGCTTATCAAACTATCAAAGATTCATCCTTGCCTCAATTCTAATCTCCTCATCAGAATTCCTACAGAGAAGCTCAAGCTCAAACATAACCTCCAACCTACTCTCAAGGTTAAGCCAATCAACCTACACAACAAGCCTTTATTGTAAACTCTTAACCCAACAGACAAACCATTCAGATTGCTGAAGAGCACCTGGCTCTGTTTACATCGTCCATGAACAGTTATAAAGCTTTTTCTGCTGGAAGACTAAATGCACTAAACATCTTGGTCGATGACTTACAACAAATCAATCCCGATGATGTTGAAGAGAACGATATTAAATATCAAATGGCAATGGTGGTTTATAGAGCATAGAATTTTGCTAGACGAACGGGGAGAAAGGTTTTTGGGCTGAACAACTCAAGCAAAATTGGATTTGATAAGTCAAGCTTGATATGTTATAATTGTGACAAACCTGGCCATTTTACTAGAGAATGTACCGAAGGCAGGTCAAGTCAAACAGAAAATGGGAAGAAAATGGTAATTGTGGAGGTAGAGACAAAAGGAGACAAAGCTAGCTCTTCTAACAACAAAGCACTAGTTTCTCAAACTGATAAAGAATATGACTGGTCAGATCAAATGGAGATACTAGACATCAAGCTTTCCATTACTTTATTGGCAGAGATTCAAAATGTTAAAGAGCATGTTGAAGACAATGTACTAGCTGAGTTCGTATCAGATGATTTGATGAATGGTGTGTTTGAAGAAGAAAAGAAGGTTGAAGTTGAGAAAATTGAGGAGAAAAGAGTTGAAGATGTGAAAGTTAAGGAAGTGCAGGCTAAAAGTGAGATTAATGAAATAGTTGTTGAGACTACTCCAACTCAATCAAACATTGTTAAAGGGAAGATGAATGAGAAACCTAAAAATGCTGTTGAGTTTACTCCGGCATCTGCTTGTGAAGAAAGAGAAAATGTTGTTGAGATCACTCCGATAAAAGAAGCAGAAGAAAAGGTTGTGTGGAAAGAATTCATGGTAAACATCTTACCTGAAGAGAAGAAAAGAGATGAAGAGACGGAAGACGTATTTTCTAATCTTTGTTCAACTACTTGTTCTGAAAAGGTACAAAGATATAGAGTTTACAACGAACGCTTAATCTTAGAAGTTGAAAAACTTCAATATCAAGCTCGTAAATATAAAACTGATGAGAAAATTTTTAAAGAGAAGATAGATGGCTTAAACAAATAGATTTATCAATCAAAATTAAATATTCATGATAAAGATTGTAACATAAAAGATTTAACAACACGTAACAATGAACTATCTTTAGAAATTAATAAACTTAACAGTGAACTCTCATCTGCTAAATTGATTGTTGAAGAATTTGAGTTATCATCAAACATGGTTGAAGGTATAATCAAGTCTCAAATGACACAGGAAATTAATGGTGGTAAAGGTGGAGTTGGTTATTCTAACATTGTACCACCTATTAATCATGATTATACATGCTTGCCTTCATCAATTACAACTCCTGATGAACAGACCTATGGATTAGGTTTTCAACCAAAGTCAGACTTAACACCTCCAGTCATTGTTTCAATGAATGTTGACCCTGTCATAAAAACAAAAATTAAAATTAGTCAAAACAATTTTTTTGCAAAAAGTGTGAAGAAGGACGAGTTCGTTGAAGATTGGGAAAGTGATGATGAATTAGATTTTTAGAAAAATAAAAATTGTATTGAAACATCTTCATGTAATTCATCATCAGTTATTAATGAAATTTGTTCAAAAATGTCTAACAAAGAAAAGAAACTGAAATCAAACATAGATTTTAAGGCCAAAGAAAGAAAACAAGTCGCTACATCCGTATCTGACTTGAAAACTGATTTCAAGAACATATTTGTTTCAAAAGGCAACATTGATAAGGAAGATCATATTTAAAAAAAAAAACAATGCCAATGTCTTTAAAAATAAATCTTCTATTATTGCTAATTCTGTGAAACAAGATGTTTGTAGAACAAGTATCAAAGACACTGGTCCAATTCCAGTAACTACAACTCAAAAGGCTAAAGCTACAGTTCATGCCATATCGGCTTCAAATATGAATGAAAAAGCTAAAAAAGATACCTCAGTTCTTCCGAAATCTTCTCAAACATATCATAACGAGAGAAAGAAAAAAGAGACTGTTAAAGAATCACAAGGCCAAGGAAATACTAAGGCCAAATTCTATGATAACTATGGAAGTTATCATAAATAGTTTGTGCAAAATACACAAGCGTCAAATACATATCATAAAATGTGTTGTTATGTGTGTGGGAAGCCAAATCACAAGGCTAGAAATTGTCATCATTAACATCAATTGTCAAGCAAACAAAGATTTCACAACTCAATTTCAAAAAATAGAAAACGTTTCTTTTTGAATGCCAAATTCAAAAGGAATTCAAATAAGTCAAAATCTTTTGTTTATAACAGTAATAATTTAAATAAAGAAAAGTCAAATGTGAAATCTGTACAAGTTGACGATGGCACTTTTACTTCAATTCAAACCACTTTAAAGAAAATGGTTACACATCTGATTAAACCAATTCAAAAGTAGAAAATTAAAGAAAAACCATCTAAGCCTGATACTGTTGAACAATATCCTTTTGATGATAAAAGAGAGATGATATTACAATCTATATCATATTTGGATGAAAACAAAGTACTCAAGTCAACCATGGCTTGGGTTCCTAAACATGAATAAATTTGTTCAAATGTGCAGGAACAACCAAGACAAGTCATCAACAGTGTTTGGCATGTTGAAAGTGGTTGTTCACGACACATGACTGGAAATATATCTCTGTTAAACAACATACAACCTTACAACAGAGGATATGTTATCTTTGCAAGAGACAAAGGTGGTAAGATTACCAAGAAAGGTATAGTGTCGAATGGTGTATTAAGTTTTGAAGATGTCAATTTTGTAGAGGAACTAAAACATAATCTGCTTAGTGTCTCTCAAATTTATGACAAAAAGTATTCAACACACTTCACCGATAAAGAATGTCTTATTCTAAAACCTGGATTTGTAATTCCTGATGAATGGGTCTTATTAAGAACACCGAGAGACAAAGACACATATTTACTTGATTTGAATGGCTCACATTCATTTGTAACTACGTCGTGTTTGTTATCTAAAGCTTCAGAAAGTGATACAATGTTATGGCATCGTCGTCTTGGACATGTAAATGTTAAAAATATGAACAAGTTGATTAGACAAAATCAAGTTGTAGGCCTACCTTTAAAAGAATTTCAACTAACTAAACATTATTTGTCATGTTCAAAAGACAAACAACACAAACTTTCTCATAAACCAGTTGCTCATACCAAAATTGACACTGTTCTTTAACTGTTACACATGGATTTATTTGGTCCTGTTAATGTTTTGAGTTTGGGACATTATGCATATTGTTTAGTCATTACTGGTGATTTTTCAAGATTTACATGGGTTTTCTTCTTAGCAACAAAAGATGAGACATCTCATTTGCTGATAAAATTCATGACACTTGTGGAGAATTAGACTGACAAAACAATCAAGTGCATTCGAAGTGATAATGGAACCGAATTTTACAATCATACACTAAACAAATTTTGTGATTCAAAAGGGATAGAAAGACAATTTAGTTTTGCAGGAACTCAACAACAAAATGGAATTGCTGAAAGATGAAATAGAACCTTAATTGAAGCAGCCAGAACCATGTTATCAGCAGCCAAATTACCGTCATTCTTTTGAGTTGAAGCTGTTAACACTGCGCGTTATGTTCAGAAATGTGTGTTAATCAACAAACAACCGAATATGACTCCTTATGAAATCTTTTTCAAACATAAACCCAAAGTCAAATATTTCAAAACATTTGGATGTTGTTGTACTTTGTTAAACACATCTGACTCTAAATCAAAATTTGATGGAAAAGCTTATGAATGTTATTTTGTTGGATATTCAGCCAACAAAGTTGCATATCGGGTTTGTAATAAGAAATCTAAACAAATAATTGAGTCATTTGACATTGATTGGCACGAATATAACAAAACAGATGCAGGTTCAGCACCTTCATGGGTATATGATTATGCTTCATTATTTGAAACATTTAATCGATCATCAGTTGTTTTTACAGCAAATCCATCTTTGACATCCTCAATTCAAGATATTTTGATGATGTTGGATCTATCACTTCTCCAGCAACAGGAATATCTTCAGATATACCTTCTTCTTCAAATATTGCAGCTGGTCCATATTCTATTTCTGAATCTGATTCATGTCATTCTAATCCAGTTATTAGACAAGCTCCATAAGATTCTGATCAGAGTTCTTCTTATACACAAGTTAATCCAATTGATACGATTCAGGTACCATTTGAAGATCTATCTGTTGACAATGACAATCTTCAAGAGAAGATATTGTTTATCAAGCTGAAAGAGGGAACATTGCTGAAGAACCAGTTGGTCACATGTCTAACTTAGATGAAGTTATTTCTAAAGATGCCATTCCACAGCTGAGAATTCATAAAGACCATCCAACTAAAGCAATAATTGGTCCGTTATCACAGGATGTCCGAACTTGAAGCCAATCGGGCACAATAAATACATGTTTGTATTCATGCTTTATATCTCAAATTGTACCAAAGAACGTTGAGATGGACCTAAAGGAAAATAGTTGGGTAGAGGCTATGCAAGACGTGTTGATGCAATTTAAAAGGCTAAATGTATAGCATTTGTGTGAACTACCAAAGGGTAAGTTGTCGATTGGTACTAAATGGATTTTTAAGAACAAAACGGATGAAAAATATGTGATTGTTTGCAACAAGGCCAGACTTGTTGTTCAAGGATTCTATCAAATTGAAGGGCTTGATTATGAAGAAGTATACGCTCCTGTTGCAAGACTAGAAGCTATACGTATTTTTCTGGCTTATGCTTCATACAAGAACTTCAAGGTGTATCAGATGGATGTCAAAACTGCTTTCTTATATGGCGAAATGAAAGAAGAAACTTATGTTTCTCAACCACCTGGTTTTAAAGATCTAGATCATCTAGAATATGTTTATAAGTTAGACAAAGTACTGTATGGCTTACATCAAGCACCACGAGCTTGGTATGCCACCCTCACTGAACGTTTGCTTGCAAACGGTTACACACTGGGTGCAATTGATCAAACTTTATTCTTATGGAAGATTGGTGATGATCTTATTCTTGTTCAAGTAGATGTCAATGACATTATTTTTGGATCTACTAATGATGAACTGTGCAAGGAATTTGAAGCTATGATGAAGAAGAAATTTGAGATGAGTTCTCTTGAAGAAATAACGTTTTTCTTGGGATTCCAAGTTAAACAAGATAATAAGGGAATACTGATTCATCAAGAAAAATATGTTCACAGTATTCTTGAAAAATATAAATTTCAAGACTCCAAGATTTCATCCACTCCAATGACTTCTCGTCAGACTTTAACTCCAGATCTCACGGATGAAGACGTTAATCAACATTTGTATAGGTCAATGATTGGATCTCTGATGCATCTCACTGCTAGTAGACCAGACATCATGTTTCCTGTCTGTCAGTATGCACGTTATCAAAGTAATCCAAAGGAATCTCACATGAAAGTTGTCAAGCAGATTTTCAAATATATCAAGGGTCGACCAACACTCTTCCTTTGGTATCCTAAAAATTCCAATTTCAATTTATATGCTTATACTAATAGTGATTATGTAGGATGTAACTTGGATAGAAACTCGACCACCGGTGGATGTTAATTTCTTGGCAACTGATTAATTTCTTGGCAATGTAAGAAACAACAAAAGGTATCCACATCCACTGTAGAAGCTGAATATGTGGTTGCATCAAGTTGTTGTTCTCAGATTGTTTGGATTCAGTAACAACTTCTTGATTATGGTCTTAATCTTTATGACACCAAAATTTTGTGTGATAACACTGCAGTGTTAAATATTATGATGAATCCAATCCAACACTCAAAGACAAAACACATCGACATACGCATGCACTTTATCCATGACTGTTTTGAATGCAAACTTATTCATTTGAAATCAGTTTCATTAGATGACAACATTGCTCATTTATTTACTAAGGCATTTGATCATTCCAGATTTGACTTTTTTGTCCAATCTCTGGGAATGATTAACTTTGGTTAACGGTTATCCATACACCCTTTTCAAAAAAAAAAATTTATTTTAGTTAAAATTGTTATTTCTTGTAGATAATCACAATTTTAGGGAAAGAAAATTTGAAAATGTCTTGAAAAAGATTTTTGTTCTTAGGGGGAGTAAAAGAAATTTTGTAAAAATATTTTGTTTTACATATTAAGAATATTAAAATTTTCAAGGATATATAGGAAATGATAGTATATTTCTTAATTTTGATTCACTACATCTTAAGGCATAAAATAAACTGACTTGGATTATGTTTGATCTGTTGATAGGCTTGACTTTCAAGAGTGAAAAGCACTATGATCTATGATACACTTAAAGTAAACTCAAAATGATTGAAGTGGGTTACTCATCAAGGTTTTGTGGTAACTCTGACTTCATACTAAAACAGATTGAGAGTTACAGTCTAGTCATACTCAAGCCCATTATAGTTTGATTCAGTATCTTTCAGATAAATATATGTATATATATATATATATATATATATATATATATATATATATATATATATTGTTGGACTCAACAAGTGTATTAATAGGATAATGCTTAAAAAAATGTTGCTTGCCATAATCAAACATAATGTGTTCTAACATTCAAACAATTATTAATTAACACATTAGCATCATTAACAATCATAACATACACAAATTATTGGTTAAATTTCTTTTTCAAGTTTGTAGATAAAATTTTTTTTGATAAGTGTCGGCAGCGGATGAATAAATGCCCACAGCGGATGACCAAGTCCATGCAGCGGATGAAGAACAACTTCCTAGTGTCTACAGTGGATGAACAACTCACACAGCAGATGACCAATGTCCACAGCTGATGAACAGTCCACAGCGGATGTTCAATCCACACCGGATGAACACTCCACAGCGGACAACATACAAAGCAATCACACAACAAATGTTCATAGCGAACAGCATCCAAGACACAGTGGACAGCTTCTTCAACATCCACAGCGGACGACTTAGTATCTACAGCGGACAGTCTATCATCCACAGCGGACAGCTTATAGACTTAGGATTATTTATGCAATTTTGTTTTACATAAGGTTATTTTAGTAATTGTATATAGATTTTTTTATAGGCTATAAATAGCATAATACCCTAATTCTTTGTAAGCTTTTAAACATTCAAGACAATTAAGCAGTTTATTATCATTCAAAGCATTTTCAATCACTAGCAATCATACACACACACACACACACACCGATATCATAGCATTAATCATGGGTTTCTGCACCATGATTATTGTTTGTTGAATACAATATAACAATCTATTGTTATATTTATTGAGAGCTTTGAAAAGATCCTTGGGGGAATCAACCTGATTATGCTCTTATTATTCTTAAAGTTCATAATCAGCCTTTGTTGATTTAATTAGGTGGTATCAGAGCCTCGACTCAAATCATACACTGATTTTCGATCCTCTCATTCAACAACATGATATCCGTGGTTCATTAGCTTCATAATATACATTTCGAGCTGAAAATCATCCCAACAACCTTCTTCTACTTCAAACATTCAACAAATGTTCAAAACTTGATTGAATATTCTGTTTTTGTATATTTTGTAGATAATTTTGTGTGTTTATAGCTCTCAACATCATTCCTTCACTGTTTTCAAATAGAAACATCACGAAACTCACTAAAACCTCATCGGTTTCTAAGAGTTTTCTACAAAACAGATTACGAATAATGTTCTATCAAGTTTTCATCAAACAAACACTCATTTGAATACTTTGAATCCATTCATTGTATTAAACATCCTATTTGAGTTGTTCTACACTCAAATCAGGCAATTAATCTTCTTCAAACAACAAACCGATTGTTGTTTTGTTGAAATTGTTACAGCCGCCAACAAACCCTAGGATTTTATTCATTGAAACCGTCATAATCTCTGGTGATTATGTTGGTTCATCATTCAAAATCAAAGAAGAAACACATTCTTCTTTTGAATTTTTCTGAAAAAGTCACTTTTTGATCACAAAAGTTAATTTTTTAAACAAAATATTTGTTTTTAGGGTTTTGACTTGTTGACCGGATTCATTAAAAGGGTTTTGACTGTTTTGACTAATTTGACATCATTAACAGAATATTCCCTTAATCTACCGAGATATAACAGTGACATTACCTTGGATATTAATTAATTTAACATTAAAATTAATTAATTCCATTATTTGTTAACTTGTAAAAAGTATAAAAAACAACAAACAAATCCTAGTGACTTTAGGATAAAAACAAATTTAGTACCAAGCTAAATAATCAAAATAAATTTAACTTAAACCGTTATGTTAAAATTTAACAAACATGTCTGATGAAATTTCAGGATCAAACAATGGTCTCAAACCACCAAGACTCAAGAACAAAGCAGATTTCAAACAATGAAAAATTATGTTTAGAAATTAAAATATTTTCCAAGACCCAGATCTATGGACATCCATAACCGAGGGACGATACATATCATTGACTCTTGGGCCTGACTATAACATACATAAGCCAGTAAGCTTGAAAAGTGTAGTTGGTGATGACCTCAAGAAGGTCAAAATAGACATGAAAGCATACAGTAATTGGCAATGACTTTACCATTTGAAATTTTGACACGGGTTGAAAATTTCAAAACTGCTCATGAACTCTGGAAGGTACTTCATACCATGTGTGAAGGAAGTGAGGAGATACGGGAAATCAAAAAGGAGAAATTAAGGACCCAATACGAAACCTTCCACCATGTTCAGGGAGAATCTATTCCTCAACAGCTCCACAGATTTGTTCAACTAGTCAATGAGATGATAGTTTATGGTCTCAAGTATGAATATGTGGAGATCAATAAAAAAATGTTGCAAACACTGCCTGAGAGCTGGACTCAGTCAGTCTCATTAATGAAAGCAACATTGGATCTTAAAGCATTATCTCTAGATTCTCTAGTGGCTAAAGTTGAAGCACTAGAACTAGATGAAAGATCCGGAAACAACAGTACAATCAGACATGTGGAATCATATAAGTTCAAGGAACTTTAACAAATAAATAGTGCATTCTTGACTTGCACTGGTGAAAATGAAGATGAAGAATTTCTGGATTCAAGTGAAACTTCATTTTTCTCTGCACCTGAATCATCTAACAACAAACAAAAGTCTAAGTAGACTGGTGTTCATGCTTCCCATGAAGCAACACCCCAAAGCAAACCACATCCTCACACTTCCAGCTCCAGCAAACAACACTCATCAAAGGCTCAAAACATTCATAAATTTGAGAAACCAATGGATGCATTAACAATCTTATTGCAAAGTGAGGAGCAAAAGGCAGCTTTTGCAGCCTTTTCAACAAGCTTTGAAGCCTATCTAGGAGCTAACCTCACACCATCATAGATCATACAGCAAGACTTGGATGAATTGCCTCCTGATATGATTGAAGAAATGGATCTTCAATGGTCAATGACAATGATTGCATACAGATCCAACAAGTTCCTACAAAGGAACAAAGGGTTAAGCATGGATAAGAAAACCAAAATTGGTTTTGATAAGACAAAGGTGAGATGTTATTACTACCAACTCTATTGACATTTCTCCAGAGAATGCCAACAACCTAGAGTTGACAGAAACAACAACCAAACACAAGCATCAAGCAGCTACCATCCAAACAGACAAATCCCACCTCCAATCAGTATTCCTGCTGCACCAACTCCACCTCAAATCACACAGTATAGCCCAAATCAACACTCAAAATCATCTGCCATGATTATAAAACAAGATGGTGAGTGTGATTAGAGCATGTACGAGGCTAAGATCCAATCTCCTGATCATGCCCTCATGGAAAATATAGAAGATAAGATCTCTGAAATTTTGAAAGAGGTGAGGGAAAACCTTTGCACACAAGCATGCATTGACGAAGTCAATTGATAGAGAGAACATGCAGCCAAACTTTCAAAGAAAGCAATTGAAACAAACATTTTAAATAAAAGTCTAAAACAAGAACAAAAGCAATATGGGACAAAAAACTTTCATTACAAAATGATTTGGACAAATTAATGTCTGAAAAATTAACACTTGCAGCTGAAGTTAAGCAACTCTCTCAATCATTGACTCTGTCAAAAACACTATAGGCTGAAACTGAAGTGAAACTTCAGATATCTTACTCAGCAAAGGGCATTTAAAGACTCTACAGGTTTATGATATAATAAGGTCAACCCACCTTATAATGACAATTATATTCCTCTACCTGACTCCATGACAAACAAACAGGGTAAGTCTCTTGATCCACATGACCAGGCTGGTGATTCAAAACAATCATCAAAACATCATCAAAATCATAATTAATATTAAAAACACCTTTGATAAAATTTATTAAAAGCCAAGCATCTCCATAAATCAAATCAACTGATTTTTATCAAGGAGAAAATGATGACTTTGATGAACAAACCACTAATGAAGATGATGTTGCTCTTTTGTATGATGAGTCAGATCAACCAATTACTAAAACCACAAAAGTTTCAAGTGTGGTTGATACATCAACTAAACAAACAAAGCAGACATAAGGTTTTGATATCTGCTCTAGTGGAAGAAAAACTGGATCTTCCACTGCCTCTCGTATACAAACAGACAAAGGAAAAGGCAAAGCTCCCATTCAGCAAAAACAAACAACTGTAACTTTTGACATACCTTTAAAATCAAATTTAAAATCAAAAGTTATAAACAAACAAGGCAATGCAAATCTACCATATTGTGAATGGTGTGATCAATACACTCACATCATTGAAAAATGCAAATATTATAAATATTACAAGTACTGTAACATGAACAATCACAGTACTGAGTCATGCCATTTTCATAATTATTGTTCAATTTGTGAAAAGAAACAACCATATCACTGCTAACTGCTTTTTCAATAAGAAAAACAAGAAGCAAAACAAACAGTCTCAAGTTAAGAAATCAACTAAGAAACAAACAGTTTTTCCTAATAAGAACAAAGGAGGAGCACCAAGACAAATTCCTCATCAAAAAGTTGTTTTAAATAATAATAAAACTTTTTGTGACAATTTTAAACAATCAAACCAGAGACATAAGTCTTAAAGCAGACAACAGACAGACATTAGCACTCAAAGGAGAAGAGCTCAAAGTACTTCTCCTGACATAGCTAACACCAATCAAAGGAAATCTAGTGTTACTAGAATTTCTAAACCATCAGACAATGCCACTTTAGAAGAAATATGCGTCATGTGAAAAGACGGAAAACCCAAGACCATCTTGGCTTGGGTTGCTCCATCTAACTGATTTCTTTGCTTTTGTAGGGACATCAAAGAAGGCCTGACAACATCTGGTATGTTGACAGTGGATGTTCCCGACACATGACTGGCAATTGTTCCCTCTTTCGGGATTTTAAAAGCGAACATGGAGGAAATGTAGCCTTTGGAGGAGATAAGTCAGGTGGAAAGATAACTGGTGAAGGAACAGTATCAAATGGGTTTATCAGCTTTGAAAATGTCAACTACTGCTCCAACCTCCAGTTCAATCTTCTCAACGTATCCCAAATCTGTGATAAAGGACCTTATTGACTCTAACAACTGCTACATCCTCAAGATGGTTTTCAAATACCTAAAGATTATATCCTTTTGAAAACACCCCGCCATAACAACACATACATTGTTGATATGAACATTATTTCAGCATCAACCCCTGAAACATGTTTACTATCAAAAGCATCAGAAGATGTTTCCCAATTATGGCACAGACGTTTGGGACACTCAAATTATAACAGAATGAATAAACTTGTAAAAGGTGACTTAGTGATAGGTTTACCACAAAAAGAATTCTTCTGTACAGACCACTGCACTGCATGTTTGAAAGGCAAACAACATAGACTATCTCATAAGTCAAAATTGGTAAACTCTCACAACACACCACTCAAATTGCTTCACATGGACCTTTTTGGCCTAACAAACATCCTAAGCATAGGAAAGAAGCAATACTGTCTTGTATAGTAGATGATTACTCAAGATTCACATGAGTTTTCATTCTACTACACAAGTCAGAAACATCAGAAATCATTAAATCCTTTATCACTAAAATTAAGAATCAATTGGATCTTAAAGTTAAATCAAGAAGAAGTGATAATGGTACTGAATTCAAAAATGACTCTATTTCTTCTTTTTGTGCAAAGAAAGGAATTAGTCATCAATTCAGTGTAGCAAGGACTCCTCAGCAAAATGGAGTTGTTGAAAGAAGAAACAGAAAACCTGCTAGATCTATGCTAGCTGCCCCTCTATTACCCATATCCATTTGGGCTGAAGCAATCAATACAGCTTGCTACATACAAAACAGAACATTAATAATCAAAGAATATTCCAAAAACCATATGAATTAATGTTTAAAAGAAAACCTTTCATTAGGTTTCTTAAAGCTTTTGGATGTATAGTCTCAATATTAAACACCAGAGAACAATTATCTAAGTTTGCTCGAAAAGCAGATGATGGATTTTTTGTTGGATACTCCGGAAGCTCAAAAGCTTACCGAGTATACAATCCAAGGCTCAACATAGTGGAAGAAACAACAGATGTTGTTTTTAATAAACATTCTTTCACTAAGAAAGTCATTGGATCGGACTGGTTGTTTGATATTGACTCATTAACAAAATCATTTGATACATCTTACTTTGATGTATCAGGTACTAAGGATGACAATGAGTATCCAATGGTTCCACCAACAACCATTGATGTTCCTTTAACTGCGGATCCTCCAAGAAGAACAAACATCACTCCTTCCAGTACCATAGTTTCACCTCCTCCAGAACAAACAAACACATCAAAAGGAACATCATCAGACACACCATCTTTATCAACTCCTGTGACCACCCAACCATAACCAAATAACCAAACAAATTCACATCAACCAACCACAGTTGAAGAAGATGATGATTATCATTCATTACCTGATACACATCATGAAGATGAAACTCTAGATTTCTTTCATAATTCACCATAAACATTCACTGAAACCACACAACCAGAACAACAAACAACAACAAATACCCTTGCTCATCCATCATCACCTAATCAAACAATCACCAATCTTGATTCAACCATCCCTGTTGATCATATTGAAACAACCAGAGTTCACAAATACCATCCTTTAGAGAACATCATAGGTGACTTCAATACCAGATTGACACGAAGTCAATCTGACACAACAAACATTTGCTTGTATTCCTGCTTCCTATCCCTAACTGTACCCAAAAACATCATAGAAGCACTCAAAGACAACAGCTGGATAGAAGCAATGCAAGAGGAATTACAACAATTTAGAAAGCAAGAGCTATGGAAATTGGTTGACCTACCTGAAGGTCAATATGCTATTGGCACAAGATGGCTATTCAGAAACAAAGCTGATGATAGAGGGATTATCATCAGAAACAAAGCAAGGCTCATAGCCCAAGGATATACTCAAGAGGAAGGCATTGACTATGACGATGTCTTTGCACCTATAGCTAGACTAGAAGCCATTCGAGTTTTCCTTGCATATGCCTCATCAAAAAACTTCACTGTTTTCCAAATGGATGTCAAGTGTGCATTCCTCTATGGAAAGATAGATGAAGAGGTATATGTTACTCGACCGCCAGGGTGTAAAGACCCAGAATTCCCTCACAGAGTCTACAAGTTAGATAAAGCTCTGTACGGTCTTCATCAAGCACCCAGGAAGTGGTATGAAACTTTATCTAAGTTTCTACTGTAGAATGGGTACACCCGAGGGAAAATAGATTAGACATTGTTCTTAAAATGAAAAGAACAAGACTTGTTAGTGGTTCAAGTCTTTGTGGACGACAGAATTTTTGGCTCCACCAACATCCAACTTTGCAGAGAGTTTGAAACTCTTATGCAATCAAAATTCCAAATAAGTTCAATGGGAGAACTTACCTTCTTCCATGGTCTACAAGTTCAACAATCTGTTGAAAGAATTTTTATCAATTAGAGCAAGTATGTGAATCAAGTATTAAAGAAATACAACATGTCTGATTGCACATCCAGCAAAACACCATTTGCAACTGGATTAAAATTTGGACCCAATCTAGAAGGAACATCAGTTAATCAGAAGCTCTACAGATCAATGATAGGCTCTCTGATGTATCTAACAGCAAGCAGACCACATCATGTATGCAATTTGCATGTGTGCCAGATACCAAGAAGATCCAAAAGAGTCACACATAAATGCTGTAAAGAGAATCTTTAGATACTTAAAAGGTAAACCAGAACTTGGCCTATGGTATCCAAAAGATGGAGATTTCTCTTTATATGCATACATAGACAGTGATTATGGTGGATGCAACATCAACAAAAAATCTACTACTAGAGGTTGTTAGTTTCTTGGATCAAGATTGATCTCCTGGCAGTGCAAGAAACAAACAAATGTCTTTGTGTCAATAGCTGAAGCAGAATACATAGCTGCTTTTGCATGCTATTCTCAAGTGCTTTGGATTCAAAACCAAATGCTTGATTATGGATTTAATTTTCTTAAAATACCCATACACATTGACAATTTTGCTGCCATGTTTATCACTGACAATCTAGTTCAACATTCAAAAACAAAACATATAGATATCAGATATCACTTTTTGAGAGATTGCTCAGAAAAGGGTCTGATAAAGTTAATCAAAGTCCATATAGACAATCAATTGGCTGACCTGTTTACCAAACCATTTGATTCAACAAGATTTGAATTTCTGGTTCAGTCACTTGGTACGATCAACTATGAACCAAACAAGTAATGTTTTCAAAACATTAGTTTCAAACAAGCTTGATTTTGTTAAAGTCCAAGTTTAACATCACACAGGCATCTTTCAAAATCAAGATATCAAATAAACATTCATGTTTTCAAATTAACGAACAATTTGAATCACACATAACCATTCATGAGAAATGATAGTACACTAGATTATTTCTTCACTTTAGTCATTTTCCACTAATAAAGACTGATAATACTTTGTTTGATATATGGATAGACTTAGCATGGGACACCTAACATCACATACAACAGTGAAGAACTAAATTCTTATGATTGTGTGGTCAACAACACACATCTTGGTTTATGGTGAGTATTGGTCTAACAAATATAGGTTGCTTGTAACATAACTACAATACACCAAGTGAAACAGTTTATCAATTGCTCAATCATACAAATGTCTCCTCTATAATGATTATCATAGACCTGGAGTACACTAAGGCATTCTTTGTTGTGCTGAGCACAGACTTGAATGACCTACAACATGATCCAAAAAGATTCCCAATGAGGAACACATCCATCTTGGATGAAAAATCAATAAAGTCTTTTAGACTATATTCCTTGTAAATGAACCAAAAGAATCCCAAAGAGATCACCTTCCAAAGTGAAGTGAGAAAGAATCCCAATATGGATCAAACAACATGGATCAAATTGAGCATTTATACTCCTAAGTAGCTAGGTCATAAGTATTGAAAGTACTTTCTGGCATATCTTGAGGAGGATTGATCTTAACATACAATTAGATGTGAAGTACATACAAATCATCTTAATACACCCAAAACATGATAATCACTCACTGTTTCAATCAATCATTAATACCATGCATGTGTTTAAGTGGATCACAATATCTGCAATCAACATTGTATTAGTCTATGTCTATTCTCAAAATCATTCAAACAACTCAGTGAGAATTTAAGACTAGTATGATCTCATGTTATATGCAAATGATTCATGTTCAAACATGAAAATCATTCATTTATTAGTTAGATAAAGTGTTATCTTTCTAAATGTTTATCAAGCAAGTAATCAAATTGGACTTTGATAATTTCCATTCAAACACATTCAAATTTTTGTCATTTAATAGAAGGTGTTTATAAATATGCAAAAATTTAGGTGGAGAAAATGAACTTGGAAATATCAAAGGCAGCAGAATATGTACATAATCATACAATTTTAAAATTTGAAATTTTTAAAATTTTGAGGTTTAAATAAAGTCAAGTCAAGCAAGCACCCAAACACAGTAGTTTGACACACATGCATATGTACAATATTGCACAATATTGCTTATGAGTGATTTTTTAACATCCATAGATTGATCATGTTAAAATTCTAAAATTTTAACAAACAAACAAATTTTGAAACATTTCAAAATAATTTATCAAACATAATTCGGAAGAAAATTTATTAAAATATGCTTCGGAAGAAAATTTTATCAAACATGCTTCGGAAGAAAATCATTTCAAAACAAACAAAATTTTAAATTTTGACAATTTTTGTCACATCGAACACACAAACATACATCCGCTGTAGCTACAGTAACTCAGTAACACTCAAAACACACTAAGTGTTTATAGCAGATGATGTTTCAAAAACATCCGTTGTGAATACAGTAACACTCTACAGCGTATGACTGACACTAGTCATCCATTGTTGAAACAGTGCAAGTGTACACTGTTGGGATTCTGAAGAAGTTTATTAGATCTATTTTATCCATATAAAATAGAAAACGCAGCGGAATATCATTTTAAAAACTTGTTACAGTTAGCATATATATAAAACCTTTTTAAATTTATCTGTTAAAACCCCATATGGATCGATATATGAAATCATGCTTACAAACAACCATAGAAGGTTCGAAAAACTTCCTTCAACAGTTAGGTCGGCAGAAGGTGAACGAAGATGGCAGCTTCCAAAATAGGAGGCCTCAAGCAGGTCTACCTATGAGCCACCAACAAGAACACTGGTTTGCTACGATTTTCACTTGTGGAAAACTCTGATTTTTCTCTTGACCGATCGAGAGAAAAAGGGAGTTCTAAACTTTTGTTTTTACCAAAATGTTTTGTAATCAGAGAGATCTGAATGCAATCTTATATTGCATGTCTTGGAAACATAAAATTCAGGAGAGAGAAAAGTGGGTGGGCCCAACCCCTTTAACCCATCCGCATTTCTTCACATATCATCCGCATTTGTAAATGCGGATGAAGTAATTTGGCCGCATTTCCTAAATGCTTATCCGCATTTGTAAATGCGGATGAAGTAATTTGGCAGCATTTCCAAAATGCTCATCCGTATTAGTTAATACGGATGAATGTTTCCATCAGCATTTCAAAAAATGCTTTACCGCATTTCTTTCATAAGCAAATGTCGATTGGGTTTCTTCATCCGCATTTGTAAATGCAAATGAGTAAACAACATCTGCATTTGTTCAACCACATCATATGCGGCTGTTTTAAACAAATGCGGATGAATTAATATTCATCTCTCTTTGAAATAAATTATCCATATAATTCATTTACAACACAAGTGTAAATATTTGGAAACCCAATTTCCAAATATTCTAATATTTATTTATATGATCATATCATAAAACAAATATCTTTGGTGTTTGTCTAGCTCGTTATTGGGTACGACCCGACTTGGATCATAACGTACTAGCCACATCAATTCAATATGTATTTTGGGCAGATCATTTCCAACAATCTCCCACTTGCACAAGATACATACAGGATTGATGCAAGTACCAAATACCGCCTAACAACGGTTTACTACCCCTAATACGCATGACTAAGTGCCATTCAATAACATCATCCATTTCAAGTCCCTTACTTGAAATGATTTAGGTGAATCAAATCATATATCCTTTTGTTTCAGATGTCATGTTAAATCCAGAGACACAGAATGATCATTCCCTATTGATTTAACTTTATCAGGCCTTAGACATCTCACTCTCAATGAATAAGAGGAACAAATCCCATCTTGACTACATACGTTTCTCACAATCACCTTGTATCACACCTGAACATAGCCTTGTGTGCTGTCCATTATTTCAGAACAGCGAAGAACTAGATCAAGGTATTATATTTGGTGAATATCAAAACCCAATATGTATCTCAGGTCAAAGGATACTATGATATCCTCCTTTACTCAAATTTACTTATGATCTATCATAAGATTCCATGTAGTAAAATTTGAGGGCTGGTCAGTCCAATATTTATATCCTATAAATATCCACGAACCTTGGCAGCGAACCCTCGCTCTATATTCATACCTTATGAATATCCACCAATCCAAGTTCATGATAGTCTTACTTTCATATTTGTTCCCACAAATATGAGCGACTACGGACATTTAGAATAATTAACTTATTCACGGATTTAAACATGCTAAAATGTAACATAACTCAAAGTATCATAATTATACAAAAGAGTTAAAATCTACAATCGTTCCGATATTTAAATACTATAAGATCAAATCCGATCACTAGAATATCGAAGTCCTAAGGCACAAGTATGACTCTCATGCTTTGGCCTTTCAAGGAGCTTCATGAGTGGATCCGCAATGTTTTGATCGGTGTGAACTTTGCGAATACATATCTTTCCTTTTTCAACTTCATCCCTTATGTAGTTGAATCTCCGCTCAATGTGCCTCGTCTTTTGATGTGCTTGGGGTTCCTTGATTTGAGCAATCTCACCCTCGTTGTCACATAAGATCTCTAGAGGGTCCTGAATGGTACGGACCACCCCTAGGTCGGCAATGAACTTCCTTATCCATGCAGCTTCTTGAGCTGCCAATGAGGCGGCGATGTATTCCGATTCAGTGGTGGACAATGCTACCACATCTTGTTTTGCGCTCTTCCAAGATACTGCTCCACCATTCATAACGAAAACATATCCCGATTGTGATCGAGAATCATCTCAATCAGTTTGGAAACTCACATCCGTGTAACCCTTTACAACGAGTTCCTCCTCACCAGAGCCATATATTAGAAACATATCCTTAGTCCTTCTAAGATATTTCAATATACTCTTAACCGCCATCCAATGGCAATTTCCCGGATTTTTCTGGTATCTGCTTGTCATGCTCAAAGCCATGACATATCCGGTCTAGTGCATATCATAGCATACATGATGGATCCTATAGCATATGCATATGGGACTTCCTTCATTCTTTCTTGCTCATCCTTTGAGCTTGGAAATTGGATGTACTCAATATTGGCCCTCTTTGAATAGGCACCATACCTTTCTTAGAGTTTTCCATCTTGAACCTTTTCAAGATTTTATCAATGTATGCACTTTGGTTTAAACCTATCAACCACCTTGATCTATCCCTATAGATCCTCATTCCCAAAATGTAGGCGGCTTCACCAAGATCCTTGATGGAAAAACAACTTCCAAGCCAGGTTTTTACACCTTCCATGGTTGGAATGTCATTTCCAAATAGTAGTATGTCATCAACATACAATACTAAGAATGTAATAATGCTCCCACTAGCCGTTTTATACACACAAGCTTCATCAGCGTTCTTGATGAATCCAAATTTCTTGATCTCTTCATCAAAATGTTGATTCCAACTTCTCAATGCTTGTTTCAATCCATAGATTGATTTCTTTAACTTGCATACTTTGTTAGGATGTTGTGGGTCGACAAAACCATCAGGCTGAACCATATAGACAGTCTCTTCGAGATGTCCATTAAGGAAAGTGGTTTTGACATCCATTTGCCAAATCTCATAGTCATAATATGCGGCAATGGCAAATAATATCCTAATTGACTTCAGCATTGCCACGGGCGAGAAAGTTTCATCATAATCAACCCCTTGAGTTTGAGTGAAACCTTTTGCTACAAGTCTTTCTTTATAAGTATCCAAGTTTCCATGCATATCGGTTTTCTTCTTGAAAACCCACTTACATCCAACCAGTTTGAAGTTAAGAGGTGGTGCAACCAAATCCCATACTTGGTTGTCATGCATGGATTGCATCTCAACGTTTATAGCTTCAAGCCATTTTTCACAATCAGATTATGATATTGCATCATGGTATGTGGTGGGTTCATCCGAATCTACCACATAGAATCCATCCATGAAAAATCCATATTTTTCGGGTGGATTACTAATTCTACCAGATCTACGAACGTTTTGTGTGTATTGATCAACCACTTGATCATTATCAACAACCTCTTGTTGATCGCTAATTTCAACCAAACATGTATTGGCTTGTGGTTCTTGATCCTCATCAAATTCCACTGTTCTATACGTCGTTCCTTCCATAAGGAACTTAGTTTCCATGAACTCAGCCTTTCGAGCAATAAATACCTTTTGCTCTGTTGGATCAAAGAAGTAATATCCCATATAGTCTTTGGGATATCCAACAAATATACACTTAGTGGATCGAATTTCAAGTTTGTTTTGGGAGTTGCGTTTGACATAAGCCTCACAACCCCATACCCTTAAATATGATAATGATGGAACCCTTCCATGCCATATTTCAAAAGGTGTCTCGTCCACTTTCTTGGTTGGGACCATATTTAAAATACGGACTGCCGAGAGCAATGCGTAACCCCAAAATGATAGAGGCAATGTGCTTCTAGCCATCATAGATCGAACCATATCCAATAGAGTTCGATTCCTCCTTTCGGACACACCATTATGTTGTGGTGTTCCTGGTGGAGTGAGTTGCGAGATAATTCCACAACTCCTAAGATGATCTTGAAAGGCATCATTAAGGTATTCACCTCCTCTATCCGAACGAAGTACTTTGATGGTTTTATCGAGTTGATTTTCAACTTCATTTTGGAAGACTTTGAACTTTTCAAAGGCTTCATCTTTGTGTCTTAACAAGTACACATACCCATAACGACTATAATCATCGGTAAAGGTAATGAAGTATCTTTCACCATTCCTTGTCATTGTCTTAAAACGACCACATACATCCGAATATATGATTCCTAATAAATCTTTTGCCCTTTCGTTAGTACCACTAAAGGGCAACTTGGTCATCTTTCCTTGTAAACAAGATTCACACTTATCAAATGAACCATTTTCATTTGTTTCCAAAAGACCATTCTTTTAAAGTGTTTGAATCTGATTCTTGTTTATATGACAAAGACGATAATGCCAAAGATATGAATCACTTAAACCCACTTTAAGTTTCTTGGTGCTTGATTGGTATAACAAGTTATTAAAGGATGAGTCATCATGAACCAATTCATAGATACCATTAAAAGGCATAGCCTTAAAATAAAATGCATCATCCATAAAAACATAAATACCATCATTTACAAACTTTAATACATAACCATATTGTTTTAAAAGGGAAACATAAATTATGTTCCTAGTCAAACTAGGAGCATACAAAATGTTTTTCGGAACAACTTCCAAACCATTTTAAAGCTTCAAAACATAATCTCCTTGGGCTTCGACTTCAACTTTTGCTCCGTTGCCCATGTAGAGACTAGTGTCTCCCTTCTTGAAAGGCTTATTTCTTTTGAACCCTTGCAACAAATTGCAAATATGAGTTCCACATCCGGAATCCAATACCCATGTGTTTGAACAAATAACATTCAATCCAATATGAATCATGAAAGTCGTACCTGAGGTCTGCCCAGCATCCCTCTTGTTCCTCAACTCTTTGAGATAGGTTGGACAATTCCTCTTCCAATGTCCTATCTCACCACACTCAAAGCATGGATCGTTCTCCATTACCTTAGGCTTCTTAAGCTTTGGTTTTGGAGGTTCGACTCTAGCTTTTCCCTTACCTTTCCCTTTGATGTACCCTTTGCCTTTGGCAACATTTGCCTTGGGATCGGGGTATTGCCTTTTCTTTTGCCTCCCTCATTGATCATGAGGACCGGTAAAACCCTTTTACCCATCCCCGCCTAGGCTGTTTTGAGCATTGCATGGAGTTCACCAATGCTCTTGTCCCAACCATTCATGTTATAATTCATGATAAATTTCTCAAACCTTTTGGTTAGACCATTGAGAATCAAATCCGTGTCCAACTCTTTCGAGACAGGACAGTTTAGCCTTTCAAGACGATCAATGTGGCTCTTCATCTTAAGTACATAAGATGATACCGATTGAGTTTCATCCATGCGACATGCATGAAGCGCTCGAACCGTTCCGAAGCGCTCTACCCTTGCTTGTTGAAGGAACATTTCCTTCAACTGGGTAATCATGTCGTATGCCCCATGATGCTCCAAATCCTTTTGGAGCTCGGGAATCATAGTTCCCAACATAAGGCAAGAAACTTGCATAGAATCCTCTGTGTGCTTAACCCAATCGTTATAGGCATCAACATCATTAACGTCAGGTTCATCGGGAATGGGATCGTCTAATACATAGGATTTCTTCTCCTGCTTGAGAACAATTCTCAAGTTTCGAAACCAATCCATAAAATTATTATGGTTAAGATGATCCCTTTCTAAGATAGTTCTTAGTGATAGGTTATGGACGGTCGGGGTGGTAGCGTTGTTGTTGGCGGCCATTTCTACAAATATTAACAAAGTTCAATTTTAGTATTTATGGAAAAGGAAATTTTAATTATTAATACCCTTTCACGTCTCATAGACAATTAATAATTAAAATCTAGAATCCAACGTTACATTTAAATAATGGTTAGGTGACCTTTATCCCATTATTTAAATTAACAAGGTAGTCAACACTTGAAGATTGCAACCCTTTGCAACTTCTAGTTTTATGGGATCGGTCAAACCTTTTTATGTTAAGTTGGCATGTTTAATCCCATCAACACCATTGTACACCATGCTTCGGTGACCCTATTCACATGGTTTCCAACTCAAGTCGTCCTACTTACACACACGTGTGAGTTTACACATACAAGTGGTTAGGTGACCTTTATCCCACAAATATGTTAACCCCGCCTCAAACGCACAAGTTTCCTAAATGTGGTTAGGTGACCTTTATCCCACAAATAGTTCCCAAGTGATTCGAGTGTCATGTAAAAGGATGGTGTTAAACTTGTTTAAAAGGGATTTCAGTTTTCATTAATTCTAGTTTTTGAAAACCTTTTGTACCTAACATTTACATGCATTCAAATGTGTGGTACTAATATGAAATTTTTTATTGTGAACATATTAACATTTTAAAAACTTTTATTACCCATGTTAATGTTCATAAGAACTAATTTTATGCTTGTTGTTGATATTAAATTGTTTAATCATTCATATCCATATATCACAAAACAATAATAAATCAACCACACAAGCATCACATGAGTTCATAACCATAGCCTACTAAACTTAACATCACTTGTTGACCGAAACAAGTGAGTTAATAAGGTCATTCCTAAGGGTGAATATGACACAACATTTGTGTCGGTGAACTCCCACTTGATCCCACATCCAAATGCTTCAAGTGTCCACCTTGTGTTGTGATTCTTCCAATCCATTTGGGTTTCCAAGTACGCTTTGACTTCCGCACCAAACTCCTTTGGGCCTTCATCTTCTCCTTTTGGTTGAAACCGAGAAAGGCAGCCTTGTTGCATCTTCTTTTATAAAATATATCCTAAATACATTTTTCTAGTAAAAGTAAAATGCAACTAACCTATTTATTTTACATACCAAATGAAAGATAAATAAATTACATACGCAATAGGAAGATTAAATACATTTAAATAATTACAAACCATTTGAATAATCAAATGCAAATCACAACACATTCATCGATAGGGTCTCGCCTTTGGTTATGAACAATTAAAACACATATCCAAATATGTAAGCAAAAATCCAAAAGCATCCCCTTGAACCATAGATTCTCGGCTGAAGCATAAACAGCCGAGAACCATGGTTTGTTTCCAAAAACAGAATCATCCAAATGATTTAAAATTTTCAAGATTATAATATGCATGTCTAAAGAGATCTTGAAAAATAGGGGATACTAGAACTGAAACCTCTCGGCCTTTTGGTGAAACATCACCAAGAAATCGAATTTTTCAGTCCAAAAGAAGCATGTATCCATATAACCGCTCTGATGCCATTATTAGGATTCTAAACAAGTTTATCAGATCTATTTTATCCATATAAAATAGAAAACGCAACGGAATATCAGTTTAAAAACTTGTTACAGTTAGCATATATATAAAACCTTTTTATATTTATCTGTTAAAACCCCATATGGATCGATATATAAAATCATGCTTACAAACAACCATAAAAGGTTCGAAAAACTACCTTCAACAATTAGGTCGGCAGAAGGTGAACGAAGATGGCAGCTTCCAAAATAGGAGGCCTCAAGCAGGTCTACCCACGAGCCACCAATAAGAACACCGGTTTGCTAGGATTTTCACCTGTGGAAATCTCTGATTTTTCTCTTGACCGATCGAGAGAAAAAGGGAGTTCTACACTTTTGTTTTTATCAAAAGGTTTTGTAATCAGAGATATCTGAATGCAATCTTATATTGCATGTCTTGGAAACATAAAATTCAGGAGAGAGAAAAGTGGGTGGGCCCAGCCCCTTTAACCCATCAGCATTTCTCCACATATCATCGACATTTGTAAATGCGGATGAAGTAATTTGGCCGCATTTCCTAAATTCTCATCCGCATCTGTAAATGCGGATGAAGTAATTTGGCCGCATTTCCAAAAATGTTCATCCGCATTAGTTAATGCGGATGAATGTTTCCATCAGCATTTCCAAAAATGCTTAACCGCATTTCTTTCATAAGCAAATGCCGATTGGGTTTCTTCATCCGTATTTGTAAATGCGGATGAGTAAACAACATCTGCATTTGTTCAACCACATCAAATGCGGCTGTTTTAAACAAATGCGGATGAATTAATATTCATTTCTCTTTGAAATAAATTATCCATATAATTCATTTACAACACAAGTGTAAATATTTGAAAACCCAATTTCCAAATATTCTAATATTTATTTATATGATCATATCATAAAAAAAATATCTTTGGTGTTTGTCTAGCTCGTTATTGGGTATGACCCGACTTGGATCATAACGTACTAGCCACATCAATTCAATATGTATTTTGGGCAGATCATTTCCAACATATACAACGTATGCACACAGGTAATCATACGCTGTAAACATTCATGCATCATACAAAAGGGGTCACATCGTATGACAATAAGTCATCCGTTGTGAAAGTATTGAAATCATTCCCAAGTGTCCACAGCGCATGAGACATGTTCATCCGCTGTGAATAACAAAACAATTTTTCAAAGGGTTCACAGCGTATGTACAAATGCTCATCTGATGTGTTTAAACAAACAAACAAACAAGGTTCCACAGTGCATGAATCATTGTTCATTATCTTTGAAAACAGTGGTCAATCCACAGCGTATGACTTTTTAGTCATAAGTTGTAATTTTCAAATTTATTCAAGTGTGCACAGCGCATGATCAAATGACCATTTGCTTTGAACACAGTACAACATCCAAGGGTTCATAGCTTACAAGTTTAAATTGTACAGCAGATGCAGTGTACACACAGCACATGTGTAACTCACATTGGACAACTTAAAATTAACTTTTAAGTTTAAATTGTTTACACAACGGACATACAAACTGTATACATAGCGAACGCTCATTTTTTCCGTTGTATATATAGTCCCACACTTGTGATTTTTCATTCATCACGAGTGAGAGTGAGAAAATTAAAATTTTAAATCGTTAAAAAATCCGCTAAACCCTTAAACCCATGTTCGATTAAAAACCAAATATCTGTTTGATTCTGCCACTGATTGTTGATCAAATAGGTATAACATCAAGAATCTAATCATCAAACAATCATTAAAACATCTTGTTCATTGGTTCTGATTTGAACACTGTTCGACCAAGTCGAACTTTGAACCGAAATCAAAACATAAATCTTTTGATGGTTTAAAAACAAATCAAACACTAAATATGTTTTAGATGACCTTAGTCGAATGTATTAGGACTATTGTTTTGACGTAATTTGATTAAGTGTTCATCAGGATCATGAACAGTCATGAAGTTCTTGCCAAAAGCATACAAAAACTAATGTTTGATCTTTGAAACTGTTTAAACTAACTTGAAATATGTTATAACTTGGTAAACATGTTCAAAAGTTTGTTACAAACATGTAAAATCAGCTAATTTGGCATGGCATTAAAGACACCGACATTAAATGCATATTCATTCAATGTGCATTCAATGAATGTTTTGACTTCAACAGTCAAACTGAAATGTTCGAGTTAAGTTGTTATGAAATGAAATCAGTGTACAATATGACACAAACAACTCTTAGTGATAAAACAAACATAATGCCAAATAATTTGGATCAAAAAAAATTAAATCAAACAAGATTTTCATGATCAAAATTGACCAAATAGTTGACTTTTGTTAAGTCAAACTGAATTAGTTATTAATACCAATCAAACATACACTTTAAACAAGTCACAAGTGTTAAACATACATATAACACCATTCCATAGCAAACATATCAACTTAATGAACACTTGATCAACATTTTATCATCTCAAACATCATACATGATAATCACACAAGTTACTAACATATTTCTTTATTCATTGCAGATAAGGCAAATCTAGTATTTGTCAGAGATCATAATCTCTGTGCCTTTCTCAACCCAGATTCAGCTAAGGCAAAGAACTACAGAGATTTCATTCAAGCTATAAGACAAACCAGGGTGGTTCATGCTATGACAGCCAAGCTTGGGATTTATGAGGATCACATAGTCCAATTTTAGACTCATGCTCATCTAGAACAAATGAATGATGAGCATGTAGTAGTCTCCACAGTTCATGATCATCAGATTACTATCTCTAAAGAAGTAATCAAGATAGTATTACAGCTTGGAAATGAAGATGCTAAAGGACCAGTAGAATTTGATGAAAACTATATGTTACATGTTTTTAAGAAAATAGGCTACACTGGTACCATAGACAGGAAACAAATCAAGATATCATACATGTGTGCCTAATTTAGATTCCTCATGCACACATACCAAAAGACTATGACAAACAGAAAGACTGGCTGGGATGCCACTTTTATGAGGAGCTCCTCAGCCATTGCAAACATCATTGCAAGGAGACCATTCAACTTTGTTGCACAAGTGTTAAATGGAATGGTCTACAACTTAACTGAGGTGAGAAACAAGTTTTAGATGTTTCCAAGATTCATTCAGATGATTATTGATGATCTTCTACCAGACATCCTAAAAGAAGGTGCCATTTTTCAGCCTGTTCACTTCAATGAACATGTTTCACAAGGATCAAATCAAGTCTGTATCATGGAGCTGAAGTGCCTATTCCTGCTCACATGATTGATCATAATGTCCCTGTACCAGACATTTTCATGAGGATTCCAGGACGAGGTGAGCCTCACATGATGTTTCAAAATGTGATTCACCAACAACCAATCATATAGCCTGTCCCAATCATACAAGATGAGCAAGCTGCTCCTGAGCCTGAACAAATTATACATCATATAGACCCAATTACTCCTGAACCAGAACCATTCATTCAACAAGAACAAGAACAATCTCAGTTTGAGCATTACATGCCTTCACCACCACAAAGCCCAACATTTTCTGATCAACAAACATTGTCTTCTCTTTTGAAAGACATTGATGCATCCTTAGAAGAACACACAAGTCAATAAGAAGAAGTTGGCACCTCATCAGCTCAAGAGCATGATCTAGAACAGCAAAGCACTGCTGAACCTGTTGAAGGTGAAGAACAGGGCAGTGAGATTCCAACAGAGGATAAGATTGAATATTCTAGAGTGTTTTTATTCACTGAGTATAATAAGCTGATTGAGAAGTCAAACAATAGAGCTAAGAAGTTGAATGAAAAGCTCAAAAATAAAGATGATGAGATAAAGAAGCTCTCTGCAGATCAAAAGGCTCAAAAGTTGATTGTTCAATTCCTAGAACAACAACTAAAACAATCAAAGGAAGAAATCAAGGCAAAAGATCAAGATTTAAATAGCACCAGATTAGATGTTGCCTATCTAACTGAGCAGATAGATGCCAAAGATTCTAAAATAGATTAATTAAAGAAGAAGATCAATGCTCAAGAAGAAGAGATAAGAAGGCTAAATAGAGAGCTAGAACACACAAACACTCAGCTGAATGAAGAAGAAACAAGCCCTCAGGAACAACATATAGAATTAACACTCATTATTCCTGAAGAGTGATACTATATGGATCAACTGCTTGATGAGGAAAACCCTTTTGAAAACATACACTACTCACCCATTCTCAAACAACATTTACACACTACAGAAACTCAAACCACTGAAACAAGTATTATGGCTGTAGATCCACTATCTGAAAAACAAAAGAAGCTAATCAAGCAATTTGCTAAATCCTTGAAAGAACAACCCAAACCAACCAAAGATCAAGCCTCATAATCATCACAGTCTTTTTTAAAAACATATGAAAGAAAAAGAAAAAGGTTGTACCTAGCTTCTTTAAAGAAGGGAAAGCAGCAGGATCAAGAATAAGAAGAACCTGAATCACCACCACTAAAGCTGTTGAAAGTCAAAGCTGAACCAGTGGATGATGATAAACCCTCTAAGGCTGCAACTCTAGAAGAAGGAGAAATTGATCAAATTCATGATCAACAACCTATAATCATCTTGAGTGATTCTGATGATGAAGATGAAGATAGAGATGAAGATGTTATGCAAAACATACATGAACTCATCCCAGATGATCTAGAAACTTTAATAGGAATTGAGTTAACTGCTAGAGGATTTTCTATCATATCTTGAGATTTTATATGAATAGATATCATCATGAGATAAAGGCAAAAGCAGACAGAGAAGATAAGCTTTATTTGGCCAAGTTGAGAAGAGATCAACAGACAGCAAGCAAACAAAAGAAACAAATTGAAGAACAATCATCATCTCATGTTGATAGTGAATTGTTGGAAAGAGTTGGATATAAATTGCGACCACCAGATTTAAAGTTAATCATGAAGAAGGTTGATGGTAACCAGTACAATCATCCAATTACTAAGTGGTACTATGATGAAACACATTTTGAATTGGTATTGGAGAGAAAGCTAGAAGTTAAAGAAGCATCAGACATAAGGTTGTTTGATCCTGTGGAAATCAAACTCCTTCATCCATCCTATGTGTCATTTTTGAAAACCAAGACATTCCCTATAATAGAAGATGTACTATGCAAGGGAGATTGCTGTTATTTCATACACATGCTAAGAATTTTGGGGATTGTGTATGTGAATGATGCACTCAAACAAAGACTGGAAACAAATCAGCAACCCCTAACACACATTGAAGGCATAACTAGCATGAGGATATCATACAACAACAATCTTGAGATCCTGAAGGGCAAACATGTTATAACCACACTGGTTAGCAACATTGATATGCAGAGCCTAGACAAATCTACACTTGAACAACTGGTTCTAACTATTCAGAGCAAATATGAGGATCAAAATAGTGATGTTGAATATTTTGTTAAGAACATTGTAAACTGTAGAAATGCACTGAGGATCACTCCACTATCTGATCAAATGAAAGAAGCTAAAAAGGATCAAGAAATTCAGAAAGATGTTGAAGAACCCTTGAAGGCCACATCAGAAGTGCAGAAGAATGTAGAAGAAGCTAGTCCTTCTTATTCCTAAAGGTTCACTAATAACAAACAGACAAAAACAAGCAAACATACATATCTAACCTTTCTATCCAATCAAACAGGAAAAACAAACAATCATACATGGATATCATGCATATAAACATACACAATATCAATCATACAAGTAATTCATCATACAAGCAAACATATACAAATCAGCACATACATTACAATCTGTTTACACATGTGTAATCAGAAAACATACTATCATTCAATCATGCAAATATGCATAACACTGAATCATTAAATCAAACAAACAATTAACCATTCAATCAGACATGAAATCAATCAAACATACATGTAATCATACAAACATACATGTAATCATATAATCATACATGTAACCAAGTAATCAAACATGTAATCAGAACATACAGTCAATTAGTCAATCATGCATAACATACAAACATGTAATCAAATATTTTAAGTCAATCACAGAATCTTTACAATCATTCATATTAAACACAAGCACACACATATTTTTACTAACAAACAAAATATTAACAAGCAAACATTAAAGTGATGGCAACATCATCCTTAGGGGAAGTATTGTTGGACTCAACAAGTGCATTAATAAGATAATGCTTAAAAGGATAATGCTTGCCATAATCAAACATAAGGTGTTCTAACATTCAAACAATCATTAACTAACACATTAGCATCATTAACAATCATAACATACACTAATTATTGGTTAGATTTCTTTTTCAGGTTTGTAGATAAAAGAAATTTTGACAAGTGTCGGCAGCGAATAAAGAAATGCCCACAACGGATGACCAAGTCCATGCAACGGATGAAGAACAACTTCCAAGTGTCTACAGCGGATGACCAATGTCCGCAGCTAATGAACAGTCCATAACGGATGTTCAATCCACACCGGATGAACACTCCACAGCGAACAACATACAAAGCAATCACACAACAAATTTCACAGCGGACAGCATCCAAGACACAACAGATAGCTTATTCAACATCCACAGCGGGCGACTTAGTATCCACAGCGGACAGTCTACCATCCACAGCGGATAGCTTATAGACTTAGGATTATTTATGTAATTTTGTTTTACATAAGGGTATTTTAGTAATTGTATATAACTTTTTGTATAGGCTACAAATAGCATAATACCCTAATTCTTTGTAAGCTTTTGAACATTCAATACCATCAAGCAGTTTATTATCATCAAAGCATTTTCAATCACTAGCAATCACACACTGTAAGGCCCCGTTCCCAGAGACCTCACAGTTAGTCAATCATAGCACGATATATATAAACATTTCATAGTTCATAAACCAGTGCAGCGGAATTAATATCAAAAGCCATTCACTTCATTAATAAATACTGTTGCTAAGCAATACATTGTTAATTGTTAATAGTTACAAAAGATCATATTAATTGCATTACAAAACAACAATATTAGTATGCGTGAACGGATGCCAGTCTAGCCCCGACGAGTAGCCTCCCCGAGTGCCATCCTCAGCAAAATCACCTGCCAACTAAAAATGCATAAAAGTCAGTGTTGTTGAGTGAGCTCTAGTTTTAAAATGTTAAAATACCTTAAAAGATTTGTATATGAAAATACCCTTTTTAAAATAATATACTATTCTTTCGTACGCGATCACACATCATACGTACAGTTAAGATAACATCCATTATCTTCTTTACCATTTCCATCATCATTCATTCGAACCTTTATTTTAATCTTTCACTTAATCTGGACCAATGTGCTATGCCCCCGATATTGCTAACAAAACTAGTACTGGGCCGAGGTCTACAAATAGACCCCAAACTGGTGCATGAAGCTGACTCCAGTACCAGGGCAGCAACAAGGGTCCCCTCAATCTCAAAGATTGACCCTGTGTGCATCCAACGGGTTAGCTAAACCGCACACAGTTGAGCTAACAACCTAGTGGTTGTGAACCTCGAGTGAATTTGCTTGCAAGACTTTCTTCCGTTCTTTATGTTCCACTTCTCATTATCATTAATCTTTCCACTTTCTTTAATGATAATACTTTACGTATACGGATAAATCACACCACGTAAAGTCACATAATAATATAATAAATAGGAACACAAGAACAGCCCAAAACATAAATAAAATGAACAATCACAAACATCAAGTCAAACCAGGGTCAAACCCTAAAATTCTGATTTCCTAAAATTCCAGAAAGTTTCTAAGTATTTAGGCGCATGGCAACTATGCAGGCGCTTGAGCCCTGCTTAGGTGCATTAACAGTATTTGGGCGCATGAATCCTACACTTGGGCATTTTAGCTTACAATCTGGGCGCATGAACTGTTCAGGCAGCGCCTGAACAATTGGTTGGGCGCATGAGATTATACTTAGTAATTTCAGGCAAACATCTTAGGCGCATGGGCACTATTGGGGCGCATGAGCCCCTCCTAATTTTTCTAAGGCAAATTTTCCAGGCGCATGGGCCCTGTTTTGGCGCATGGCCTACAGCTTAGGCGTTTCTAAGTCAAAATCTCAGGCGCATAGGCCCTGTTTGGGCGCATGACTACCTGTTATTCATTTTTCAGAATCACAACTATCCCAGATCTGCATTTGCACCTGTTCTAAGCATAAACTTAACATTCTAAGCACCAAAACACATAAACAAGCATAAACATAAGCATAAACATACACAACATACGGGTATACATAGACCAGTTGTAAAACATTTTAATCATGTATTTTCAGCCCCAAAACAGTTTAAAACACATAGAAACCAGGGTCTAGAACTCACCTAGTGCAGCAAACAAGTAAAACTCCACCGAACCTGCTTGCAAACGAGTTCAAGCACCTAAACAAGCAAAAACAAGCACCAAAACACATAGAAAACATATAAATCGGTTTTAAAGTTGAAAACCCAACAAAAACCGAGCCAAATATACAAACAACACTCACCAAATTCGAAAATCAGCCTTTCTTCTCCTTCACAGCCGAGAGAACCAAAAAGTCGACTTCTTTCTTCTTCTTTACGGTCGAACAAAAGCAACAGTAGGATGATATGGGCAGCCATGCCCATATAAAGTGCATTTTTTGACTTTTTGGTACTATTTACACAAAGCACCCCTTAACTTTGCCTTCTTTTTATTTTCTTCAAAATACTTTTCTTTTCTTTTTATTTTGACCGAGGTTTCGGGTGTTACAAGTCTACCCCCCTTAAAGAGGTTTCGTCCCTGAAACCTGTCACTCTTTGAATAACTGTGGGTAATGCTATATCATTTCTTCTTCAGTCTCCTACGTAGCTCAAAACCCTTCCAGTGTTTCCACTGCACCCGCACAAGTGGAACCACTTTATTCCTCAACCTCTTCTCCTTTCGATCGATGCTTGCCACTGGTTGCTCTACATAGTTAAGTCGTTCATCCACTTCGATATCTCCCAGTGGTACAATCATGTTTTCATCGGCTAAGCACTTTCTCAGATGAGATACATGGAATGTCTGATGAATTCCACTTAGCTCATCAGGCAGTTCTAATCGATAGGCCACCTCCCCTACTCGTGCAATGATTGGGAAAGGCCCTATGTACCTCGGGTTCAGCTTGCCCCTCTTCCAGAACCGGATGATTCCTTTCCAAGTTAAGACCTTCAACATGACTCTATCACCTACGTTGAATTCAATCGGTCTACTCCTTTTGTCGGCATATGACTTTTGTCTATCCTTCGCCGCCCTCATAAAGGCTTTGATCTTTTCTAACTTCTCTGTCGTAGCCTCGATCACCTCCATGCTTCCTAACTCTTTCTGCCCAATGTCTCCCCAACACACGGGCGTTCTACACCTTCTACCGTATAGCATCTCATATGGTGGCATACCAATGCTGGCATGATAACTGTTGTTGTACGAGAACTCTGCTAATGGTAGGTGTTCATCCCAACTTCCTCCAAAGTCGATCACGCATGCTCGGAGCATATCCTCAAGCGTCTGAACTGTCCTCTCAGACTGACCATCTGTCTGAGGATGATAAGCCGTACTGATGTGTAGCCTCGTCCCTATCGCATCGTGGAATCTCAACCAAAAATTTGACTTCTTTCTTCTTCTTTACGGTCGAACACAAAACAACAATATTAGTATGCGTGAACGGATGCTAGTCCGACGATTAGCCTCCCCGAGTGCCATCCTCAGTAAAAATTACCTGCCAACTGAAAATGCATAAAAGTCAGCGTTTCTGAGTGAGCTCTAGTTTTAAAACGTTAAAATACCTTGAAAGATTTGTATATGAAAATACCCTTTTTAAAATAATATACTTTTCTTTCGTATGCGATCACACATCATACGTACAGTTAAGATAACATCCATTATCTTCTTTACCATTTCCATCATCATTCATTTGAACCTTTATTTTAATCTTTCACTTAATCCGGACCAATGTGCTATGCCCCCGATATTGCGCACTAAACTGGTACTGGGTCGAGGTCTACAAATAGACCCCAAACTGGTGCACGAAGCTGACTCCAGTACCGGGGCAGCAACAAGGGTCCCCTCAATCTCAAAGATTGACCCTGTGTGCATCCAACGGGTTAGCTAAACCTCACACAGTTGAGCTAACAACCTAGTGGTTGTGAACCTCGAGTGAATTTGCTTGCAAGACTTTCTTCTGTTCTTTATGTTCCACTTCTCATTATCATTAATCTTTCCACTTTCTTTAATGATAATACTTTACGTATACGGATAAATCACACCACGTAAAGTCACATAATAATATAATAAATAGGAACACAAGAACAACCCAAAACATAAATAAAATGAACAATGACAAACATCAAGTCAAACCCTAAAATTCTGATTTCCCAAAATTCCAGAAAATTTTCTAAGTATTTAGGTGCATGGCAACTATGCTGGCGCTTGAGCCCTGCTTAGGCGCATCAACAGTATTCGGGAGCATGAATCCTACACTTGGGTATTTTAGCTTACATTCTGGGCGAATGAACTGTTCAGGCGCATGGACTAGCACTTAGGCGCCTAAACAATTGGTTGGGGGCATGACACTATTTAAGCGCATGAGATTATACTTAGTAATTTCAGGCAAACATCTTAGGTGCATGGGCACTATTGGGGCGTATGAGCCCCTCCTAATTTTTCTAAGGCAAATTTTCCAGTGCATGGGCCCTGTTTTGGCTCATGGCCTGTACTTAGGCGTTTCTAAGTCAAAATCTCAGGCGCATGGGCCCTGTTTGGGCGCATGACTACCTGTTATTCGTTTTTCAGAATCACAACTATCCCAGATCTGTATTTGCACCAGTTCTAAGCATAAACTTAACATTCTAAGCACCCACAACACTTAAACAAGCATAAACATAAGCATAAACATACACAACATACGGGTATACATAAACCAGTTGTAAAACATTTTAATCATGCATTTTCAGCCCCAAAACAGTTTAAAACACATAGAAACCGAGGTCTAGAACTCACCTAGTGCAGCAAACAAGTAAAACTCCACCGAACCTGCTTGCACATGAGTTCAAGCACCTAAACAAGCAAAAACAAGCACCAAAACACATAGAAAACATATAAATCGGTTTTAAATTTGAAAACCCAACAAAAACCGAGCCAAATATACAAACAACACTCACCAAATTTGAAAATCAGCCTTTCTTCTCCTTCACAGCCGAGAGAACCAAAAATTCGACTTCTTTCTTCTTCTTTACGGTCAAACAACAACAACAGCAGGATGATATGGGCGGCCATGCCCATATAAAGTGCATTTTTTGACTTTTTGGTACTATTTACACAAAGCACCCCTCAACTTTGCTTTCTTTTTATTTTTTTCAAAATACTTTTCTTTTCTTTTTATTTTGACTGATGTTTCGGGTGTTACACACACACACACATACTGATATCATAGCATTAATCATGGGTTCTGCACCATGATTATTGTTTGTCGAATACAATATAACAATCTGTTGTTATATTTATTAAGAGATTTGAAAAGATCCTTGGGTGAATCAGCCTGATTATGCTCTTATTGCTCTTAAAGTTCATAATCAGCCTTTGTTGATTTCATCATATATATCAAAGAATGAAAAGTATATGACAAGCAAAAACAAAAGTGAAAATAAAGATAAACAAAAGAGCAAAAAGATGCCAAAAAGGCCATATAGGAATAAAAGATGCCAATGAGCACAATAATAAAAGATATGTCTGAGACATACATACTATATGATAAATATTTTTTTTTTTGAGAATATGTTCTGACACAGAGGTAAAATCAAAAGATGGGGCATATAAGTCCGATTTGGCATATAAGTCTTAAACGTCTTGCGAGGGCAAAACATAAGTCCGACTGGCTGTTAATAAGTCCAAAAACTTGTTAACATTTTGTGTTTAGAAATGATGCTCAGGCTAGTTATGTTTTTAATAGATATTATATTGGAGAAAAATAATGCTGAAAATGCTGATCAAAGGTAAAAGGTTTAAGTCAAGTTGAGGTGACTTGAAATCTCAATAGTGTCTTGAAGCTGGATAAGGTTCTATGGGATTTTTAATTGTGGGATGCACAGATTTCATATAACTCAATCTAAACATGATAAACTCACAGAACATGTGTCCAAGTAAAAAATATTGAAGTCTAAGTTTAATATGGACAAAATATATTGATAATCAACATAACCAGTCTTATTTGAATAAAGCTGGACGATGTTTATGATCGATTTCATAAGAAATATGATCCTATACTTGAAAATTTACCAAAAATATTTAAGTTATAAATATAAAGAAAAATATCAGTTTGTTTTTTTATGTTAAGCTTTGTTTTACACGTGTTTTGTTTTGACAAAATTTTCAAAAATTAAGGATCCTTGGATAATCGTAAACACTTAGTAAAATATAACTTTTATCATAACAAATCAAATGGCTTCATAAGAAAAACAAATTTGAAAAGTTGAAAATTTTTGAAATTCAATGAAATTGAACTTCTCACGTGCGAAAAGTCTTGTGTGCGAGAACTCTGACTTCTCGTGCGAGAAGTCAAGAGGCTATAAAAAGAACAGTTGAGCAAAAAGTACACTATTCGCACGAAAACTTCCAGAAAAATTCTCTAAAAAAATTCTAAGTGTTAGAACCTCGTTTGATTCAGTATTTGTGTTCATAGTGGTCACATTTTGATATCCAAGTGTTTGATAAGATATATTGACATTGTTTGCATAGATTTAAGTGTGTTTGATTCTTGACCGAATCTTAAAAGACATATACATCTTAAATTGAACTAATTAAACATAATAAACCTTAATAATGACTTAGACGACACTTAATGAACATGTTTTATTGGTTAAAACACTCTGAAAATGGCTGATTGAAAATCTGAAAAAATCACAGACTTGTCGCATGCGAAAAGTATGTTGAAAATGAACAGACGCGGGAACTTTCAAATTCTCATAGAACTACTTGCGTGAAAAGTAGACTTGTCACGCGAGAAGTTGACTTTTGGTCAAATTCAGTTTCATGCAAAAACCTTTCTTGTCACGCAAAAAGTTGAATCTGAAAACATAATGTTTTCGCGCGAGTAGTTAATGTTTTCGTGCGAGAAGTTTAATTTTTAAAAAAAAATTTCTAAGTGTGAAATTTCTTGTGTGCTTATACTAGTTTGTTTAACTTTTCAGATGGCAAGATCTATGGTCTTTAATAAGAACCATAATGTTATGGCTAATCTTGGAGAAGTTCCAGATGACAAAGCCTTATTTAGATCGTTAATTGATAGACTGAAGACTTCACAGATTTATCATGCCATTTCTGCTAATCCAACTATTTTTACAGACGTGATTGATCACTTTTGGCAGTCGGCTGTAAATGAGATAGATGAGGCTGGAGAACCATGTATATCTGCCACTGTCAAGAGGGTTGTTATCACTGCTGAAGTGATTAACAGTGTTCTGTTATTGGAAGATCAACCAAATGCGCCTATCAAGATTGATGATGACATAGTTAGAAATTGCCTGAAGAGGATGGGATATGATCACAGATATCCATCTCTTGAGAAGAAGTACCTTCCACCATTCTTGAAATACTTGTTTCATGTTGTTATACACTGCCTAAGCAATCTAAAGGCAGGCATAGATAGCCTAAGTACTATATTCGGATCACTACTTATATCTCTAGTTGATAATCCACCATACAACATATCCAAGGCGATGTTCTCTGAGATGCAGAAGAATGTAATAGCTGCAGTTTGGAAGAAGTTTATTATGTACCCACGATGTGTACAGATGATAGTGAATGCTACTCATCCTGAGCTAGAAATATCTGATACATCTACTTATGCTGTGATGATGATGAAAAAGGATATATTCACTTATCTTATAGGGGCTAAAGGCAATGCATGGGATGGAGCTCATTTTTCTAAACTTGGAAGGTTTGTAGAAGATTATCAGGAAGATGCTCAATAGACTGAAAAAGTGGCTACACAAGCTGATCAAGCTAGCCCTTCAACTACTATTCCTGAAGATGCTCCTGAAACTTCACAACCAGCTGGAACTTTGATTGATGCTGAGATGATTCATGGTTCAGTTCTGGTAGCAAAACTGATAGTGATTAGATTGGAAATATGCCATTATCCTTCAAGAACGTCCTAGAGTGCAAGAAACGCCAGCCAAACGCACTGCTGAGGAACATGATGCAGATTTTATTTCTGAAGAGGTACCAATTTCTCGGGGTAGAAAGAAGAGAATGGCAAGAAGATCTGGTGAAAGTCCATGTGGTAGGGGTAGAGGACGAGGTGTTTTGAGAAAGCATTGGACCCCTGTGACCATTGTGTCGACTGAAGAAGAAGTACATGTCTTTGAGACTCCTGCGATAGTTAGCGAGGCTGCTACTTTAGGGATATCATCTACTATGCCTGCTACCGAGGATGTGTTGAGTACTCCACCAAGAGATCAAGGGTTTGAGGAGACGGTAGGTATGGAAGATTTTCTTAACACCCCTCCTGGGCCAACACAAGGTGCTAGTACTTCTACTAGTTCACCTATATCAGTTACACTTAAGCAAAGAGTTAATACATTGGAGAGGGAGATGTTAGAAAAGACTCAATTATGCAGAGGCGGCTATTTGAGAAGGATGAAAGGATAAAGAATATTGAACATCAACAAAACTTCATATTCAGTTATGTTCAGATTCTGGAGAAGAACTTAAGAGATCTCACTTCACGTGTGTATTTTTCATCATCATAATAACATGCCACTAAAGTTGGAGAATCTAGTGGACATCAAACTGCTGATCCCATAGTTGCTTAAGATCCTACTGACACTATAGAGCATGATGTTGATCCTGTTTTACAGAAAGGACAACAGAGACTACTAATGTTGATCAAGAGCCACTTATCACTGATCATACTCTACTGAGGATCAACCTGTGGTTTATACTAGAGAAGCGTTTGTAGAGCCTGAACATGATGTTCCTATTCCAAGCCCAGTACTCGATGATGATGGTTTGGATCTGGTTGATTATGCTTCTAGTGATGAAGAAGAAGTTGATGATGATGAAGATGATGAGATGATGATGGAGATGATGGAGATGATGAAGATGATGGTGATGAGGGTGATGATGGTAAGAAAGATGACAAGAAAGATGACGATGATGATCAAAAAGGAGATGTAGGATCTGTAGCTGGTGCATCTGGTTCATCGGGTACTGATAATGTCTCCGGACCAAGTCCCGATGATACCACTGAGTACACACCATTAGATCCAACTGTAGAAGAAGCTTATGACAGAGAGTTATATACATTCCAGCAAAAGATCATTGCTGAGAAGACAGAAGAAGATTTTAGAGTTTTTGATGATTTGGATGAAGGAATAGATTACACTGACATATTTGAAAACAGTCTTAAGGACTTGTTTTCATATACATTGACTGAAGAAGGGGAGATCGTTGGAGAGACGAGCACTCAAGAAACAACTAACGAGACTACTAATATGACTGGTTAAAGTGTTGTGCATCAAGTCGGGAACCTAACAGTTGCTACTCCTCCTCCACCAGCTTACATTCACACGTTAAGACATTCCAAACCTTTTACAAGGTACGGAAACTCAGAACCAATACTTAGCTGGACTTACGATGCGGAGAAGAAGATGTATGTGATTAAGAGAAAGGGTGGAGCTATCGAGTACTATCAGGACGAACACGATTTCCATACACTCAGAGCATCAGATTTGTATGCAACAGGTCGTGTTTCATTTATTAACCCTAGTAACTACAGCAAGGCAAAGTGGATCAGGAATATGATTTGGAATTAAAGCAAGACCAACTTCAAAGACTTTAAAACTGCCAAATCCAAAGTCATCGAAGATGAGACACGACTAGATCCTAATACGAACAAACCGATGAAGATGCGAGTGTTCAAGCATCCGAGATATGCAAGGAAAATCCTTATACACGCTCCTGTGCCAGTTAACAACTTGTCCAAGCTAATATGGTGGAGTTGTGAGAAGGTGTTGGGTCTGATAAGGATAGTCTATATTATCAACACAGTCAAAGTCAACAAAGGTCAACGTCACTGTCAAAGTCACAGGAAAAGGCAAACAGACGCGTTCGAAACGAAGAACCGAGACAAGATGTTGAAGATATAAATGACTAGGAGTTTACAGTTAATAAATATATTTTGTGTCAACAAAATATATTTATTTATGTTTAAGTCATTTTTATGTTTTATATGTAATTTCTCTAATTGTCTAAGTCTAGGGGCTTAATATGTCATTAGTGAATATTGTCACTATATATAGATTAGTGACAATTAGGTTTTGAGAGCTTGGAGGAGCTAGATTTGAGGGTTTCCATGTAAACAATATCTTATGCAAATCAATATAGATCAAACAAGGGTTTTATTGAATGTTCTTAAGGTGTTCATCTTGTTCATCCTTATTTTATAGTGTTTGATCTATTTTGTACACAAATATCATTAATATTTATGTTATCAGTGGGATTTGTTTATGCTTGTCAATCAAGTGCACTGTTATATTGATCAAAAGGACTAACAATTTGGTATCAGAGCCATTGTGCTCTTGATTATTTGAGTTTTGTTTGGTTTTCTAGTTCTAAGTCACTATTCCATTCATTTTCAATCTGATCTGAGTGTTTTGGATATGGAAATTGATTGAGGATTGCTCGATTTTGGTGTGGGAAGCTATAGGAATCTTCAGATCTTAAATCCATTGAGATTTGGATGAGTTTGAGCTGATTTCGTGCTGGAAAAGGCTGTCCAGATACGTCAGGTGAATTTACAGCTCGTCTAGCGAAATTACAGCATCTTTCAGCAAAAGGTTCCTTTAGCGAAACTAAGTTGTTCTTGGTTTTTGGATCTGGTTTCCTCGTTCCAGCAAAAGTACATGTATTGAATGAAAGTTCATAGTGTTTGTGTGCCAATCCTAGCGAAATTACTGCCAAATTGTTCTCTGAATGAAAGTTCAACTAGTTTCAGGTGAAATTACCCTGCGAAACTAGCATTTGTCTGCCATTGCTGGGCGAAACTACTGCCGAAATTACGAGTGAAATTACCAGTGTCAGCGAATTTAGTGAAATTTCAGCGAAATTAGCCTCTGATCATTTATAAAATGTCTTCTTCAGAAGAAGCTAATTTCCATAAATCTGATAATCTAATATCAGCACAAAGTCGGTTTGATTCTTTTGCAGCCATGAAACATGAAAAGATATCTGATTTTGTTGATCGATTTCTGATGGTGGCAAGCAATCTTAAGAAGTATGATGACTAGCTGGGGAACCATAAAAAAGTCACAAAACTTTTGGACTCTTTTCCTCCACAGTGGAGTCCACAAGTTAGGTTGTTAAAACAAGAAAGAAATTTTGCTGACTACAAACTCTTGGAAGTTATCAACAAGTTGAAGTTATTTGAATTGAATATGAAAAGAAGAGAGTACAATCAATGCATGTATGGAGGTGTATCTTCAAGTACTAAGATCAATATAGAGTCTGAAGAAGAAGTGAACCATGCATTGATGGCTGAGGTGGAAAACAGCAATGAGGATTCTGTTGAGGATTTTGACCCTTTCAAAGAATTCAGGTGTGATACTCAAGGTGAGAGTGTTGGTGATGTTAGTGATTGTGAAAGCCGGTGTAAAGTTCAGGATGAAGGAAAGCAAGATGAAGGTAAAGCTGAAGAAGCTAAGAAAAGAGCTGCTGAGGAGGATGAATACAAAAAGAACACTCCTGTCTGTCAATGTGAAAAAGCCCTAGCTGCTGAAAAGCTAGTTATGGGACTTCTTTATGAGGTTGTTCAAGATATGTGTTCTCCTCCCTGCAAAATTCATTTATTTGGAGTTTATAAAGCTAACAGATTATTGTTAGAAAATGAAAAATAATTAAAACAAATAAACAAAGAACTTAAAATCAGTGAGTCCAAATATTTTATTAAACTAAGAGAAGCTTTAAAAGAAAATGATCTTTTAAAAAGAAATCTTTTAGAAAAGAATATCGAGATTAATGTTTTGAGCGAATGAGTCACATTAGCAGAATTTGAGACTAGCAAGCTTAAAACTAAACTTGATAAATGGACAATATCAGGGATGAAACAGGAAGAACTATTTTCTAAGCAAAGGGGAGCTAGAATCAAAACGGGTGTGGGATGTGGTGAAACTTCATATGTTTATCCTCCTCCTAGCACTTACTGTTACTCTCCTATGCCTCAACCTCATCCATCTAATGATTTAATTGAAGTTGCAGATACTAACAGTTTACATGCAGGTTTAAGTAGCATTAATCACAAAGAGGTTCGAGATGAATATGATTTTCGTGCAGGTTTGGGGCTTATCAAGCAAGGATCTGATCTGCAAAATAATAATTCCAACTCTGATGCTTCAAAACCAGTATCAGTTGTTTCACGTAACTTCTTTAACAAATTCAAAACATGTAACATCCCTTCTTTTGTTCCTGTCAAGTTTGTCAAAGAAGGAACATTTGTGGAATCGCCAAGCAATCAGAACTCAACAACACAAACCGACACAACAAGAGTCATCAATCAAGATCCATTAGAAGCTGACTTGTGTATACAGGACTGGACAAGTTCTGATGATGAACCAGAGATCATCAAGTCACCTGAAGTTATCAAGTGTCAAAAGCTTCCAACAGTTGAATCAAGACCTATACGGATCTCATCTTCAACTGCTAAACAAATCAGCAGTTCCTCCAAAGCTCAGTAGCAGCACTCACCATCTTCATCTGCTATCCATCAAGCTTGTCATAAATCTACCTCCAAGTCTGCCAAGTCACCAGTCATACAAAAGGGTTCTCAGGAGAATGCTCTGATCTCATCTCCCAGAACTGCATCAATTTCAAAGCAGGCTCCACCCTCTCCTATTATCCACGGGACTACAAAGAACCAAAAGCCTTTCAAGGCTTGCTTTAGATGTGGAAAAGAAGGTCATGTGCTAAAGAAGTGCCCTCAGGTTCAAAGGCAAGCTTCGGGAGGTAAAGATAACACAGGTTACTTCTCGGGTTTAAAAGGTAAAAAGCACATATCTTTGAATGGTTGGATAAAGAACAATCTATCCAAACCTTCTCATGTGAAGCCGGTTTCACATGATTCAAAGATGAAAAAAACCAATGTTTCAAAATTAAAATCTCTTCCTTCGGGTCTTAAAAACAAAATGATTTCCAAATTCAATTCTTTCAAATCAAAAGTAATTGAACATAAACAAATTTGGAAAGTAAAACAAAATGAAAAGGATAAAGAAATAAATGATTTTTCAAAAGAGTGTGTGCTTAAACAGGTTACATACACTGATGAAAAAGAAACTCCCAGGACCACGATGGACTGGGTCCCCCTCTCTAATTAATCTGTTTATGAGTGTTGGGTCTGATAAGATAATCTATATTATCAACACAGTCAAAGTCAACAAAGGTCAACGTCACTGTCAAAGTCACAGGAAAAGGCAATAGATGCGTTCGAAACGAAGAACCGAGACAAGATGTTGAAGATATAAATGACTAGGAGTTTACAGTTAATAAATATATTTTGTGTCAACAAAATATATTTATTTATGTTTAAGTCATTTTTATGTTTTATATGTAATTTCTCTAATTGTCTAAGTCTAGGAGCTTAATATGTCATTAGTGAATATTATCACTATATATAGATTAGTGACAATTAGGTTTTGAGAGCTTGGAGGAGCTAGATTTGAGGGTTTCTATGTAAACAATATCTTATGTAAATCAATATAGTTCAAACAAGGGTTTTATTGAATGTTCTTAAGATGTTCATCTTATTCATCCTTATTTTATAGTGTTTGATCTATTTTGTACACAAATATCATTGATATTTATGTTATCAGTGGGATTTGTTTGTGTTTGTCAATCAAGTGCACTGTTATATCGATCAGAAGGACCAACAGAAGGAGACGGGGCACGCGTTAATTTATTGTGTTGATAAAGATTTTCGTGTCATCGACCCTGTGGATTTGCTCAAAGTTGGAAAAGAAGATTTGATGAGGTTGCAGGCTTGTCTAATTGCAGCTGATGAATCTGTACATTTCATAGCAGTACAGTTTGTTTGGATGATCACGAAGGCCCTGAACAACAAGATGTATGCATATGGAGGCAGTTACAAGGTGGACGATGTGGACTTCTAGCTCATTGATTTACCGAGCCTAGGGGGAGATTGTAGGGGTTAAACCTACAGGCTCGGGAAATCAAATCAAGATGAAGAAGATCAAGTCGTGCGAATAGTTAGAGTTGTCGTGCGATAACTTGCTTCTCGCACGAAAACCTGTTGATCGCGCGAGAACTTGTTAGTCGCGCGAGAACTTTATAGAATAGTATAAATAAAAGTTTTGTAATGTATTTCAGGAGCTTTTGTCATTTTCCTGATTTCATTCGTATTGTAATAGTTTTTAAGTCAGAGAGCAATACAATTAAAGTTTATTTACATTTGTGTTTGTGTTCTTCAATTACTATTCAATCCTATTCCGTGATGTCAACATTCCGCATTTTCATCACGAGATTGATCATTGTAACGTATTGATCCTTACAGGTGTGCGGTTAGGCATGCATGGTGATTACAAGTGAATAGCTTAACCCCGGTTTTCTTGCCTTTGAATCGGTACTCCTAACCATTGATTTTGTGTTGATATGTTTAATGTGTTTATTTGGTAATTAGATATGAAATAGTTAACTACGTATGTGTTTTAACATCGTTTGATTCCTAATCTGACCACCAATTTAAATGGAAATAGTTCAAACACATATAACCGAACCGGTTATCTCTTCAGTTTCCAGCCTGGTCAACTGGGCCAACGTGATTTTAAAACGCTATAAATATATCGAGTTATTAGGATAAAATGACTAAAAAAATTTATTAAACAACTTGTATTAAAAAATAAAAGGAAAGTATATTTAAAATATGTATATACATATAAAATCAAATTATTTAACTTCAAAAACTACGCACTTGAACGTGCTTGAGCTAAAATAGTACTAGGATGAGTGGCCTCTTTAAAATCATCATGTTCCAACCATTTTAGTCATTTTATCTTACTAGTTTTTTGTTGGTTTCATTTTAATAAATAAAAATCCAATCGCTCAAAACAACTCCAATAACTATAAATTATATATTTTATTATGTCGAGTAACTATAAATTTCATATATTTTATTATGTTGAGTAATAGCTTGTCTAATGAAGAGGATGATTGTTTGTTAAAAAATATTACTTAAACATGCTAAACTTAAAACTTATAATCGTGGGACTCTAACCTTTAATCTCATAAGATAAGATGGATATCACTATATACTAATTGGATTACAATCCCCTTTTTGGTATGTAGTAATACTTTGTATAGGGTTTAGTGTAATTATGTTTGCAACAAAGTTCTTATTACTTTTGAATTGGTTTTTTTATTTATAAAAAAACATTAGCTTTGTTTGTTTGTATATAATAGTATTTTATTATTTATAATTTAGATCAATTTATAAATGAAAAGCGTAAGAAGTGATGAGGATTGTGATCTTATTGTTTCGTTGATTAGTATTGTGATGACTGATGATGACAAGATTATGAATAATATGGAGTTAAAGTAACTGAAAGAATGAAGAAAAATCAACCTCAACTGGTAAGCTTTTATCTTGACTATTTTTTGTTTATGTCTAGGTACATGGAACTTTTTAAAACTAAAATAACTCATATACTTCATTATTTAAAACAATATACCATATAATAAATAATTTACTTGTTCTTAATTTAGTATGGTATTGTATTTTTAAAAAATAACTTTTTTTAAATGTTGGGGCATTGTTAATTATAACAATACATATAAACTAGTAACAACCATGCATCAAAGTTGACCAATTACAACAGTGTATCTAAATTAATTACGATACGTTTAAACCAATTATAATAGTAGGGCTATAAACGACCCGAGCCGAGCTAAGACAGGGTGGGCTAGGGGTCGGCTCGTTTAAAAACCGAGCTGAGCCGGCTCGTTTATTTTAACGAGCTCAGGAATTTGAGCTCAGGCTCGGCTTGTTTATAAACAAGCCAGTCAAGCCCGCTCGCGAAGCAACTTATTTATTGTTTATAAAAATATATTTTTTTATTTTTGTATATATATATATAGTATTTCTTATATTTGTTTATTTTGATTTCTTTAAAAACAATTATATAAGATTGTTATTTCAAGAAGTATAATTATATTTTTATATTTTTATAATTAGTTTCTCGTTATAGAATATCAAAATAGGTTTATGTGTATGGTGAATTTTATATAATAGTTGATTAATAATTTATATAATTATAATTTAAGTTTAAATTTAAACGAGCTAACGAGCAAGCTAATGAGCGAGCCAATGAGCCAGCTAACAAGCGAGCCATGAGCGGAGTTGACCTTGGCTCGGGATCTGCTTGTTTACAAACCAAGCCGAGCCAGCATGGCTGGGGCTCGGCTCGTTTACAAACCGAACCGAGCCAACTTGGCTTGTTTATAAACGAGCCGATTTTGAACGAGCTTCTTTCGAGCTATTTTCAAGCTATTTTCGAGCGAGGCCCGCCTTTTTGAACAACCCTATATAGTAGTACGTCTAAGATACCATAATGCGTCTAAGTTATCTAACTTTTGACGGATGAACGAATTGTGTGACTATAATATTACATCCAACCAATTAAAACGATGCATCTAAAACCACATTGTTTAATGGGAACATATACCGCCCTGGTTACACGTGACACATTAGGACTTTTATTATACATGCAACATAACTTTATAAAACAGATATGTTCAATTCATTTGCATCCATATATTCTTGCGCTTAAATTTTTACGAATAAAATAAAGACCGGGAAAAAGAAAAAAATAACATAAATTTGCTACCTATTGATTTCTATAGGTGAAGAATAAAAGATTATATATTTTCTTACCATATGTAAAAAATTGAAAGAGTTAATTATGGTTTTCTATCTATCTTATTCGATAAAAATCTCAGTCATCTTCGAGATTTTCTTTGACTATGTGTATTTTTGTTAACATTCTATTAGACCATACGCAATGCTCATATCTCATGACACGGTGTTCCTGACGGGGCTGTGATTCCTTGCTTGGCAAGGCAAACTTTCATCGCTCGAACTCACACATGTTCACACATTTTATTTTAGGGAGAAAAGCATATTTCCCCCTCTAAAAAGGATTAATGGCATATATACCCAACCAAAAAATTTTAATGCATATATCCCCTTTCAAAACTTTATAATAGCAAATATACCTATTTTCATTAAAAATACTTTACGTAATGACTAATTTACCCTTATTCTAGTTAGAACTTCATAATTGGCAAATATACTCATTTTCATTAAAAATACTTTATTAAAGGCGACTATGGTGGAATACCAACAGTTGATTGAGTGACGTCGGTTGGAATTGGAACCGTCACCTGCGACGCCGGTGGAGATGTTAACGTCGATGTTGAAGGACTGTTGATCGGAGATGCCGAAGGACCCCTCACAGGCGACGGCGGTGGAGATGTTGCTGTTGAACGTCTGTCATGTTGCCGAATTTTGAAACTGAGATGCTGCTGTTGAATGTTCTCGATGATGAAGTAGCAGTTGAGTATTTGTTTTTTTTTAACCAAAGGATAAAATAGTCATAAAATTATATTGGGTAAATATGCTATTACATTTTTTGCTTGAGTATATATGCATTTAAAGTATATTTGTAAGGGTATATATGTAATTATTCCTTTATTTTATCTTTTATGTTTTTTTATTAAACTGAAAGATGGAATAAATGCTGAGTGATAACCACTACATATAATGAAAGATGATGATGAAAGATGATATGATATTAAATTGGAGTGAAAGATGACTTCATAAAAGAAAACCACTAATGTCGTAACATGTTTATTTTTATCTATGTTTTAAAAACCACATAACATAGTTATTAACTCAAATTTAAAGTTAAGTTAGTAGTTCTGAACTTATATCCATACTATATAATAAAATAAGTTTTTTTAGAGACACATATTGGTATTAAAATTCCATTCACGTGTTATTTGTTCATTCACGAAACCTAAATCGGGTATTTCATCTTCAAACCTTTTATTATGATTGAATCACAAGATTGTTGGCTTCATTTATTGGGGAGGAGAATGTACCTCGTTTTGATGGCGAGTGGGAACCCATTACGAAAGGGTGTCTAATAGAAACCATTATCTCTAGTCGTGAGTGATTCAATTCCACTAAATTTTGGTTATGTAATCGAGGGATTTTGTTTTGTATAATAATTTTGTCAATTTATATTTTCAACAATTTAAATTAACGAATTTAACTTTTTCGGATAAAAATAGCAATTTTTGAAACCTTAAAGCGCCAGATGCAAAAAGAATCAAGTAAAAACGACAAGGACCAAATCACAGGAAATTAGAACTACAATTCACTATGCAAAAGTTTTTTTCTCCTCCTTTTTCAACCCTCGAAGTTAAAGACTAAAAGTTTTTAGGAACAAGAAAAAATCCCTCGAGGGCATAGTTGTAATTGCAATGAAAAAGTAATGAAACAAATGCGAACAGCAACGCTCTAGTTTTATCAGGAATCCTGAGTGGATAATGTTTTCGGTGGGAGATCAAATGTACTGAAGCACCATCCACCACCACCACCCACCGCCGTTGTAAATTGTAATCGCATGGTGTTCTTCACACGCGTACATCCGCCACCGGCTTTGCTGGCGGTGACTCAACGTCGGCAACTATGGCCGATGGTCTCTCCGACCACCTTTTTCTCCACAAACCCCTCACCTACTCTTCCTCTACCGATGCACGCAAATAATCGCCGCGCAGAGACCTTTCGCACAAGGAATTTCGACTTTGACTCCAATGATGATTTTGAAGAAGAAGATGATGATGATGCCAATCAGTGGCTCGACATTCTTGACAACTTCATTGACGGTGTGTGGATTTTTAAGGTATTTTTATTATTGCCAAGTTAAATATATCTAGAATCTTTATATAGTCCATGTCGATTTTGGATCTGGATAGTTATATGAATGTCCTGTAAAAAGTCAAACTTTGACCTGCTTCTTGTGCATTTGAGATGATGCAGAGTGAAGTTGAATTGATATATGTATGCGTGTGTAACCAGTGCAGGCATTCAGATCATTTGGATGGATGCTTCCTGCAATAATCTCATCTTTTCTACTCACATCAGGACCACAAGCATTTCTGATGGCATTAGCTATTCCCATGGGCCAATCCGCACTCTCTTTGTTATTTCAAACTGTATGGGGAACACCAAAAACTAAAACAAGGCGCCGAGGCACGAGTAAGAGAAAACAACCACCACAGCCGCCACGACCACCACCACCTGGTGCCAGTTATGTGGATATAGACAACGAACAAGAAGAATATGTAGAAAGAGAAAGAAAGAGGGCAGCAGGGTACCAAACATGGGTTGCTGGAGATGGGCCAAGTGATAACAAAACCAGTGGTTCGTCTTCGAGTTTTGGTGGCTGGGAAGAACTGGATGGAAGACGAACAAGATCTAATAAAGATGGAAACCGAAAGCAATCCAAGGGTACAATGAGCAGAAGAGTGAAAAGAAGCGAGACACCGTTACTTTTGAGGTTGTTGATTGCGGTCTTCCCATTTTTAGGTTCATGGACTAAATTGTTATAACTTTTATAAAACTATATATATTAGCACAAAAGTATATTGATGATATTCAGTTCCATGCTCGAACAAAGTAGATAACAAGGTTCAAAATTGATTTCATTGTCATTTGGTATTGGAAGCAATAGTTTGTGTTCGTTACAATTCTTATGCTTGAAAATCGATAAATCAAACCTAATGTATTAGAGACAAAATCTGACCTCTTGAAGTATGAAAACTTGGTTGTGGATCCCTTCGTACTAATCGCCTCCTGCTCTTAACTTTTTTCTTTCCTTTCTCTTTTGCTCATGCAACCCTGAGGGGTGAAATGCAGTATTGTTAACATAAAAGCAGGATTATAATTTGAAAAATAAAAGATTTTTCTCGAGGAAGAAATATACGTTTTTTATCTTCTTTTCTTTTTCTTCTTAGGTTTTCTAAGTTTCTTCGCTTTTCTGCAGCACCTTTAGTGTCCATGGAAACCTGAAAATGCAAAATGAAGTCATCAAGATGTGACATGGTGTATGCATATAAATACATTATATCTAATATCTTCACACTATGCAAATTTAAAGTTGAAAAAGAAAGGGATGTTGATTTGACAACATTACCTCCTGACCACTACTCCTGAGTGCTTGGAGTGGTTCAACGCAATCCTGACCGATAACCACCATTTTCTTCTTGTTGTTATCTCCTGGGTTCCCAGAGTTGGCCAATTTCTGCCTTGCTAATTCTTCAAATTGCTGTTGAAGAAGGGGTGAAATACCAGCCTGCAACAGAAAAAAATCAGATGTTAGGAAGTCATAGGAAGCTTAGTGTTTATGGGGGTTTGATTATATCTTCAAAATAAACTACGGCAAAGCTTGTTTCAATATACCCCTGCCAAATAACGACTGGAGAATGTTTTAGGTTGCAGTGGACGAGAAAGCAACGAATTGAGTTCCTGCAATTTGACCGGACAGTAGAAAGGTCAAAATCAGCAATTCAACAATACATTTTTTGTTTAATACATTAATGAGAATAAGATTTGACTGTAAGAGAAAACCTGTTGTAGCATTTTAAGTTGGGCAGAACTTGCTTTCTTTTTCCTGATGTTGTTCGCTCTTTCATCCTCACTGTCGTTTTCATCTACAATCAGTTCTATTGATTCAGCATTTCGTTGAAACCAGCTTTTTTGTGCCTTATCCTACAAGATATTTATGAGGCGCTACAGTAAGGATGCAAATTTAAACTAGCTGTACAAAACTGAACAAAATTGTACCAAACACGTAAGTTTTAAAATTAGGTTATAAAGACATCAAATTGATTTAGCAAGTGACATTCACTTGAGGTGGGATTTTGATCCATTTACTTTACAAATGGGTCAATTTGGATTTTCTTACCTCAAACAAGTCAGACAAAAAATGAGTTACAAATGGAACAGGTTGAATGGGTTGCAAGTCATCCAAGAAGAATAATATAAGTGGCGTAAAAGAAAAGCAACATAGCTACAGAGTTCCTCATTTAACAAACATGTTGATCACCATAAGCATAAGCAGAATCCGTCAAAAAATAAGGCATGTACTTGGATTGTGAAATGGAGCTAAATGTGTAATAACAACTTCAAAACAAATATACACAAATTTACCTGTGATTCCTTTCTCAAAACCCTGTCTATTTGCCTTGCAAGAGATAGCCTCTTTAAAACCTCAGGCATGTATGAAACCTCTATGGGAAACTGCTTAAAACTTTCCTGGTTTCAAAACAGAGATGAATCACAAACATCAGTGCAAAAGGCTTTGGGTCAAAACTGGTACATTTTGGTGTGAGTTGGGTTGACCCAAAACATTATTTTTATATTTAGAAATAACTAGTGTTGTTTCCATAAAAATCCATTTTTTTAACAAAATATGCATAGAAATATGCTAGAAATAAAACTAGAAATAAAATGCAAGCCACCCATTTATAGAAAAATGAGCCGAAAACTCCATTTCTTAATAACATTATAATCTAATCACCAACCTTTGAAAATGATCTACACAGTGAAGCAAATTTAGATGCTTCCTTCGGAGAGATCAGAGCAATGCTGCAGCCATCAGCGGAAGCTCTAGCAGTTCTCCCACTTCTATGAACATAAACCTGACAGTTAAACTTACTCAGCATATGCGAAACGCCAAGGATAACAGTTAAATAATGATAAACAAATAAATCAACTTACTTCTGCAGAATGAGGAAGTTGGTAATGGACAACAGTCCTAACACCAGGAATATCAAGACCCCTAGCTGCAACATCTGTAGCAACAAGTATTCCATGATCATTTCCACGAAAGCGATCAATAGCCTGCAGTTTAAGCAAAGATTACATCTAGCATGAAATTATGAAATAGAAGAAAACAAGATGACAAATTGACAATATTGCATTATTTTATTATATAATGAAAACTTCTAATACAGGAAAAATTAAACCTTTAGGCGAGCACGCTGTTGCATCTGTGCATGTAGGGTCCAAACATTGACATTAAGAATCTTCATAAGTGAAGAAAGATGACGAAGGGCTGCAATCGATGTGCAAAATACAATAGTTCGTCCTTGCCCATGAACAGACAAAATATAATATAAATAGGCATCTTTATCTTCTTCCTTGCACCTGCAAATATTCGAGTTTATGGCTTTCTTCTTTGTTTGGAAAGAGAGATAAAGTGAAAAGGATGGAAGTAATAAGTCCATATAAAGCAAGCATCACATCATGATAATGACCAGAAATATCATTCTGAGATATGTTATTTTCATGCCCAAAAAATATAATGGAAAGCAAAGTACATACACGATGAATGACTCCTCAAGATTGTTTGCCATAATTGATGCATTTGTCAGGTCAAAAATAGCAGCATTAGATCGCATTCCTGCTCGTTCAGAAAGTGCTTCAATAGAATTTAATTCACCATCTTGTTTTGTTTTCACGGATCCACGTTTAAGCTTTTTCCTAAAATCAGAAGATAAGGCAATGGTAGCAGAAAACACTAAAGTCTGCCTTTTCTTCCTTTGAAAGCCTGAAGCTGTCACACAGTTTTCAGTATCCTCTGCATGCCCTTCCCTAACCATTGGAAGCATGTCAATAATTGACTGCAACTCTTGAAAATGACCATTATCTATCATCCGGTCAGCCTCATCCAGCACAAAAAATGACAATGAATGTAACTGCAACATTCATCAATAAATCAATATTACAGGCAAGCGTAATGTAACTGCGAGAATGGTAAAGAAATTTATAATATAAGCCATCAACCCGTTTTAAATCTTATGTTGCTCTAATTGGTATTCTTTACACGTAGGAAGTCACCACTCACCTCCACAAGATGAATTTCTCCACCTGACATTAGTTCCCATAGCCTCCCTGGTGTTCCAACAATAATCTCAGGTCTTCCTTTCAGAAGCCGTTCTTGCTTTTCTGTTGACATTCCACCAACAATTGGGACAACCTTAACATCAGTTCCTACAGCCACTTGCTTCAAATGATCAGTGACCTAATTGATGAAAACAAATATACAAAAAGAGGAAGCATTAATAAAAATTATCTAGATTCAGAAAGCACCAGTGAAAGAAACAGGACTGCATGAAATTAGAGGTACCTGAAGTGCAAGCTCTCTAGTAGGAGTAATAATAAGCGCTCTTAGAAAACCTTTGGAAACAATTTTTTCATCTGCTTGTCCTCTTTCTTCAACTTGCCTCTCAAATTTGTCTCTTTCATCAAGGAGACGCTGTAAAATGGGTAACCCAAATGCTAGTGTTTTACCAGACCCTGTCTCTGCAGCCCCAATTACATCCTATAAAAAGATATGAATGAAGCACTTATAATGGTAAAATGAAAGTTTAAACCAACCATTGATGCAGTCTCTTTAAATTACAAACCTTTCCCTGATGAGCAGCTGCAGGTATACAAGCTTTCTGTACAGGTGTTGGTTCCTTAAACTTGAGCCTGGATATTGATTTCATAAGCAATGGATGAAGCCTTAGTTCATACCATGCATGGTATTCAGAGTCATCAACTTCATCTTCTTCAACATCAGTTTTATCATTGGTATTCACAACTGTTTTGGAAAAAAAAAATCAAAAACCTTGTACTGTAAAATTGGACACTAAATTGCTACTTACCATTAACTGGTTCTTCTTCATTGTCCACAGATTCCTTGGGCTTCTTAGCTTTCTTTGCCTTCTTCTTCTTTTTCTCTTCTCCTTTTTAACCTCCTTTACAGTTTCACCATCTGCATCCTCCTCACCCGTAGCTTCATCACCATTACTTTCTTCTCGTTTCCGTTTCGTTTGTTTCTTCTGTTTCTTCCCTCCTTTTTGAGTTACTTTAGGAAGCTCCAATCCATACTCTGATTCATCAATCTCTTCAAGAGACAAAACACCTGCAGCAACAAAGCAGAAGATTTAACTAAAACACTCCCAAAATCTTTATTCATTTAGGTAGCTCCAATCAATTCATCAATAAACCATCATGTATATCCAATTTATTCTTCATGCAACATAAGCCTTGTTCAAAGAACAAAAGCTTTAAAGAAAGTAAGGGTGTAAACTAAGCAAAAGAAAGAAATAAACAAATTCAAGGATATTTGAATCTATGTTGACAGTCAAGAGACAGTTCAAATTTCATACAATTCCATTCTCTTTGCTTTCTATAATACATTCAGATGAAATTGACTTGATGCCTAATGTGACATACCAACAACACAACTCTATTATATCCAATCACTCATATCAGGAAAATAAGTTAGAAAATGTTATTAAAATTAAAGATCATTGGTTGATGTTAATATAAATAGGAACCTCCTTCGAAGTCATTGAATCCGGCGAATGCAGAGAATGGGTCGTCATCGGCGTCGGGAAGAGAAGAGGTCCATCGGAGTGAGTCAAGCCGTTCAAGTTGTCCGGCGTCTCCTCTGGCTGAGCTCCTCTTTCTCTGCTTCTTCTTTGGTGCTACACCGGCCATCTCCGGTAGGGTTTTAGGGCGGCGACGGTGGGTTGGAGGCTGCAATTACTTCATGCATTCACTTGTTGGAGCAATTTAAATCAACAAGGTACAATCTAAGAATTAAAAATAAAACGAGTTTTAGTTAGGAGTGTTTTTTAGAGTAAAAATTTTTAAAGTAAATTACAAGAAAAGTTTTTAAGGTTGTACGTATTGCAGTTTTAGTTTTTATTTTTTTTAAATTACAGATGCGGGTTTATACTATGTAAGGAGTGTACGTTGACGGTCCCTGACACTAACAAATGTTAAGTTTCTCTGTTAATTTTTTAAAAAGACCAAAATACCCTTTCTTTTTATCTTATCATGTGGGACCCACACTCCCTCATCTTCTTTCCCTCCTTCCACAACCTGCAACTCATGTAACCCCACCAGTCCACCACCACCACCACATTGTCACCATCCTTATGTAACACCTGAAAATTTTAAAGAAAATAAAAGTAAAGAAGAAAAGATAAAAAGTCCAAAAGCAAGGGGTTAAAAGTGTGCAAGAGTCAAAGTTTTCCATAATGGGTGTCAAAAGGTGGTAAGCCCGCCCATTACCCTCTCTCTCATGCACAATTCGGCTAATGACTGGGAAAAGAGAACCCCATCCGGTTTTAGAGAGAGAAAGCTCAAGTTCTTCGAAAATGTGAGATTTCCAAATGGGTTCGGGCTTATGAACCTATTTTTATGTGTTTTCTTGTGTTGGTTGTTTGTTTTATGTGTTTAGGTGCTAGTTATACTTGTTAGCTCTTGGGTTTGTGGTGTTTCACTCGAAAGCCGTTAAGAGGTGAGTTCTAGATATCCCCTTTTACTTGTTTTATATGTGTTTGGGGCTGATGTGCATATTACAAGTGTTTTTAATAAACAAAACCATTATTTTGTTTCATAAAGAAACCGACTGTTCATAAAAGACGCTGCTTCAAATGTATTATATGTTTACGTGTGATGTTTCTTATGTTTTGACGATGTAACTTGTTAGATCTAAGCTAAGTAGATGATTAACAATGGCATTTGGGAACTAGAAATCGTGTAAGTTAAGCTCTAAGTAAATAAGTTGTCCGCTGTGGATGTTGGTCATCCGCTGTGGACACTTTGACATGAATAAGTTGTCCGCTGTGGATGTTGGTCATCCGCTGTGGACACTATAGTATGACTGTGTGTCCGCTGTGGATGTTGGTCATCCGCTGTGGACACTGTCCGTTGAGAACACTTAGAAAAATTTGTCGTCCGCTGTGGATTTTACTCATCCGTTGTACACTTTTAGTTATCCGCTGTGGATGTTATTCATCCGCATTGGACTATTGCCATCCGCATTGGACTATATTCATCCGCTGTGAACACACTTGGTGTTTTACTCATCCGCTGTGGACTTTGGCTGTCCGCTGTAGACTAAGGCTGTCCGCTGTGGATACTTAGTACTTTAAGCCATCCGTTGTATATGCTACTCATGCGTTGTGAACACTTAGGATTTTCTGAAATTTTGGGAATAGAGTTTAAGTGTTAAGAACTTATGTTTAATGGGAGTTTATATTTGTTCTATGTTTCTAATGTTTTATTTACCTTCTTTGGGCTGCTTACTACTAATAACTATTACTGTTTCATGATATGTGAATTTAAGGTAATGAAAATTATAAAAGTATTCATAATAAGTGGACACAAAAGAATAAAAGAAGGACAGCGTAATCTAATGAATGTTACCCCCGGGCCCTTATGATGAATGAAAAGCCTTGCAAGCACAATGAATGTAGGTGCACGACCTTGTTGTCGTTAGCTCAACTGATGTGCGGCTGTATAGCCCATGAGGATGCACATCTGGGGTCCAATCCTTGTGATTGACCAAAGTATGATGAATGGGACCCATATTCATGAGCAGGCTTCGTGCTTAGCAGTGTGGGTGATAAACGTTTGCCGACTGGAGTTCGGCATCTGTTGCCAACCAACAATGTAGGTTCTTGCTTTGTGCAATCCTAGTTAATGAAAGAGAAAGATAATGAAAGAAAGAAAGATCATGAATCTCTTAATGATTGATTATGTATATTGATGAATGATCACCAAATGAAGTTTACAAAAGTGTATTTTCTATATTATTAAACTAGGACTCACTCAGCAAAGCTGACTTTTTATATGCATATCAGTTGGTAGGTAAGGATGTTGCTGAGGATGGCACGGGGCTGAAGCTACTTGGTGAATAGAGACTGGCATCCATTTATGCAATTATGATATTTTTGTCTTGTAATGCAACTAAATATTCTTTTGTAACTCTAAACAACGACGTATTATTTGGCAAAAGTAATCATTAATGCAAGAAATGGTTTTTAGTTAAATTATTCCGCTATGATTGTTTTCTTATAATAATGTGATTTAAGGTGTTTTTAATAATGAATGATGCTATGAATGACCAATTGTGGGGTCTCCAGGGACGGGGCCTTACAAGTTGGTATCAGAGCCAAACTTTAAGAGAATTGGGTAAATCATTTTTCAAAACCTAAACTTAAACTGAGAATGGGACCGAATGGAAGGATGCTAGCCCAAGTAGCAACGTGCCATCAGGTAATTTTTTTTCATAAAGTTAACTGGTATTACGTGCGTGTGCTATTTGAATTATGTGCTTTTAGTATATTTGAATACTGATGTAGTCAGGATAGGAAATGCTTGGGGAATGAAGAGTAAAGTAAGTGGCTAATCACAACTGGCCACTGTAATTAGGGACTTACTATACTTGATATAATCTGAGCTATTACCTTGAATGACCTTGTTAGTGTTTGAATCTTATAGGAGGTAGATCTTATGGCGGGTAGGAAATCTGGAAAGACGACCCCAGGTGGTGCTCGTGGCAGGCGTACTACCAGGCCACGTGTCACCCGAAGCAAAGCTAAGGCTCCCGGGACAGTTCATGAGGACATGGATCTTTATAGCCACTAAGAGGGTGAAGGATCAGCCACCCTCAAGTCTACGGTAAAGGAAGCTATTGCTGACGAAGTCCACAACGTCATGCAAAACGTGTTACCTTCAGTGGTGACCGAGGTGTTGAGGGCTGTAAAGGATGGTGAAAAGACTAAGGATGCGGGGGAGAAAGAGAAAGCTGATGAAGAGCCATCTAGTCCCAAGGTGGTAATTCATGATGATGATAGCAAGGAGGAGAAGGAGGCCGCTAAGGGGTGCACCTATGGGGCGTTTCAGAGGTGCAAACCCCCAACCTTTGACAGTAACGACAATGCAACTGCTGCTCATCATTGGGTTCGAGAGATGGAGGTAGTCCTAGACATCAGTGAGTGTTGGGAGGATCAAAAGGTGAAGTTTGCCTCCCATTCTTTCGTTGACTCGGTATTATGCTGGTGGGATAACATTGTCCAAGCCGAGAGGAAACGGTCTGTTGCAAGGATGAGGTGGTCGGATTTGATGGAACTGGTACTGGAGGAGTATTGTCCATATCGGGAGTTGGACAAAATTGAGAAGGAGTTCTTGCATTTGGTGGCTGGAAACATGACTCATCAAGAGTATACCTCCAAGTTCAATGAGCTTGCAAGACTTGTGCCGGATCTAGTAACTCCAGAGTCTAAGAAGATTAAGAGACATGCAGGGTCTGCCCGTGGATATCAGGAGGAACATGATAGCTGCTAGACTGAGCACTTTCAGGTCTATAGTAGATTTGGCCGGAAGGTTGTATGATGAGAGGGATCCAGTGCCAGTTCAGAGGAAGGTTGAGAAGAGTTGGAACAAGAACGGTAATGAGAAGAGATTCAGGGGTGACCACTATGGGATCGGGGAAAAGAAGATGAGGATTGACGATCGCCACCTAGGATTGAGTAAAGGGAACAATAGGATGGAATGTAAGAAGTGTGGGAAGGTTCATATGGGTGAGTGTAGAGTGGGGACGAACCGGTGTTTTAAGTGTGGAGGCGAAGGCCACTATGCTAAAGAGTGCAGGGTACCATGATGTTATCAATATAGGGAGGTAGGCCACTCGGGCCGAGATTACAAGAAGAGTGGAGCAGGGAGATCAGGGACTCAGACTATGGGTGAGAAAGGGAGGAGTGAGAGCACCAAAGCCAAGGCAAGGGCATTCAACATGACCCGGGAAGAAGCCAGAGTGGACCCTAAAGTAGTTTTAGGTATGTTTTTGGTAAACCAATTATATGCTTCTGTGCCCTTTGATTCGGGTGCTAGTAGAAGTTTTGTATCTTCTACCTTTTGTCGTGAAATGCATGGTAAGAATAAGAAGATAGACGTGCCCTTCTATGTAGAGACAGTGATAGGAAAATCTACCAAAGTGACTGATGTCATAGACGATTGCCTCGTAGAGTTGGACGGTCGTAAGTTTCCTGCTAGATTGTATGTGATGGCCCTAGGAGGTTTTGATGTGGTGTTAGGGATGGATTGGTTGGTGGCCTATGAAGCGAACATCGTGTGTCAAAAGAAGACGATTTGTCTGACTGCGCCCGATGGCAGTTTGGTTACGGTACATGGAGACAAGGAGTGCATTACACCGCGGGTAATCTCGATGATCACGACAGAGAAGTTTATGAGACGAGGGTGTGGTGCTTACCTGGCCTATGTGAAGGATGTGATGCTACCATGCCTCAACTGTCAGGCGTGCCAGTAGTATGCAATTTCCCTGATGTGTTTCCCGAAGACCTACCAGGGGTACCACCTGACCGCGATATCGGGTTCAAGATTGATCTGATACCTGGTGCCCAACCTATTTCAAAGGCGCCGTATCGTCTCGTTCCCTTTGAGATGAAGGAATTGATGACCCAGTTGCAAGAGTTGTTAGATAAGGGGTTAATCCGACCGAGTATCTCTCCCTGGGGTGCTCCGGTCTTGTTTGTAAAGAAGAAGGACGGTAGCATGAGGATGTGCATCAACTACTGTGAGTTGAACAAGTTGACAGTGAAGAACAGGTACCCACTACCGAGGATTGATGACTTGTTTGATCAGCTTCAAGACGCCAGCTGGTTCTCAAGAATAGACCTCCGATCTGGTTATCATCAGCCAAAAGTTAAAAAAACAGGATATCCCGAAGACCGTGTTTCGAACACGATACGGGCATTACAAATTCCTCGTTATGTCATTCGGTTTAACCAACGCGCCAGCTGCTTTTATGGATTTGATGAATCGGGTGTGTCGGTCGCTGTTGGATAAATTAGTGATTATGTTTATCGATGATATCCTGATTTATTCGAAGAGTAAAGAAGAGCATGCCGGTCACATTCGCGAGGTATTGGAGATGCTTAGAAGAGAGAAGCTGTATGCTAAGTTCTCCAAATATGCGTTCTGGTTGCGGGAAGTTTAGTTTTTGGGTCATGTGGTTAATTCTGAAGGGATTATGGTGTACCAGGCAAAGGTGGAGGCGGTTATGCAATGGAAGACTCCGAAGACGCCATCTGAGATCCGCAGTTTCTTGGGTTTGGCGGGCTACTACAGAAGGTTCATCCAAGACTTCTCCAAGACAGCTTCACCATTGACCAAATTGACCCGCAAGGATGTGAAGTTCGTATGGGGTCAAGAGCAGGAGAATGCTTTCAAAGAGTTAAAGACAAGATTGACTCAAGCTCTTGTGTTGACGTTACTCGAAGGGAATGAAGACTTGGTGGTCTATTCAGATGCTTCTTATTCAAGACTGGGTTGCGTGCTGATGTAATGGGGAAGGGTTATAGCCTATGCGTCTCGACAGTTGAATATTCATAAGGCTAACTACCCTACTCATGACTTGGAGTTGGCGGCTGTGGTCTCTGCATTGAAGATTTGGAGGCACTATCTATACGGGACGAAGTGCACCATCTTCACTGATCACAAAAACTTGAAGTACTTCTTCGAGCAAAAAGATCTCAACATGAGACAAAGAAGATGGTTAGAGTTGATCAAGGATTACGACTGCGAAATCCACTATCATCCAGGTAAGGCAATGTGGTAGTCGATGCCCTTAATCGAAAGGAGAGGTCGGAACCGATTCGGGTGAAGGCTTACCGGCTGGTTGTGACGCCGGATGTTATGGGTCAAATCAGGGAATTCCAAGATGAGGCATTAAAGGATGATAGGATCAACTCTGAACGAATGAAGGGGCAGGCAACGGATTTAGGGGAGAACACCCTTGGCGTTAAAACCCCTTTCGGGTAGATGTGGATTCCTCGTTATGGGGAGCTGAGGGGAAGGATCATGGATGAGGCTCACAAAACACAGTATTCCATCCATCCTGGTGCTACAAAAATGTATCATGATCTAAAGAAGGATTACTGGTGGCCAGGGATTAAGCGTGACGTGGTGGAGTACGTGAGTAAGTGCCTGACTTGTTTACAAGTGAAAGCGAAACATCAGAAACCATATGGGAAGATCCATCCCTTGGATACACCCAAATGGAAGTGGGAACACATCAACATGGACTTCATCACAAAGTTGTCTCGCACTGCGAGAGGATGTGATACCATTTGGGTGATCGTAGACCGCCTGATGAAGAGTGCACACTTTTTGCAAATCCGAGAGACTTGCTCATCGGAAAGGTTGGCGGAACTGTTCATCAAGGAGATCATAACTCGTCATGGCGTTCCGGTGTTTATTGTTTCTGATAAGGACACCCGGTTCACGTCCAAGGTCTGGAAGAGATTTCATGATGCGAAGGGGACGAGGTTACACATTAACACAGCTCATCACCCTCAGACAGACGGTCAATCAGAACGGACCATTCAGACCTTGGAGGATTTGCTTCGGGCATGCATTATTGATTTTGGTGGGAGTTGGGATGAACACCTACCGTTGGCAGAGTTCTCCTACAACAATAGTTATCATGCCAGTATAGGCATGCCACCATTCGAAATGTTGTCTGGGAGAAGATGCAGAACCCCGGTGTGTTGGGGTGATATCGGGCAGAAAGAGTTGGGAAGCATCGAGATCATTGAAGCCACGTCGGAGAAGTTGGAAAAGATCAAGGCCTTCATGAAGGCAGCAAAGGACAGGAAAAAGTCCCACGCTGATAAAAGAAGGAGGCCAATTGAATTCCAAGTGGGTGATAAGGTGATGTTGAAGGTATCTCCTTGGAAAGGGATTATCAGGTTCCGCAAGCGAGGAAAGTTAAGCAATAGGTATATTGGGCCGTTCAAAATCATTGCCAGAGTTGGTGAAGTGGCATATAGGCTGGAACTTCCCGATGAGCCACATGGAATTCATCCTACATTCCATGTATCTCACTTACGAAAGTGCTTGGCAGAAGGTGACATTGTTCTTCCTCTTACGGACATTGAGGTTGTTGAAAGCTTGAATTATGTGGAACAACCAGTAGCTATATTGGATAGGAAGGAGAAATGGTTAAGGAATAAAGTGATTGGCCAAGTAAAGGTGCAATGGAAACATCGTAAGGGATCGGAATCCACTTGGGAATGGAAGGAAGAAATGAGACGACACCACCCCGATCTCTTTATGGAGTGACAGGTTTCGGGGACGAAACCTATATAAGGGGGGTAGATTTATAACACCCGAAAGTTTTAAAGAAAAGAAAAGTAAAGAAGAAAAGATAAAAAATCCAAAAGCAAGGGGTTAAAAGTGTGCAAGAGTCAAAGTTTCCCATAATGGGTGTCAAAAGGTGGTAAGGCCGCCCATTACCCTCTCTCTCATGCACAATTCGGCTAATGATTGGGAAAAGAGAACCCCATCCGGTTTTAGAGAGAGAAAGCTCAAGTTCTTCAAAAATGTGAGATTTCCAAATGGGTTCGGGCTTATGAACCTATTTTTATGTGTTTTCTTATGTTGGTTGTTTGTTTTATGTGTTTAGGTGCTAGTTATACTTGTTAGCTCTCGGGTTTGTGGTGTTTCACTTGAAAGCCGCTAAGAGGTGAGTTCTAGATCCCCTCATTTACTTGTTTTATATGTGTTTGGGGCTGATATGCATATTACAAGTGTTTTTAATAAACAAAACCATTATTTTGTTTCATAAAGAAACCGACTGTTCATAAAAGATGCTGCTTCAAGTGTATTATATGTTTATGTGTGATGTTTCTTATGTTTTGACGATGTAACTTGTTAGAACTAAGCTAAGTAGATGATTAACAATGGCATTTGGGAACTAGAAATCATGTAAGTTAAGCTCTAAGTAAATAAGTTGTCCGCTGTGGATGTTGGTCATCCACTGTGGACACTTTGACATGAATAAGTTGTCTGCTGTGGATGTTGGTCATCCGCTGTGGACACTATAGTATGACTGTGTGTCCACTGTGGATGTTGGTCATCCACTGTGGACACTGTCCGCTGAGAACACTTAGAAAGATTTGTCGTCCGCTGTGGACTTGCACGTCCGCTGTGGACTTTACTCATCCGCTGTACACTTTTAGTTATCCGTTGTGGATGTTATTCATCCGCATTGGACTATGGCCATCCACATTGGACTATGTTCATCCGCTGTGAACACACTTGGTGTTTTACTCATCCGCTGTGGACTTTGGCTGTCCGCTGTGGACCTTGGCTGTCCGCTGTAGACTTAGGCTGTCCGCTGTGGATACTTAGTACTTTAAGCCATCCGCTGTATATGCTACTCATGCGATGTGAACACTTAGGATTTTCTGAAATTTTGGGAATAGAGTTTATGTGTTAAGAACTTATGTTTAATGGGTGTTTATGTTTGTTCTATATTTCTAATGTTTTATTTACATTCTTTGGGCTGCTTACTACTAATAACTATTACTAAGTCATGATATGTGAATTTAAGGTAATGAAAATTATAAAAGTATTATTCATAACAAGTGAACACAAAAGAATAAAAGAAGGATAGTGTAACCTAATGAATGTTACCCCCGGGCCCTTATGATGAATGAAAAGCCTTGCCAGCACAATGAATGGAGGTGCACGACCTTGTTGTCGTTAGCTCAAATGATGTGCGGCTGTATAGCCCATGAGGATGCACATCTAGGGTCTAATCCTTGTGATTGACCAAAGTATGATGAATGGGACCCGTATTCATGAGCAGGCTTCGTGCTTAGCAGTGTGGGTCAAGTGTCGATGGGTTAGCTACCATGATAAACGTTTGCCGACAGGAGTTCGGCATCTGTTGCCAACCAACAATGTAGGCTCTTGCTTTGTGCAATCCTAGTTAATGAAAGAGAAAGATAATAAAAGAAAGAAAGATAATGAATCTCTTAATGATTGATTATGTATATTGATGAATGATCACCAAATGAAGTTTACAAAAGTGTATTTTTTATATTATTAAACTAGGACTCACTCAGCAACGCTAACTTTTTATATGCATATCAGTTGGCAGGTAAAGATGTTACTGAGGATGGCACGGGGCTAAAGCTACTTGGTGAATAGAGACTCGCATCCATTTATGCAATTATGATATTTTTGTCTTCTAATACAACTAAATATTCTTTTGTAACTCTAAACAACGATGTATTATTTGGCAAAAGTAATCATTAATGCAAGAAATGGTTTTTGGTTAAATTATTCTACTGCAATTGTTTTCTTATAATAATGTGATTTAAGGTGTTTTTAATAATGAATGATGCTATGAATGACCAACTGTGGGGTCTCTAGGGACGGGGCCTTACACCTTAACCACCAACACCACCATCGTCACCATCTTTAACCACCACCACCGTTATCATCTCCAACACACCAACACATCACACCATCACCATAAACATAACTGATCAACCGCTACCACCATCTGATTCACCATAACCACCGCACACCACCAATCTGAGCACTAACCATCAGTGACCACCATCACCATTGTTGTTGTTTATGTTCTAAATCTACATAGCAAACTGCCATCATTACCACTGTTTTTCTTCTAGATCTTTGCGTGAAGATCACAAATCAAACCTAAAATCCCAATTGAACCCTCCACAAATCAAAATTCTTAATCTATTAGACACGGATGAAGCCCTAGATCCGTAGGTGTGGTAACGACACGTTCACTGGTGCTGGTGGTGGTGCCTGCATGCCAGCGGTGGGGGCAGTGGTGTGTGCTGATGGTGGTGGTTTGGGTGGTGGTCGCACTATCCACCGGAGATCCATCACTATAGGAAGATGATGGTGGTGCGGCGGTGGTGTGGTGGCGGCGGTGTGAAGGAGAAGGTGATGAAGGACCTGGATATGTTTTTGTAGAGGAAAGAGTATTATTAGAAGGTGGGGAAAGCTTGGAAGAAGGGATACCTGTTGTACGGCCCTCTGGGGAAAGAGAAATCGAGCTTGATTGCAGCCCCGACGCCGGACCGCAGAAGAAGCACCAAACAGCAGCCTGGGTGGCGTCCCCGAACCACGGGATCATCTTCGATGACACGTGGAATAGTGGCCGGAGGGATGTCCGAAAGCAAGAGTACAAGGGGGTGGCTAGTGGGTGGGGTAATTGTTTTTATTTTAAAAGTAAGGGTACTTTGGTCATTTTACATGGACTTAACTGACCAAGTTAACTTTTGTTAGTCTTAGGGACCGCGGGAGTGCAGACCATGCAAAGTTCAGGCCCGTATCTGTAATTTTTTAAAAGTAGAGACTGAAGTTGCAATACGTGCAAACCCCAGGGACTATCCATGTAATTTACTCAAAAGTTTATATTGAGTAGGGGATTTTTAGTTATTGGTTTTATTTTAAGTAGGTTAGGAGAGTGGTATTGACTAGAAAATGAATAGGATGAATCGATTAACGTAACATTTATCCTTCAAATCAAATTCGTATATTTATCACTCACAAAAGACCAGACTTCATTAAATCGAACTATGATTTTTTAATAATAACATGAGGTTTGCTTTTGTTGTTGGGAGGGTTAGGGTTTAGTAATATGGTTGAGGCATGACATAACTTGATGTGTTTATATTTATAAAAAATTATATACTTCTTATTCTGATTTTCATGTCAAATTGAGTCGTAAATTAGAATTTGATAATTCGATTCGAAAATGGAATTTGAATTCCATTTGGTATCTAAAAACCTGAAACATGGATTCATATTTGGTTCAGTTTAATTTGATGTTTCGAGCCTGATTTCGATTAGATAACACCCTACTCTTTGTTGCTTGGAATGAATATGTGCTTACCCATGACAAACGTATATATATGTATATATATAGTTTTAATTTTTAATCGAGTTTTCTTTCTTTTTTTTCTTGTAATTCAATCCTTGCTTGTATAGATTTCTTATAACAAACTCACTCACCCACTAATATAGTCATGACTATACCCATATGTTTACGGGAACACTTGAAGCCTCATCATTTGGAAGAGACACCACTAACGCATGATGTAACCCTTGTTTTTTTTAATATTATGTAACTACCCTTGAACTCTACTCATCATAATATGTACCATGAACATCATTGTCTATTGTCATTTAGAAAAAGTAAAAAGATAAATTCACGGCCTTCCAATACACTATGATTTTAATTTCAAAAACCATCACTATTCCATTGAAACATCTACTTCTTCACTGCTCTGATCTATCTCTTCTTCATTGCCCTTCACTCTAGCAAGTAAGACAAAAACTTTTTGATGAAGAATCGGCAACAAAAACGATTTATCAGTGTCTTTTGGATCGGTGGGAGAGAGAATAAAAAAGGTTTGTTATTTGTATTTATACAGATCTGAACTAGCATCCGGATACAATTTTCACTATGTGTCATCTCTTTAGTGATAATCTTGACTAGTCGATCAATGTATTAAATTCTAAACCCTATGGCAGATTATTTGGATTTTTTTGTTTTGCAACTGGATCACTGGAATGGTTACCCGTTTTGATTTGATTAAGACTTTTGCTGCGTGTTTTGGACTTGTTTTGAAAAGCCTTAGACGAGATGGGAAATCTAGGATTATTTGCTCCCCATCTTCTTGTCAACCTTCTCCTCGAACATGTTCCTCCCAGGTCTTTTGATGAAGTTATTAGCTCTAAAGAGAACCATGGTCATTGGCTAAGTGATGTTCATCTCCTCAACATCAGGGTATATCTAATTCAAATTATCCTGCTTTAAATTTATAGGTGTAAGATTTCTAGTGATAAATACATTATAACTTCTCATGAATCCTGTAAAAAGAGAAAAGTTATCCTTAGCAATGTTGACATTCTGTGCGGGGATGGTAGTCTAATTCTGTCCTAACTGAGGATAATTCAGCATCTACTCTAAGGTAGTATTAGATATCAAGGCACTATTGTCTTGAAATCATGTAGCTCCTATAGATCATGCATGGTTGAGAGTTCTTTACTTGTCATCCATCTCATATGAATAAATGGTTGAGATGAGATCAGATAAGGATGTCTTGTACATTTTCTTGGTCTTCTTGATTGTTACGTATTGTAATTCTAGTTGTACGACAATTAGTTCTGAAGCATTTTATTCACTTCTCCATCAGACAAAGGAAATTAGCACTTTTCATCTACGTGACTAAAAGTACAAATCTGTTAATATGAGTCTTCAAATTCTCACCCATGATATGATTGAATATGTTAAACTTTTGTTTCAACATGTCCTACTTGCTCTCTTTCATATCCTCATTTCCTTCATACCTATCAACTAATTCATCTTATAATCCATAAGCATTGGTGCACTAATTGAACACGTGAGCAGTTCCAGTGGATAAGGCCATGGTGAGAGAAGCAAATGCCTATGCATCATTTTCCAAAGCATCATAGTCAGCATCAACATACAATTCATGATCCTTTGGGAAGCATCAACATACATTCATGGATTCAAGAAGTTCACAATTGCTCAAAAGTTGTGGGAAGCATTAAAGGCCAAATTTGAATGCACTGAATACATGAAGGAAAACAAAAGAGATGGCTTTAAGCAAAAGTTTGAAAACTTTGGTTTCACAAGGGGAGAAACCATGACTGCTACATATCTCAGATATATTGAATTACTAGACTCTCTCAATGAGTGTGGTGAAAATGGAGAATAGTGATATTCTCAATGGGAGAACTCACATTTTTCTTAGGACTGCAAGTGAAACAAACACCTGATGGTATGTTTATAAATCAATCTAAGTATGTTCAAGACATCTTAGTGAGATTTCAAGCTACTAATGCTAAAGCTGCTAAAACTCTAATGTCTAGGATATGTTCACTATCTCTTGATCTTGAGAGTGAAGCAGTAATTAGTAGTAGTATAGACCCATCATTGGATCTGTCATTTATCTCACAACCAACAGACCATATATAATGTTTGTCACATGTCTTTGCTCAAGGTTGTTAAGCTGCTCCAAAAGTGTCACACATAATAGCTGCAAGAGAATTTTAAAGTATCTTAAAAGAGAACCTAAGTTGGAATTATAGTACCCTAAAAGTACTGACTTCAATCTCTATGGATATCGGATAATGACTATGGAGGATGTAACATCAACAAGAATTTCACCTCAAGAGGATGTCAATTTCTAAGGGGAAGATTGGTTTCATGACAATGCAAGAAGCAAACCTATGTGTCTACATCAACTGTTGAAGCAGAGTACATTACTTCCTCTAGTTGTTGCGCTCAGGTGCTGTGAATTCAAACTCAACTTAAAGATTATAGAATACTTTCATGAACACTCCCATTCATATTGACAACTACAGTGCTATCTCAATCACCAACAATCCCGTTCAGCACTCAAAGACAAATCATATTGATATCAGATATCATTTCATTTGAGATTGTGAAGAAAAGAAGATTATTAAATTAGTTAAAGTTCATACAAATGAACAATATGCTATCTTTTCATGAAGGCGTTTGATAAAACAAGGTTTAAATATCTTATATATGCTATTGGGATGATAAACTTTGAATAATTTACAATCTATTCAATATTATATGAAATATAATTTGATAAATATTGTGAAAAAATTGTTTTCTTAGTAATAAATCTGTGCATCTGCCGAATTTTATGGTTCGGCAGTTAAGAATACTTCGGTACTTGTCTTACAAAGATTCGGTAGGACCCACTAATATCTTTAGATAACTAGTGGCGTCATATGTTTTTCCCAGACTGTTCCATAATCACAAAACCATCGAATTTACGGTTAGGGTGGTAAAAATTTTAAAATAATACTATTATTATATATTATCCTCGAACTATAAATCGACTCTTCTTCCTACCATTATCATCATCTACCTTCAATAGTTACTCAAAAACCTTCATCTCTCCAAAACCCTACTCCAACTCGAAATCTTTCTAAATGGCTACTCAAAACCTAGAATTCCAACCAAATTACAACATTACTGCTTCACTTGAACACGTTGGTGATTCAGTATACGACCCCGTGCTTAACTTTCTTCGCAATAACAACTATGCTTTTGTTATTTTGGTTGACCCAGTGATTCGTGCACCACACATTCGGCAATTCTGGAACACATGTTCTATTCAAAGAGAACATGGAACCAAAGTCCTAACCGCATTTGTAAAAGGTTTAAAGATCACCATCTCCTATGCCAAGATTCATTAGAATCTCGGGCTGCAAATGGAGAATCTTTGTTTTTTTTCAAAAAAGTGGTAAGTGCCACGTTCAAAGAGATAGGATATAAAGGACCTCTTCCAACATCCACCTTTTTTAAATCAATGGTATATCGTAACTGGATAACAATCTTTCATATCTTTTTTGCATGGCTTGTCCAACAAGTCTAATGGATGGGATCAAGCTTTATTGGATTTAACAAGGGCTATCCATAGACTTGTGAAACAACAGAGTTATAATTTTTCTTCATCTTTCAATATCTCTGTAAAAATGTAACTACTGCAGACAAATTCAAGTTTCTCATGTATCCAAAATTTATTCAACTGATTTTTAATAAGGAATTGGGTAATAAGCTAAAACTTGAATAAGATATATATGTCTTGGGAACTTTAAACAAAACTATGTTTACAAAGTTCAAGGCTGCTCTAAAATCATTTTCAAGCAAAGTAACCAATCTATTTGCCCATATGCTAGAGGTCACTGAGCCTCAGGGCGGCAGCGTGGCTACACCCTCCACTTCTAATCCCACACCCTACAATCAAAGCTCAAAATGGTCAAAACGAAGCAAACCCCTTTATCATCTATTGAGAAGTTGCAAACTGTTATATCTCTTCCAACAAATAAAGCAAAGCTGGAAGCTCGGGTCTCAGTTAAGGCAAAGGTGACTGCCCCACCAAAACAAAGCTCCAAAAAGAAGTTTCTCTTTCTTCTTCTGAGCAGACCTACATAAAGCCTACTAACCCCCAATTATAGTCCGAACACTCTATTGAGCAACCAAAAAGGGGTACCCATATAACTGAGACAACTTCTAAAAAAGAAGTCTCATTAGAAACTGATTCATATCCTTAGCCACTAGACTCAGCTCTTCAAACTCTTATTCATATGTCTCCTACACAGGATGAGGATGTCTATACTACCATTCAGCATGATCTACTATCTTTCTATTTTCATATCTTACAGATAGTGGAGATTGATGTGTATGTAGAAACATCTGACCCATATCTTTCACCTAATATAGATCTACTATCTGTCTCTACTGTTGATCTACCAACTGATCAGTAGGACAGAACTAACATAATTAGGACCTTAACCAGGGCAACTCCACCTTGAGGATGTCTTTATGGAATCATTCCATGAGTAGAGGTATCCAGGGCGTCAAGAAACTAAATCTAGTGGTGAGGGTGAAGAGGCTCGGGCTAGGACCTCATCAAGTCCCAAGGATTCCACATCTGTGGATGAGGGAAGTATGGAACAAATTCATATATTGACGGCACATAACCTTGATCTTGCCCAAAGACTAACTGCCTTTCAAGAGCAAATTCATGACTTTAAGGATATGCTGAACGGGCCACAATTCAGAAATTTGAGAACTGCTGGCTGAGAGCTTCAACAGATAGAGTACTTGAGGTAGAAGCTCAGCTTAACACTCTACAAGACCAGACTGCAAGAGTTGCTTACTTGTAATCTCAACTAAACACTCTTCAACAGTCAGCTGCTAGGGGAATCGACCTTGAATCTAAGGTTGCATCACTTGAAGAAACTAATGAGCTTCAGCAGTCCATCATCTTAAGCCTCCAAGTCTCTTCAGCACCACAAGAACCTTTAAATATGCCTTCATTCACTCTTTTAGTGTCATCTAGAATCTCAAATAATGCTACCAAAAAAAAGGAAAGATGAGCCCAAAGAAGGTGAGGATATCTTTTTCTATCTAGTTGATCAAATAGTAAACCACTCACAGCTAATTCCACTTTTTCAAGATGAAATGAAGATTATGAACCTCTGTCTAAAGTTGAAGTCAAACTGAATGATCTACTAGATAGACATGGATATGACAAGTCAAAGGAGAAGAAAATATCAATGACAAGATTGATCCAAAAAGTTTAACTTGTAAAGAAAAGGATGGCTGAAATGAAAAGAACCAGTACTTCTTCTTTCCCTCTCAAAAGAAAAAGGACTAATCATAAATTGTCAAAAATAGAACTAGTACTGGGACTTAAAGCCACTCTTAAGTTGTCTACTGAGGAAGAAGCTCCACTACTGAGAGTGCTATCGGAAGCTACAGAAGAGTTGAAGAAATCAGCTGCTGTTGCAACTGTCGAAATATCCAGACAAGAAGCTTTTTCACGAATGACTTAACAGGCAGGATAATTGTCTACACTAGAGGAACCCAAACCATGGAAAATGATATTAAAAGACATGGGGTGACTTTTGAAGAAGAACCAAGCCAACTTCATGAAGTTCATTAGGATACACCTGAGTCTAAGCTCAAAAAATCAGCTGAGGTGATATTTGGTCAGCCGAATGTTAAAACTGAAACCTCAGTTAACTCTAAGGTAAATGTGGAAACAGATGCTCTAGATTTTTCCAAGGATGCTGAGAGAGTTCAAACAATTGCCGATGATTTCAAATCAGCTAGTGAGGCATCAAGCTTACCTACTAAACCTTAAGCAGTCAGACATATTGTAATATGTACCTCAGATAAACATAAAAGAGCTATGACTGCTGAAGAAGTGATTGAAATTGAGTCTTAGGAAAGAAGGACCAAATTCTTGATGACTAAAAGAATAGAGTTGTACCTACATGATGTTGATAAAGAGCCAATTGTATTAAAGACTGGTAGATCTCAAGAAACTTCTATAAGGAAGAATATCATTGCACTAGGCCAAAGTGTAAAGGAATCCAGATCTGTAAGAAAAAAAATCAACCCTGTTAGAGTAAGAAATGGAACCAAACCAATAATTTCATCCAAGAAGAAAGTCAAAGTTGTCAGGAGAGTTAAATCGAAGTCATCCAGGCAAACTACCAAAAGTACTCCTAAAAGGACAACTACTTAGAAAGCGCCTGTATCTATAACTACTAAATACATATCAATGTTCTCCTCTCAAAAAAAGAAAAAAAAAGATCAAGAAAAATGTATCATGGCAGCTCAACTTGAGTTGAAATGATTTAGTTTTGACGAGGTCATTAAATAGAGTCTTGTTGAGATAAAGTCAAAGGTGATAGCTGTAACTCATACTGAAATGGAGAAATCAACAGAGTTAGCTAGATGAAGAAGAGCTGAATCAGAAAGAAAACAAGTAAAAAGAGTCAAACAGGAGACAAGAGACAAGCAACAAATGAACATACACCTAAAGTACTATGGTTTCTCTTGCAAATAAGTAGGAACAATGAGTATGTCTACTTTTGATCTGAACATCAAAGAAATTAAGAAGAGAGTTACAGCTAGAGAGCTCTCAAAGTATGAAGAAGCTAGAGAGCAATGGGAAACATAACAAACAAGGATAAAGAAAACTATTCAAAAGTGTTCCCATCTACCAACCAACCATCCAGCATCTCCTGATTTTAACGCAACTTCATCCGATGATGACCAGCCTATTTCATCAGTCCTTGCCAAGAGGACAGTTGTACCAAAAAAATAATAAAGGCAAGGGTGATTGATCTTAAGGTGGAAGAGAAAATTTTAAAAGGAATAAAGGCTTTGGGTACTGGGTATGTAGCCCAAATGAAGAAATTTGTAGTTAAGAGGGAAAATTGAGAAATCACGTATTATGATCATAAGAATGAGATACTTGATTTGCATCTTAACATCTTTGATTGTCGAGTACTTGAGCATGTTTAGATGTAGAAATGAAGAGTCCAAAATTTGACTCCAAAAAGTGTAGTCTTTAGTCAAAGCTGAATCTGGTGAAAAGATCCCTGAAACTCCATTATCAGCATATGATCCAATATTGGAGTGGGAATACGATCAAGAAAAGATACATCTTCATCACCAGATTGTAACACCTGGAATATTACAAAAAAAAAGAAAAGAAAAAAAAAGAGAAGTGTAAAGAAAGAAAGGTGAAATAACCCAAGTTAAGGGGCTAAAGTAGTGCAAGAGGCAAACTTTATTATAATTATGTTTAAAAGGTGGGCATGGCCGCCCACACCTCTGCTCCTCCCAACTGCTCGATTGCAGAAAGAAAAAGAACAGAGCTTCCGTCGGATTTTAGAGAGAAGAAGAGGAAGATTGACTTGAAGGTTAGTTTTTCGTGTGTTTTGTTCGGTTTCAGCTGAATTTTCAGCTTGTGGACCGAGTCTTATGTGTTCCTCTGTGTTCGGTTAGGTATTTTTGGTGTGTTTAGGTGTTTGAACTCCAAGTGCTCTCGCGTTTAGAGGAGTTTTACTCGAAGGCTGCTGTAGGTGAGTTCTAGATCCCCGGTTTTTTAGTTTTAAACTTGTTTTGGGGCTGAAATGCATATAAATTATTATCTTTGCAACTCCTAGTGTGTTGAACCATGTGTTACCCCCTAATTTATGTGGGTGTGTGTGTTTGTGAATGTTTTGATTGAATATTATGGTTGTGTGCTTGTTCTATGTACTTAGTATGCTAGATTTGGGCTAACAATACGTTAGGATGATGATCGGGAACTAAAATTAGTATAAGTTAGAACTGGCATAGTACCCATGCACCCAAACTGCCCATGCACCCAAACTCCCCATGCGCCCAAACTGCCCGTGCGCCCAAACTGCCCATGCGCCCAAACTGCCCATGCGCCCAAGTGTTCCCATGCGCCTAAGTTTTTCCCATGCGCCTAAGTTTTCCCATGTGCCTGCATAGTACTCATGCGCCTGCATAGTACCCATGCGTCTAAGTTTTTCCCATGCGCTTAAGTTTTCCCATGCGCCCAAGTACCCATGCGCCTGCATAGTACTCATGCGCGTGCATAGTACCCATGCGGCTAAGTTTTTCCCATGCGGCTAAGTTTTTCCCCATTCACCCAAGTGTTCCCATGCGCCCAACTGTCTGTGCTCCTGCATACTACCCATGCGCCCACATAGTGCTCATGCGCCTAAAACTGACTTAGGATTTTTCTGAAATTCTGGGAAATAGAAATTAATGGTTAAGCTCTGAAATGTTTTGGTGGTTTATGTTTGTTCATGTTATGCATGTTTGTAGTCTGTTATTGATGTTTCTTATTACGTATTATTACGTGACTTTACGTGGTGTGTTAATGCTCTTGTACGTAAAGTATTATATAATGAAAGTGAAAGACATCGTTAACGAAGTGGAACATAATGAAAGAATGTAAAGTCTTGCAAGCAACTGAAAGGAGGTTCACAACTCATTGAGGGGTTGTTAGCTCAATTGTTGCGCGGTTTAGCTAACCCATGAGGATGCACACAAGGGTCAATCTTTGTGATTGACCAATAAGTACGAAACGGGACCCTTGTCGCTTGCCCCAGTACCGGAGTCAGCTTCGTGCACAATTTTAGGGGTCTATTTATAGACTTCGGCCCAGTACCAGCTTCGTGCACAATGTTTGGGGTATAGCATATGACATTGGTCTAGATGAAAGTGAAAGATAATAATGAAAGTTCAAAACGTACGAAATGTATGAAAGAATGTTGAAAGATAATAATGATATTATCAAGATGTATGTATGATGTGTGATCACGAACGAAAGTAATAGAAAGGTTTTTACTAAAGGTAAAGTATTTTATTATTTAAAACTAGAACTCACTCAGCAACGCTGACTTTTTATGCATTTTCTGTTGGTAGGTAGCTTGTTGCTGAGGATGGCATGAGGGTGAAGCTACTTGGCGGGCAAAGACTGGCATCCATTTCATGCACGATAATGATGTTGTTTTGTAATACAACTAAGTGATATTTTGTAATCTTTTAAACAACGATATATTACTTGGCAAATGTATTTATTAAAGCATGATATGATTTTTGATGAATTATTCCGCTGCAATGTTTTATTTACTTAATAAATCTTAATATGTTTTGATATAAATGAGGTTGTGATTGACCAACTGTGGGGTTCCCGGGAACGGGGCCTTACAAGTTGGTATCAGAACCAAAGTTTAAGAGAAATGGGTAAATATTTTCAAAACCTAAACTTAAACTAAGAATGGGACTGAATGGAGGGATGCCAGCCCAAGTAGCTACGTGCCATCAGGTAATTTACTTTCTTAAGGTTAACCGGTATTATGTGCGCGTGCTATCTGATTTATGTGCTCTTAGTATATTTGGATACTGATGTAGTTAGGATAGGCAATGCTTGGGGGATAAAGAGTAAAGTAAGTGGCTAATCATAACCGGCCACTGTAATTAGGGACATACTATACTTGACATAATCAGAGCTATTACCTTGAATGACCATGTTGGTGTTTGAATCTTATAATGTTTAGAGGATGGCGGGTAGTAGATCTTCGAATGCTTCTCGAGGAGGTGTGCAGGGTGGTCGTGGTGCTAGGCCACATGTCATCGGGACAAGGCTAAGGATGCTGAGACGGTTCCTGCAGAGCCCGAGCTTCATCACCAGGAAGGTGGTGATGAGAGTGCTAATTTGAGAGTCTCTGTGAAAGAGGCAGTTGTGGAGGAAGTTCATCAGGTCATGCAGACGATCCTGCCGTCTGTGGTGACCGAGGTTATTCGTGCTGTGAGGGAGGATGAAAAGAAAGAGAAGGAGGAAAGGAGGAGGACCGTTGGGAGAGGGGGCGAGGAGAGAGGTTAAGGTGAAGGGGAGCAACCAGAGACTGAGATGGTTGTCTCTAGTGATGATGAGGATGAGGAAGCAGTGCAGGAAACGGTTAAGGGGTGTAGTTATAGGGCATTCAAGAGATGCAAGCCCCCAATTTTTTATGGGAATGGTAATGCTGCTGCTGCTGCTCATCGATGGGTGAGGGAGATGGAGGCAGTGCTAGATATTAGTGAGTGCCAAGAGGATCAGAAGGTGAAGTTTGCTACCCACTCATTTGTGGACTCGGCCCTATGCTGGTGGGACAACATTGTTCAAGCCGAGGGTAGTAGGGCGATTGGGAGGATGAGGTGGAGTGAGCTGAAGAAGTTGGTGATTGAGGAATTTTGTCCTCATAGGGAGCTCGATAAGGTCGAGAGAGAGTTCTTATAGCTGGAAGTGGGAACCATGACACACCAGCAGTATACTACTAAGTCCAATGAGATCGCAAGGCTGGTGCCGGATCAGGTGACGCTGATGTCAAGGAAGATCAAGAGGTATATCCAGGGTTTGCCGACGGATATCCGCAGACACATGATCACCGCCCGGCTGAGTACTTTTAGGTCGGTGGTTGATCTGGCCGGGAGACTATATGATGAGAAAGAGGTGACGGTAATGGAGGTGAATAAGAAAGGTGATGGTGACAGAAATTAGAAGGGGAAAAGATTTGGAAGTGGTGGTTTCACCCCCAAAAGCAAAAAGGCAAGAATGGATGACAGGAGGGTGGTGACGGCAGGTACTGGGTCAAGGATGGGTAATAGGTGTGGGAAGGAGCATGCGGGGGAATGCAAGTGGGGATCAAATCTCTGTTTCAAATGCGGGAAGGCAGGGCATATGGCAAGGGATTGTGGGGTGATGAGGTGCTACAATTGTGGCGAGGCTGGGCATATGAGCAGGGATTGCAAGAGGCCAAGGGCCGAGAGCTCCGGGGTGAAGAAAAGGGTTGAGAAGGAGGGACCAAAGGCGAAGGCTAGAGCATTCACGATGACCCGAGAGGAGGCTAGGGTAGACCCCAATGTCGTGTCAGGTACGTTCCTAGTAAACCAAACTTGTGCCTATGTATTATTTAATTCTGGTGCTAGTAAGAGTTTTATTTCTGCTGCCTTCTGTGCTAAGTTGCCTGTTAAGAGTAGAAAGATTTATGAGTCCTTGATGTAGAAACTGCCATTGGTAAGTCTACCAGGATGTCTGATCTGATAGAGGGTAATGACATAGAATTGGAAGGCCATAGGTTCTCTGCTAAATTATTCGTGAAGCCCCTAGGCGGATTTGATGTGGTTCTAGGGATGGATTGGTTAGCAGCCTATGAGGCAAATATTATGTGTAGTAAGAAGATGATCCGATTGATGGCGCCTGATGGGAGTTTGGTGATGATCTATGGTGATCGAGTTACTACGGTTCTGAAGGTAATTTCGATGGTGGTGGCAGAGAAGTGCATGAAATGTGGATGTAGTGCCTACTTGGCTTATGTGAAGGATGTGGATGCTTAAGTAACACAATTATCCGACGTACCAGTTGTGTGTGACTTTCCAAATGTGTTCCCAGAAGATTTACAACGTGTGCCACCGGACCACGAGATCGAGTTCCAGATTGACTTGATACCTGGTGCTCAACCTGTTGCTAAGGCACCGTATCGATTGGCTCCGTCTGAGATGATGGAACTGATGGTTCAGTTGCAAGAGTTGTTGGACAAAGGGTTCATTCTACCAAGTATCTCTCCCTGGGCTGCTCTGGTCTTGTTTGTAAAGAAGAAGGACGGTAGTATGAGGATGTGCATCAACTACTGTGAGTTAAACAAGTTGACCGTGAAGAACCGGTATCCGTTACCAAGGATTGATGACTTATTTGATCAGCTCCAAGGTGCCAGTTGGTTCTCGAGGATAGATCTCCGATCTGGTTACCATCAGCTGAAGGTGAAGGAGCAAGATATACCTAAAACAGCTTTTCGCACGCGTTATGGACACTACGAGTTTCTCGTTATGTATTTTGGTCTAACTAATGTGCCAGCTGCCTTTATGGATTTGATGAACCGGGTGTGTTGGCTGATGTTGGATAAATCAATGATTGTGTTTATCGATGATATCCTGATTTATTCAAAGAGTGAAGAAGAGCATGCCAGTCACATTTGTGAGGTATTGGAAACACTTAGAAGAGAGAAACTGTATGCTAAGTTCTCCAAGTGCGCTTTCTGGTTGCGTGAGGTTCAGTTTTTAGGTCATGTGGTAAATTCCGAAGGGATCATGGTAGACCCAACAAAGGTTGAGGCGGTGATACAATGGAAGTCTCCAAAAACGCCATCCGAGATCTGTAGTTTCTTGGGTTTGGCAGGCTATTATAGAAGATTTATCCAAGACTTTTCCAAGATAGCCTCACCATTGACCAAGCTGACCGGCAAGGATGTGAAGTTTGTATGGGGTTTAGAACAGGAGAGTGCTTTTGAAGAGCTGAAGATGAGATTGACTCAGGCTCCTGTTTTCACGCTGCCCGAGGGGAGCGAAGACTTAGTGGTCTATTCGGATACTTCTTATTCGGGGTTGTGTTGTGTGCTGATGCAACGGGGAAGAGTAATAGCCTATGCATCCCGATAGTTGAAAATCCATGAGGCTAATTACCCTACTCATGACTTAGAGCTAGCGCCTGTGGTCTTTGCATTGAAGATTTGGAGGCACTACTTATACGGGACGAAATGCACTATCTTCACTAACCACCAGAGCTTGAAGTATTTCTTTGAGGAAAAGGATCTCAATATGAGGCAGAGGACGTGGTTAGAGTTGATCAAGGATTATGATTATGAGATCCACTACCATCCGACCAAGGCCAACGTAGTGGCGGATGCCCTTAGCCGAAAGGAGAGACCCGAGCCAATTCGGGTGAAAACTTACCAGTTGGTGATGACCTCCGATGTGATGACACAGGTCAAGGGGTTCCAAGATGAGGCGCTGAAAGAAGAGAGCCTTAACTCTGAAAGGATGAGAGGTTTAGTCACGGAGTTGGGTGAAAACACTCTCGGAGTTAGAACCCGCTTCGGGCGGATATGGATCCCTCGTTATGGAGACCTACGAGGGAAAATCATGGATGAAGCTCATAAGACTCGATACTCCATTCATCCCGGTGCTACAAAGATGTATCATGGTATGAAAAAAGATTACTGGTGGCCGGGTATGAAGCGCGATGTAGCGGAGTATGTGAGCAAGTGCTTTACTTGCTCGCAAGTGAAGGCTGAGCATCAGAAGTCATACGGGAAGATCCAACCTTTGGATATACCTGAGTGGAAATGGGAGCACATCACCATGGACTTCATTACGAAGTTACCACGTATGGCAAGGGGGTACGATGCTATATGGGTGATAGTTGACCGTTTGACGAAGAGTGCTTACTTTCTACCGATCCACGAGACATATTCATCTGAGAGGTTGGCAGATCCGTTCATCAAAGAGATTGTGACGCGTCATGGTGTACCAGTGTCTATCGTGTCTGACCATGACACTCGGTTTACATCTAAGTTTTGGAAGAGACTTCATGACGCGAAGGGGACGAGGTTGCACATCAGTACGGCTTATCATCCTCAGACGGATGGTCAGTCAGAGAGAACTATACAGACGCTTAAGGATATGCTCTGAGCATGCGTCATTGATTTCGGAGGAAGTTGGGACGAACACTTACCGTTAGCTGAATTATCATACAACAACAGTTATCATGCTAGCATTGGCATGCCACCATATGATATGCTATACGGTAGGAAGTATAGAACGCCCGTATGTTAGGGTGACATTGGATAGAAGGAGTTGGGGAGCGTTGAAGTGATCGAGGCTACGACTGAAAAGTTAGAGAAGATCAAGGCCTTTATGAAGGCGGCAAACGAGAGGCGAAAGTCGTATGCTGACAAGAGGTGTAGACCGATTGAATTCAAGTTGGGTGATAAAGTTATGCTAAAGGTTTTACCTTGGAAGGGGATCATTCGGTTCAAAAAGTGGGGTAAGTGGAGCCCTAGGTATATAGGACCTTTTCGAATCATTGCTCGAGTAGGAGAGGTGGCCTATAGGTTGGAGCTACCCGATGAGTTAAGTGGGATTCATCCAACATTCCATGTATCTCATCTGAGAAAGTGCTTAGCTGACGAGGATATGATTGTGCCACTGGAGGATATTGAGGTAGATGAACGGCTCAATTATATGGAGCAACCAGTGGCCATCATTGACAGAAAAGAGAAGAGACTGCGGAATAAAGTGGTTCCACTGGCGCGAGTACAGAAAAGAACAGAGCCTCCATCGGTTTTTAGAGAGAAGAAGAGGAAGATCGACTTGAAGGTTAGTTTTTCGTGTGTTTTGTTCGGTTTTAGCTGAATTTTCAGCTTGTGGACCGAGTCTTATGTGTTCCTCTGTGTTCGGTTGGGTGTTTTTGGTGTGTTTAGGTGTTTGAACTCTAAGTGCTCTCGAGTTTGGAGGAGTTTTACTCGAAGGCTGCTGTAGGTGAGTTCTAGATCCTCGGATTTTCTGTTGTAAACTTGTTTTAGGGCTGAAATGCATATAAATTATTATTTTTGCAACTCCCAGTGTGTTGAACCATGTGTTACCCCCTGTTTTATATGGGTGTGTGTGCTTGTGAATGTTTTGACTGAATATTTTGGTTGTGTCCTTGTTCTATGTGCTTAGTATGCTAGATTTGGGCTAAGAATACGTTAAGATGATGATCAGGAACTGAAATTAGTATAAGTTAGAACTGGGATAATACCCATGCGCCCAAACTGCCCATGCGCCTAAACTCCCCATGCGCCCAAACTGCCCATGCGCCCAAACTGCCCATGCGCCCAAGTGTTCCCATGCGCCTAAGTTTTTCCCATGTGCCTAAGTTTTTCCATACGGCCAAGTACCCATGCGCCTGTATAGTACCCATGCGCCTAAGTTTTTCCTATGCGCCTAAGTTTTTCCCCATGCACCCAAGTGTTCCCATGTGCCCAATTATCCGTGCGCCTGCATAGTTCCCATGCGCCTGCATAGTGCCCATGCGCCCACATAGTGCTCATGCGCCTAAAACTGACTTAGGATTTTTCTAAAATTCTGGGAAATAGAAATTAATGGTTAAGCTCTGGAATGTTTTAGTGCTTTATGTTTGTTCATGTTATGCATGTTTGTAGTCTGTTATTGATGTTCCTTATTACGTATTATTACGTGAATTTACGTGGTGTGTTAATGCTCTTGTACGTAAAGTATTATATAATGAAAGTGAAAGACATCGTTAACGAAGTGGAACATAATGAAAGAATGTAAAGTCTTGCATGCAACTGAAAGGAGGTTCACAATTCATTGAGGGGTTGTTAGCTTAACTGTGTGCGGTTTAGCTAACCCATAAGGATGCACACAGGGGTCAATCTTTGTGATTGACCAATAAGTACGAAACAGGACCCTTGTCGCTTGCCCCTGTACTGGAGTCAGCTTCATGCATAATGTTAGGGGTCTATTTATAGACTTTGGCCTAGTACCAGTTTCGTGCACAATGTTTGGGGTATAGCATATGACATTGGTCTAGATGAGAGTATAAGATAATAATGAAGTTCGAAACTTACGAAATGTATGAAAGAATGTTGAAAGATAATAAAGATATTATCAAGATGTATGTATGTTGTGTGATCACGAACAAAAGTAATGGAAAGGTTTTAATAAAGGTAAAGTATTTTTTTATTTAATACTAGAACTCACTCAGCAACGCTGACTTTTTATGCATTTTCTGTTGGCAGGTAGCTTGTTGTTGAGGATGGTATGAGGGTGAAGCTACTTGGCGGGCAAAGACTGGCATCCATTTCATGCATGATAATGATGTTGTTTTGTAGTACAACTAAGTGATATTTTGTAATCTTTTAAACAATGATGTATTACTTGGCAAATGTATTTATTAAAGCATGAAATTGTTTTTGATGAATTATTCCGTTGCAATGTTTTATTTACTTAATAAATCTTAATATGTTTTGATATAAATAAGGTTGTGATTGACCAACTATGGGGTTCCCGGGAACGGGGCCTTACACAGATCGACAGCTAGAAGGGTAGCGTGCTCAAAGAATCAACGTGTCTGCTTCAACAGATTTGAGATAGCTGACCTTGCTAGACTAAGACTAAGGAACATCAACAACGACTCTAAGGCTAAGGAACGAGAGAAGGTGTTGATGAGGATTTACAAGTCATATCTTGAAAAGTCAAAGCAGGCTTTAGAACAAAAAAAATTGAGAGAATTCGAAGCTACTTAAGCTACCCCATCTACCGATGTCACACCCAGCACTCAAACACAATCTTCTCTTCCCACCATTCAAATTTTCTCCAATTGTCGAGCATGTATCTCCAGTAGTCCAACAAGCACCTCAAGCAGCTGAGTCTCCAACAAAAACTCAGTCAGGTCTCTCAGAAGATGAAGTGGAAATCATTACAGCTAACGAACGGATAAGATGAGAATGGGTCAAGCCCGAACAATCTGCTGAAGATTAACTATCAGAATCTGACCAAGATAAACACTCAAAAGGTGAGGGTACAAACATCATTAACTGGATATATGATTTGAAAGCTGAGAGGTACTTCATTGAAAGAAAGAATAGGTCCAAGTCCTTCTTCGTAACTGAGTTAGAAGTTCTAAATCTTAACTCTAAAGACATACAAAAGATGTTCTCTTTGATTAAAGCTTATGAAGGTATGTCTGACAAGTACAAATCAATGGCATCTATTCTTAAGATAAAGATTGGGGAAAGAGTTGAAGCAGAACCAAGTGGAGACAAAGAAGAATGTATCACTTATTGGAGTTATGATTTCTCAACAAATTCCTTTTGTCTGAACTTTGTTGGTGCTGGCAAGATTAAAGTCAAAGAATATAATCTGTTCAGACTATCTCGGCACAACATGAAGGATTTGGTGAGTCTACCTCTTGAAAACCCCTCAAGAGATAGAAGAGGATACAAGTATGAATTTCTGACGATAAGGATGCTTGAAGGTTGATAAAGTGTTTTGGTAGCATCATCCCAGGGGAAATTTGTTAAACCATGAGAAGAATAAAGCTACCAAAAACTCCAAGTTCAGCACTTACTCGCAACTGCCAAAATCTGCCAAGTGCTGAACTATTATGAATCGGCACTTGCATAGCTTGATGAGCAACTGATTCACTATTACACTAGACACGAGTGTTTGTATCGAATATTTTTGGCAGCTACAATGTTCTACAACTGGCGACAACAATGTTCAGCCACTAGGGACAACATTGTACTAAAACTACTGATTTCTGAAGTGCCGATTGCTTGTCTATGTTGTACATATATTATCCTAAACCAAGAATAGATGCAAAGTGATTTATTCTAAGTGTTTAGCTTTTTAGTATAAATACCTCACACCAGTATAGTTTTAAGGTTTGATTGTTATGCCCAATTGTTATCTGCTGTTATTACACTTTGTAATTAGAAACGTTATCAAGTGAATACTTTGAAAAATCTCTTGTGTCATTATCATTACTCAAAGTGTTTGTGTTTGTTAGTAGACAGTTAACTTAGATTCCGCATTTGATAACTACAGATCAGTAGAAAAATCTTATTAATTCATAACCCGATCCAACATTTTGTTATCCAAGTTAACCTAGGTATTAATATTGTTCATACTCTGAGATTGAGAGGAAGACATTTTGAAACAGAAAGAGTACTCGGTATCAAAGTAAGTAGTTGGTATAGAATAAGTATTCGATTGACCAAAGGCATTTAGCCAAAGTATTCTCCCAAGATCAACCTATATGGGTACATAGTCAAAAGCTAATATTCAGCCAAAAATAACCCTGAGAATTGTAAATCTATCTATGAACTATAAATCACCGAGAAAAACAACTGTGAACTGGTAAAACCATGAACTTGTAATTTTGAGAACTTGCACCATGAAACTTGAGGTGGCTGTGAACTTGGACACTCTTAAACTCAATATAGTCATGTAGGACCGTTGAAGGGAATCAATGTAATAGTTTCACAGTTGTTAGGAGAGTGTTAGAACACTTAACAGATCAAATAGGGAACCGACTTATGATGAAGCAAAGAACACAAGTAAAGAACAAGAACAAGAACAAGATAATATGGTTTTCAAGAATGATGTATATTGCTCTCAAGTTCTTACAAGTGTTATAAAGCTTACATTTTTAAAGTTACAAGTACTTGAGATACTTTATACTACATCCTACAACCGACATACTTTGAAGGCCAGCTGGAAACACTAATCTAGACAACAAGATCAATATAGAGCCAAAGGCAGGCTGCCTTTTCACTAGTGACTATGACATGTCATAGCTGACATCCTAATATATTACAAAAAGGATAAAGTATAAGAGTAGAAAGTTACAAACATAAGACCTTAATCTATAGTTTGACAAAAGTAAGGACTTTTCACCAACTCATATAAGTTGGTGAGTCATCAGAGGTGGCAATGAAAAGTAGTTCAGCTTTTGTCAAAAGGTGATTCAGAAAAAGCATGTCTTCTCTATATTCAGAAGAAATTAGTATTTGGCATCGGAAGACTTTGTCTTTGAAGCTTCAAAAGACTTCATTTTTGGCTTCGAAAGATTTGATCTTTTGGCTTCGGAAGATTTGATACTTAGCATAATTTACTAAGTTATCTCAAATCTTCTGAAGTAACTTCCTTGTACCTCACATGTGCATGCTAAGAGCTCTTTGGTTGCATCTGCCTTTAAGTGTGATCCTAATAAACTCCTCCTTGGCTTATGCTACCAAAACTATAGGAGAGCATTGAAGCTTGATTTTCATTTGTTGACAGTCCTCATCAGAATCAAGACCATTCCCTTCATCATCAGTTGGTTAGGATTCCTTAGACTTTCCAAGTATCTCCTCATGTCATAGAGATCATGCAGATTGAGGTCAATTATATTTTACCAGAAGTATACATCTTGAGCCCCTTGATCTCTAGTTACATACCATCTATTTGGGTTAGTTGTAAATGCCCAAGACAGGATGGGTCTCTCAGCAGTAAGAGGCTCTACATTAAGTTGACTTTGTTGTGCAGCCTTTTCTTGATCACCCTTAGGATGTTTTGACCCATCTTGAGGTGCAGAGGTGGATGCCTTGGACTTCTTCTTCTACTTATTGTCCTTTCGGATGGCCATCCTCTTTCTCTTTCTATACTTTAACTGAGAAGGTTGGCCTTGAGCACTAGATGGTTCTTGTTTGTCCTTCTCAGTTGGGTCCTTTTTCTTCACAGATTTAGAAAGAGAGGGATCAGGACCCTACTGTGGGTCAAAAGATAAAGCTGGCTGTGATACAGCACTAGGTCCTAGTTGAGTTATCTCTTGTGGTTCAATCTTGACCTCAGCTTCAGGTGTAGCCTAACTTGATGGAGAATGCAAGTCAACAAGTTCACCCCTCTTGATATTTTGCTTGATCACTCTAATTTGCTCATCCATGATGGAACATTCGACCAAGTCTCTTTCCAGAGAACCCATACAGCTTCAAGAAGCTCGCCATTTTCTATCTGTCAAAAGACTTCTTCTGATTGGCTCTGATAATGGCTCTTGACTTTGCAGCCTCTTCTTTCATCTTCCTCTTAGCAGCTTTTTGCTCTTTTAGCACTTCTTGCTCAAGCTGCTTGAGGTATTCAAATTCAATGTATTCATAAGATAGGGGAAGCAGCTCTACTTCCTGATAGAGGTTTGTGGCACTCTGGTAGGTTATCATGTTTTGTCTATCTTGTTCCCTACTGACCTGAGTTTCTTGTTCAGTAGCCACATCCTCTACCTCAAGGCTTTCTTGAACTAGGGAGAGGGTAGGAGCTTTGTAGAGTCTTTTTCTTCTCCTTTCTTCTTTGATTTTGAGGAGCAATTCAGCATCCTCAGCTTCCCTCCTCTCCTTTAACACTTCCTTGTCAGTCAGTTCATTCAATTCTTCCAAGGGAAATGAGATGAGTTCATCAACATTGTAGTTCTTAGACCCCAGATATTTCAGCCTGGCTACCCTTAACTCATCTTCTTGAGTGCTTGGCCTGGGGGCCGCCCTGATAGAAACTTCCATAAAGCTAGGGGTCCCTCTTGATTTCTCTCCCCTTGCCTTCCTCTTCCTCTATCTCTTCTCCTCCTCAATCTTCTCAGAGGTCATTTTTCTCTTCCCTTTATCAGTCACTGGCCTGTGTGACTCAGGGTGGAGAGTGCTTTGGCCTTCATTACTTGGTGTTGCACTTGAGCTCTTGCTAGAGAGAGGCTATAAGACACCTTCACCAACTGGTGCCTCACTGAGGGTAATGGGTGTTGAAGCAGTTCCTGTCTCAAGGCTCACAGGTTCAACTACTAGGCCTTCAACTATGGTTTCCCCTTCGAAGCTAATCTTAGGGTCCCCCTCAGCATCCAGTTGACCAATAGTCTTGCCTGCTAGCCTCTATCTATATAGTTTGGATCTGTTCTTGAACTCTTCAAGCACCCTTTTTTAAATTCTCTCAGCTAACCTTACAGCTTGCCTGGATTGACTTTGATTGGCAAGTGGCAAGTCAACTAGACAGAAGCTCTCATAGTATCTCAGGTTGTGAAAGTTGAAGATTTCTTTTTGTCCCTGAGACCTAGAGATTACCAGGGCTCTCCTATTAGTATCATACCTCCATCCCACTATTTGATATTTAGATGGGTAGGATGGCATAGACATTTCCCTTAGTATGCCCTCCTCAAACAGGCTTTGAATTAGTAAATCCGTATCAATGTAGGCCTGAGGAGGTTGTTGAGTATGGACAACTGCAAGTGAGGGTGGTGAATCCTCTATGTCCAAACTTTGGGCAGAACTCTTAGGTTCTATGATTATAGGTAGGACTTTCTCCTCCTTTTTAGTAGCATTACCCTCTTGCACAGAGGATCTAAGGGTTAGGTCCACCACATCCATAGGTTCTTGTGGACCTGTTTGAGTTTGCCTGACAGGTCTCACAGCTAACTTGCCCTTGAGATCGGTGATCTCAAGTTGCTGGTCACTGGCCTGTCTTTGTAAGGTAGCCACTTGAAATTCCAAGTGACTTACCTTAGAAACTAAATAGGTGCATGTTTTTAACAGTTGTTGCACCTTTAGTTGCAGAGTCCCCTCATCTTCATCAGAAGAATCATGGGGGGGGGGGTGAGAGAATAGGATCAAAGTCTTCTTCCTCACCACCAGCTTGGGTTTCTTGGCTGCTAGATTTTCCTTGCACCATGATAGCTTCAAGAGAAATGTTAATAGGTTGGGTTGCCATGGTTGAGGTGTTAATGATGTAATCACTTGTAGAAGTAAGAGCCTCTTCCATATGGACCTCCTAAACGTGTTCAGGAAAGTCCATCTTAGTTTGGGGTGGATGATATGGGCTAGATATGGGAGACTCAAGAGTACTCATCTCTCCTTGAGCAGGGGTAGAGAAGAGAGACTCATGGTACTCACTGAAGCCCATATTCTCATCGTCATAGAATTAGAGGTCAGGGATGGGTTGGTTTAGGTCTAAAGGCTGGGGATGGTAGCTTTCCCCTAAAGGTTGATCACTTGAGTTTGAGACTCAAAATGATGGGTTAAGGCTGGGGTAATGAGCTTATTAGGATGAGCATGATGAACCTCAGCACTGATCAAAGAAATGATGGGAGTGGTCTGCTTCTCAAGTGAAGTGGGAGCTCTTGTTTCCACTTCTTCCTGCATGGGTAGTAATATGGGGGCCAGCTCAACCTAAGTAGACTGAGCAGGGGTTTGTTTGGATTTTCTGATGTAGGTGATGGTGATTTGTGGCTGTGTGGGTGATGCAGATGTAGAAGGTGTGGGTTCAACATTGGCTGGTGCTACCAAGTTGTCACCTTAAGCAATGAGCTCTAACATTTTTTGGACCAGGGCTGTTTCTACCTCTGAGAAGCCAACAGTAGACTTTCTTATTGTTTTGAAAATGCTAGGCTTCATCTGTCCCAATTTAAGAGTATTACCTATTGCCATTAACTATGAGCCCAACTCACAGTTAAGAATGTGTTGAATATATCTAGGGAACATATAGTACTCTAAGGAATCCAAGTTAGCAAGAAGTTTGTAAAAACAAACTAGAAGTACTTGAACTTGACCCCTTGAACCATCCCATGGACTATGTAGGATAAGTCCTCAGGAATTTGGTCCCAACCTCCATGTTTGTTGGATAAAGAATGGATTACCACATGGAAGATGTACTTCCATTAAGAGGAAACCTTACCTTTCTTGAAGGTTCTGACAGAGTAGTCCCCTTCATATCCATCTACCGAAATGAGTTGTTTACAGTAAATTTTGGGAAGGACAACTCGCCTTCTGCATCATCCAGCCTCACATGAGATTTGATGGTGACTGTAGTGATGAAAATTGTCCTCCCCTGCACTGTGGCACACTGCCTTCTCACCGTCCAAGATGACCTCTTGGTAGGTCCTCCAGAACTCTAGGAGTTGATCTTCATACAGTGAAGGGTCTTTAGTGAGGTAGTTTGAGAGAGATAAGAAGTACCAAACATTTGAGAAACCTAGGTCTTTCTTAAATGATAACAGAGCAACGTGATTGTGTTGCCTGTGTAGTTGTATGGAAAAATTTGGTTGGTTTCGAGGATCAGGGTTAGCCATTTTGAGTAGCTTAAAAGTGAAGAAAGTTAAGAACAGAGTCGGTTTATAGGTGAATATAGGGTTTGAACTTTTGCAGATGAAAAGGAATGTGAAAGAGGGGGAACCGTTGTATGAATATATATATATATATATATGGTAGGATTTGAGACAAAGTTAATGCAAAATGATAAACTTTAAAATTTGGATGTCGGTCCCACCTCTGAAGAAGTACCCAAAATGATAGTTTTCTTGGAAGTCTAAAATCTGCCGAAGGTAATTTGTCTTCGAAAGGTTTGAGAAAACTTTCGAAGCCAATTTGACTTCGGAAGATATTCCTTAGCTTTACAAGAATTTGCTTCGGATGAAAAAAATAGAGTATTTTTTACTTTTTAGATAAATTTTGCTTCGGAAGATATCAAATATCAGAAATTTTATTCAAAGAGAAAAATAAAGCTTTCGACACTTAATTGCTTTCGGCAGAAAATAGTCCTTCAAGACATATAAGTACTTAGTGACAGATTTGAGCTTCAGAAGATATATCAGAATTTCTTCCGAAGGTAAATTTCTCAGAAGTAGTTATTTTTTTGAAAACATAATTTTCTTCTGAAGACAACTTGATGTCTTCCAAAAGAAAACATATCTAAAATTCTCAAAAATATAAGGAATATCATTTTGAAAAATTTCTTCCAAAGTAAACTGGGCTTATATAGATGATCATATAGACAACTTAAGACACACATATTTAAAAAATTAATCTTTAATTTAGTTTAAGAAAATCTACTCAACGTTAATCATCCCAATAGCTGATACAAGATACTTAAATCTCCGTTCATTAAAAGCTTTTGTGAATAGATCAGCATATTGTTTATTTGTGTTAACTTTGACTAGTTTTATCAATCCCTTTTTAAAATTATCTCTAATCAGATGATACCTGATGTTGATATGCTTTGTCTTTGAGTGTTGTACAGGATTCTCTATAATAGAGATAACACTGTTGTTATCTATATGGATGTGAGTCTTTTTGAAGTTGAGTTCATAGTCCAGCATCTGATTCTGAATCCAAAGCACTTGAGCACAGCAGCTTGCAGCAGCAATATATTCAGCTTCAGCAGTTGATGTAGATACACATGATTTTTTTTTGCATTGCCATGAGAATATCCTTCCACCAAGAAATTGACATCACCTAAATGTAGACTTTGTAGTCATGTTACAGCCACCATAGTTACTATCTGTATAGGCATACAGATTGAAGTCAGAATTCTTTGGATACCAAAGGCCCAGTTTGGGAGCACCTTTGAGATATCTAAGAATCCTTTTAACAGCAACCAGGGGTGATATCTTAGGGTTGGCTTGATATCTTACACAAATACATGTAGCAAATATGATATCAGGCCTGCTAGCTATGAGGTACATAAATGACCTGATTATAGCCCTGTAGAGATGTTCATCAACACACTTCCTCTCAAGATCAGGTCCTAGAGAGTGATTTCTAGCTATGGGTGTCTTAGTAACCTTACACTCAATCTGATGAAAACTGGTAAGTATGTCTTGCATATACTTTGACTGGTTTATGAAGATGCCATTGTTAACCTGCTTCACTTGAATTCCTAGAAAGAAATTGAGTTCCCCCATGGCACTTATTTCAAATCTATATTTCATCAGCTTCTCAAAGTCTTTGCAGAACTTCTGATTAGTTGACCCAAAGATGATGTCATCTACATAAACTTGAACCAGTATCAAGTCATTTCCTGTTTCGTTAATAAAGAGTATTCCATCAATAGTACCCCTCTTGTATCCATATTGACAGAGGTACTCTGATAATGTCTCATACCACTTCCTTGGAGCCTGATGTAGCCCATAAAGAGCTTTGTCAAGCTTGCAGACATAATCAGGATGATCTGGGTCTGCAAAGCCAAGTGGTTGTTTGACATACACTTCCTCATCAATCACCCCATATAAGATGGCACAATTGTAATCAAGTTGGTAGACCTTGAAATCCTTGGATGCAGCAAAAGCAAGGAATATCCTAATAACTTCCAGTCTTGCTACAAGAGCAAAAACATCTGTGTAGTCAATCCCTTCTTCTTGTTGTACCCTTGAACAACTAGTCTTGTCTTATTCTTGATGACAAGTCCTCTATCATCTTTCTTATTCCTGAATACCTACTTGGTACCTATAGTAGTCTTCCCTTGAGAAAGAGGAAATAAGTTCCAAACCTTTTGTCTCTTGAATTGAAGCAGCTCCTCCTGCATTGCTTTAACCAAACTTCCATCCTTCAGAGACTCATTAATCTTCTTAGGCTCAATCTGGGACAAGAAATAAGAGTGAAGACAAACATTTTTGTCATGTATTTATCTTCTTGTTCTCACCCTTGTCTTAACATTTCTAATGATGTTTTTGGTGGGATGTGACTTGTAGATTCTTAGTGGAGGAATCATAACAAGTTGGTTGGACAGATCTAAATTGGTGTAATTCAAATCTGGTGATAGAGTGTCATCTACCACATCAACACACTTATCAATAGAAGCTTAATCCAATAAGTGTGTCATATAATTAATATTGTCTTCTATGGAGTGGTTATCAACATCAAAAAATTCTTGATCACTATCACCACCTCCATCTCCTCCTACTTTGGAAACTCCTTCATTTGAGTTCTGTGCCTATATGCTAGAATTTATATGTACCTCGGATGTATCAGCTGAAGAGTTTGTCATTATTGTGCTTACAAGATTTCCAACTGCACGGTTAGTTACCACTGGAGCTGAAGTAGTTTGATCACTTGGTCTTCTCAGCTCAAATCTTGGATCAGAATCTCCTGTTGATAAGCTACCTGTAGATCCTAAAACATCTTCACAAGATTTGTTAAAACAATTGGTAACTAAATCAAGATCAAACAGCCAATCAAGACTATAACCTTTCACGCTGGGTGTGTGCTCGTTAAAGGTCACATTGGCTGACTCCTCAACTACTCTAGTTCTGAGATTGTATACTCTATAAGTCTTAGCTTGGGAAAAGTATCGAATAAAGTGTCCATCTTCTGATTTTTTAGCAAATTTGGCTATCTAATCCTTGGTATTCAAGATGGTGCAAGGACATCCAAATGATCTGAGGAAACCAATGAAAGGTCTCTTATTGTGCTACAATTCATAAGGAGTCTTACCATGTGTCTTGACTACTAAAATTCTGTTCTGCACATATCAGGCAATGTTGCATGCCTCTGCCGAGAAGGTGATAGGTAGTTTAGAGTCGGATAACATGGTTCTTGCAACTTCAATAAGTGTCCTATTTCTCCTCTCAGCAACACCATTTTGCTTAGGAGTCTTAGGAGCAATGTATTTTCTTGTAATACCTTTATCATCACAAAATGTATCAAAGATATGGTTCTTGAATTCAGTTCCTTGATCACATCTTATGATTTCAACCTTGTGATCACAATGATTCTTAATTTTCAGAATGAAACTCTTCAAGATCTTAGGGGTCTCATCCTTAGTTCTAAAGAAAAAGACACAAGTGTATATTGTGAAGTCATTTGCGATCCCTAAACAATATAAGGTCCTTCCTAGAGTCATTACACTGGTAGGGCCAAAGAGATCCATATGTAACAAGTTTAGGGGAGTAGTGATGGAGTTTGTTTCCTTTGGCTTGTGAGACACTTTGTGTTGCTTCCTTTTCAAACATGCAACACAATGGTCATCACTTGTAAACTCTTTCTTTGGCATTCTAGTTACCAAATCATTCTTAATTAATTTATTCATGTTTTTAAAGTTTACATGGCATATTCTTTTATGCCAGAGGAAAGACTCATCACTATTTTCTTTAGATAAAAAGCAAGAAACTTCTCCTGATGGGAATGTTTTCTGCAAATCCATCTTGTATATGTTCCCTTTCCTGAGGGCTCTGAGCAGGATATGTTCTTGAGGAATGACCACCTCGAGCTTGAGAAAAATTCACTCATGCTTAGTAAAGAGCATATTATGTCTCTGATCACAAAATTAGGTACACTCAAAAGATTGTACCCAAGCTCCTTAACATAGTTTACCTTCTCAATGCTAAGCTTAACGTTTGTGACCACGCCTTTCCTGTTATGTAACCACCTGATTCTCCTCCAAAAGCAACTGGCTCTCATCAATTCTTTTAAAATTTTGAAGCAAAGAGTCATTGCCTGACATGTTCCTGGAACAGCCACTGTTAATGATCCATATATTTTCATTGGTCTTTAGTTGTTCCTGCACATAAATAAATGGTTAGTTACAATTGGAAACCTAAGCCTTATTGGTCTTGGGCTTGTTAGAGTGAACTGAAGATAATACAACAGTAATTGATCCTATTACAAGCTTTGAGGATCATTTGCTATTGTTAATGAAGAACTTTCAGTCACAAGGCCTTCCTTCATCTTCCACACCATCTTTGGAAGACTAGACTTGGCCTTTAATACTTTGAAAGTTTTGATGACTTCAGAAGTTTTGGAGACTGTATCTTTAGAAGTTTTCGCATCCACTGCAACAGAGTTTAGTACTTCGGAAGCATTCCTTTCTTCCGAAACCAAATTTTCTTCTGAAGGTAAGTTTTCGCTTATCTTCTTCTTCACTTTGGAGCTTCCAAAAGGAAGAGATTTTCCTTCTGAAACTATTCTCTTCTTCTTCTTAGAAGTTTTCTTCTTGGTCATGTGGATAGTACTTTTAGGATTGTAGATGCAATCCTTAGCAAAGTGAGAAGTACTATCACATATGATGCATTCAACTTGCATATTTCTAAGAGTCTTATTTTGAGTAGAAGACTGAGCTTAATCTCTTTCCACTTCCTTCTTCATCTTCATAGATGATGCAGCAGGCTTCTCAGGGTGAGGCTTGCTCTTGGAACTGGATGGTTCAGGCTGTGCAGCAGTGGTGCACATTTGATCAGTCTTCTTTTCTTGACCAGGATGATTTAGACATGAACTAGGACTCCTGGTACTAGAGTCCATAATTGAGTCTTCAGTCTTCACCACTTCAAATCCAGGAGAGATAAAAACTTGTTTTTGCTTGGCGTTGAAAGTAGCCATGATCTATTGGGCTTTCTTTGATTTTCTTTTGGTTGCCCTTATCAAGTTCTTCCTTGCAGACTTGGTCATCCCTGGTTCCTTCTTCTCTCTAGGAGAATAGTGACCCTTCTTAGGATAACCCTTGTCACTCACTTTAGGTTCATCCTTCACTATCTCCTCTACATCTTCATCCTTCTCTTGGATAGGATCAATAGGAGGCAACTCATCTTTACAAGTTCCACACCTTGGAGATCTTAAAGATAATAGTGTGTGTGGAGGAGCTATCTCACTTGACCCTAGTCCCTGCCTGTTATGATAATAAATCTTGGCATGAAAGGATGAGGATATTATGTTCTTGAAGGTTTCCTCTTCAAGAACACATTTTTCTGCCTTGGCTTTGCAGATCACAAGCTCAGTTTGGCATTCAGTTAACTTGATTATGAAATCTTTGATTTAAGTCCTGTAGTTTGTATGCTCATGCTTAAGAGTAGAAATTGTTTTCTCTAAATCTTTAATTAGTTTGTAATCATTTTCTGCTCTTTTAAAGTCAGCTTTTAAAATGTTTAAGGACTCAAGATCATATCTCACTTCCAAGTTATAGGACCTGTACATGTTAAATTTAGTAATGCATTCAGGAGTACAAAGATGTTCTAATACCTTGCCTTCTTCATGATCAGCCATCAATTCTTGGTTGGGAGAAGCATCGTCTACCTGAAAGCTCTAGTCAAAGCCTCCTTCTTCAATAGCAACAATAGCATGTTGCTTTGGTTGGCTTGGCTTTTTAGTTTTGGGAGCTGCATCAGTGTAGTTTGGTCTGAATTGTGCTTGGCCACCATTTGTCCTTGGTGCCTTGCACTCCCTAGCAAAGTGTCCTATTTGTTTACAGTTGTAACACTTCACCATGCTTTTATCCAGGCCAAACTTTCCACTGGCCATATTGCTTGGGAACTTCCTTCCTGTTATCTTGTATAACTTCTTGGCTCTATGAATGAGAAGAGCCATCTGCTGGACTATCTACATATACTCTAGGTCATCTGGATGGATACAATCCAGTCTTTAAGAGTGAATAGAAAGTTTCCACAACTTTCATCAGTAGACATAAAGTATCAAAGTCATCAGGAGTTATCAGTGGAGACTTTGGCATGGTACCGGTTTTCATATCAGCCTTTGAGATAGCTGTCATTTGAGTTGGTAAGTGTTTTGTGAAACTGAAGAGATCTAAGATGATGAGATCTTACAATCAAGAGCTTGAAAAGCTCTGATACCAATTGCAGAACCGTTGAAGGGGGTTAATGCAATAGTTTCACAGTTGTTAGGAGAGTGTTAAAACACTTAACAGATCAAATAAGGAACTTGCTTATGATGAAACAAAGAACACAAGTAAGAACAAGAACAAGAACAAGAACAAGATAATATGGTTTTTAAGAATAATATATATATTGCTCTCAAGTTCTTACAAGTGTTATAAAGCTTATATTTTCAAAGTTACAAGTACTTGAGATACTTTATACTACATCCTACAGCCGACCATACTTTGAAGTCCAGCTAGAAACACTAATCTAGATAACAAGAACAATGTAGAGTCAAAAGGCAAATTGCCTTTTGACTAGTGACTACAACATGCCATAGCTTACATCCTAATATATTACAAAAAGGATAAAAGTACAAGAGTAGAAAGTTACAGACATAAGACCTTAATCTATAGTTTGACAAAAGTAAGGACTTTTCACCAACTCATATAAGTTGGTGAGTCATCAGAGGTGGCAGCACAAAATAGTTCAGCTATTGTCAAAAGATGATTCAGAAAAAAGCATGTCTTTTCTGTCTTCGAAAGAAATCAGTCTTTAGCATCGAAAGAGTTTGTCTTTAAAGCTTCGGAAGACTTCATCTTTGGCTCCGGAAGATTTGGTCTTTTGGCTTTAGAAGATTTGGTCTTTTGGCTTTGGAAGATACTTACCATAATTCACCGAGTTATCTCAAATCTTCCGAAGTAACTTCCTTGTACTTCACATGTGCATGCTGAGAGCACTTTGGTTGCATTAGCCTTTAAGTTTGATCCTTACAAGTTGAGATCTTCTTTCCTATTTTGAATACCAAGAATTCAAGAATTATTTCCTAAAAGTATTGAATATAAATTTCAAACTCCAATCTTCGAAGAACAAAAACTGATTTATTCTTTGTTATTCATTGCAAATCCTTCGAAACTATATCTAAAGCTAATGTTAGTTACACAAAAACAAGTGTAAACCAATAAGATACTTTAAATGGATCGTATGATTAGTCTTTAAGAGCTTAAAAGTTCTTATACCATTTGTAAAGTCCTAGTTTCAATGGATAGGGCCTAGTGAGAGAAGCAATTGCCTATGCATCCTTTTACAAAGCATCATAGTTAGCAACAACATACAAATCGAGATCCTTTGGTGATATGGTTTTGTCTGCCTTATTGTACATTAGAACATGTGGTCTTTTTTTATTGATCTCCATATCTTTGAATCCATATGTTTGATATTATTTTGGTAACGAAATTCGAATCTGAGAAGTCATGTCCTGATATGAGACGTTGTGGCTTAGTTCCAGTTCCAATTCATTATCCAAGTTAACTTAGGTGTTAATATTGTTCAAACTCTAAGATTGAGAGGAAGCCATTTTGAAAACAGAAAGAGTACTCAGTATCAAAGTAAGTAGTCAGTATAGAATAAGTATTCGATTAACCAAAGGCATTAGCCCAAAGTATACTCCCAAGATCAACATGTTTGAGTACTCGGTTGAGAACTAATATTTGGCTAAGAATAACCCCAAGAACTATAAATCTATCCATGAACTATGGATCACCGAGAACAACAACCGTGAACCAGTAAAACCATGAACTTGTAATCTCGAGAACTTGACTCGTGAACCTTGAGGTGGCAATGAACATGGACACCCTTAAACTCAATATAGTCGAGTTCTTCTTTCCCAACTTGAATACCAAAATTTCAAGAATTATTTCCTAAAATTTTTTATTTCAAATTTCAAACTCTAGTCTTCAAAGAATCCGAAGAATTAAAAAATGAATTGTTTTTTTGTTTTTTATTGCAAATCCTACGAAATTATATCTGAACCTAACTAGCAATTGGTTAGTAACACAAAACAAGTATAAACCAAAAAGATACTTTATATTGATGGTATGACCAGCCTTCAAGGGCTTAAAAGCTCTGATACTAATAGTAAAGTCCTAGATCTCCGATCTTCTAATGGAAACAATACATGTGACATCCGGTAATTTTCTGTTACTAAAACTTCGTTAGATAATTTAGGTCTTGCATACACGTGTCGTGAGCACACACTAGTTGTCGTTGAACGCGGGTGATGTAATAACAATTAACTTTGGTTAACAAATAATAACTTAAAATAATAATTTTGATTATTAATATGTGGTTATGTGATTCATGAATTTTATGTATTTTAATGAATTTTATGTATTTTAATGAATTTCGCGTTATAACGTGATCACTTGTGATATATGATTCATGTGTATTGTTGCTAATTGGAATATATGATTATTATTAGTTGATAATAAATCAAATGTTATATGGTTAAAACTATTTAAAAAGTGTAAAAAAAAGATTAGTTTTTATGAAGTTAAAACAAGGAGGGTTTATTTATCATTGTTACAAAACTTAATATTACTAAAAATCAAACCCTACCCCTAAGCCCCCACCCCATTCGGCCAAACCCTCCCCACACACATCCCTTGCAATTTTGATTCAAGGACAAGCAAACCATTCGATTTTGATTTGTTTCAAGTGATTCTACATTGTTGCAAGTGCCATTCTCGATCATTACACGATTAAAGGTTAAATTTTTATTAGTTCTCATGGTTTTTGATTCAAGAACAAACCCTAGTTCAATTGGCATAGAAAAATTCAAAATTGATGTTGTTTGATGATGATATGATGTTAGTTGTATTGTATTGATGCTAGTTTACACGGATTATGCATGAATTTCATAGAATTAACATCTAGTTCATACATTACTATAAGTCGAAACTTTAGTTCATGAAAATTTGGTATTTGATTAATTGTGGATGTTTAGTGTGTTTAGATGGTTCCTATAAACTCTATTAGGCATAATGTTAATGAATCCACGATTGAATTTGATGTAAGTTTGGTTTTTGGGTGTTACTTTCCTAAAAGGGAAACTTTATTGATATGATTGTTTTGATTTTGTGAATTAGGCATGTATAATATGGTAGAGTCATCTTGGGTTGCTTGTTGATAGTGTCTAATATGTTAGAAAGCATTGGTTGATCAATTGGTTGCTATGTTGGATTATTTGGAAATTTAAGGTTTATGAATGGAAAATGTATAATGTTTTGGGTTTATGCTAGAAGGGTATGGAATCAAACTTGGATTATTGTATGTCATTGTTATATATGATTAATGACACATGTTGGGGAATGTGATGATGAACATCATACATGCGTGCGAATCTGAGGCCCCTACTTAATAGGATTGGCAGGGTTTAGGATGTGAAGTAGTGAGTTGCTTCACATGGCATGTAGTGGGTGATTAAACTCAATGTGTAACTTATTAGTTGCATTTTTTATATATTTATGTTGAGCATGATGATTTGTTGAGATTCGCATGTGTTGTATAATAATCTATGTTAGTATGATAATCTTGATAGAACTTAAGGTTCATAATGTGACATACTTGAATCGTTTGTATGATAATCATGAGTAATGTGTTACTATACTTGATCAAACAATATTTCACTTAATATGTCACCAACGGATCAAACGGGCCAACTAGGTCAAATGTGTCATTGTTTTCTGAATCACTTGGATCAATGTGTTGATTGAGCACGTATGGTTTGTTAAGCTATTTTGGTTACACATACCAATGTACTCACGTGTTCTAGGTAACCTTTGATGGGTCGTCTTTCTCACTCATCGTTAGCTTTGCTTATCTTGTTATTTGCGCACCAGGTGAGTTCAATGGCCCACTTATAAACACTCTCTTTTTGGGGGAGATAGCATACTTTTTACAAACGCTTTACTATTATAAGTTGTGTATAGTATAACATGGTGTGATATACCATTGAAAGACCTTACACTTTCGGATTGTTAATTAAGGAAACTAGCGGGAAATCTTGGGCAGTACTACTAGGTCTGACAAGCCTCGCCCGTACGACTGGAGGTCAAGCGGGTGCAATATATTTCTAAACAACTAACATTGTCACGACTTGGTATGCCATGGCGGAAGGCAAACAAACGAACACAGTAGGCTTTGATCGTGAAATCACTATGGTTACTACTTATGAAATTAGATTAACTATCTATTTCAATGCACTTACTTATTTTTTACAACTATTATTATTTATGATAAACGCAAACTATTGAATTTTACCAACCATCGTGTTGACATTTTAGTATGCTTTTCTCAGGTCGTTATTAGCAGTTGCTTCTGGTAACACTCACGAGTCGAGCATGCCTTTCAAACCTTCATCCGTTTACATTTGGTTTGTATTACATACTTTCAAATAATGGTTTTGGGCATGTGTTTTGCACATTTTACATTCTAGTACTTTGGGTTTGATTTATTTACTAAACGCTTTCGCGATACTTTAAAGTTTTAAACTATGAGTTTATTTTTTAAATGTTACATATAGAGTCGTCCTGCGTAGCTAATGACTTGAATCCTGGTTTGTTTACACGCCTCGCGGAATACCACCAGCCTAAACTCAAAAAAAGTATAAACCAGAAAGATACTTTAAATTGATGGTATGATAAGCCTTCAAGAGCTTAAAAGCTCTGATACTAATTGTAAAATCCTAGATCTCTAATCTTCTAATGGAAACAATATCACCATCCTAAACTATGTGATGATTTGAAAGTTAAGAATAAATACATAATGTACATAAAATATACTTGTATTTTGTAAAGCTCGATAATACAAATGATCACACTGTGCTTCACCAACAATTCAATAGTTATAGAATGACTAACAGAACGACTAATTTATATACTTTCCTATACATGAACTATTCTTACTATTACAATCATAAAAACATACGAATACGAAAGCCCAACCCGAGTACTCTTGGGCCCATCAAGAACTTTCACCCTTGCCAAGTACTTGCTAGTACACGACTCAATGAAGTAGTCACTTACATAAACATTTGGCCGAGTATAGGTACTTGGTTTGTTCACCAACAGAGTACTTCTAGTAGTCGTCAACACCAAAAGTTATATTTATTACGATAGCCTCACCAGGTAGAATTTATACATGATGCATCGTCTTTAGAACTTCGTTCGTAATTTGAAGCTTTAAAGCTAATTGTAACATTTGATTCGTTTGTATTGTAAACCCGAACCCATTTGGATTATTCATGAAATAAAAGTCATTATTTAATCATGTTTTTTATTATTATGTTTAATATACTAATTATGATTAATTTAATTTATTATACTTTTATAATTTATAAAATAAATTTTTATAAATTTATAAAGTTTTATCATTAATATGGGATTTTATTTATTTAGATAAAAAAATAATCAAATTACAAAATTTTACAAAGTTTATAAAGTCATTTATTAATTATTTATTAGAATTATCTTTTTATAAACTTTGGGTTAAATTAGTAAATTTAAAACTTAATTTTAAAAGGTTTTTACATAAAGTGATAACCTTACAAACTATAAGGACCAAACTGTAATTATTTTAAAACCCTATTTCACCCATAGAAGCGTAACTATGGCTAAACTCTAGTCAATTTCCGGCAACTCCAAAACCCCTCAAATTCAATCCATTTAACCCAACCAAGCCGCCCTATAACCTTCGTGTGTATGGCTCGAACGCCTAACCCCTAATTAATTAAACTAACCCATTGTATCATTATCTTCGCTCAAAACTAAATCCTCTCATTCAAAATTAAACCGGTTTTGATCCCAATCACATGTAATTGACCAAATGAATTAACCTAAAATGTAATTAAGACCATTATAACCATAACCTTCAATTCAATTGAACTTGTAACTGCCTAATCGTTTACAATTTTAAATCAAAACATCTGAATCATACATTGAACTCGTTTGTGTAACACCCGGCCTCTCATACTACCAATATTATTCGCTTTGCCCATGAAGAGCTCACGGATTTGCTTTTGGTTGCCCGGTGAAAACTTCCTAGGGAGGTCACCCATCCCTAGATTACTGCCACCTGAGCACGCTTAACTGTGAAGTTCTCCTCTCATCCATAGCCAATACGCTCGTTGGTGATATTAGAGGCAAGGCATTCCTTATGAACCATGAATCTCTCCTGTCCACGGCCGAAGTAGGATTTATGTAGGGTGTCATAATCACCCCCCCCCCTTGGACACATCATCCTCGATGAGCCCGAGAAGTCACCATCCTCGGTGAGGTATGTCCTACGTCCGAAACGGCACAGGAGTGGCTTTGATACCATTCTATCACATCTCAAAATCCACCTGCGGGGTTCTACCGCAAGGCGCGTGACAAACCAGGATCTCAGACACAGTCATATCAAATGACTCTCTATGCATTTTAAATAAGCGTTTAACCTTAAATCGGAGTATACCAAAGTTTTCAATGTAATCAATGCGGAAGCGTAAACGTTTATAAACCATAAGTAATAAAAGCGCAAAACAAGGTGCCCAATGAAAAGTAGTAAATGTAAATGAACTTGCTTTCAAATATAAAGATGATGCATGAGCCCCAGATATGCAACCCTAGCCTTAGGCGTGCCAGCGACCTGAGAAGACATGCTAAAGTATGTCAACACAAGGTTGGTGAGTTCACAGGTTTAAATCAGTAAATATGTTTGGCGTTTGCTTGGTAAAAGTAAACAAAGGTATACCATAGGTAGCTAGCCTATATATCGAGTTACTTAGCGTTTCAAACCCAAGCTGACTGTTTGTGAGTTGTTTTGCCTTCTGCCATGTCTTATCATACAACAATGGCAAGTTTCTAGGTCAATTAAACACCCGTTCGACCTCCAGTCTAGTTAGCACGACTAACGTGGGCGGGGTTTGTCAAACCCAGTAGTACTACCCAAAATTACCTCGCTATCCCGTTATTAACGGTTCTAGTGTGTAAGGACTTGCATGATAATGTTTGCACTATAGTAACAAGCGATATACCAATAATGCCAAAACCAGATAAAAGTAGTTTGCATGCTTCTCCCCTAAAAAGGAAAGTAAGTAAAAGTGGGGCTGTGAAGACTCACCTTAGATGCGTAGGAAAACATGAATATGTAAAAGCAAAGAGCTAATTGTTACCTAACAAATGTATGTCCATGAGTGTTTGTACATAATCGTCAAGATGAATGTCGTTGTATCCGAACAACGTAAATTGTTAGTGTGTTCGAGAAATGTTCGACAAGTTTGACAAAGTTGGCTTTTGTTGACCAAAGTTGACCCGACTGATCCGATGACCAATTGGTGATTCAAATAAGTAAAAGTATGTTTAGTCATGCTCAAATAGCTCATAATGATTCACATACAGTTTCATGTCAAAAATCTATTTTTGAAAAGTTTCTATTTTTGGAATGTATGACATCGTTACACATGTGTAATCCATTTCAAGATTATAAAGCACATCACAACAAACATCAATCACACCATCAAATCATGTTATACACACATCATATACGAAATTCATAACATCATATCACAAAATTTTCGATAAACAACAAGCGTGATCGTAGGAAACCTTGTTCACAATTTGATTATTCCCAATCCATTCTTAGGTTCTAAACAACATATAAAAATTGTCATAACTAATTAAACATGCATAAATCACCATCTATAAACTAACTCACCCAAAATGTTTCCTATAATGGAAAGTACCCGAAAACCAAGCCAAAATCAAAAGCTCAAAACATGACTTTTCATCAATTAGCATCAACTAACATCCTAGAACCATCAATTCTATCCAATTTCATCAAAATCATATAATTTATACAAAATCACAAAATTAAAGTTTCCATTATAAGTAAGTCTCGGGTTTTGATCAAAACAACACAATTTCACAAAACCAATCCATACAAGCATCATTATATCCAACACATAATCAATCATCAATTTTAATCAATTTCAAGTTTTGATTCGTGTTTAGATATCTAGGGTTCATGTTCATCATAAAACTTACTTGTTGATGCAAGGAATCACATGCTAAAAGTGTTTTGATGCAAGAAACGTTCGAATTCCAACTCTAGATGCAAAAAAAAAAAGCAAAACGTGTGTGAGTTCTTGTAAGTAGATTTCGAAAAACGGGAGGGGGAAGGGAAGGGGACGGCTGAAATGAGGGGATTAGGGTTGGGGTTGGGTTTTATACATTATTTTTACAAGAAAGACCCCCTTCATTTCATAAAATCGTTTTATTGCTATGCGATTGCACTTTTTCTACAACAAAGCCACCAAAAGCTCACATAATAAAAAATGAACATTACTAACATGAAATAGTATTTAGTTTGCTAGTTTAAAGTCAATTTTGTATAATAATTAGGCTTTAAATGCCAAAAATGCGTGAAAACACGTAAGTGTCAGAAAATTGCCAATTCTCACACCCAAGCTACACATTTAGTCATATAATCATATAACACATAATTTCACACCAATTATGATTGTTTGAAAACCATTTTGACAAATCACCAACGTTCGGGGACAGACGCGTGTGCGATCCGGCAATTCACCGAATTACCGTTACATGAAAGGTTCATGAATGTTTGTGCAATAAATGACGTATTTAAGTAAACAAAATTAAATTCATGAATGTATGGTCAGAAAACCATGATCGTGCTGATCGGAAAATGATCTGAAAATGCCGGGTGTCACATCGTCTCCTTGTTGAAAGAAATTTCGTCCCGAAATTTAACTAACTCTGGTAAAAGATGGATGAAAATTTCTCAGTTGCCACTATTTGAACCAAAACAACTAAAATTGACCCTATATAATTGAGGGGAAACTTTCTATTTGATTCTTTTGAACTCTTTGGATATCTAATTGCACTGTAAACACACACATTCGGATTTATAAATTAAATCCACACTGAATCTGCATCAATAATGCTCAACATCTACAAGTCTTCTGGATTAAAATCGACCGGGGGTTTATGTTCATTATCATCTTTGGAAGCTTCGCACAGGATCAATTGGGTTAATATCATCATCATCATCACAAATTGGTTTTCATTTCAGTTGACAGTTCTTCTTTCATATAATCATCAATTCGATTCCAGATCTAGTAATTGATTATTCCTTTACACTTTTTAATCGTTTAGAATCAAAGCCCCATATTTGATTTCTGTATTATGTTTGTTTTTTTCTATTCAATTTGGTTGATGTTTGATTTATGGTTCATTTGATTTGAGGAAATTACTTAATCATTGTTTTCTTGGTCTACTATTTAACACACAACAAATACACAGGAGACCTGAGTGTAACATTCGACCCATTTTCAATTTATAAACCCAAACCTGAATCTGTTTGAGTCAATCTTGTAAATCAAAATATTATTTAGTCATTTTATTTGTTTATATTTAATTTAATTTTATATTTTATAAAATAAATTTTATAAATTTTAAAAGGTTATTAATATTTATAAGATTCTAAAATATTCAATTAAAATAAATAATCAAATTACAATGTTTTTGTGAGATTTATAAAGTGTATAAAGATTTTATAAAAAAAAGTTGATTAAATTAAAATTAGGGTTTTAATAAATTTAGAGTTTAAATTGTAATTATTCTTTTATTTAAGTTTATATTTATTTCAAATTCTAATCATAACCCGCTTTTGAAAACTTGTAACTCACAATTAACACCATTCATAACCCCCTCCTAACCTCAACTATAAAAGAAAGCTTTAGGCCTCATTTTTTATTTTCATTTTCTAAAAATCTCACTCACAAACCTTTCTTTCATCCTTTGGTTTTGATCAATTTCAAGAAAAAAATTTTACAAGTAATTTCAATAATTTTTTAATGCTAAGGTCATTTTATATTACTTTGGCAACTTATATTGCTTTTAGATTATGTATTTCTATATTGTTTAAATTTTCTTTATTTTATTTTAGTTTAAAGAATCATCCTAATATCCACTTGTTCTCATAACTTTATGTTCTTACTTTTATTATTTCTTCTACTAAATCTCTTTTTATTTTAATCATGATCATTTAATTATTAACCTTCTAACATTCGCTAACCTTCTAACAATCACTAACATTCCTAAATCAAGCTAACAACACACTAACGTAAACAAAGAATCATGTTTGCACTTGGACGGATATGCCGCCGCATTTGGTTATTCCACAAGATTGTTTCTCTAAATGATGGCTATGTTGAAGTCTTGGAACAATATTTATAACTCAATTGGAGTCTAATATACTATATATTGACATATTAAGATTTGTTCTAACCCCTTTCATGCTTTAACAATTTTAAAAGTGCACATAAGTGCCTTACTAAAATTTTGGCACAATGTAGTCTGACTTCAACTAACCATAACTTGGTCATAACAAATTAAATTTAAGTAAACTCAGACTCTAATATTAATTTCATCGAATTACCTTTTTAACAATAGTTTATACATCTTCAAACTCAACTGGACCACTCAACAATAGCATTCATAACATAAGTGCGTATTTCAGCATCTTTTGTCTTGTGCTGCTGTTTTAACCTATTTGCGGATCTTTTCATGAGAGACTTTGAACTAGTCAAATGTAAATTTTTATAAATTTATGAAACCGTTTGATATTTTTAAAACCTGTTCAAACACTTACCAAACATTCTGTCCAGAATCTAAAATTTGTGCAATAATCATTTTTTAATCTAGATTTCGCCTGTTGACATTCTTTAAATATCCTAACTTCTTGCAATGAATTCCAACCTCAAGTTATTGTTTTTTTAATCTTTTAAGACATCGCCCTTAACTCTTGGACATCCAAGCTTTCTTATTAACCCTACAACCCTCATTATACAATGTGAGTATTCATAGTCATTTTTATGTGTTTTATATTTTGGGGAAGTTATATGATTCAATATTCAATCATTGATATTCATTGTTATACTATTTCAAAATTTAATTCAAGACATATTATGTTATTGCTTGCAATTATATGTTTATAGTTAGATAAACTTGATGAGAGCACAATCATTAATTCATGGAACCACGGTAACAATGATAGATCTATTGGTTTGACGAACCCACCCCATTTGTTTAGTCGCGTGGTGATTGAAAATGGAATCATTCATTCTATAAGCCTTCATCTACAGACTGAGTCAATTCAGTCATTAGGTTTGATTATGTTGGTTTGTCTTTTATGGTACACTATTGCATTTATAAGTTTTGACATTGTCATGTAAATTGAATTATTTTCAATCAGTGTGATCAATCTATATATGTATGCAAACCTATGTTTACTCACCGGCTAATTCATTAGCTGACTTGTTAATTTGTCACATGATTTCAGGAATGCTGATTAGTGGAATTCTTCATGCTTATTTAGGACTTGGACCTATTTTAATAAAAGGCTTTTTGTTATATTTATTTTGATTATTTTTTAATTGTAATGTATCATTTGATTAGTATTATTAAATGAATATGACATTTAATATTATTTCAACCTATTTACAATCATGTGCTATGAGCAATCGATTCCTATTCGTCTGCCCCGATAATTCCACCGTCGGTCAAGGTGTGACACCAAGTTTGACCTCGAGCACCCTATTTTATTTTTAAACCCTTCTTTTTCTATTTAAACATTCCAAAATATAATATTATGTAAATATAATAATTATATAAATTATTTTGTTAATAAATAATATAACAATAATTATTGATTAATTTCTAAAAAAACTTATAATTTAACATTATTTATTTTAGAAAGTTATAAAATTTTATAAAAATTAATATAAAGATTATAAAATTCATTCATAAGTTTTAGTATTTATAAAAATTCTTATAAAACAAAATTTCTTATTTCAAATTGTGTTAAATCAAAAATTTATTACAAATCTAATTTATATAGATAATTAATTATTTTTCACACATTAAAATTAAAATTTAATTTGTTGGACTATTATAAATTAATCATTTTATTTGTATTATTAAAATAACATTTAATCATTATATCACTACTATTATTAATCATTAACTTTCAAATACTATTATATAATCAATTATTTTATATTATATAACCAAGTTATACATCAAAAGTAATCATATTATTTTAAATAATTTGTTAAACCCCAAATCCCAAATTAAAACCCTAGTTTTCAAAACAATCTTTAATCTTTAAACATGTTATTATTCTAATATAAACACAATTCCTTAGGTTAGCCCGCAAGGCAAATCCTTGTGTCTATTATAGCATTTCACTATTTAATACATTTACAATTAATAAATGAGTATTCATAGCTAATTTCTTATATTTTATAGCTTGGGGAAAATCTTGTGATGATATTCAATCAAATGTTTATTGTTTATTCATTCTTACAAATTTCAATCAGTTCATGTTGTGTTATTACTTGCAACGTGTGTTCATAGTTCGATAATCGTTATTCAAACACAATCATTCATTTATACAAACCGCGGAAACAATAATAGATACATTGTGATGTGTGTGGGAATATATATATATATATATATATGATTTTCACAACACTTAGTTTTAAATTTATAGAAATGATTTTTTCATTATAATAAACCACACACAAATAGGCAAGTGTACCTATCATATATGTAGCATAGTTTAGACAAGAACCAAGTATCGATCCAAGGACACGGTAGCTACTAATAGTAAACCTTTGTTATTATTTAGCCGGAAAAGATAGACGATTTGGTATTTTATATTTTAAACTAAAATAAACATAAATAAATAAAAATGATAGAAATCAAGAAAGATAATCAAGCAAAAGAAATATTCATTTAGACTTTGAATCCACCTAGCCAAACAATGATAACATACACAAATTCATGATGAGATCATTCTATACACGTGTAACACGAAAATAGACTAGACTCCCGTCAAGGCTACCGAATCATATGACTCTTTGGAAAGTTAAAACGATGTTAACATAGTAACCACCTAAAGTCATTCCATGAAGAACCAATGATACAATTATGTTGAATATAAATGTGGACTAAACTCCTATCAAGGTTATTTAGTCCCATAATTCTTTGGAAAGCTAATACGATAAACATATACCAACCACCTTGAATCATGTAATGTAAACAAAATCATGAAGTCCTCCAAATTGTGAATATCATACCACGAATATATGAACTACAAATTTAAGCTAGTAGACCATAATTCACAATGATATGAGGAACTCATAACAAATGTAATGGCCTTTTCAAGCATATACATAAGGATGCATATTTGAATAACAATCATACTTGTTCTGATCCCCATCCACAATTCCTAGTCAAATGCCATAAATACACATACATACATATACATATTCATGAATAGATACCCTAACACATACGGTTTTCTAATATGATATGGTCAAGATACCCATGAGATTTAACATATAATCAAGTCAAACAAACATGCATAATCATTAAAGAAGATTCAATACCGTGCTAAAGTCATCAACATAATCATCATCAAAAATCATATGTACATCATCAAAGTTAGCTAGGATTCATCAAATCTAAGTGAATCAAGAGTTTTAGCTCATGCTAACTACAAAAACACCCAAAAAACTTGAATAATCAAAGAGATAAATGGTTAGATCAAGAGATTCAAACCAAATCAAGCTAGATGGATTGTATGTTTTTAGATTCTTCTTTGGAGTGCTTGATCTTCAATCTTGACTTCTTTTCCTTCAATAAATGCTCAAAATGGTTTTGGGGGCTGGAGACAACTAGGGTTTTTCTTCCCCCAAAGTTGTATTAATGAAATGAGGCTTAATTTAGGTTTAAAAAGTGAGATCTACGTCGAACATGGCCATGTCGTAAGTGACATGGCCATGTCACGCATCAGACATGTGAACCTTGATCTAATGCTGACATGGCCATGTCAAATGCGACATGGCCACATCAGTAGCCAAATTTCACTTATTTCTTGTGTTTTTCATCAAATTAAACAAGTCACCATCCAAACCTACAAAACTTATATAAAAAATGATTATGTTTCGTTCCAAATGAATATGTAACAAAATGAACAATCAAATCAGGGACAATATGCATTATTAACATGTATAATTTTAAGCATATCAAACATTCTCACACTTAAACTTTGCTTGTCCTCAAGCAAACTCTCATACACAATCTAATAAAAAATCCAATCGGTAACAAAAAATAGAGATAAGCAAATCCATTGTGAATTAAAGACCCAAGTGCATAAGTAGTTTTTAAGAGATGCAAAATTAAAAGAAGAAAATCCTACAAATAGGATTGATTTTGTTTCTTCTTTCAAAAACATGCAAATATCTAGATAAGTGTAGTATGTCTATAGGACTATTGTTATACATTAACATACACCTCTCTCAATGATTCGCTCGACACTCCGATTAGTTTTATGTATTTTATATATGTGAACCACTCGATGCCAAAAAATGAAGCAAACATAATCATAGCTTGTTTAGAAATCAAATCTCTACCAAAAACATAAGAAAATGTATAAATCAAGAGGACTTTGATGGGTTATAATGGGGTTTGGGTTAAATGTAAAAATTTGGGATATAAAGTGGCTAAATGGTTAAAAATCCAAAATAGTTAGATGCTAATTGTGATTACGTACAAAACTATGAAGAAAATAAATAAACTAATATAAACCTACTGAGCTAGTTCTATGATTTTACATTCTACAAAATTGTTCATCCTAATTTGTTTTTTACTAAAATGAAATGAAATAAACAATACAATGATATTTTTTTCTCTCTTTTTTTCTTCTTTTTTCATCTTTTTTTTTCTTTTTTCATCATTTTTTGTCATCTTGTTTTTTTTTCAAGAACACAACAAATAACATTACGAAAAGAAACATAAATATTCTACAACAATGTAACTAGGTAACACAATTTAGACAATTAATATAATCCAAATTTTAACACATTGGTTTAAATTTAAAAGGCTAATTATGGCTAAGTGGGTAAACATGTAGGTGATAACAACAGAATGGAATAAAGCTCAACATGGCGACTAGAGGTAACGAAAGGGTAAGGTGAAAGAAACAAAAAAAAGTACGCAAAATGGGTTTTCCTAATTCCTCTATCACTTTCATACATAAACTTAGTCATGGTCTCGAAATGCATTAAAAAAAAGTTCTAAAATGAAAGCAACGCATGGCACACTCAAAAGTCAACAAAATTGCAAGCAACCAATATAAATCATCAAAGAATGCTATAAAGGCGCGAAAGCTCAGAAACAGAGAGATATAGGTATAAGTGCAAGAACATCCATAATAATAATTCTTTCAACCTGCTACACTAACTAGATATTTCGTGATATTTTATTAAAACAACTCGTAGGTTTCTTAAATCTTATGATTCCAAAAACACAATCATGCATAAGGATCTAAATTGTAAGCCAATGGATGCGTTTTATTAAAACTTTTAGCAAACATGGAGACTTTTCATGTGCAATGAGAGTAAGTTTGAAGACATTGGAAGTTTTTAAGCCCTTTAATACCTATCCCCACACTTAACTGTACATTATCCTTAATGTATACAAATAGTAAAGTAAGACAAGAAAAAGAAACAAAAAAACTCACTTGGCTCATAGGCGGCGAAATGTGTGACAAAAATCCAAGAAAAATATGAAGTGCCCTAAGCATCCATCATAGATCATAAGCGAATATATCTATCAAACTCCAAGGACAAAAGGGAGTATAATCATACGCGATAGAAAGAAAGAAAAAAAACAACAAACATCAAACAAACAAACACCAAGTGTTTCAAAAATTCAGGTTGACTCCCGAAAGTTCTTATTTATTAACAAGTCATTAGCTTGACTCGGCCCTAAATTCATGTCCATTTAGGACGAGTGATAGGCAAATTAATAAACAGATGGCTTATGATACTTGAAACCCCACCCGACCCGTTTGATTTAGTGCATTTACCATTGGTTTGTGAGGAACGCAATGATAAACACAAACATAATATAAACGGGTCATGCCACCAACACTTGTATTCTCCTGGACCAAACTTGACATAACTTATGTAATGAAGGAGGCGATTATCCCGATAACATGTTGTTGACTTGTTATTCATGATGGACCGATGTCGCACCTTAAGGATTGGGTGTCACCACCATCAATGGTTTGTTGGTAAACCCATTCGTTTGCATAATTTCTTCTTGGTGCGTTTCTTCCTTGATTACCATAATTAGTTTTCCATAAAACTATTCTTCTAAGTCATCAAGATCACCAGCCGGATCAAACCATCCTTCTTCATTTTCCATAAAGGGTATGGTCACCAATTCATCTCCAAACTCATCCTCCCAAGATAGAACAATATGGTTTCTGGTTTCAATAAATGAGAATCAGTAGAACCACTTCCATATTATCCATGAGCTCATCTTCTTGATGTTCTTTACATTATGATTCATCTATCTTCTTCTCTGTGACATCTTCCTCATCATTAGTCAACAAAAAAGGATAAAGTAACAATGGCTCATCATATTCAAATCCGCTTTGAATCGGAGGTGGGACTTGTGTTTCATCCATTATCGTCTCTGGTTCCAGTTCTTGCTCTAACACATCAAAGAATAAAGTCGAATGTGCTTTAATTCCATCCTCTTGGTTTAGATCAATGTTGTAAGATGGACTCTCTTGTTGAAGGTAGACATAGAGTTTATTAACTTCAACACTTTTTGACTCTAATGCACAACCTTGTTCAATGAGTTGTTGCTCAAAATTATCTTAATTACATGTGTTATGTTGAGAAAACATATCGATTCCTTATTATAGCAACTCATATAATGATGGACGAGACTCGGTTTGGAATGATGGTATAATAGACTCCTTAAACGGCGGTGAATAAGGATATGGTCTTCATAATAACATATAGGACACCCTGATGGATAATAGAAATCTTGTGTATAATAGGGTTTTTCACAAATCTCGTAGCACACCTCCATGCGATAATCTCTATGATCACAATATCCTTCATAATAGTCCCTGTAGTAACGCTTCAATCACTATAAAGAACTGTAAGGTTATACTTGAAAGACTGATGCAACCAAAGAAACCAAAGTAACCAAAGAGCTTCCAGCTTGCATGCACATTGTGCAGAGTAGAAGTTACTTCGAAGTTTTACACTTCTCACAGAAAATTATTATAAGTGTAAAATCTTCCGAAGCCAAAGACCAAATCTTCAGAAGCCAAAGATGAAGTCTAAGCTTCAAAGACAAAGTCTTCCGAGGCCAATAAAGTGAAGACTGATTTCTTCCAAAGACAAAAAAGACATGCTTTCTCTGATCTACTTTTGTATAAAGCTGACACACTTTCCGCTGCAACTCTGAAAACTCACCAACTTGCATTAGTTGGTTAAAAGATCCATGCTTTTACAACTGTAGATTATGGTTTAGAGTCTATAACTTTCTACTTTGTACCTTTTATCCTTTTTGTAATATATTAGGATGTGAGCTATGGCATGTCATAGTCACTTGTCAAAAGGAAATCTGTCTTTTGACTTTACATTGATCTTGTTGTCTATATTAGTGTTTCCAGCTGTCCTTCAAAGTATGACCGGCTATAGGATGTAGTATAAAGTATCTTAGGTTCTTGTGTTTCTTTTCATGCTTTGTAACACTTGTAAAAGAACTTGAGAGCAATATACAACATTCTTGAAAACCATACTCATCCTGTTCTTGTTCTTAGTTCTGTCTCATTGTTTACTTGTGTTCTTACTATCATTCATATAAACCCGGTTCCCTATTTGATCTGTTAAGTGTTCTAACACTCTCCTAATTATGAGACTGATTGTATTGACCATCCTTTTAACCGGTCCTGCAATTGGTATCAAAGCATTTTTAGGCTCTTGATTGTAAGATCTCACCATCTTAAATCCCTTTAGTTTCACAAAACACTTAACAACTCAAATGGCAGTTATCACAAAGGCTGATATGGAAACCGGTACCATGACAAAGTCTTCACTGATTACTCCTGATGATTTTGATACTTGGTGCCAAAGAATGGAAGGCTTCATCAAGTCTCAAGGCTTTAGGATGTGGGGATCTGTTGTCTCTGGACCTCATGTACCATCCACCTCTTCAGCTACTGCTGGTGCTGGTATGATACCAAAGAAAGTGGCTGACTACTCTGAAGAAGACTGGAAAAGGATAGATATAGATCAAAAAGCCATGACTGCTCTTTAAACTGATCTTCCAAACTCCATCTACAGTGGCTTCAAGAAGTGCAAGACTACTAAGCAATTATGGGATGCACTAAAGCTTATGTATGGGGGTCCACTAAAGCAAAAAAGAATAAGAAGGACCTCTTGAAGCAGCAGTTTGAGAACTTCACCTTTAAGGCATGTGAAACCATGACTCAACAATACTTTAGGTATGTTGAGATTTTGGACACTGTTCTTGTTCTTAGTTCTGTCTCATTGTTTACTTGTGTTCTTAGTATCATTTACATAAACCCGGTTCCCTATTTGATCTTTTAAGTGTTCTAACACTCTCCTCATTATGAGACTAATTGTATTGACCATCCCTTTAAACGGTCCTGCAATTGGTATCAGAGCTTTTTAGGCTCTTATTGTAAGATCTCACCATCATAAATCCCTTCAGTTTCACAAAACACTTAACATCTCAAATGGTAGCTATCGTAAAGGCTGATATGGAAACCGGTAATATGAAAAAGTCTCCACTGATCACTCCTAGTGACTTTGATACTTGGTGCCAAAGAATGGAAGGCTTCATCAAGTCTCAAGACTCCAGGATGTGGGGATCCGTTGTCTATGGACCTCATGTATCATCCACCTCTTCAGCTGCTGCTGGTGGTGGTATGATACCAAAGGAAGTGGCTGATTATTCTGATGAAAACTGGAAGAAGATTGACATAGATCAGAAGGCCATGACCGCCCTCCAAACTTCTCTTCCAAGAAGTGCAAGACTGCCAAGCAACTATGAGATGCACTGAAGCTGATGTATGAGGGGTCAAATGAAGCAAAAGAAAACAAGAAGGACCTCTTGAAGAAGCAGTTTGAGAATTTCACCTTCAAGACAGGTGAAACCATGACTTAATAATACTTCAGATATGTTGAGATTGTGGACATTCTAATAGATGTTGGAGTAACTCTTGAGAACAGGGACATTGTGAGGAAGTTCATGTCCTCTCTTCCCAGACAATGGACACACTATTGTGTGGTCATTAAGAGGACTGACAACCTCAAGATCCTTACTCTCACGGAGTTGTATGGTATCCTTAGTGGCTACCAAATGGAGATAAACATGCAAAATCCATCTGGTAACCCCAACAATCAGCAGAGTTCAGCCCTTCATGTGGTTGAAGGGGATTGCAGAGAACCACAATATCATCTCATCTGCTACCATGACAACTCACAAAAGGGTCCTATCATCACCTTCCCGGAGACACCAAGAGAGAGCTATATCCAAAGAAGCCCATTCTAAGAGACAAGCTCTTCACAAGCCTTTGTGTCTACTGATGAAAGCACAGGCAACCTTCTTTTTACCCTTGAAGACCTGGACTATATCCATCCAGATGATCTGAAGTACATGGAAATAGTCCAGTAGATGGCTCTTCTTACTCACAGAGCCAAGAAGTTCTATAAGAGGACAGGGAGGAAGTTTCCTAGCAATACAACTAGTGGAAAGTTTGGGTTGGACAAAAGCAAAGTGAAGTGTTACAACTGTAACCAAATGGGACACTTTGCTAGAGAGTGCAAGGCACCAAGAACAAATGGTGGCCAAGCACAAACCAGACCAAACTTCACTAATGGAGCTCCCCAGAATGAGAAGCCCAAGCAGCAAGCTGCAGTTGTTATTGAAGAAGGAAGCTTTGACTGGAGCTTTCAGGTTAAGGATGCATCTCCAAACCAAACACTAATGGCAGATCATGAAGAAGCCAAGGTATTGGAACATCTTTGTACACCTGAATGTATTGGTAAAGTTAACAGATATAGGTCCTATAACTTAGAGATGAGGTCTGATCTTGAGTCCTTAAACATTTTAAAAGCTTATTTCAAAAGAGCTGAAAAGGATTACAAACTTAAAATAGAAGATTTAGAGAAAACCATTTCAACTCTTAAGCACGAACATACCAACTACAGGACTTAGATAAAACAACTCATCACTAAGTTAACTGAATGCCAGGCTGAGCTTGTGATTAGCAAAGCCAGGGCAGAAAAATGTGTTCTTGAAGAAGAGAACTTCAAGAACATGATATCCTCATCATTGCATGCAAAATTTTATTATCAGAATAAGCAGGGACTGGGATCTACTGAGATAGCTCATCCACATACTCTATTGCCCGTAAGATCTCCAAGGTGTGGAACTTGTGAAGATGAGCTTCCCCTCATAGACCCTATTGATGAAGAGGATGAGGAGGAGATACTAAAGGATGATTCTGAGAAGAGTGAAGAAGATCATCCTAAGAAGGGACATTATTCTCCTAAGGAGAGAAAAGAATCTGGGATGACCAAGTCTAAAAGGAAGAACTTGATCAGAAAAGCTAAGAGGAAATCAAAGAAGGCTCAAGAGATCAAGGCCACTTTTAACTCTAAGCAGAAACAAGTGTTCATCTTTGTAGGATTTGAAGTGGTGTAAGCTAAAGAATCAACTATGAACACTAGTACCAGAAGTTCTAGTTCATTTCCAACTCATTCCAGCAAAGAGAAGAAGGCTGATCAGCTGTGTACCACTGCTACACAGCCTGAACCATCCAGTTCCAAAAGCAAGCCTCACCCTAAAAAGCTTGCTGTATCATCTGTGAAGATGAAGATGGAGGTGGAAAGTGATCAAGTTCAGTCTTTCTCTCAAAAGAAGGCTCTTAGAAGGAAGCAATGGATTGCATCATGTGTGGTAGTACTTCCTATCTTGCTAAGGATTGCATCTACAATCCTAAAAGTACTATCCACATGATCAAAAAGAAAACTTCTAAGAAGAAGAAAGAAAAGCTAGCTTTGGAAGGAAAATATTTTCCTTTCAGAAGCTCCAAGGTGAAGAAGAAGACAAGTGAAAACTTGCCTTCAGAATAAAAGTTGGTCTCGAAAGAAAGGAATGCTTCCGAAGTACTAAAGCCTGCTGCAGTGAAAGCAAGATCTTCAAAAGGTCCAGTCTCCAAAACTTTCGAAGTTGCAAAACTTCTGAAGTATTGAAGGTCAAGTCTAATCTTCCAAAGATGGTGTGGAAGATAAATGAAGACCAAGTGACTGAAAGTTCTTCATCAACAACAGCTGATGATCCTCAAAACTTGAACATAGGATCAATTACTATTACATTGTCTTCAAATCACTTGATAAGCCCAAGACCAATGAGGCTTAGGTTTCCAAATATAACTAAACATTTCTTTCTTATGCAGGAATAGCTAAAGACCAAGAGGAATGTATGGATCATTGATAGTGGTTGTTCCAGGCACATGACAGGCAATGGTTCTCTGCTTCAAAATTTTTAGAAAATTGATGGAGGGCTAGTTGCTTTTGGAGGGTATGCTGGAGGTTACATTACTGGAAGGGGCAGGGTCACAAATGCTAAGCTAAGCATTGAAAAGGTAAATCTTGTCAAAAAGCTTGGGTATAATCTACTGAGTGTATCCTAATTTTATGATCAGAGACATAACATGCTCTTCACTGAGCATGAGTGCATTGTTCTCAAGCCCGGGGTGGTCATTCCTCAAAAACATATCCTGCTCAGAGCCCCTAGGAAAGGGAACATGTACAAGATGGAACTACAGGAAACATCTCCCTTAGGAGAAGTTTCTTGCTTTCTATCTAAAGCAAATAGTGATGAGTCTTTCCTCTGACATAAAAGAATATGCCATGTAAACTTTAAAAACATGAATAAATTAATTAAGAATGATTTGGTAACTGGAATACCAAAGAAAGAGTTTACAATTGATGACCACTGTGTAGTATGCCTTAAAGGGAAGCAACACAAAGTGTCTCCAAATCCAAAGGAAAGAAACTCTATCACTACTCCCCTACACTTATTACATATGGATCTTTTTGGCCTTACCAGTGTAATGAGTCTAGGAAGGACCTTATATTGTTTGGTGATCATAGATAACTTTACAAGATTCATATGGGTCTTTTTCCTTAGTACTAAGGATGAGACTCCTGAGATCTTGAAGAACTTCATTCTGAAAATTGAGAATCAATGTGATCACAAGGTCAAAACCATAAAATGTGATCAAGGAACAGAATTTAAAAACCAAATTCTTGGCATATTTTGTGATAAAAAAAGGTATTACAAGACAATATAGTGCTCCCAGGACTTCTCAGCAAAATGGTGCCGCTAAGAGAAGAAACAAGACACTTATTGAGGCTGCAAGAATCATGTTGTCTGACTCTAAACTGCCCATCACCTTCTGGGCAGAGGCAGTCAACACATCCTGCTATGTGTAGAACAGAGTTTTAGTGGTTAAGACTCATGGTAAGACTCCTTATGAGCTATGGCACAAAGGGAGACAGTTTATTGGTTTCCTCAGGTCCTTTGGATGTCCTTGCACCATCTTGAATACCAAAGATCAAATAGCCAAATTTCCTGAGAAATCAAATGATAGACACTTTATTGGATACTCCTCCCAAGCTAAGGCTTATAGAGTATACAATCTCAAAACTAGAGTTGTTGAGGACTCAGCCAATGTGACCTCCAATGAGCACACTCCTAGTGTAAAAGTTTTGGTCCTAATTAGTTGTTTGATCTTGATTTAGTTACAAGCTGTTTTAACAAATCTTATGAGAATGTTTCAGGATCTACAGGTAACTTATTAACAGGAGATCCTGACCCAAGATTTGAGCTGTGAAGACCAAGCAAGCATACTACCTCAGCTCCAGTGGTAACTAACCCTGCAAGTAAAGATCCTATCAGTATAAACATGACAAATTCAGCTAATACATCTATGGCGCCTACAAATTCCAGCTTAGAGCCTCAAAGCTCAGATGAAGGAACTACAAATGTAAGAGGAAATGGAGGTGGTAACAGTGATCAAGAATTTCTTGATGCTAATAATCACTCCATAAAAGACAACATAAATGATGTCACATACTCATTGGATCAAGCCTCTCTTGATAAGTGTGCTGATGTGGTGGGTGATACTCTATTGCCAGATCTAGATTTCTCAAATTTAGATATGTCTAATCAACTTGCTGTGATCCCTCAACTCAGGATCCACAAGTCATACCCCACCATAAACATCATTGGAAATATTGATATAGGGGTGAGAATAAGAGGACAAACCCATGACAAAAATGTTTGTCTATACTCTTGTTTCCTGTCCCAGATAGAGCCACGAAAGTTGATGAGGCTTTAAAGGACGGAAGTTGGGTTGAAGCAATGCAAGAGGAGCTGCTTCAATTCAAAAGACAAAAGGTTTGGAACCTATGTCCTCTTTCTCAAGGGAAGACTACTATAGGAACCAAGTGGGTTTTTAGAAACAAGAAGGATGATAGAGGACTTTTCATCAAGAACAAGGCCAGACTAGTTGTTCAAGGATACACACAAGAAGAGGGAATTGACTACACAGATGTTTTTGCTCTTGTAGTAAGACTTGAAGCTGTTAGATATTCCTGGCTTTTGCTGTATCCAAGGATTTCAAGGTCTACCAACTTGATGTCAAGTGTGCTTTCTTATATGGGTAATTGATAAAGAGGTGTATGTTAAACAACCACCTGGCTTTGCAGACCCAGATCATCCTGATTATGTCTGCAAGCTTGATAAAGCTCTTTATGGGCTGCACCAAGCTCCAAGAAAGTGGTATGAGACACTATCTCAGTATCTCTGTCAACATGGCTATAAGAGGGGTACTATAGATGGAACTCTCTTCTTTAAAGGAACAGGGAATGACTTAATGCTGGTTTAAGTATATGTAGATAACATTATCTTCGGGTCAACTAATCCAAAGCTCTGCAATGACTTTTAGAGGCTGATAAAGAATAGATTTAAATGAGTGCCATGGGGGAACTCAATTTCTTTCTAGGAATTCAAATGAAGCAAGTTGATAATGGCATCTTTATAAGTCAGTCAAAGTATGCACAAGACATCCTTACATGATTCAACATGACTGATTGTAAGGTTGCAAAGACTCCAATATCCAAAAACCACTCCCTTGGACCTGATCTTGAGGGGGAGTGTATGGATGAACATCTCTACAGGGCTATGATTGGGTCTCTTATGTACCTCACAGCCAGTAGGCTTGATATCATGTTTGTCATATGCAGCTGTGCAAGATATCAAGCCAACCCTAAGATGTCACACCTGGTTGCTGTCAAGAGGATTCTTAGATATCTCAAAGGTGCTCCTAAGTTGGCCTTTGGTATCCAAAGAATTCTGACTTCAATCTGTATGCCTATATAGATAGTGACTATGGTGGCTGTAACATGACTACAAAGTCTACATCTAGGGGATGTCAATTCTTTGGTGGAAGGATAGTCTCATGGCAATGCAAGAAACAATCCTGTCTGTCTGCATCAACTACTGAAGCTGAATACATTGCTGCTGCAAGCTCCTATGCTCAAGTGCTTTAGATTCAGAATCAGATGTTGGACTATGGATTCAACTTCAAAGAGACTCCCATCCATAAAGACAACAATAGTTCTATCTCTATTACAGAGAATCATGTGCAGCACTCAAGGACAAAACACATCAACATCAGGTATCATTTGATTAGAGATAATTTTGAAAAAGGATTAATCAAACTAGTCAAAGTTAACACAAATGAATAATATGTTGATCTGTTCACTAAAGCTTTTGATGAACAAAGAATCAAATATCTTGTATCAGCTATTGGGATGATTAACTTTGAGTAGATTTTTCTTAAACTTAAATCAATTCTATTTCTAAAACCTGTGTCCTAAGTTGTCTATTTTATCATCTTCATAAGTCCAGTTTCCTTTAAAAGAAAATTTTTCAAATGATATTCCTTAGATTTTTGAAAAATTTTCAAACATATTTTCTTTTAAAAGACATCAAGTTGTCTTCGGAAGAACATTATGTCTTCAAATCAAATAACTACTTATAAGACATTTTCCTTCGGAAGAAATTCTGATATATCTTCCAAAGCCGAAATATGCTTCTAAGTACTTACATGTATTTGAAGGACAATTATCTTCCGAAACAATTAAGTCTTGGAAGATTTATTCTCTTTAGAATAAAACTTCCAAGTCCTGATCTCTTCCGAAACCAAACATGTCTCAGAAGTAAAATTCTCTAAGTATTTTCCTTCTGAAGCAAAATTTTCACAAACCTTACGAATATCTTCCAAAGCCAAATTGGCTTCGGAAGCTTTTCCTCAAACTTCCGAAGACAAAAATACCTTCGGAAGATTTTCGACTTCAAAGAAAACTACCTTTTTGGGCACTTTTTAAAGGTGGGATCGACATTCGGATTTCAAAGTTTATTCTTTTGCATTAACTTTGTCTCAAATCCATTTCATATATATTCTCTCAACGGTTCCCCTTCTTTCACTAACTTCTTCATCTGAAAATTCTCTAACCTAAACTCACCCACAAACCGCCCTTGTTCTTATCTTCCTTCTCAACAAAGCTACCTCAAAATGGCCAACCTTAATCGCAGAAACCAACCTGATTTCTCCATGCAACTTCACAGGCAACATAATCAAGTTGCTCTGTTGAACTCTGAGAAAGATCCTAGTTTCTCAGAGGTTTGTCGTTTTCTCACTCTATCAAACTACTTCACCTCCCTCACCATCGATCCTCCACTCTATGAGGATCAGCTATTGGAACTCTAGAGGACCTGTCAAGAGGTCACCATGGATGGGGAGAAGGCACTGTCTACCACAGTGCAGGGGAGGACAATCTTCATCACTCCAGCATCCATAAACACACATCTAAGGCTAGATGATCTCAAAGGTGATGTATCCTTCCCCAAGTCTGCTATTAACCATTCTTTTGGTCAGATGGGCTATGAAAGGGATTTCTCTGTCAAGACCTTCAGGAAAGGGAAGGTTTCCTCTCAATATAAATACCTCCTCCATATTGTCATCCATAGTCTATCTAACAAGCATGGAGGATGGATCCAAGTTCTAGAAAACCTTTCCTATATAGTCCATGGGATGGTTCAGGGAGTCAAGTTCAGGTATTCATAATTTGTGTACACTAATTTACTTGCAAACTTGGACTCCTTAGAATATTACATGTTCCCTAGATATGTCCAGCACATTCTCAACTGTGAACTAGGCTCACAGTTGAGGGGAATAGTAATGTTCTAAAATTGGGACAGATAAAGCCTGGCATCTTCAAGACTATAAGGAAGCCAACTGTTGGCTTCTCAGGGGTAGAATCAGCCCTTGTCCCAAAAATGTTAGAGCTCATTGCTCAAGGTGACAACCTAGTAGCACCAACCAGTGTTGAACCCATACCTTTACTACTCAACCACCTATACAGCCACAAATAACAATCACCTACCAAAGAAAATCCAAACGAACCCCTGCACATGCTACTCAGTTTGTGCAGGCTCCTATATCACCACCCATACAGGAGGAAGTGGACACTAGAGCTCCCACTTCTCCTGAGGAGCAAACCACTCCCATCTTACCAATAATCAGTGCTGAGGTTCCTCATGCTCAGCCTGATGAGCTCACAACCCCCCAAGCCTTAAGCCTTCACTCAGAGTTTCAAAACTCTAGTGAACAACCTTCAGGGGACAGTTACCATCCCCAGCCTCTTGATCTAAACTAACCCATTCCAAACCTATAATTCTATGATGATGAAGACATGGGATTCAGTGAGTATCATAAGTCTCTCTACTCCTCCCCTACTTAAGAAGAGATGAGTACTCCTATTTGTCCCATGTCTAGCCCACATCATCCACCTACTACTGAGGTGGATCTCCCTGAACTTGTTCAGGAGATCCATATGGAAGAGGCTCTCACTTTAGCAAGTGACTACATCATTAAGACCTCAACCATAGCAACCCAGCCCATTGACACTTTACCTGAAGCTGTCATGGTGCAAGGGAAATCCAGCAGCCAAGAACAAAGTGCTGGTGATGAGGAAGAAGACTTAGGTCCTATTCTCTCATCCCCCTATGATTCTTTTGATGAAGATGAGGGGAATATGAGACTAAAGGTGCAAAAGCTTACTCAAACCTACATTTATTAAGTCTCCAAGGTTAGTCACTTGGAATCTCAGGTGACTACCCTGCTAAGAAGGGTCAATGATCAGCAACTTGAGATTTCTGATCTCAAGGAAAACTATATGAGAGTCCTTTAAGGAGGACTCAACTAGGAACATAAGAACCTGTGGATGTGATAGACTTAACCTCCAGCTCACCTATATAAGAGGGTGATGCTACCAAAAAGTGGGAGAAAGTCCAAGCAATCACAAAACCTGGGAGTTCTTCACAGAGAATGGACATTGAGGATTCACCAACCTCACTTGCAATTATCCATACTCAGTAACCTCCTCAAGTCCATATTGATGTGGACTCACTCATTCAAAGTCTGTTTGAGGAGGGTATTCTAAGAGCTATGTCTACCCCACCCCATGATGCTGAGAATGAAATACTTGGGTGGAGGTATGTTGCTGACAGGAGAGCTCTGATTTTGCATAGACTTTAGGGGCAGCAAGAGGTTTTCAATTTTTAGAACCTAAAATACTATGACAGTCTTACTCTAGTCCACATGCCACTTGCCAATCCTAGTCAAAATAGGCAAGCTGACAGACTGGCTGAGAGGATTCAAGATAGGATTGTTGAAGAGTTCAAGCAAAGAAGAAGAAAAAGGCTAACAGACAATGTCATTGGTCAACTGGATGTTAAGGTGGACCCTAAGATTAGATTCGAAGGGAAAACCTTGACTGAAGGCCCGGTGATAGACCTTGTTAACCTTGTTACAAAACTGCTTCAACATCATCAACCCTCAATGAGGCACCAGCTGATGAAGGTGCTTCATAACCTCTCTTTGGCCAGAGCTTGACTGCTGAACCAAGTAATAAAGGCCAAATCTCTCTCCACCCTGAGTCACCAAGGCCTGTTGAGGAGATTACGGAGGAGGAGAGAGAGAGGAAGAGGAAGCTAAGGGGAAAGAGTTCAAGGGGGTCTCCAGACTTCATGGAAGCTGCTACCAGGGCTGCCCCCAGGCCAAATACTTAGGATGATGAGTTGAGGGCAACCAGATTAAACTACTTGGGGACCAGGAACTATAACATAGATGAACTCATCTCTCTTCCTTTAGAGGAACTCAATGAACTGGTAGACATAGAGCTATTAAAGGAGAGGAAGGAGGCAGAGGATGCAAAATTTCTCCTAAAGATCAAAGAAGAAAGGTGCTCCTACCCTCTCCCCAGTTCAGGAAAGCCCTAAGAAAGAGGCTGTTGCAACTGAACAACCTCAGGTAGATAAGGAAGCTGATAGATAAAATATGATTAGCTACCTGAGAGCCATGGGTCTCTATCAAGAATCTACATTTCTTCCCTTATCATATGAGTATGTTGAATTTGAGTATCTTAAGTAGTTGGAGTAATAAGTTATCAAAGAACAAAAGCCTGCTAAGAGAAAAATAAGGGAAGAAGCTGTAAAGTCAAGAGCCATCATCCAAAAGAGTCAAAAAAAAGTCTGCTAATAGGCAGAGGATGATGAGCTTCTTGAAGCTGTATGGATTCTCCGGAAGGAGGCTTGGTCCAGTGTTTCTATCCATTATGGATGAGCATATTAAGTGATCAAGCAGAAGATTAAAAAAGGAGAGCTTATTGACTTGCATTCTCCACCAAGTCAAGCTCCACCTGAAGTTGAGGTAAAGTTCGAACCCCCTGAGACAACACAACCTGAACCTTGAGCTGCATCTCAGCCAAATTCATCTTCTAATCTACAGCAGGGTCCAAATCCCTCTCCTTTTGAACTTGTGAGGGAAGAGGACCCAACTGAGAAAAACACAACAAATCAACCTGGTGTTGAAGGCCAGTCTTCTTAGTTAAAGACTTCAAAGAGGAGGAAAAGGATGGCCATTAAGAGTGTTTCTAAGAAGAAGTCCAAGGCATCCACCTCTACACCTCAGGATGAGTCAAAGCATCCTGAGGTAGTGCTAGAAGAGACCGCTCAACCAACTCCAACTCAAATAGAGCCTCTTGCAACTGGAAGACCCATCCTGTCCTGGACCTTTGCTACTAATCAAAACAGGTGGTATGTCATCAGAGATCACGGGGGTCAAGATGTCTATTTCTGGCAAGACATGCTTGATCTTCCTCTACATGATCTCCATGACATGAGAAGGTATTATGAGAGTCTGAGGGATCCTAATCAGTTGATGAAGAAAGGAATGGTCTTGATCCTGATAAGGGCTGTCAATATCTAAGTATACTTCTCTGTTTTGGTAGCATCAACCTAGGGGGAGTTTGTAAGGTTATACTTGAAAGGCTGATGCAACCAAAGAAACCAAAGCAACCAAAGAGCTTCCAGCTTGCATGCACAGTGTGCAGAGTAGAAGTTACTTCAAAAGTTTTACACTTCTCACAGAAAACTATTCTAAATGTAAAATCTTCCAAAGCCAAAGACCAAATCTTTCGAAGCCAAAGATGAAGTCTTCCGAAGCTTCAAAGACAAAGTCTTCCAAGGCCAATGAAGTGAAGACTGATTTCTTTCAAAGAAAGAGAAGACATGCTTTCTCTGATCTACTTTTGTATAAAGCTGACCCACTTTCCGCTGCAACTCTAAAGACTCGCCAACTTGCATTAGTTGGTGAAAAGGTCCATGCTTAATTATAGATTATGGTTTAGAGTCTGTAACTTTCTACTTTGTACCTTTTTATCCTTTTTGTAATATATTAGGATGTGAGCTATGACACGTCATAGTCACTTGTCAAAAGGCAATCTGTCTTTTGACTTTACATTGATCTTGTTGTCTAGATTAGTGTTTCCAGCTCGCCTTCAAAGTTTGGCCGGTTGTAGGATGTAGTATAAAGTATCTCAGGTTCTTGTATTTCTTTTCATGCTTTGTAACACTTGTAAAAGAACTTGAGAGTAAGATATAGCATTCTTGAAAACCATACTCATCTTGTTCTTGTTCTCAGTTCTATCTGATTGTTTACTTGTGTTCTTAGTATCATTCATATAAACCAGGTTCCCTATTTGATCCGTTAAGTGTTCTAACACTCTCCTCATTGTGAGACTGATTTTATTGACCATTCCTTTAACCGATCCTGCAAGAACACTTAAAAAAAAGATCACAGGCACCGGATAATAAATTAAGTAAAAGTAAAAAATAAGATGGAAAATGAACAAAGAGAACTAATATATACAAAATAGCTAAAGTTATAACTCAGGTCGTTCTCAAAATTGTTATGTCCCCGGCAACGGCGCCAAAACTTGATGTGTGTGGGTATATATATATTTTTAATGATTTTCACAAGACTTGGTTTTAAATTTATAGAAATGATTTTTACCTTAAAATTAAACCACACACAAATAGGCAAGTGTACCTATTGTACATGTAGCATAGTTTAGGCAAGAACCAAGTATCGATCCAAGGATATAGTAGCTACTAATAGTAAACTTTGTTATTATTTAGCCGGAAAAGATAGATAATTTGGTATTTTTATATTTTAAACTAAAATAAAAATAAATAGATAAATATGGATAGAAATCAAGAAAGATAATCAAGCATAAGGAATATTCATTTAGACTTTGAATCCACCTAGCCAAACAATGATAACATACATAAATTCATGATGAGATCATTCTATGCACGTGTAACACAAAAATAGACTAGACTCCCGTCAAGGCTACCGAATCATACGACTCTATGGAAACATAAAACGATGTTAACATAGTAATCACCTAAAGTCATTTCACGAAGAACCAATGATACAATTATATTGAATATAAATGTGGACTAAACTTCTATCAAGGTTATTTAGTCTCATAATTGTTTGGGAAGCTAATACGATAAACACATACCAACCACCTCGAATCACGTAATGTAAACAAAATCACGAAGTCCTCTAACTTGTGAATATCATACTACGAATATATGAACTACAAATTTACGCTAGTGAACCATAATCACACATACACAATGATATGAGGAACTTATAACAAATGTAATGACCTTCCCAAGCATATACATAAGGATGCACATTTGAATAACAATCATACATGTTCCAATCCCGATCCACCATTCATAGTCAAATGCCATAAATACACATACATACATATACATATTCATGAATAGATACCCTAACAAATACGGGTTTCCAACATGATATGGTCAAGATACCACAAGATTTAATATATAATCAAGTCTAAAAAACACATATAATCATTGAAGAAGATTCAAGACCATGTTAAATTCATCAACATAATCATCATCAAAAATCACATGTACATCATCAAGGTTAGCTAGGATTCATCTAATCTAAGTGAATCAAGAGTTTTAGCTCATGCTAACTGTTGTGGGTGAAAATCTTATGCAGTATTCTGCTCAGTATTCCGGTGCTCAAGATATACAGACAGGTTTGGTATCCTGAACCTTATTTCCAGCAAATTTTTCCCGATATATTTCTTGCAGATATTGTCATTTTTAATAGAGGAAATAATGGCATGACTTGGTCCAAGCTAGAAGATCGGGATGTGATTAGATACATGAACGTTGAACACGTATGAGAGACTTCCAATGGTCATTTAATGAGTTATAATGAATAAATGGTTGTTGTAACAGCTAAATACTTTGTCTATGCTGAACTCCCGGACTTATGGTTGTTAGAAACGTGTAGCAAAGACTTGTAATGGTTAAAAGGTCAAGAAAACGTGTTCAATTAGCGGAATAACGGCTAACTGGTCAAAGTAACTGCTGAGGATCCCGGAAATCTCGCTGAATATCCCAAAAATATCTCAGATTTTGTTTATTTCATGTACTATATATAATGACGCTTGGCTGATCATTTTAGGTCACTTATTCATGTTCACACACCTGTTCTCTGCTCACAAACACTCAAACACACTCAAATAATCATTTTAACACTTAGATGCGATCATTCAAGCTCTCGAGTTGTAATTGTTTTTTGTTATTAATCAAAGAACCGGCCGCCGACATTTTGTCAGGCACCAAGGGGTTTTTTGTGCTGGAGATCACTCTGATCAAGGGCTTTTTCCCCTTAAAAAATTCTTTTGTCTTTGCTCTTACTTGATTTACTTGTTCGTTTCTATGATATCCTGATCAATATTTTGATATTGATCCCATATCTCAGTCAGTATTCTGATATAGCACACTACCTCACTTAACTAATTTGTTCATTAATTACCTTGTTAATTTTTGACCAAAACACTAACTACAAAAACACCCAAGAAACTTGAATAATCAAAGATACATGGTTAGATGAAGAGATTATCAAACCAAATCAAGCTAGATGGGTTGTATGTTTTTAGATTCTTTTTTGGGGTGCTTGATCTTCAATCTTGACTTCTTTTCCTTCAATAAATGCTCAAAATGGTTTTGGGGGCTAGAGAGAACTAGGGTTTTTCTTCCCCCAAAGTTGTATTTATGAAAGGAGGCTTAATTTAGGTTTAAAAAGTGAGATCTGCTTCAAACATGGTCGTGCCGTAAGTGACATGGCCATGTCGCGCATCAGACATGTGAACCTTGATCTGATGCTGACATGGCCATGTCAGAATGCGACATGGCCACATCAGTGGCCAAATTTCACTTATTTCTTGTGCTTTTCATCAAATTAATCAAGTCACCATCCAAACCTACAAAATTCATATGAAACATGATTAAATGTCATTCCAAATGAATATGTAACAAAAAGAACAGTCAAATTGGGGACCATATACATTATTAACATGTATAATTTTAAGCATATCATATTGACTTGACAAACTCACCCCATTTGATTATTCGAGGGTGATTGAAACTAGATTCATACGTATGTCATAATCATAAGACTTTATCTGCGGACTGAATCAATTCAATCATTAGGTTTGATTGTTTGTTGTTTGTCTTATATGTTTTATATTTGTCTTATAAGTGTTGACATGCCATGAGAATTTAATTATTTTATTCAATATATCTATGTATGAAAACTTGTGTTTATTCACCAACTAATTATTTAGCCAACTACATTATTTTTCACATGATTTTCAAGTGAAGCTGCTTAGTTAGACATCATGCAATGTTTACATCTAGGATAGTGGAGCTACTTGAATAAAAGACAAATGTTATGTTTTATTTGATCTATATTTAATTATAAAATAATGTTTGACTATTTGATATTAATGAAATTTGCATTTAATATTATTTTAACGTTTTAAATATCATGTGCTATAAACAATCGATTTATCTTCATCTGATCTGATGATTCCGTCAACGGTCGGGGTGTGACACTAATTCTAGTTACTAATCAAGTATAAACTAATTGTTCCTGGGTCTTTGGTCATTTTGTTCGAATCCTCGAAGGTCGAGATGTTGTTACCCTATCAAAGCTACAGTAGTTTCTTTGGTTAAGAAATCGTAAATTAAATCATACCTTAAAAAGAATCTTCTAACTAGAGTTGTAAAAAATAGCAGAACTTTAAAAATCATGAGGATCATCTCTTAAAAATAAGGATATGCATGGTCAATTAAGATCGAGTCATCTATCATCAAACTTAATTATTCGAATTGTATATTAATACCAAATGAGTCAAATTGATGAAATGATTTAACCGAATTTTTTCAATTTTACTCCCTAAGATTTGACAAAAGTAAATATTTTTTTTTTAAATATTAAAAACATCAATTTACCTTTAAAAATTTCATATATTGTTTCAATATCAGTCGAAGAGTTTCATTATTTTATTTTCAAGTTGAAACAATAATGAAATTTTTGGACTAAATTAAAACAACTTATGAAACATTTGAGATAAATTAATGTTTTTAATATTTTAGAGGGAAATAATTATTTTTATCAAAACTCGGAGAGCAGAATCGAACTTAACTCTATAATTTATATATGAAAACATACATTATAGTTTTATGATTAAATGTACAAATCATATAAACATTTTTGTAGAAAAGAAATTCATAACTTAAATTCAAAAATCAAATATGTAATTATGACCTGTTAGTAGAAACATATAGATTCGGTTTTTTAAGTTTTGAAGAGGAATAATGGTTTAATAAACATACTTGAAAATTAAAACGACATAAAAATCAAATTAGTGAAGAAAGATACAAGTTGTTACTTTTCAAAATAACATTACACACTTTAACGACGAAACAATTAACTATGATTTAAAAATATTTTAAACCGTTTGACTTGCTGTAAATTATCAAATAGGCAAACTTCTTTAGTTTAGCCGGTTCATTTATTTTATTCTATACAACATTACTTTTAAAACTCGTATATTACACGATTGAGTAATTAAAAAGTTTAAACCATAAATTTGTATATACTTGTAATTACCGAATCATTTATTACATATAAAACATGGATAAGGTGAAAATTTCTTCTAGACATTGAAAGCAACAACTATACAATGATAATACTTATCATTTTATAGTTGTTGTTTCTAATGTTCAAATATATACAAAATCTAAATGTTTGATTTGAAATGTTAATTTGGTCGATTTTCTCGTTCTTCATGGTGACATTTTTTATATTAAAAAGTTAACAATGACGTCAATCACATTTATAAAACAAAAAAAAAAAGTAAAAAAGTAAGTGTAGTATATTTAGAATGACATTTTTTATATTAATAAATTAACAATGATGTCAATCACATTTATAAAACAAACAAAAAGTAAAAAGTTAGTGTAGTTTGCTTAGATGTCGTTAAAGCACTACTATAAATTTCATTTCATATTATAAAATTTTTGATACATTAGACTAAAACTTTCCACAAACCTATACTCCATAATCAAACAGAGCACAAACCAAAATGGATTGCAAAATGATAATTTAAACACATACATGATACAAGACAAATGATTACATTTTTATAGAGTGATGTTGTAATATATAGTGTTTGGTTTGAGAAAAACACAGACTCTTAATGAAACCATTCAACACTAAATGGTTAAGTTACAACACAATGCTGTATGAAATGCTTCATCATTTTACCCCTTAAAATTAACACACATATCTTAACCATTGTCCTCCCACCCATCGATCTCCCAACCATCAAACCTCCCACCGTCCGCTCGCTAGCTACACCTTCGCCGTCGCTTCGCCGGATCGTCGCCATCGCTTTGTCGCAGCCTCGCCGCCGCCCAGGTTAGTTGATTTCTCTCATTTTTGTAGTTGATTCCTCTCAGTTTTTTTCAAGATTTACACTACAACACCTTATTTCTACTTAGTTTTCTCATCTCTTTAGGTAAATATCTTTTCATCTTAATCTACATAGATGATTTTATAGATTTTATTTTGAGGGTTGCATGAATTTAAAAAAAAAATTGGGATTTTTATGAAACTTGTTTGTTCTAGTGTTCTATGAATATGAAATAAAGGCTTTTATGAAAATTGAATATTATTAGTTTGTAAAAGTTGTATTTTAGTTCTAGGATTTCAAGATTTTCTTAATTTTGAATGTTTGTAGTATATGGAAGTTATTTTTGCTTTGATTCAACATTTCGGTAGGTTATAGAAGTTATTTTTGGTTTGGTTCAAAACAAATATAGTTGATGAAAGTCGGGTTTTCTTTGATTCAACAGAGATGTAAAACAGTTATTCTGCACAGATATTTAAAGATTCAATCAAACAATAGTTACTGGTTTAGAACTTACTGATTCAGAATCTTTTAACCAGTCAGACCTCTACTGGTTCAATAATTATTGATTCAAATCTTGCCAAACAACCCCCAACATATTATTGTTTCTATTAAATGAATTTTATTAAAAATGATATTTATGTAACATACTTTTGATTAGTAAACTTTTAAACATATTTAATTATTGTTTTTCAGATTTGATTAATATGTAAAAAAGAAAGGTTCAAATTTTGAAATTATATAAAAAGATATTAAATGGGCCAAAAACAAAGGATCATTTGGGTGAGAATTTTTTTTCTTATGCTCCGGTTAATTAACACGTGTCATCTACAGTTACTTTTGTTTTAAATTAGAATAGAATATATAACCTTTATTTAAAAAAAAAAACTCTAAAAGATAAATATTAACCTTTTAAACTTTAAATCCTAACCATTCATTTTAAAGATGAATAACTACACATTTAAAAATCCCACCTAACCACACAAATCTATATTTGTGTACCTACTTTCTTTTTTTCATTTTTACCATCTCATTAATCAAGTAATCAAGTAATCAAGTAAGTTTGCTCTCATCTTATCTTTTATTTTAATTTTAAAATTTTCTCGTTCAATCTTTACATATATTATAAGAAATCTTCATGTGATCTAAACTTATTTCAAGAACTACATACTTTTACTTTTGTACAAATCCATGAACAATTACATTTTAAAACTTTTCAAACTAATAAAATAATAAGTACAAGAACTTATGTTTTTTCAAACAAACCAAGAACAAAATCATAAGAAGGTCACTCTCATTCTGACATCAAAGTTCATGATCAATTAAGAAATGATAATCCACCAATTCAAAACTCAAACAAAAGATTTTCAGACACTTTTTGTTTTGATCTTTTCATGGGTTTGATTTGCAGTAATCTTGTATCATCATCATCGTTTGTCAGATTTCTGAGGTGAAATCGCCATTACAGCACCTTCAAGCTCTCTGCAACTGAACTCTGAGTTACAATGGGTACTTTCATCGACCTCAATCTTTATCCCGATTCTCCGGCAACGACCGCCGCTGACGTCGCCGGCGGTGACATCACCACTCCCTTTACCCTAAACATCCCCAAAATTGAACCTAAAGAAGAACCCTTTGACGATTCACCGCAACTCCATCATCTTCACCCCAATGTTACAAACCCAAACCCTAACCCTAATTTCAGCGTCATCACACAACCCGATGCATCACAACCTGTAGAACACTCCGGCGGTGATGAAAACGATGTTTATTCCGAATTCAACCGGATATCGGAGATGTTCCGTACAGCTTTTTCCAAAAAATTCGACAAATATGATGGTAAAAACCCTAATTTCACCTTCGAAGAAGATGAGTTCATCGATCCAAATTCACAAGCAATTGTTCCGGTGCCGGAGGACCACCAGCATCTCGCCGTCGCAGATCAGTCTCGCCGGCGGAAACAACAGCGGTCGTCGGAGTTAGTTAGGGTTACGAATTTGGGAATCGAAGACGAAAGGTACTTCCGAGATGTTGTTAGAAAAACGAGGATGATTTACGATTCTCTTAGGGTTTTCGTTTCGATTGAAGACGAAAAGCGTCGAAGCAGTAACTCATTCGATCGAATTCCCCGAGCTCGTGGCGATTTGAGATCTGCTTCGGTGATGAAAGACCGTGGGCTCTGGTTGAACCGTGATAAGAGGATCGTTGGAGCGATTCCGGGGGTGTACGTCGGGGACATCTTCTTTTTCCGAATGGAGATCTGTGTTGTTGGAATGCACGGTGTACCTCAGGCTGGAATCGATTACTTGTGCTCGAGCCAGAGCTCTAATGGCGATCCAATAGCGACGAGTATTATTCTTTCAGGTGGGTATGAAGATGATCAAGATGCTGGTGATGTTATTATATACACAGGGCATGGTGGGCAAGATAAGTACAACAGGCAAGCTGATCACCAGAGGTTAGAAGGTGGAAATCTCGCGATGGAGCGAAGCATGCGGTATGGTATCGAGGTACGTGTTGTTCGTGGGTTTAAGTACGAAGGTAGCCCGAGTGGTAAGGTGTATGTTTATGATGGGTTGTATAAGGTTGTTGATTCTTGGCTTGAAGCCGGGAAATCGGGCTTTGGTGTTATTAAGTTTAAGCTTGTGAGAATGGATAATCAACCCGAGTTGGGTAGTGCCATTCTTAGGTATGCCGAGAGTCTTAGAAAGGCGCATTTACAGGTTAAGCCCAGGGGTTATGTATCTTTAGATATGTCAATGAAGAAAGAACGTGTGCCTGTGTTTCTTTTCAATGACATTGATGATAATCATGAACCTATGTTTTATGAGTATTTGGTGACGTCTGTTTTCCCGCCTTTTGTGTATCACATTGGGGCGAGAGGTGGTGCATGTGATTGTGTTTCGGGGTGTGTAGAGGGTTGTTTGTGCGCCAAAAGGAATGGTGGTGAGTTTGCTTATGATCTAAATGGTTTACTTGTTAGAGGGAAACCTTTGATCTTTGAATGTGGGCCACATTGTCGTTGCCCTCCTAGTTGTCGTAATCGTGTGAGCCAAAACGGGATTAAACACAGGTTTGAAGTGTTTAGGTCACGAGAAACGGGTTGGGGAGTTAGATCATTGGACTTAATACAAGCTGGTTCATTTATTTGTGAATACACTGGAGTTATTCTCACAAGAGAACAAGCCCAACTTTTTAGCATGAATGGTGACAGCTTGATTTACCCGAATCGGTTTGGTGAGAGATGGGCAGAATGGGGAGATTTGTCACAAATATTTTCGGATTATGTGCGTCCGTCGTATCCATCAGTCCCGCCACTTGATTTTGCAATGGATGTTTCTAGAATGCGGAATGTTGCTTGTTACCTAAGTCACAGTTCGTGTCCGAATGTTTTAGTTCAGCTGGTGTTGTATGATCATTCCAATTACGCATTCCCTCATCTTATGCTGTTTGCTATGGAGAATATTCCTCCTATGAGGGAACTTAGTCTTGATTATGGTGAAGCCGATGAATGGACCGGGAAATTGCCCATCTGTAACTAAATCTACTTTGGGTCACACTATATGCACCTGAGTGCAGATTAAGGAATGCTTGATCCACTGAGGTAACTAAATGGTTTTTGTTAGATGTACCATGTGCAGAGGTGGCTAAACGGGTTTTGGTTTGGTTAGGTTAATGGGTCAAAACATATTTGGTTTCAGGTGGATTCAAAACTCTTTTGCTCCAAGTATATCATGTTTTGTATATAAACTGTTTATTAAATTTAAATACAAGACTTATACTAGTTAAAACAATAGCCTTATTGTTTGAGCATTATGAGTAGGAGCTAATGCATTAAAAACACACTTTGGGCTAGTTTTGATTTTTGTCTAGTTTGACCCGTTTCCTTTTAAGCCAATTATATGGAGTTTACCCTTTTGAACTGTTAGAGGTAAAGTGTCACCCAAATTAACCCATAGATAAGTAAATTGGTTGAAATGCCTTTTTTTGGTTTTATTTTTATAACTGCTGCAGTTTACCTTTATCTGTGGTATATTGTAGTGGGGAGTTTGGATTTCAGTTACATCTTATATCAAGCAATTCTGTTTTCCATTCTAAGAATTTTCTAATTTTTCAAATTTACCCAATAAATCAATACGATATGATTGGTGGTAGGAGTGTTCAAAAACCATAGAACCCCACTGACCCGTCCAAACTGAAGCGAGTAGGACAGTTTTGCCTGTTTTAGATCCAAATAGTTTGGTTCATATGGTTTGGCTGTTTAAAAGTTCGTTCCAGTTTGAAACTTAAAACTGACTGTGTAAACAAAGTCGACCTTTTGACATTTATTGTTTATATATTTTTCCATTTTTGGAAGCTGTGATTGTGTATATATATAATTGTTATCAATCATTTTCATCATTTTAAAGTTTTTAATACAAACTAATGATTTAAAAAAGAAAAAAATTGTTTGAACCGCCAAACAGCCAAAACCGAACAGTAACCGCCAAACCGGTAAAAACGGCTGGTCCGGCCAGCCCAACCAACATGGCAGGTCTGTTTAGTTGTTTCTTGAAATTTTAGTTAGCGGTTCAGCATTAAATTTTTGCCAAAACCGGCCATGAACTGGGTCATGAACACCGGTGGATTGATTATGATCATTTTCTTATTTTCTTATATTTATTAAAGGGGGCTTCTAGTATTTTATCATTAGTTAGACTGACTTGACTAATGTGACCCTGTTGTTATCTGCCACTAACAGTTGGAATCCTGCATATACAGTGTACGATCTACATGCATTTTCTTGATGTCGGTTATCTTCTTATAGCAATTTCTGTTAGTTAATTACATTCAATACTCAGTTGGCGAGATTTGTTGCCTTTTGTAGGTAGGGCATTAAACAATCTTCCGGCAACTATTTTGTAGCTCCACGTCCAAAAGAGTCGCATCTTATCTCTTTCTCGATAAGTAAAGATTTACAAGCTTTAAAGCCGTGAATTACACCTTGTTTTGGGATGCGTGATGATGAAACATATAACCAGTTTCATGAGCGTATGCAGGCAACTATAAAAGGGACCACGGGTGAAGATGGCTGTTTTGACGCGGTTACAGCAGCTTGTTAGCAGGTATGTAGCAGTTGATGTCAGCATTAACAAAGTTGATATCTGTAGACTTATGTGTGTTTGGATTGCTAATCTTTAGTTAAAACCCTATAATGTTATGTTGTAGATTGTACATATTAAGTTAAAATTATATAGATGTTTCATGTATAGTTCTTTCTGGGTCTTTTTTTACTTCTTAATTATTTCCAACGTAAATGGAGAATTATTCATTTTTTAGTTAGCAGTTGAGTTGGTTCTCCAGTTCAGTTATTACCATGTGATGATGCTTTCTTTTCAACAATTTTAATATAGTAATTGTATAAGCTATTTTCTTTATCATCAACTTTTTAAGTTTCAACATTTATCTTTTTTAATTATTTTAACAGCCACAAATTTGGGAGAATTTTTTTATTTGATAAAAATTGGTGAACTTATTAGAAAGAAATCGGGCTTTATTTTTTATTTGACGGGACAAATAGAGCCCGGGTTAGTTGGTTCAGCTGCTTGCAGGTATGGTTTGCACATATTTTGGAGGGAAATATTCTTCTATAAAACCGTCACAGAAGCTCTAAGTTGAAAATTAGAAGAGTTTGCAAATGGTCAAGGTATCATTTTTGTTCCAGTAAGGTACTCTTTATGACCTGTTACTCGACCTGACCCGACCTGTTGTTTATCTTATATCTTGATTTTTTTAAACCGAGGAAAATTGCTTCAAGATCCCTTGTTTATTTTATTTCTTAATAGTGTTATTTCAAAGTATTGATTTTAACTAATTAACCATACCAAACTTGATTGCAAGACGTTCAAAATAACACTCAATTCAATGACACCTTTGAAACACTGTTACTGCGTTACACAATGAAATTTTACACGGTATGAATATGATTGCTATAATCTGTCACTCATGTCAGATAGCCTGAAGGGCTCTCAATACCCTTAAGCTTTCAAAAATCTACACTTAAATCTTGGGCAAGAGTGGTAGTGCTAAGCTGCTAATGCCTCACATCAGGTTATGAGTTTGATACTTGGTATGCTTCCCACAAGGCCCCAGCTTTGGTCGTGATTTACTTGTCTTTGCTGGTTTGTAGGGTATTGACAAACACAAAGGTTTACTGCCGAAGTGGGTTCCGCGGGTTACAAAGAAAAGAAGTACTATTTGTGAAAATAAACATTGCATTTCACCATAAAACACTTTACTAATTCCTAATTACTGCACCTAACATTTAATAAGAAGCACCAATGTATCATAATAACAAACATAAGCATATCACACAACTTTACACCATAAACATGCAAAATATTCATCAAGAAGTTATGTTTGCCACCAAACACCTTTGTGACACATTTTAGTTATAAACTTTACTTCTCAAAACCTTGCCTTCACGTCTCATAAAAAACTATGTTTAAAACATTAATATCCATCTCAATTTTTACTCTTTTTTTTCACTATAAACTACTTTTCAGTTTTGTTGTGCTTTGCTCGTTGTCGATGTTTGACTCATCTTTTTGTCATCTTACATGGACTTTAACACATTGCCATCTATCGTGGACTCTCAACCGTACAAGCTCACACAACTCTACCCTACTTACAACCATTTTTAAAAACATTATAAATTTGGGGAATGGGATGTTAAAGCATTCACATCCCATTTTTTATTATCATATTATAATTATATTAAAAATCATTATTTTTTTCTTTTTTTTAATTAATTTATATTTTTTTATATCTTTATCATTACATTTTTTCTAAACTTCACTTACAATCGCTTCTAAACAAATATCAAAATTCTAAAAAATATGTATTATTTAACAAATTTTATAAAAATATAATAATTTTTTATTAAAAATTCTTTCAGATATCTGAACTTTCTAAACAAATATCTAGAAATAGTAGGAAAATCCAAAATTTCTCTTTAATATTTAATATTTAATAGTAGAAAAATATTTCGGATAATTTGAATATTGAAATTCTTTAAGTATCTACAAATGGCTGTCAATCGACAAATATTACAAAAATTCATATTTAAGCCACTAGGTAGATTATATGTCTATGAAGTCAGAATCATAAAGCATCTATCAAATGACTAAGTTTCACCTTAATCATAATTACCTGAATATTTTATAAAATGATACGTTTGCGAAATGCTTATGAATACATTTAATGGGTGCAGATAGTTAGACATGAAAATATTTAAATGACTTGATTATAACATTCATGACATCTATATATTTAGCAGTCTTTTCATACATACTTGTCTATTACTCATTTGCATAACTGACAGGACTATCTGAATAATCATTATCCATAACAAAGACCGATCCAGACATAGTGTGGAATTTTTATCCATAATTAGGATATAATTTGATCAACTCATGTATACACTTCTAGTCTAAATGTTATCTCCGGTAGAATCTTTTACGCATTAAAGCGTTTAACATATTAATGTCATTTTTTAAATCATAAATCATTCATTTGGTTTTTGAAAACATTAAACGTATTCACCTTAGCGTAGTACTGCGTATAAGCAAGTCTTTAGAGCCTATACTTTGATAAGTTCCTAAATTGGACAGCACTTTGTCTTATGCTTCTTACCTTCAATTCGTTAGAGATTTGTTGCACCCTAAAAGATGTCACTACATGTTAAATGCGATTGGAGTTTTGGAAATTTTAAGAAAGTTTATATTTTGAATGCGATTTCAACTCACCAGAAAGCCTCATGGACGGTCATGGGTACTGATAGCGGTCCTTTACTAAACTTGATTGCACGATTCCACATAAACATGTCACCTTCTGGTTAGCGTTATCCACTCAGCTGCTAGCAAACAATTATGTAAAAGGTGGTGATCCGCCATGAGGCCGAGTCACTAAACATGTGTCAAAGTTTAACGATTACTTATTGGGCACGTGTCATCTCCGCAGTGATTGGTTCGTGAGGTCCATAACAGACAACATCAAAAATCATGTACAAGTTGTTAAATCATAGTAAGTTTCATATAATCCAAGTGATAATAAGAGTTTAGCCATGAGACTTGCAAGAAATATACCCAAACTCAAAAACATGAAAAAACTCATAGTAGATCTATAGGAATTCAATCTAATTTGGGAGGAATTGAGTTGGATGATGTTAGATCCTCTTTGAAAATGTGATATCTTCAATTTTTGCCTTCAAATCTCTCAAACACTCTTGAAAAGACCTAAAATTACCTAAGGATTTGAGAGATATTGAAGGTTACATTGGAAATGAGGTGTATTGGGTTATAAATCTGTTTTGACCCGGATATAGGAATATCAGAGATGATATGATCATATAGAGCTTCAGAAATGAGTTGCTTGAAGTTTGGTAGTTGATATGAGCATATTCAACTTCAATATGGTATATCAGAAGCATTTTTTCTTGAATTTCTTCATATCTTTAGTTTCTTCAAAAAAATGACCATGACACCACACTAAATAAAACACAAATAAGTGTCTAAGTAAATGAATTTTGTAACAAAAATGACTTAAAATACAAAGAAATATAGATTGTAAACACATATAATTATTAACATATCAGCTTTGGATGTGAAACCTTCTGTATTAGCTTCAAAAGTATGAATCTTTAGACTAATACGATGGATTGCTGATGGCATGTTTGCTTATCAACCACTAATCGTAGCTTTCCTGGTCGAATGAGACACAAAGAAGACTAAAAGATACTATTGGAATGGAAACTATCATGCCTATAATTTCTCCTTTCTTTTTGTATAGTCAAATGTTGTTAATATGTTTCCTATTTTTATTGTATTGAAAATTAATATAAATTGAATGCAATCCTCTCTCAATATTCAAGAGAGAGTTCACGTATCACATGGTATCAGCCAGACTAGGTCCTCTCCTTCCTTCATCCTTCCTGAAATCAATCTTCTTCTTCCATACCTTTTCCTGCCATGTCGCACCCTGCTTCTTCCTCCTCTACAACTCCCGAAAACTCCCTCCCAATGGCTACTCTGTTACATATGATCAATATTAAACTATCCTCTACCAATTATCTTCCCTGGGTTTACCAAATCACTCCTCTCCTCGCCAACCAAAAACTCCTCGGATATGTAGACGGATCCATCTCTGCTCCTCCTAAAACCATCATCGTTGACTCCAAGGAACAAGTGAATCCTGCTTTTAGCGCTTGGTTCCTTGCTGATCAACAAGCCATTCTCATCCTTAACGCCTCTCTTACGGAAGAAGTTGTGGCCGAAATCCTTGGCCTAAGCACTTCTCATCAGATCTGGAAAGCCTTACAAGCCGCCTATAGCAATACATCGTTGGAACGCATGCACCTTTTGCATGACAACCTTCGACAATTAACCAAGGGATCGTCTACTGTGGCCGAGTTTGGTAGTAAATTCAAAGTACTTTGCGATCAACTTTTGAATCCTGCTTTTATGCAGACGGATCCATCTCTGCTCCTCCTAAAACCATCATCGTTGACTCCAAGGAACAAGTGAATCCTGCTTTTAGCGCTTGGTTCCTTGCTGATCAACAAGCCATTCTCATCCTTAACGCCTCTCTTACGGAAGAAGTTGTGGCCGAAATCCTTGGCCTAAGCACTTCTCATCAGATCTGGAAAGCCTTACAAGCCGCCTATAGCAATACATCGTTGGAACGCATGCACCTTTTGCATGACAACCTTCGACAATTAACCAAGGGATCGTCTACTGTGGCCGAGTTTGGTAGTAAATTCAAAGTACTTTGCGATCAACTTTTGGCTATTGGGCATCCAGTAAGCGACACGGATAAAACCCATTGGTTTCTCTGTGGTCTCGGTCCCACCTTTGAAAGTTGGTCCACTGCTATTCGCACCGCTCGTGACCCTCTTTGTTTTCGTGACCTTCTCACCAAGGCGGAGAGTCAAGAACAATTCTTGCGCGGCCTACTCCTGCTCCTGTGGCCTTCGTTTCTCACCAAGCCAGGCCGAATGGCTCTTCCAACAGCCGAACCAGATCTGGCTCCTCCAGTTCCAGGTCATTTTCTCGAAATCAGTCCCACCCAAATACTTCAAAAAACCTGCGTAGGCCTCCTCACTGTCAACTATGTCGCACGAATGGCCATTACGCAAACAAGAGTCCCAGAGTCTCCTCTTTTGTTACCGCTGCTTCGGGACATAAGGATCTTGCTCGAGCCTTTCATGCTCAGTGTCGATTTTCTGGTGAGGAACCCGACTGGATTGCGGATATTGGCGCCGATCTTCACATGACAGATTACACTAGTAAACTTCAATCCTTTTCTCCTTACACTGGTTCCTCTTCCGTTTCCTTTGGTAATGGGCATTCGCTTCCTATCACTCATAAAGGACATGATAAAATCAATGGTCGTGTGTCCTTAAATGATGTTTTAGTTGTTCCTAAAATAACCAGAAATTTACTTTCCATTAGCAAGTTGACTAAAGATTATCTTGTTGATGTACTTTTCTCAGATACGTTTTTTCTTATTCAGGACGGCAAAACAAGCCAACCTCTCGCTCAAGGTCGGTGTGAAAACGGTCTCTACATACTCCGGGATAAATCTTCGGCTTTTTTTACTTTCGTTTCTTCGAATAAAGCTTCATTTGAATTGTGGCACAATCGCTTGGGTCATGTTGCTTTTGATGTTATTTCAATTTTAAAGAAACATGGTTGTTTGCAATTTACTTCTATTTTGCCAAAACCGAATTTATGTTCGCCTTGTCAACTTGCTAAAGCCCGAAAATTTCTATTTGATTTAAACGAAAAACGTGCTTCTCATCCCCTTGATCTTATTCATTGTGACTTATGGGGTCCATCTCCGATCCTAAGCTCGGATGGATACAAATATTACGTGGTGTTTATAGATGATTATTCACGTTTCTCATGGTTATATCCACTTAAATTGAAAACTGATTTTTACTCAACATTACAAACTTTCTTGCGACTTGTACAAACACAGTTTTCACGAAAAGTCAAAATCTTTCAAAGTGACGGTGGCACGGAATTCGTTAACCAATATGTCCGAAAAATATTTGAGGACAATGGCACATTTCATCGCTTTTCTTGCCCGAACACCGCCCAACAAAATGGTCGTGCCGAATGAAAACATCGTCATATAGTGGAATCGGGCTTAGCTATGTTATTCCATGCTCACGCCCCGGTCACTCATTGGGTTGATGCATTTAGTACGGCTACATATATAATAAATCGACTTCCAACCAAAGTATTAAATGATAAATCTCCCTTTGAAATGCTTTTCTCTACTAAGCCCGATTACCACAATCTTCGTGTTTTTGGATGTTGTGTTTATCCGTACCTACGTGATTATGCTTCTCACAAACTCGCACCACGTAGCATTACTTGTATTTTCATGGGGTATTCTCCGCAATACAAAGGCTACAAATGTTTTGACCCGGCATCTTCTCGTATGTATCTAACACGCCATGCTCGTTTTGACGAGACCTTTTTTGCTTACACCGATAATTCTTCCTCTACAAATCTTTGTGATCTTTTTCAATCAACTTTCCATGACACTATCCCTTTTAATAACACTACCAACACCTCACCCAATCCTACTTCTCCAATAAAATCTCCCAGTACCCCTACCCCACAATGTTTTTTGTGCAAGTCACCTCCTACAAATCACCTAATTCATCCTCACCAAATGCCCCATCCATCGCCCACTATCCCATCCTCCCCTACTTCACCTCCTGACCCACCTTCACCTTCTGGCCAAAATTTATCACCCTCACCAAATGAATCTAGTGACAATGCTTCGGCCCCCTCTCCTCCTCCTACATTAAATCCCACAACTTCATCATCGGCCCATCCCATGGTTACTCGATCCAAGGTTGGTACTTTTAAACCCAATCCTAAACATTCTGCCTACCTTGCTCAGGCCATGCATTCATCCCTTCATACGGCACTTTTATCTTCGGTTGATCCGAAAGGTTTCAAAAGCGCATCCAAACATCCTCATTGGATGGATGCCATGACCACCGAGCTACAAGCTCTTCACCAAAACCGAACGTGGTCTCTTGTGTCGCGTCCCACTGCCACTAACGTGGTTGGTTCAAAATGGGTGTATCGAACTAAGTATCATTCCGACGGCTCCTTGGATCGTTACAAGGCCCGTCTTGTTGCTCAAGGCTTTACTCAGATACTGGGCCTCGACTTTACTCATACCTTCAGCCCCATTGTTAAATCCTCCACCATACGCGTTGTTCTATCTTTAGCCATTATTCATGGTTGGTCGCTACATCAACTTGATGTCAACAATGCATTTCTAAATGATTCCCTCTCCGAAACGGTCTACATGGAGCAACCTCCGGGGTTCGTTGATCAAAATTTCCGACACATGTTTGTAAACTCAACAAAGCTCTACACGGGCTTAAACAAGCTCCCCGAGCTTGGTTTCAGCGCCTCAGTTCCTTTCTTGTTTCGTACGGTTTCTCTTGTAGCCGTGCGGATCCGTCTCTATTTGTTTTTCATCATGGTGATTCTCAAATGTACCTTCTTGTATACGTCGATGATCTTATTCTTACGGGTAACAAATCACCCCTTATTTCTACGTTTACAAGTCGGTTACATCAAGAGTTTTCCATTAAGGATCTCGGCTCTTTAAACTACTCCCTTGGTCTCGAAGTTGTTCAATCCAACTCCACTCTTTTCCTCACACAAACCAAATATGCCAACGACATTCTAACTCGGCCCGGTTTGAACCATGCTAAACCTGTCCCAACTCCTCTTTCGACCACCGACACCTTCACTTTGATGGTCCTCCCTACTCGGATCCTACCCATTACCGTTCCCTAGTCGGCGCTCTTCAATACCTCACAATCACTAGACCGGATCTCGCCTATGCCGTAAACCAAGCATGTCAACACCTTCATGCTCCAACCGAACATCATTTTCAATTAGTTAAACGGATCCTTCGCTATGTTAAGGGAACTATTGCTCATGGTCTTGTGTTCACTCGCCCAAAGTCATCAACTATATTAGGGTATTCGGATGCGGATTGGGCGCGTTGTATTGAGACTCGGAGGTCAACATACGGTTATTCTATTTTTTTAGGTGGCAACCTTGTTTCATGGAGTGCAAAGAAACAACCAACGATTTCAAGATCGAGCTGTGAGTCTGAGTATCGTGCAATGGCCAATGCTGCGGCTGAGATTGTTTGGATAACTCATCTCTTGAAGGAACTTCATGCATTACCTGCTTCACGTCCGACTCTCTTATGTGACAATCGTAGTGCCTTATTCATGTCTCAAAATCCGGTGTCTCATAAATAAGCAAAGCATATTGATTTAGACTACCATTTTGTTCGAGAGCTAGTTCTGTCAGAAAAAATTACACACTAAGTTCATTCCTACCAAGCTTCAAGTCGCGGACATTTTCACTAAGAGTTTACCACGACCACAGTTCGAACATTTCAGAGACCCGCTACGTGTATATCCACCGCCTGTGCGCTTGCGGGGGGATAAAAGATAATATTGGAATGGAAACTATCATGCCTATAATTTCTCCTTTTTTTATGTATAGTCAAATGTTGTTAATATGTTTCCTATTTTTATTGTATTGAAAATTAATATAAATTGAATGCAATCCTCTCTCAATATTCAAGAGAGAGTTCACGTATCACAAAGACCAACTATATCTAGCTTCTCCTTATACTGTTATAGCTGTGGCTTTAATCGAAATTGTTACTGATCCAAGAGAGTTTTTGCATCAATGTATGGTAATTGTTTATAAAATAAGCTTGGTTCTCTACAATATGGTCACAAGTCGTTTAGCCAAATATGAAAGGGTTAGAGGTCAGCCATCACCTGTTTTAAGCCCATTTACTTATAAATGATTCGTTTTGTATGTAACATTTTTGTTGTTGCAACATAAATGTGTTGTTAACTAGCCAGACTCTTTTCAACCGATGCTAGGAAAACCAACCGTCCATCCATCCATCCATCCATCTTGTCACCTCTTGTTATTTATTTATCCATAAAGCTCGAAATTGTACAAGTTTTGATCATGAAATTGGCTTCTAATCCTCGACTGGATCTCTAGGAAAGGGACGACACACTGCTGCTGCCGATAGATGAACTTCTGGTGATTGATGACTTTGTAAGTTGACCGCTTTAGGGATAATGGCGGTTTACCACGCACACATATTAACATTCATGCCCAAATATGTTGGTGATTTTAGTGTCATCAATCTCACTATAATTAGATTTACGATTGTTGTGATCCATTTGCTCAGTGATTCTCAATTCACAGGCATGTGAGCAAAAACAGAAAACAAAACAAACTTAAACTATAACATATTACAACAACTAACTCCCACAAACTAGCAACTGCTTTAACTGACTCCTTTATCCAACGTTGGCCTGTTAACAGTAACATTAGTTTCCAGATTGTGAATTACCGTTTCTACTGATTTATCATCATCGACTCCCATCAGATCACGAAAACTAACAGCCGACCCACTCGTGTGCCTACACAAAGGCATACTCCTCATGGAACTATCGAGCACGGCCACCCCGATATCCAATATTCCTTGAGGGCGACCAGAGGGACGACGTATTTGGAGAGCAGCGCAACGTGTCCTACCATTATAACTGTTATAAATCTGTTGAGGGCAGGGTACCACGGTCCCAACAAGAACTCTAACGGTCCCAACAAGGGCGTCATGAAACCAATGCATGTTGTATATCTCGACGGTGATCCCAAATGTCTCATCTCGAAGAAACTCCTGATCCACCCGAAAAACAAACTTTTCGTTCCATGTAGGATTGTTGCTACCTTTGGTGTCGATGCGGGTGGAGAGTTTCCTTCTGGAATGGACCCACGCAGTGGCGTACGTCTTCATCTTTTTGGCGATGGGCTGCAAATCTTGGGCGGACATAATGGTGACCTCCAACAATTGATATGGTTTTTCGTTTAGAGCCATCTTTTAACCGACTCCGCCCTGTGGTTTGGTGGCCGGATGACGATGGTGTCACCGAGAAAGATCCTCCGACAGTGAACCGGTAAGACGACCGGTTCTATGCCTTGTCATGTTATGAAAACATTGCAAGATAGAATCTGGAAACCACCATCAGATAACATGGTGAAAAGGGTTTCAAATTTAGAAATGTTTTTCTATTTTTCAGGATCAACAAAATTATAATCATTCTACAGTTTGAAACAAACCACCTCAGTTTATTTACACGTTAAAATCGACCAATAGGTTTATGATGCATATATGCTTCTTTCTAAATGTCTACTAAGTTTCTTATTTTGCAAGTTATATTAGCTATAATTATATTATAGTATCAATAATTAGAAAATCTTAAAAAGCATTTACTCGGTTTGAGGCTATTTTAAACCCGGTTTATTAGTTTGAACGATCTAAAATATGAGTTAGTTTTGTATTTAATTTTTAAGAATGACGTAAGATAAACTATAAATATCATGTATAACTGCTATTCTAAAATTGAAACAAAAATAATAATAAAGCTAAATGACCAGCTTCAAGTTTAAAACAATGAACCAAACTACTAAACTCAATATTTCTAACAAAAATCGTAAACCCGATGGCGAATCCAAGAATTGATTCTTACGTAGTCATTGTTTCTAGATGCTCGAATTTTATAGAAGTGGATATAAAATTTTCATGTCGGTTCAAGTCCGGTCATATCGGTCATATAATAAAAATACAATACAATAAGTAAAAAAACATCATCAATAGAATATAAAAGACACATAATATAAAAAAGATGGTGTTTACGAATTAAGATAAACATCCTATAGTTGTTCCATACAAGTTTTTATTTTTTGAAAACGTTGTATTACGCATCTTCGACCAAAACTTCTTAATTATTAACCATCGACACCAGTACTGCTCAATGTCTAGCTAGCAGTAGCGTACCTGCAGGTACTTAATAACTTGAAATGGAACATAATGTCATTTGTTAAGTTTCTCCACGCAACGAATCACCACCGCATGCTGCATGTAAGTGTGTAAACGAAGCAAGACAAAATCACCAACATTGAATTCGTCAACAGGCCAGGGCATTACAATACCTCACTTTTACGAGACCAGACACAAGTTATGTCGTGCAACAAATTTGCATGCACATGCATGCACCTCATACCAAACACAGAATGCGTCGGAGCATATTTTACGTTATATACACAGTACGATTTAATTTGGTTTGACCATAGTCTAGTGGGTATCCTACACAGATGCTGATCGGACGGGATGCCCAGACACATGTCGTTCGACATCAAGTTATTGTGTCTACATAGAAGATATGATTATTTATTATCATGGTCTTCTAAACCAAGAATTTCGCGTTTAAGTGTAGAAGCTGAGTGTCGTGGGGTGGCTAATGTTTTTGCGAGACTTGTTGGTTTGGCAATCTCCTTTGCGTACTACATCACCCGTCCAAGTTGGCCACTCTGGTATATTGTGACAATATTCGTGCAGTCTACTTGTCATCTAACCCTGTCCAATACCAACGCACCAAACATATCGAGATCGGCATACATTTTGTTCGTGAGAAGGTCACTCGAGGTCAGATTAGAGTCCTTCACACTCCATTACGCTTTCAAATTGCCGATATATTTACCTAGGGCTTACCGAGGGTTTTATTTGATGACTTCCGTCCCAGTGTCAACATCCGAGAACCTCCAGTTTCGACTGCAGGAGTGTAGTAGAATATATTTGTATATTTATCAATTTTATGTTCCTAAAGTGTGTAATATGTTAAAGTTCTAGATTAGGTCATTGTGGACTATACATATTGTTGAGGTTGGTGAAATAATACATCGAATATTCACATACCAAACTAACAGTATCCTCTAAGACTTCCAAAAGCTGCCGGTGTTCTTGTAAGGTGTCATCGATGGTAGTTAACTTAGAAGTGCCACCACTATACTTGGGAATCGTCAGCCATAAAGAGCCTGAAATGGTACTAAGTCCATCGTTGAGGTTGTTTGACACGCAAAACATCTCAAACAGACAGCGATGTGGAGGTTGTCGTCCATAATCTCGCAACTCATGTAGCCATGAAAAATCAGGGACGTATAAGGTTAAAAGCGTTGAGTCCTCAAAACAACTTAGGGTGGTGGAGGCGTAGCAGCCACGTGGTGGGGGCTAGCGCCACATGGCAACACCACCCCCAAAATGGCTCGTTTTTAACCATTGGAGCATACCCCATCCCCACTCACCCCTCCCACTCATCGAACAAATACAAAAAAAGAATCATATTGAAAACGCTCCTAACACAAACACCACAACAGCTAGTTGACAAAATAAAAAAAAAATACACTATAAATACTAACCTAAAACTCATAAATTTTACACACCAATTCAAAAAAATATCCTCTACTTACTCTACTCACTAACAATTTTAAAAAAATATATCGTGATATTTATTTTATTTCATCATCCTATTTGGATGGTTCCCAGTCTGACAGGTTGGAATTTTTTAGTCTTCTTACCGAACACGTCGACGAGGCTAAAAGTTTGAGAAAAAAGATCTTGAAACGTGATCGTGTTGGAGCCAATAACGTTCTTATGAACGATTATTTTATGGAGAACCCAAAATACACAGACAAGATGTTTAGAAATAGGTTTTGGGTACCTCAAGATTTATTTCTATGCATTGTTGAAGATATACGCAATAACTTTCCATAGTCCAAAGAAGGGTTCGATGGGAGATGGAAAGAAAGTTTCACTGCGATACAAAAGTGCACTTTAGCAATACGTCAACTCGTAATAGGTAATTCACCTGACACGTACGATGAATACTTAGCTATACCTGCTAGGACTTCTCATGAATGTCTTGAATATTTTTGCAGTGTTATTATTGATTTATTGGGTGATTAATATTTACGAAGGCCCACTAGTCATGACATTGCATTATTGTACGTTGTATATCAATATAGACATGACCTTCCGGGCATGCTCGACAGCATTGATTGCACTCATGGGAATGGAGAAATTATCCTATGTGTTTGCAAGTATAATATCATCGAGGTGATCACCATGGTCCAACGGTGATTCTCGAAGCCGTGGCGTCACAAGATTTGTGAATTTGGCATGCTTATTTTGGTGTAGCCGGTTCTAACAACGATACCAATGTTCTCAATCAATCTCCAATCTTCACGCGAGAATTGAATGAACCGCCCCGATATGTCCGTTTGATGTTAACGAACATCGATATAAACGTGGTTACTATCTAGCTGATGGTATATATTCTTCCTGGTCAACTTTTGTGAAGTCATATTCTTATCCAGTTGAATATAAAGATTTTTTTTAGAAAGATGCAAGAGCCCGCTAGAAAAAACGTCGAACAAGCTTTCGGCGTTTTAAAGCAAGATGGCAAATAATTGTTCGACTAGCTAGAGCAATGAAGATCGAGATGATGAGAAGTTAAATGTACACGTGCATTATACTCCACAATATGATTATAAAAAATGACGACAACGCTATTTCTCTCGTGCACATTCGAGATCCATCGACGGATACAGTTGAGAACGAAAATACAATTTTGGAGTTGCGCGATGAGAACACACATTGTAGAATTAGATTCGATCTCGTGGAAAATGTTGCAGAGAATGTGGATATTATGGTTTTCGATGACGAAGAATAATTTTGTTTTCTTATTATTATTTTTCTTGTATTTTTTAATTTTAATGTAGTTTTTATTTTAATAAAGTAATTTTTGAAAAAAATTGGTATGGTATGATGTGGTTTGAGTACCCCCATCAAATTGCTGTATTGTGCTGTAATGTGATGTGATATTATTTAATTGGTGAGTTGTGATGTAATGTGATGTGATATTATTTAATTGGTGAGTGGGTAATGTAGTGTGGTGTGTGTGCCATGAGCACCCCACCGCCCTAAAGGTATGCGTATCCTTAGTAGCGTTGTAGTTCGGTTTGATTGACTTCTAATTAGGGAATGTCACAAGAGAGAAATCATATCGTTAATTATACTTAACCGTAAAAACAAAGGTCGGTGGGTTCACCACCGGCCTGCCACGTGTCTTCATTTTATTGGTCTGCAAAAGTAGTTTTTTTCTTGTTTTTTTGCTTTTTCTGGATTTAATTTCACATAAATAGATCATTCTTGGAAAACGAATACAATATTGCGGGGGTGCAAGTGGTTAGTTCCCCTTTCTTTTACCAAAACGACCAGAGTTCGAATCTCTTAACTTGAATTTATTTTTTCTTTTAGGTTTTTTTGCTATTTTTTGTTTTTGTCTTTTATTTTTATATAAATTGCTTTTTAATCTATGTTCAAATCTTCAAAATCGACCTGCCGCGACTTCATACGTTCCATATTAATGTCATCATCACAAAGCGCTTGATAAATTTCACAAACATTCCCTTAGTCACGTTAATTTCTTCTTACAATTCCATCACAACGTGCGGGTCTTCACAACGTGCGTGTCTTTGTTTCTCGTTGTAACATAATTATTACTATTTTTAATAATATAATTTGTGGCTAAGTTCCATTACTAAAAAAAGAAACCAACTTATACAATTTTGTAGGTAGTTGAAATTAGTTAATTTTATTCTTATTTAATATCCTGATGACATATTAAGAGGACCAAGTCTGAACGGACAACCTATAACCAAGTACCGTAACAACCATTGTTGCAACATATATACAATAAGTATAATTGCTTAACACTTGTGTAAAACAATACAAAAGGAACATGTTAGATAGAGTGATATATGAATTAAATTTTATACATTTAATACGATATATTTGTTGTTTCTTACCGAACTATGTAATATATTATAACAAATGATATAAATAGGTTAACGTGCGAATAAAATTGTATTAAAGTGATAAGAATATTATATAAAATAATAAAAAGCTGGATACTTAAGTAGCCATAAGCATCTAAGCATATGGCATCAAGTACAATTTTTCCATAAATTTAATAGAAAATAACATTGTATAAAGGCGTTTATAAATCTCTAAAACAGATCAACCTTCAAACCAAAGCAAATCGACCTATTTGATACTTACATGGTTCACGATTTATGGTTTGAAACCGTGTTTAATAGTTCAGTTTATGGTTTAGGAACTTAAGACCAGTCATGTAAACCGAATCATCGTTTATCTACATTTTTCATGTTTTGAAAACATACATGCATATATATGATATTCATGAACCATATTTATCATTTCTAAAAGACAAATTAAATTTTAATAATCCAAACTATCACTTATTGACTGGTAATAATCCATAATACTAGTTTAGCTAATAATAATCCGAACGTTTATTTTTATTGTCAAAAGCAATCCTATTAACATAATTATTCACTTGTTTACATTTAATTTACACTTGATTTTGCTTACGACGTTGATTGTGAATAAAATAGTGAGATACACAATGAAATACAATGAAAACCGAGTGAAATCAATGTAAATCAATATAAATTATACTACTAGGATTGTTATTGATAACAAAACTGAACAGTTAGAATTATTAACGGTCATTTTAATAGTGTGAATTGTTATTGGTCAATAGATTATAGTTTGGATTATTAAAAGAATAAAATCCAATTTGCCTATGATACAAACTAAGAACTTTAAATTAAAAAAAACAATTTAATGCGTCAAACGAACCGTCCACAAATCAAGAGTCATTGATTCAACGAAAAGTACCGATCGAACCAAACTACAAACGAGCTTGTGGCACATACCTTGTTGAAGAAAGAGACATAAAGGATGAACAATTAGCATATATGGCTTTGAGCCATGAGTGACAAAATGTCTAACAACATAAATTAAATATTACATCTTTCCTTCATCTTTTCCACCATTGAAAAACATTCCCATTCTCCTCCTAAATTTACCAAAATCTATAATTCATCTAATGGATTTGAAAAAGACCAAAGAAAGAACCCACCTCAAAAATTGGATCTTTGGTTCTTGATTCCTCTGACCAACACTCATCTCCCCCTTTCAGTAATCTGCACCCAAAAAGACACAAAAACTTGTAAAATTAGCAAATAAAGATTCATAATCACTCTCATTTCATGTGTAATTCACTCACCATCATGTTTCTTTGCTGCATTTTTAGCAAATAATACAAAGATCACTATGAATCCAACTCCTGCTGCACCTCCCAAGATAATTGCAACTGTTTTTCCTGTATTTGACTCTGTTCCTGCAAACCCACATCAATTCATCCCCAAAATTTATCAATTGTTTAGAAAGATGAAGATGGCCATTAATCACTTAATCTGCCATACCTGATGAAGAAGAAGATGGTGAATAATATGAAGAAGACGATGAAGAATATGAAGATGAAGATGAAGATGAAGAAGAAGAAGATGATGATGATGATGATTTCTTGGGGTTTGGTATTCCATTAGGGTAATAGCTATAGCTTACAAAACATCTATGAAGATAGATTTGCCCTGAAGTTGAGCTCCCACACTCCACTTGAGCTCTCTGAACAGCAGTTTTCACACACTCACCACAATCAGAAGTCCCCAAATCCCCTTGACATTGCCCCAAAACATACAAAGATTCATAACTTGTGGTGTAAAATCCACCATTCCCACTCCCAATCCCACTTTCCAAAGCTGAAAATGCAGAATCCCTTCTCTCTTCAAACCCCATTCCACCACCATTAGTTGAACCACAAGTCTTGTAAAGCATCTCCATCCCAGAGATTTGAGCAAAGCCTGCAACTTCATACAACATATAACACCCCAAAAGCTGCAATCTTGCAGCAACAGTTTTCCCACAAAGCTTATCCATCAAGATTGGTAGTCTGCTAACACAGTTGTAGCAATCAAGATTGCTCAGATCCCCTCTACACTGAAAAAGACCAGAGATTGTTGCTGACCCACTGCCACTGGTTGTCTTGAAGAACTTTGCTTTTGAAGATTGTTGAATGAGAGTTCCAAAAATGGCAGAAAGTGCAGATGAGTAAACCCCATTTGGGTCTTGTAGAGATTGCTGTGCACATCCTTTGTACACTAAGTTGGTGTTATCTGGTGCAGATTCAACCAGTGGTGTGATGAAAATCAAGAACAAGAACAGAGAGATGACGGAAAAGGGTTTTGTGGGCGATTGAGAACACATTGTTGATTAGGGTTTTGGGATGGATTAAATCATGGGTATGAAAATTTGGAGAGTTGATGGGGTTCCTGAGATTGAGATTGGTGTTTAGTAAAGTAATGGTTTTGAATGATTCTTGAAGTAAGATTTTAGGTTTCTTTTTAACTTTATGAGGATGTTGGTTTTCTCATCCTTTTTAACTATGGTGGTATTATTTTCAAAAGGGTGCATATGATGTGAGTGGTAGTTATAGATATATATTTTTTTAGAAAAATTATATTTTCAAATCTTTTATAGCTTAGATTAAGAATTGATAGAGTTTTAAAATAAAAACAGATGAATGTATTAGTCGTTTTTTTAAAAACTTTTGTAAATGAATATATTATGATGTAAATATTTGTTTAATTTGTTTGTTTCAAGAATTATTTTTTATGGGTCCTCAAAATGCATGCACTATTAACTTATTTTTTATTTCAAATGTGTATTTTAAAATAATTTTAAGAGAATAAGAACAAAATCACATAGGTTAAACAATCAAAAGATTCTTTATAAAGATAAGGGAGCAAGGCATGTGATTGTCTTTTAACATTTCTCCACACACTCATTAAGTTGGAGTAGGCAAAATACTCCAATTGTGAGGATATATTGTTGTTTCACGATCAAGCAATTAGAGTGAGACTTATGCCTTTTATCTCAAATACATAAAAACTCCCTTCACCAGTAAACATAATACATACATTTACCAACGTATGAAGATTAATGAGATACGACAAGAAAAACAATTAGCACGTTATGGGTCTACTTATAAACTTATCACACATTAACATTTCATAGTTTTAAGACGTTCTTTTATATTATTTTGATAACGAAAAATAGTCTGATGATATAAACATCTACACAATCATCATAATGTATTCATGATTTAGGTTTGTTAATGGTTTTAGTATATACTATTGCATCTTTTGTGATGATTAAATCCACTTAATATCAAATATTATTGTTAAAAGTGTGAAGAAAAAAAAACAACACTTTATTTTATGGGTTAAAAAGGCAATGGCGAGATAGAGGGTTCAATACCCGATCCATCTAAGAACCAAGTAAAGACTTACGTCCGAATCCATCGTTGTTGAATTTTCATAAGGTACAACTGGTATAATAATCGTGAACATAATATTATCACTTCACCAAAATCTTTAATTATTTTGAAGTGCATTGTATCATTGAACTAATATTGTTTGCTATATATTTGGTGGATATAACACTAAGCCGGTGTTTGGAATACTAGAATGACAGTCGGAATAAAATAGACTATTGTGAAGGAATGGAAATGATGCTATTTAGTTGGTCAATGAAATTGAATTCTCAATTATGCAAAGAATCTCATTCCCTTTAAACACCCAAAAATCGTTCCTCCGCTTCCCTTTGTTTTTTCTTTTCATTTCATTCCCTATCCTATCATTCGCTCCTCCCACCACCAACAACAATAACAACAATGGCCGCTGCCATCGCACACCAACCACCACCATTGCCACCAACAACAACCACACCACCACCACAACCACCACCATCACCAAACACCACCCCACCAACCACCACCATCACCAAACACCAACCACTAACCACCACCCTGCAACCACCTCCACCACCCTGCACCACCGCCACCACCCTGCAACCACCGCCCACCAACCACCACACTACCCATCAAGGCACCAACCACCGCCACCACCACTAACCACCACCAACAACAACAACCCCCATCGGCCATCACGGTATTTTATTCCTTCTTTTTTTCCTATCTATCAAACAATACAAAGTAATGATTCATTTATTTTTATAAGGTAATCAAACAGAAAGATAGAATGATAATTATTCATTTTATTTATTTGTCCATTCAATTTTCTTGTCTTTTTTCCATTTTCTCCTCCATTCTAGTATCTCATATCAAACAAAAATATAATGCATACTTTTTAAATTGGTTATACTAAAGAAACATCATCTTTAACTTGGATATGTGGTTTAAACATTGATAAAATACATTTTTGAACTAATATCTACCCGACAGTTTTTAAGAAAAAATTGGGTTGCCTGTGATATCTATTTTTGCATAATAAAAGAAGATGGTCGATGATATGAATTAGGGATGTTTACCATTAGTTATTATGGTTTTAACAAAAGGTGGGCTGAATTGCTAAGTAGTAAGTACGATTTCAGGAAACTTCAGTTTCACAAGTTAAACTAGTTCTTAATTACTAAATTCCCTAAAATAATTAAAATGGTTCATTAATATAATACATATACATACATGTGTATTTAAAAGATAATTTTTTTTTTAAAGACAGTTATGTCTATATAGCCGGTTGAAAGTTCCAAGTCTTATCCTAAAATCAATAAACCGTCTTGCTTCGACTTGGAATGATTCGTTCATATTTAAACACTTACCAACTCTAATATAAATCTTAACTTCAAAAGATTTAAGTTGTACAATACTAACTTGTAATAATTTTTTATTTCATTTTTCTCATTATATTATTCCTTACCAAACGCGTGAGTGCATGACAATTGATCTTTGACCAATCATCACATGACATGAGTCCAAAGTCATTCAATTTTTAAGTTCCTTGTAATGCCTATCATGTGTTCTCTTTAAAGTAAAAAATGATTCCCTGTCACTTAAATTCCATTGTACGTACTCTTTAAATAACCTTTTTCTTCCTTTTTTCAAAATAGTTTAATATTGAAATAATCAGACCAAAGAAATATATAAATTATCTATTGGGTTGTGTTCTCCATGGTATTTTCGCGAATAGTTTATGTAGATATCAATGACATATCACAACAAATTTCTTTAATATTATCATTAAATTAAATGGATAACTATTAAATTTATCATCCCACATCTCTCTAAACTTCAACAAATATTTTCTAGTAACTATAAAATGATCTTTAAACTCGTCATGTCATTTGGTAAATTTACCGGTCAAGTGAAGAGGATTCTTTTGTAAGACCATCACCACCTCGTAAAATGCTCTCCTGCAAGAGTGAAGAAGGGCAACGTTATGAGAGGGAAGGAGAGATAGTGTGGTATACTGTGAAAAATAAAAGAAAGACATGAAAAATGAAATTGGCATGATGATGTGGAGTCGGGTTGGCCGCCCTTGGTGTTGTAGCATTGAAGATGGTCTAAATATCCTTTCATTATATACGTTTACTACCAAACGACTCCCTGACACAGGCTTATCGTTAGTATTAAACTCTAAACAGCCAAAATACATGTGAAAATGCAAAATATAAAATTACTTGTTTTGTCTCAATAAGTTTAGACACAACCTAATGCATATTACTCTTGAAAAACTCACACACTGATTTTGAAGCCTGTTTGACCTTCGACAGTGTCTGGTTTTGGTTTATGGGTCAATGTCTTTTAGTTGATGGAAGTTATATATTTGGAGTTGAACACTCTGGGGTTTGTTTTTATGGGTCAGTGTGTGTCTTTTAGTCGATGGGGGTTATCTATTTGGAGCAATGATCCTACATTCCTATGCGGCTGCTTCAAGGAATATGTGCCTGATCTAGTAATCTCCCATGTTTTTTACTCCTCTTTTTATCTCCATAACTGGTTTACCAATCTAAACATTAGGAAAATCACAAAAAGAAAAATGGCTGACAAAGTTTACAGTTTATTTTACCTAAATAGTTATTTTGACTGACTTTTTAAAAATGCATAGTTAGGTTTTCAAAATCTCATCGGTTAAACAAGATGTAAGTTTTTATTTTTTAGCCCAAACCCGAGTCATTTTTGCATTTTTAATTTAAAACTACGTCATCTTCGGTTTGGTGCTCACATGAAAGGCCAAAACCAAGCAAATGTCAATATTTAAGTTCAAGCTCATGTCTTCTGTTTGAGTTATACTTTGTTATGGTCATTTGTATGTCTTATAATGTTATAAGTGAAAAGTTACTTGATACGTTTGTTTGTTTGTATGATCATCTGTAAATTGGTTGTAATATTAAAACGTTGGTCAAATGGGTGTTTAAGTAATAAACCTTCATCGAATGGCTATTTAAGTAAAAGGCTCTCGACACCACCCTGAAGTTTCAAAAACATTGTAGTTAACTCCTAGGAATGAATTAAGAGGTGTGCAAAATATTCGAATCTGAAACTTTATCGAAATATCTGACAATCTAATCCAAAAACTCAGATATTCTTCGGATATCCGAAACTTTTCGGATACGGATTCAGATGGATAGTGTTTTTAAAAATTTTCGGATATTTGAATGTCCGAATTATCCAAAATTTTTTAATAAAAATTATGAATAATAAATATTAATTATAAATTTCGGATATATCGGATATTTTGTTAAAATATTCGGATATCCAAAAAGTTTTTTAATGTAAATTATTAATTTTTTAAACAATTATTAAATAATACAAACTTTTTTAGAATTCGAATATCCATTATGATATTTGAATCTAAATCCGGATTTTAGGATATTCGGACTTTCAAATATGGATTTGGATATCAAAAACCACCACCCGAAATTTTCGAATATCTGAAATTCGAATTTCCAAATATCCGAATATCTGATTCGAATATCTTAGATCACCATATAGCCAAGTGAAAGTAGTTGAGAAAATAATCGGTAAATTAACATATTTTTACAGGACAGAAATAAAGCACCGACCTTGCAAGTTGTATCACCATATAATGTCTTTTTTGGTAGGAACAAAGACCCTGCTGTACTCCAATATAATCCATCCTTGTCCTCAGCCACTTAATGACCTTGCAACCTGAATTTTGTTTTTTCGTTTTTGGTGTCAAATTCTTTCATTTTATTCATTTGTTCTTTACTATTGAAATTCTCCGTCTCAACGACTCTATTTTAACTCTTTTCTTTTTTTTTTAATACAAAAAGGGAACAGAAACCCGGTAAATTTTATAAATATAAAAACATTCACACTAGTTTCCCCATCCCTATACTCATATTTACACTAAAACCACTACTTTGTTACTTTTTATTTTAATTAAATAATACTTTTTTTATATTTTTATCATTACCTTTTCTCTATCTCATTCACTCACAACTAGGGGTGAGCATAAACGGCTCTTACCCGCTAGAAACGGCAAAAATACCCGCACCGAACCGTCTAGAACCGTGAGAGTATGTTAAGATGCGGTTCCACGGTTCCTGAAATTATGGCTTCACGGTTACGGGTCGGGTCGGTTCCAAACCCGTTAAAATGCATACAAGAACCGAGTAACCGTAAAGTATGTATAGTATAGAATCAATAGTTAATTATGATGCAGATTCCGTGAATGTTTTGGTTAGTGTTTTAAGTCGGCCACTCTGCTTCATCTTCATAAACCTTCGTCATCTACATAAACCTTCGTCATCCGTTTTCCCATTATTATAGATCATTATCTTTATAATCTTCCATCTTTAACAATTTTCATCATCGTCAATGACGATCATCGCTAAACTTCATCATAATCGTCAGGACCTAGTTTTCTCTCAACGGGTTTCTCGGCTAAGTACAATTTTCATCATCATCAATGACGAACCCGACCCGACCCGACCCGGAACCGGTTGAACCGGGTTAGACCCGGTTTCGACCGTTTTTTTTTATTTTTAAAAAGTGGCCGTTTTTTAACTGCTATATAGCCGTTACCTTCGATTTGTGACCGTTTTTTTGGTCACTTTTGCCCTATAAGTTAGTATAAATAGGTGTGGGTTGATATGGTTTAGTACCCAAGTCTCAAACGCAAAAAGATACGCAAAAAACGCAAAAAATACTCTCGTTTACTCTCGTTTTACACGTTCACTCTCTCGTTTTACACTTTCAGTCTCTTCAATCTTGATATGGCTCACTCACAATCTTCCGTTGGTCAAGGTTCGTCCAACGCTCCAACCGTCGTTCGTGTTCTTGCACACAATCGTAACATGGATGTTTGGTGCAATTGGGATATGGTTGAGTTGAGTGACGGGTCTGTAAAGGCTTGTTGCAAGTTTTGTGGAGCTTTGCTTGCTAAAGATTCTAACACGACTTTAAACAAACACATTAGCAAGAAGTTTTGTAAGTCGTTGAAAAGTAATCCGGATTCGCAACAAACACAATTGGGTGGAGACGGTGGAATCTTTAATTACGATGTTAATATGGTTCGAGATCGAATGGCGAAGTTCGTGATTCAAGAAGCTTTGCCTTTTAGTCACTTCGACAATCCTCGGTTGACCAACTTAATTCGAGAGACGCTTCAACCTCGTTACACTCACGTAAGTCGTACTACACTTAGACGTTATTGTTTAAAATTATGGAAACAAGCAAAAAATGATTTAATTGTATTATTTGAAAATTTAAATACCGGTGTAAACTTAACTAGTGACGTTTGGTTGGCTCCACACGGTTTACCCGAAACGTACCTTTGCGTCACCGCTCATTGGGTGGATCCCAATTCATGGAAATTGATGAAACGTACGATTGCATTTGATCTTTTTCCACATCCAGACACCGGAGAATTTTTGTTTTACTTTTTAAATAATGTAATAAGTACTTTTAAATTACAAAATAAACTTTTTTCAATTGCATTTGATAACGCCTTTAACAACACAACCGCGGTTGAAAAATTAAAATTAAAATATCTTCCGATTGCAAACGGTGATTTTTTCAATACTCGTTGTGTTGCACATATTATTAATATAGTAGTGCAAGACGAACTATCCGGGCAATATGTTAATAACTTTATTACATCTTTTCGATTTATGTTACATGACGTTTTTAAAAAAAGTAGAAGAAGATATCAAGATTATAAACAACTTTGTAAGTATACGCATTCTAGATTTTTAGGTCCTAATTGGGATGTACCTACTCGGTGGAATTCGACTTGTCACATGTTTGAATGTGCTTTAAAACAAAATGGCACTTTGAAAGCTTTTCATAATAGTCTTTCGGATAATGGTGAAGCCGACCCATTTCCGGATGCGGGTTGGGAGAATCTTCAACGTCTATCCGAGTTTATTGAGGTTTTTAAAAACTCAACAACAAAATTATCGAGAGTTTATTATTCCACTAGTTATTCGGTGCTTCAAGAACTATATTTTATGTCTTTGAATTTTAAAAATTTTCAAAATAAAAATAATATGTTTAATCAAATGATAGAACCAATGAAGAAAAGTTTAAAAAATATTTTAAGGACTTACCACCCGTTTTTACGTGTGCCGCCGCTTTAAATCCGTTTCTAAATGTTGCGGGGGTTGAATGTTTGATAGATGAGATAAATGACAATTTAGATATGCATGACGAAAACCCTGATTTTTCAAACGAGGCAAAAGAAAATTTTAATCATAGTTTGAAAACAATTTATAATTTTTATTTAAATAGATATGGGCCTAACGTAAACATAACCATGCCAAGCGAATCAACCTCAAGTGCTAGTACCTCGGTTAAAGAATCTGTTTTGACTATGTTGAATGTTGGTCGGGATGTGACGGCTAAACGTCAAAGGGGTAACACCCCAACAAGTGAGCTCGGTAGATATAGTGGAACGGATTTTATTTCCACTATGACTACCGAAGATTATCGTGCATTCGATATTTTGGCTTGGTGGAAAGGAAAAGAATCTCAATTTCCGATTCTTTCTGCTATGGCCCGTGATTTACTAAGCGTCCAAGTTCTACGGTAGCTTCGGAATCTGCTTTTTCTCTTAGTGGCAGGGTAATATCATTACGAAGAACAAGACTAACTCCGGAAGCAGTGGAGATGTGCATTTGTTTAAAGGATCACTTAGACGCAACGGATCGTATACAAGACCAAACAAGCCTCGAAGACGAGATTACACTCGAAGCTAAAGTACATGATGAAGAGGTAGAAGACGGAGTATCTTCTGGCATATCCGATGAAGAATTAGCATTTGATCAAGCATCTCGTAGTAGATAAAATTAGACGATATTGTTATTTTTAAGTTGTTTTAATAATGTCTTTCATGTTCTTTTTAAATTTCTTTGTCATTCAAATGTTTTATATAAAAAGTATTTAATATTTGTATATTATAAGTGTAACCTTTTATGCTCAAGATTTGTATATATTTATATATTAAGTTGTTTAAATTTTTGTCATTCAAGTGAACCCGGTTAGGAAAAGAAAAATAAAAAGAAAAAAAAAGGAAAGAAAATATAAGAAAAAAAAAACATACGACCCAGTGTTCGACACACACACAAGAAAAGAAAAAAAGAAAAAAAAAAAAAGGAAAAAACCCGGTTGAACCCGGGTTTCATACCCGAACCGAACCCGACCCGACCCTACTCGGGTATACCGGGTAGGGTTTGTATCTAGCTGAACCCGACCCGGGTTCGTACCCGGGTTCACCGATACCCGGGTACAAAAAACTCGGTTGGGCCCAAACCCGGTTTGTACCCGGGCCCGGGTACGACCCAAACCCGGTTTGCCCATCTCTGCACACAATGATTCTTACTTTACTGACCAAAGAATTTGTAACTCAGAGAGTATATTGATTCATTAATTCTTTCTTGATATAAGCCTACCAACCTTGACAGGTTCAGCCAAAAAGTCACTCTTCAAAACGTTACCAAATATTTGAAGTTCATTCCCAAAGACGGCGCATAAGCAAGGCAAAAATGACAGGTTGGGTATCGTGTCAAAACAGGTTCGGTTCAAAATAGGATAATTTAAGAAGTGTCAATATGGTTCCTGTAAAAACAGGCCCTTGGCGTGTGACCGAAGGAAATTGTCAAGAAATACACGCATTTTTCCCTTAAATCAGAAATTGTCAGGAAATCTTTATAAGCAGAAAACAAGTTCAGATATAAATGGAGCAAGAACTGGCTTTCCATATAGTTTATCCAACAAGAAGTATATTTCCTCACAAGATTCATGATACTTATCGGAAGCTGAAAACAGATGAATTTTCCCATTTATCTCAATCCAACTTGATCCCGGGCTCTTTTTTTCTACACGAAGATCTTTCATAGTTGCCCGTATTCTAGCTACCTCGCTCCATCTATTTGCTTCAGCAAACATATTAACTAAAAGTGTATAATATCCACTGTTATCAGGTTCCAGAATCATCAACTTATCAACAACAATCATAGCGATTCCCAAATTCTTCTGAAGTTTACATCCACCTAATAATGCGCCCCAAATAACAGCATTTGGTTCCATTCTCATTTCTTTTATCACTTGCAGTGCGTCTTCGAGTAAACCCGCCTTGCATAACAAATCAACCATACATCCGTAGTGTTCGATTTCAGGAGGAATATGAAAATCATGAATCATGCTCAGAAAACATCTTCGACCCTCTTTGACCATTCCCGCATGTGTACAAGCACTAAGGACACTGATAAAGGAAACCCCGTTTGGTTTTATACCATCTTTCACCATATGATTGAACATTTTCAGTGCTTCATTCGCGTATCCATGTACTGCAAGTCCTTCAATTAACGAGTTCCAACAAAAAAGATTTTTTTCAGGTAATTTATAGAACACTACTAGAGATTGATCTAAGCTGCCACACTTTGCATACATATCAATCAGTGAAGACCCTACATAAACATCAAGATTAAAACAATGTGCTTTTATATAAACATGTATCTTTTTGCCTGTGTCAAGCGCCCCAAGATGCGCACAGGCCGAGATAGCAGTAGCCATGGTTACTTCATCAGGGATGATACCTTGTGCCGTCATATCATTAAAAGTTGCTAACGCTTCTTGGTATAATTTATTTTGAGAGTAGCAGTTTATCATAGTCGTCCACGAAATCAAGTCTTTTTGGGGCATCTTGCTGAATAAAACCTCAGCAGAGTCGACATCTTTTATTCTAGCATATCCATCGATCAAAGAGTTCCACGAAGCAAAATTTCTTTCGGGCATTTCATCAAAGAGTTTCTTTGCAGACACTAAGTCTCCTGCTCGTGCGTGTACTGAAACCATTGAAGTCCAGGCAAAGACATCCCTCTCTGTCATTTCATCAAACACCTGCCTTGAGTCAAAGATCTTCCCCACACTCGAATAAAAATCAATCAATGCTGTCTGAACATAAACATGAGACTTGAACCCAAATTTCCATATATGTGTGTTAATAGCTTCTCCGATTGTTGCTTGTGCAACTAAAGCACAACCTTTGATAACCGATGAAAATGTATAGCTAGTGGGACGAATCTGAGCGCTCAGCATTTTTAAATAAAGCCGAATTGCTTGAATTGGCGAAGAACAACAAACACATGCTCGAATAACTGCATTATACACAAATACATTCGGATCATCCATCTGGGTAAAGGCTTGAATTGCATAATCTGTCCTATAAAAGGTGGAACAGGCTGAGATAAACTGGTTTATCATGAAACAGTCTTGATTGTACCCGTTCTTGACAATGCAGGCATAAAAAGACTCTAGCTGACTCGAGCTCGAGCAAAGTTTCAAGTGATCAGTTACGTTCTTGTTAGTGATGACTCCTTTGTTACTATGCACAATGCCTGGGCAATGAAATGATGAATGTTATGTTAGTCAGACCTGAGAAATATCAAGTACTTTGGTACAGACATTACATCGAGCACCTGGAGTGCACTGTCAATAAATTCGAATACAAGATGCAAAAGTTTGAATCTTTAAACCTTGTGATTCTGCAAAAATGGTGGTTGATGATGGAACCTCCGTTGCTGGTGCCTTAAAGTGGCAAGAAAGAACGTGCATAAGTGACGAACCATTGCGCAGGTGATGAGAAAATTGGTAGCGATAAGAAGTTGCAATCAAATCGCTTAGTTTGCAGCCAAAATTCATGGGTAACGAGTTCTTGTGAATGATTTGGAGGTGGGTTTTACAGATTATCAATGTGGCTATCATGTAATCTTTGTTTGCTTTCGTTGGCCCCTTTGGCAAAAGGAAAAGCTACCTCTTATTATTTTGTTATTCTTCTTCTTCATCAGCTTCATGTCTAGGCAATTGCAATTTGGTGTAGTTTTGTTCAACAATGAAAAGTGAATCCAAATCAAGAATCATAACATTTGGTGTAGTTTTGTTCAACAATTGCAATTTGTCTTATGAATCATATAGCTAGTATGATGTGAGAATGGACTCAAGTTATGTAACTTAAGGAACGATTGTTCAACAGTCCAAAGGTACTCAAACTGAAGAAAAAAAAAGTAAAATAAAAAACTCAAATTTCCAACACTCATTAATGGTAGAACGTTGTATATTACTTTTAGTTTATTGATTCACATTTATCAAGTCTTTGGTTATTTGGACGTCCTATTATTTTAAATTAACGCCTTAAAATTTTTATACGGGTCGTATAACCCCATACGCGTCGTATAAGGGAGGGGGGGGGGGGGGTCATATAGTCCTATACGGGGCGTATAACCCCTCTGACAGCCCCCTGAATTTTCCTCTTAGTCGGTGTCGAAATTTGCTATACGCGTCGATAGCCCTATATGTGTCGTATAGGGGGATCGTATAGGGCTATATGAGGCGTATAGCTCTCTGACACCCTCCCTGAATTTTCCTCGTTTTCAGTGCATTCGACCCTATATGCCGCGTATGGACCCACACGTGACGTATAGAGGGTGTCGATTTATCTGGGTGGGTGTGTAAATATCAGGACCTTTACTAATGGATTTAGACGTCACTGTAAATTCTCAACCATTTGTTCATTATGATAACATCTATGACAGCTATACTCATGCACATATATGTATATGCCCTCGCGTGTTCTTAACAACATTAATATTATGCTATTAGCTTTAATAAACTCGTGTATTATACGAGTTGAATAAATAAAATATTAAATATAATAAAATTTTACTTAATTATAAAACGATATTCTAAGATAATATATAATTTAACTTACGTAGGAGTAAAAACTATAAGTAATAAAACAAAGATATCAACTTTTTAAATTTTTTTCAAAAAAAAAAAAAAAAATCAAACACTTTGTTTAAAAAATTTTCATTTTTATAAATATCCTTATTATAACTTTATTTTTAATTATTTTTGGTTCTTCCCCTATGTCCACATCTTGTGGTCATGATCAACTAATTAATAGTATATGCGGATTGATTTGCTTGCTCGTTTGATACTCAACGAGATGAAAGAAAAGAAGTCAAAGGAAAGAAAAAAAAGGTTGTGTTCAGGAAGATGAGGAGGTTGTGTTCCCGAGTTCACTTGAAGGATTCACAACCCATTTTTTATTTTTATTTAAACTTAATTTTACGAATGGTTTCTATGGTTAGGTCTGATTTCACTTTTGGTCTCTAACTATTAGAAATTACAAGATCCAATAGTTGGCATAAACGTAACAAACTTGGTCCTAAAGTGGATGCACGTTAAATTTGACTGTTAAATGCGTGTGAAATGACAAAAATACATTTGCTCGCCACAGCAAAACCCCTTTCACCCTTTCTTCTTCACCATCTCCACCACTATCTCCTACCACCATCAAAGCCTCCACCTTCAACCACCACCACCACTACCACCTCCTTCAACCACCAGCACCACCTTCAACCACCACCACTAGCAACAATGCACCACCTTCAACCTTCAACCACCAACACCACCTTCAGAAACTTCACCACCAGCACCACCTTCACCACCGTCACCACCAGTACCACTTTCAACCACCGTCACCACGACCCCCGCCTTCAACCACCGTCACCACCTCCCCCACCTTCAACCACCGTCACCACACCACCACCTTCAACCACCATCACCACCTTCAACCACCAATACCACCTTCAACCATCAACCACCACCAGCCTCACCTTCAACCACCAGTACCAGCACCACCTTCAACCTTCAATCACCACCATCACTAATCATTTGAGACTGGTGATGACCGATGAGTCGAGTATTTAGACAAGAGACCATACATAGGCTTAATTTCTTTTACAGGTAATGATAGCAACAACGGTGATTACCTTGTTAATACGAATAATAATAATAATTGTTGGATATTCCTATTTGCCAACCATGTTAACTAGACAGTTAACAAAAAAACGTACAAACAGTTATCAAGTGGTTTATAGTGACATAACTCGATCAGCATCCCCCCTTTGTGCTCAGGTAGCAACTTCCTACTAGTCGAATGTGTACTATACATACATACATACATACATACATATATATATATATATATATATATATATATATATACATTACATTACACTATATTGTAAAGACGATATAAGCTTCGGAGATATCTTGGTTAAAGAACTTAGATGCAACCCTCTCAAGAAACATGATTGGCCACCTATCGGTGATAGACCATAGATCAATAGAGAAGCAGACCGCAAACCAACAGGCAAGTCGAGAGGCTTTGTTTGATCAATACAGAAGCAGTCCATAGGTATACTATGCACACTATCAAAAGGAAGTTCCAAGCCTCAACGACCCTTCTTTCTTATTTATTTTCATATATAGTATTAAAAGAATAGGAAGTGGGACGGTGAGATTCCTAAGATGACATGTATATTCATACATGTAAGTAATTGGTTAAAAGAAAACGAGGCTTCAAAAAAAAATTCCTCGTGTATCATCTGTAGCAAAATTACGCATGAGAGCTAACAATCTGTCTCGTTCCAAAACTATCCATACATTACAAGCGTCTTTTTAATTGTACAGCAACAATGATTTATACTTCTTCTATAAGAAGTAGACTAGTTTGATCCCTAAGCTTTCTCTTCCTTGGGGTTGGTAAGGAGGAATTCTGACTTGGGATGCCTTTAACCGATTGCATGCTTTATTATTATTAGTAAGATGGAGAAAAGATAGCTGACTTACACACCCTATTCAATAGGGGTTTAGCGAGTGTTTGAAGTGATATTCGCGAAGAGCATCGCCTTATGATGTTCATGACCAATCGAATCCTTATGTACAAGCTAGTAGGTAACATAGATCACTATGATCATTACTTTATTCGTATCGAAGAGCTACGACAAAATGTGCAAATTATTATTAGTTTTCCATGTTCTTACTAGAAAGAATCTCTTCTCTGAATTAAATGTACGCATATCGAATTCATCCTTGGAATGAATACAAAGATAGGTAGGTTAAGAACGCTGGGTTGAAAACAATGTCAAATGCTCAAGCAAAGCAAAGAGCATATCAGCTCTTTGCTTCATACTTGAAGATCTCCACACAACTTTTCAGCCATTACTGACAGTCAAACGAGGGCGTGAATGCGAGATAACAATGGAATGATCTGATAGACAACTAAATATATAGATTTGAGTTAAATTATTTTACTTTGTAGCGTAGATCATAAAAATTATATGTTAGAAAGAAATTAGAAATAATAACAACATTACTTGTATGTAATATGTTATATTGCTTATCACACAAATTATAGTCATGTAAACAAATGAGCGAAATAAAACATTCATTATACCAATGAATGAAATAATTAAAAGTAAAGATTATCCGAAGTAATATTAATTACAACACATGAAAAAAGAATTTCATATAAAAAGTGTAGTATTTGTTTGTGATCATGTTGTTGGAAATTCACAGGTATGCATGCAGTTTAGGGTAATTTGCCTATATGAACTGCCCACGACCTCAGCAAGCAGTTACTACATAGGACTTGGGGGGTGGGGGTGCATGATCACAAATAGCTTATTTAATTGTAGAGCATACAACAATTGGTATATGTTTTCATGTGAACTATTAATTTCTTTGGTATAGGTCGCTCCCGCATGCTCATCAACATGTGAATCACCATGCTGCAACTCTTGACATCCATTAGGGTGGAGAGGGCACTCATGCCACACCCACTACACTATACCATAAGCCCACCAATAATATTTTACCTTGTCATATTACACCACACCACATCACATACTAAATTTGGTGGCGGCAGTGTTGCCACACCGTGACACATCATTCACACCCACATACATGGTGAGTTCTTGTGCACAATCACGGCAATACCATGCCGATTTCTCACGTCATGTGGTGTGTTTTTTGGGTGGTGGTGGTGTTGCCATGTCATGAGACGTACTGTAGCCACGGCGAGAGTGCCTCACCCACCCTTAGATACAAGAGTCTTACTGCTAGCGCTGCACGTGTTGCTACCTAATCAAATAATACATCTTATCCTATCGAGAAAGAATTATAAGTAATAATCACACGAGCCCTAACATGTTTATAAAGTCAACATTACTTAAGTGTTTTATTAAGTCCACTAATTCACCATTATAAGGGTCTTAATAGGCCTCGTTACATATTGATGAGTTTGTTTAGGTAATATTAAATCACATTAAGTCGAAACAATTCATTTAGATATTAATGCACTCATTACATTCTCAGAGAAACTTATGTCAAGTGATATTAAGTTAATTTAAATATTTGATCACGACAAATTAATGGCTAGGATAAAGCCAATGACAATTTTGTATTAAACGGGTAATCTTTTATAAATTTTTTAAAATTATAACATGAAATCAGATATTTCATTCTTGTTGATTTTGAGTATATATAGTATTAATTACTACATATAATCATTGGATTGTTTAATCTCTAATTTTTTTTTTGGCCTTAAATTTAGAGTGTTAGGCTTCAAGTAAACAACAACCAAGATATTTAAGTTCCCTGTGGTTTCCCTCAATTGGGATAAAAAGGAAAGAAAACAACAGAGCACTTTGGTCTTTAAAACCAAACAAAGGTTCTCACGGTTACTTTGAGATCATAGAAATCTTCACAAGATTGAACACAAATGCTACTCCTCGAGAATCTTCTCGGTCTAATCCCATAAATCACTTGCGAGTAACACGCGAAATAGGTTTATCTGATAGTGTTTCATAATTTAAAGAATTATCCAAATGGTTTTTATGTTTGAAGATTAATCAGACATGTTTTGATTCATTTTATGTTTATATTTTATGTTCTAGACTACATTAATCAACGTGAGGTTCATTACTCTAGATTACATTATTACGAAAAAAAAAAACAAAACATTTATGCTTTTGTTCTATGATTCATGTCTTAAATCATGTACATTGTACATACAAATGACTATGGTTATACACATAAAAATTATTAAACTATCATTTTATGTTTATATTTTATGTTCTAGACTACATTAATCAACATGAGGTTCATTACTCAACATTACATTATTACGGAAAAAAAACAAAACATTTATGCTTTTGTTCTATGGTTCATATGTCTTAAATCTTGTACATCATACGTACAAATTACTATGGTTATATACATAAAAATCAATAAACTGACTGTTTATATGTTTTTAAAACTTAAACGTCTACCCACACATATATAGTTTATATGTATAAACAAAATTTGTTTTTTTAGATAAGTTTAAAAGAGACGAATAAACAATCTATATTAATCCTTTTCTTTTGTTTTCAAAGTTTTTCAGATTGAAAAGATGAATTATTCATTTTGCTTTATATGTTGTGGCAGTATTGAATGCTCTCCATAAAATTCTTTCCTATGTATGCATGTGTTAAAAACATCTTCTTTTATAAAGTTAATGTATTGTGTGAACAAATATAGTTATATATAGCGATATGTTATTATTAATATGAGAGTGGGTACTTCGATTGGAAATCTCATTTTAATTGAAAACCTGGAAAATTATAAGCCCTTATTATATTGATCTATGATTAAAATTGGAGTAAATTACATGGTCCTGTGTTATGTACGTATTACAACTTTAGTCCCCACTTTGAATAACTTACAGATGAGGGTCTAAACTATGTCAATAATGCACGCTGGTAGTACCTGACACTAACAGAGGTTAAGTTTCTCTGTTAGTTCTTTTAAAAAGACCAAAATACCCTTTTTGTTTTATCTTCTTCTTCACATACAACACCATCTCTACCTTCAATCCACCACCACCACCGCCTCTACCCTCAACTCACTACCACCGCCTCTACCCTCAACCCACCACCACTGCCTCTACCCTCAACCCACCACCACCCTTAACCCACCACCAACGTCACTGCTGCCTCTACCCACAACCCACCACTGCCGCAACCTTTTCCTTTGATTGAGTTGTAACAACCCCCTTCCGGTTGGAAAAACAACACCAAACCACCGCCGTCAACTCTAACCCCCTAAACCTGACTTGCCGGCCGACCACTGCTTCCCCCATCCCATAAGTAACTCCCCCTCATCTTTCTCTCACCCTCTGTACCTGTCCATTCGTACACCCCTAAAACCATTGTCGTCACCATAAAACCACCTCGTACACCCATGGACCAACGCCGCCACCAGCGCCATTAGAGGCCACCGCCCTACTACCCTAATCTATTGGACAACTTCATCACTTGCTACGATGGCGTCACAGATCTAAAAGGATCGGTTTTAGGCGACCTTCGCTTTCTTGAAATCGACGATGACTCGGGATGAATACGACATATAATCATTTTGAGGAATGGATTAGGGTGACTAGGATGGCATTCTGGTGATGATTAGGTCGGCCCATGGTGATTGGTAGGTTGTGGATGGTCATTGGTTTAATGGTGGATGGGGATGGGTTTGGAGTGGAAATGAAGATTAATAAGACAATTAGGGATATTTTGGTAATTTTTCCAGGACTTAACAAAGAAACTTAACCCCTGTTAATGTTAAGGATTACCAACATGCAATATTGATATAGTTCAGGCTCTCATCTGTAATTTATTGAAAGTGGGGACTAAAGTTACAATACGTGAATACCACAAAAACTGCCATGTAATTTTCTCTTAAAATTGATTGTGTGTGTAATTTATTTAATTATATGCATAACCATGCATTATTATAAAAACATGTGTTATTTTATGCATAACTATACATGATTATAAACATGCGGTTCATAATTACATACCCATGAATTTAGAAAGAAAAAGATAAAGATAAACTTCAATTTAGTATAGTTTTAGAAAACAAAACATATATAAGTTATTATATATACTATTAATCGCTTTGGTCGGTTTATACAACGGAATTTTAGGACATTCTAAATTGCCCACCAGACTATAATAATTTGTAAAAAAGCTCCTCTACGTATGACATTTTGGACCTGCCACATATTTCCTTCCATCCACTCTTCTCACCTCTGCTTTTCTCACATCAAACACCATTTATCCTCTCATCCCTCTAAGTTTTCAATGAAGATTACGAAGAAGATGAAGCAGATGATGATAACTTTTGATCACTTCAAGGGTAACAGAATGAAGACTATTAAACTGTGGTGCGATGGAGATATGGTGGTGGTTTACGATTGATTATTGATTTTTTTTCGAAGCATTCAATCGAAGAGGTATTATAGGTTCGTGTGTCAATGAAGATGACGATGAGAATGCCAACTTGGGGCAGCAAAATGAAACCACCAACACTACCATCGACATCTCATAAAGCGTTCGCGTCTGTAAATGATATGGTTTTTATTAGGGCTTTGTTTTGAATTTTTGCTACCTTTTCCAGGGGTAAGTGGCATCGTCTTTGGTCTAAGCTGAAAATAGAAATCCATTACATCTTGCAGGATTGGTGAAGGGTGTCAATGCAATAGTTTCATAGTGTTAGGATAGTATTAGAATACTTAACAGATCAAATAGGGAACCGGTTTATATTGAAACAAGGAACACAAGTAGAGAACAAAACAAAAACAAGAACAAGATAATATGGTTTTCAAGAATGATGCATATTGCTCTCAAGTTGTTACAAGTCTTACAAAGCTTAAAGTGAAATGACAAGTACTTGAGACACTTTATACTACATCCAACAGCCGGCCATACTTTGAAGGCCAGTTGGAACCACTAATCTAGACAACAAGATCAATGTAAAGTCAAAAGACAGATTTCCTTTTGACTAGTGACTATGACATGCCATAGCTCACATGCTTATCAAATACAAAAAGGATAAAACTACAAAAGTAGAAACTTACAGACACAATAACTTAATCTATAGTTTGAAAAAAGTATGGACTTTTCACCAACTCATATAAGTTGGTGAGTCATTGGAGGTGGCAGCGGAAAGTTGTTCAGCTCTTGTTAAAAGGAGATTAAAAAAAGCATGTCTTCTCTGTCTTTAGAAGAAATTAGTCTCTTGGTTACAAAAGACTTTGTATTTGAAGCTTCGGAAGACTTCATCTTTGGCTTCGAAATATTTGATACTTAGCATAATTCATTGAGTTGTATCAAATCTTCCAAAGTATCTTCCTTATACTTTACATGTGCACGCTAAGAGTTCTTTGGTGTATTAGCCTCTAAGTGTAATCCTTACAAACACCCCCTAGGCTGATGCTACCAAAACTGAAGGAGCACTTTGAGTCTTGATCTTCATCTGTTGACAGTACTCATCATAATCAAGACCATTCATCATCAATTGTCAGGATTCCTCAGACTTTTAAAGTACCTCCTCATGTCATAGAGATCATGCAGAGGAAGGCAAGTATGTTTTGCCAGAAGTACACATCTTGACCCCTTGATCTCTAGTGACATACCATCTATCTGGGTTAGTAGCAAAAGCCCAAGACAAGATGGGTCTCTCAGCAGCAAGAGGCTTTATGATGAGTGGACTTTGTTAAGCAGCCTCTTCTTGATCACCCTCAGGATGTTCTGATCCATCCTGAGGTGCACAGGTGGATGCCTTGGACTTTTTTTTCTTCTTCTTCTTATCCCTTCTGATGGTCATCCTCTTCCTCTTTCTATACTTTAACTGAGAAGGCTAGCCTGGAGTACCAGATGGTTTTTGTTTGTCATTCTCAGTTGGGTCCTTTTCCTTTACAGGTTCAGAAGGAGAGGGATCAAGACCCTGCTGTGGGTCAGAAGATGATGCTGGCTGAGATGCAGCACTAGGTATAGGTTGTGTTATCTCTTGGGGTTCAACCTTGACTACAGCTTCAGGTGCAGCCTGACTTGGTAAAAAATGAAAGTCTACCAGCTCACCCCTCTTGATCTTCTGCTTGATCACCCTGATATGCTCATCCATGGTGGATAGAGATATTGGACCAAGTCTCCTTCCGGAGAACCCATACAACTTTAAGAAGATTACCATCTTCTGTTAGCAGACTTATTTTGATTGGCTCTGATGGTGGCTCTTGACTTTGCATCCTCTTCCCTTATCTTCCTCTTAGAATTCTTTTGCTCTTTTAGCACTTATTGCTCAAGCTGCTTGAGGTATTCAAATTCAATTTATTCATAGGATAATGGAAGTAGGTCTGCTGCCTGATAGAGGCCTATGGCACTCAGGTAGGTTATCATGTTTTGTTTGTCTTATTTTCAACCTACCTGAGTTTGTTGTTTAGTGGCCACAGCCTCTTCCTCAGAGCTTTCTTGAACTAGGGAGAGGGTAGGAGCTTTGTACAATCTTTTTCTTCTTCTTTCTTCTTTGATTTTGAGGAGCGACTCTGTATCCTCAGCTTCCTTCCTCTCCTTTGACACTTCCATGTCACCCAGTTCATCCAGATAATTCAACCTAGCTACCCTCAACTAATATTCTTGAGTGCTTGGCCTTGGGGCAACCCTGAATGCAGCTTCTATAAAGCCAGGGGTCTCACTTGAAATATCTGCTTTTGCCTTCCTCTTCCTCTCTTTCTTCTTCTCCTTAATCTTCTCGAAAGTCATCTTCCTCTTTCCTTTATCAGTCACTGGCCTGTGTGACTAAGGGTGGAGAGAGCTTTGGCCTTTATTGCTTGGTGTAGCACTTGAGCCCTGGCCAGAGAGAGGCTGCGAGACACCTTCACCAGTTGGTGACTCACTAAGGGTACAAGGTGTTGAAGCAGTTTCTGTCTCAAGGTTTACAGGCTTAACTACTGGGCCTTCAGCCAAGGTTTCCCATTAGAAGCTAATCTTAGGGTCTATCTCAGCATCCAGTTGACCATAGTCTTGCCTGCTAGCCTTTGTCTATATAACTTAGTTCTTTTTTTGAACTCTTCAAGCACCCTATCTTGAATCCTTTTAGCTTACCTTGTAGCTTACCTGTTTTGACTTGGGTTGGCAAGTGGCAGGTCAACCAAATAAGTGCTCTTATAGTATCTTAGATTTTGAAAGTTGAAGACTTCTTGTTGTCCCTGAGACCTAGAGAGTACTAGGGCTCTTCTATTAGCATCATACCTCCATCCCACTATTGGATTTTCAGCAGGCTAGGATGGGGTAGACATAGCCCTTGGTATGCTCTACTCAAAAGGCTGTGAATCAGAGCATCCACATCAATGTAGGTTGAGGAGGTTGTTGAGTATGGATAATTTCAAGTGAGGTTGGGGAATCTTCTATGTCTATACTCTGGCAGAATTCCCAGGTTCTATGATTGTAGGTAGGACTTTCTCTCCCTTTTTGGTAGCATCACCCTCTTGCACAGGGGAGCTAAGGGTTAGGTCCACCACATCCACATGTTCTTGTGGACTTGGTTGAGTTTGCCTGATAGGTCTCCCAACTAACTTGAAACTAAATAGGTGTATGTTTTTGATAGTTTTTGCACCTTTAGTTGTAGATGCCCCTCATTTTCATCATAAGAATCATGTGGGGATGAGAGAATAGGACCTAAATCTTCTTCCTCATCACCAGCTTGGGTTTCTTGGCTGCTGGATTTCTCCTGCACCATGACAGCTTCCTAAGAAGTGTCAATGGGATGGGTTGCTAAGGTTAAGGCCTTAATAATGTAATCACTTGCAAAAGTGAGAGCCTCTTCCATATGGACCTCCTGAACATGTTCAGGGAGGTCCACCTCAGTTGGGGGGTGGATGATATGGGCTAGATACAAGTGATTCAAGAGCACTCATCTCTTCTTGAGCTGGGGTGGAGAAGAGAGACTCATGGTACTTAGTAAAGCCCATATCCTCATCATCATAGAATTAGAGGTCAGGGATGGGTTGGATTAAGTCTAGCGGCTGGGGATGGTAGCTTTCCCCTAAAGGTTGATCACTTGAGTTTTGAGACTCAGAGTGATGGCTTAAGGCTTGGCCAATGAGCTCATCAGGCTGAGATTGAGGGACCTTAGCACTGATCAAAGAAAGAATAGGAGTGGTCTGCTCCTCAGGAGAAGTGGGATCTCTTGTTTCCACTTCCTCCTGCATGGGTTGTGGTATAGGGGCTTGCTCAACCTGAGTAGACTAAGCATGGGTTCGTATGGATTTTTTGGTGTAGGTGATGGTTATTTGTGGCTGTATGGGTGGCGCAGATGAAGATGGTGTGGGTTCAACATTGGCTGGTGTTTCCAAGTTGTCACATTGAGCAATGAGCTCTAACATTTTTGGGACCAGAGCTGTTTCTACCCCTGAGAAGCCAAAAGTGGACTTTCTTATTGTTTTGAAGATATTGGGTTTCATCTGTCCCAATTTAAGAGTATTACCTGTTCCCCTTAACTGTGAGCCTAATTCACAGTTAAGAATGTGTTGAACATATCTAGGGAACATATAGTACTCTAAGGAGTCCAAGTTACCAAGCAAGTTTGTATAGACAAACTGTAAGTACTGGAACTTGACCCCTTGAACTTTCCCATGGACTATATAGGATAAGTTCTCAGGAATCTGGTCCACACCTCCATGTTTATTAGATAGGGAGTGGATTACAACATGGAGGAGGTACTTTCATTAAGAGGAAACCTTACCCTTCTTAAAGGTTCTGAAAGAGTAGTATCCTTCCTAGCCCATCTGCCGGATTGAGTTGTTCACAATAGATTTTGGGAAGGACAACTCGCCTTCTTCATCATCCAGCCTTAGATGAGAGTTGATATTGGCTGGAGTGATGAAAACTGCCCCCCTTCACTATGGCAGACAATGCCTTCTCAGCATCCAAGATCAACTCTTGGCAGGTCCTCCAGAACTCTAGGAGTTGATCTTCATATAGTGGAGGGTTTATCATGAGGGCAGTGAGCTAGTTTGAGTGAGATAAGAAGCGGCAAACATCTGTGAAACCTGGATCTTTCTCAGATGATAACATAGCAACTTGATTATGTTGCCTGTGTAGATGCATGAAAAAATCTGGTTGGTTTCGGGGTTCAGGGTTGGCCATTTTAGAAAGCTTTGAGGTGAAGAAAGCTAAGAACAAAGTCGGTTTATGGGTGAATTTAGGGTTTGAAGTTTTGCAGATGAAGAGGAAGGAGAAAGAGGGGGGAACTGTTGAAGGTATATTTATATGGTTGGATTTGAGACAAAGTTAATGCAAAAAGATAAACTTTGAAATCTGGATGTCGGTCCCACCTATGAAAAAGTACCCAAAAAGGTAGTTTTCTTGGAAGTTTAAAAATCATACGAAGGTAATTTGTCTTCGGATGTTTTGAGAAAACTTCCGAAGCTAATTTGACTTCGGAAGATATTCCTTAGCTTGATAAAAATTTGCTTCGGACGAAAAATACTTAGAGTATTTTGCTTCGGAGATATATTTGGTTTCGAAAGATATTAAAATTCAGATGTTTTATTCAAAGGATGAATAAAGCTTTCGAGGCTTTATTGCTTTCGGAAGAAAATTGTCCTTCAAAACATATAAGTACTTAGAAGCACATTTGAACTTTGAAAGATATATCAGAATTTCTTACGAAGGTAAATTTCTTAGTAAGTTTTATTAGTTTTGAAGACATAATTTTCTTTCAAAGTCAACTTAATATCTTTCGAAAGAAAATATATCTTATATTTTCAAAATTCTAAGGAATATCATTTTGAAAAATTTCTTCCAAAGTAAATTGAGCTTATCACGGTGATGATATAGACAACTTAAGACACACATATTTGAAAAATAATCTTGAATTTAGTTTAAGAAAAATCTACTCAAAGTTAATAATCCCAATAGCTAATACAAGATACTTAAATCTTTGTTTATCAAAAGCTTTTGTGAACAGATCAACGTATTGTTCATTTGTGTTAACTTTGACTAGTTTTATCAATCCTTTTTCAAAATTATCTCTAATCAAATGATACATGATATTGATGTGCTTTGTCATTGAGTACTATACAGGATTCTCTGTAATAGAGATAGCATTGTTGTTGTCTATGTGGATGAGAGTCTCTTTGAAGTTGAATTCATAGTCCAACATCTGATTTTGAATCCAAAGCACTTGAGTACAGTAGCTTGCAGCAACAATGTATGCAACTTCATTAGTTGATGCAGACACACAAGATTGTTTCTTGCATTGCCATGAGACTATCCTTCCACCAAGGAATTGAAATCCCCTAGATGTAGACTTTGTAGTCATGTTGTAGCCACCATAGTCACTATCTATATAAGCATACAGATTGAAGTCAGAATTAAAACACTTAACAGATCAAATAGGAAACCGGTTTATATTAAAACAAGGAACATAACTAGAGAACAGAACAAGAACAAGAACAAGATAAAAGTACAAAAGTAGAAAGTTACAGACACCAGACCTTAATCTACAGTTTGACAAAAGTATGGACTTTTCACCAACTCATATAAGTTGGTGAGTCATCTGTGGTGGCATCGAAAAGTTGTTCAGCTTTTTTCAAAAGGTGATTTAGAAAAAGCATGTCTTCTCTGTCTCCGAAAGACTTTGTCTTTGAAACTTCGAAAGACTTTATCTTTGGCTTCGGAAGATTTGGTCTTTTGGCTTCGGAGATTTGATACTTAGCATAATGTTAGACCCTGAAAGGATCATACATTCCAATTTAAGAGGTGGTTGAAGGTTGTTTTGGTTGGAAGAAACTGTTCAAGTCAAAGAGGTAATGCGGATGAAGAAAACAGAAGAAAAAGAGAAGTGTTGGATGTCCGCATTAGTCAATGCGGATGAGCAAGGACAAATACGGCTAAGTATTTGTTCATCCTCATTTACTAATGCGGATAAACAAATGAAAATGCTGGTAAGTATTTGTTCATCCGCATTAGTCCATGTGGATGGCATACTTAATGCTGATGCTCAACAGAAGAAACGTAGTAAAGACCACTACATCCGCATTAGTCCATGCGGATGTACAATACAAATACAGATCATTATTTTGTACTTGGACTAGTATTCTAATGTATAGTTGTCAGGGTAGTTTAGTCATTTTGTACAGGCATTGTATCTACTGATAAATAGAATAATATACACTATATTTGTAAGTTTTCTGGGGTGCTACAAGCTTTTTGCTACAAACCCTAGCACACTTTGTATTTTTAGCATTTAATGATCATTGATTCTATATTTTTGCTGCACAATCATTGCCTCAATCATCATATTCGATCCTAGTTGAGTCATATAAACTCAGATTTAGATTCGGACCCGGTCACATAATTCATTGAGTTGTATTAAATCTTCCGAAGTAACTTCCTTGTACTTTACATGTGCATGCTGAGAGCTCTTTGGTGCATCAACCTCTAAGTGTAATCCTTACACATCTGCTAATTTAAATATTAGTTTTGATGTATTAGAAATTAAATTGGCATATGTAATGAATTTCTCTTTTCAGCATATGTAAAAAACATTATTGGGTATTACAAGTACTATTCCTTGATTTGGTTCTAAACTCGGCCCCCTCACCCACTTATGTAATCAACATTGAGCTTTCATTCTTTGATTTCAAGCATATAGATCAAGGGTATATTGTTTTCAATTCTTTAGTAAATGCTTCTATCAGACTATTGCTATTGCATAAGTAGAATTCAAATTTCAAAACCTTGATTGTACATTGTGTATGAATTTTAAGGCTCCATAATACTACAATCCATATGAATTGTGAGTTTTTTTTCTTCGTGACTTATTTATTTCAAAATTGACATTTATGTATTGTTTTTATATTCTGAAACCTGACTTGACATCATGCTAGATGAATTATATTGTACGGATAGGAAATCACCAATTTTTGTCCGTATATTAAGATCAAACAGAAGTTCCCATGGTTTAGTGACAGTAGTTGATATTGATTTATGAAATACATGATTATTGCTTGTGTTATGTGCGGTTCTTCTAGGAAGTTTAAGTTGGTTGATATTCTAAGGTTATTAGGTTAGATGTGTATAATCTTTTTACAAGTTATGTTTTGTGAAAAAGTTCAGTCATACAACTTATTATTTTGAAATGCAATGAAAGGATTATTTAATAATTCAACAAAGTAAACACCATAAAGGATGAAGGTATATACATGTATAATAAATTGGATTGAACTTAACCGGATGTTACTGAATATTGTGCTAACCCATTTGATATATAAATTAACACTTTCTTAGCTCAAATATAAAGCAATATTTGATATACACAATCTAACTTTAAACTCTAATAGAATAGTGTGCTAACCCATAGATATAAATTTTTACTATCTTTTTCTGTTCAACTCAAATATAAAACAATATTATCTTAATCCTAATAAAATCATTTAAACTGTTATTTTAATTTTTTATTTTGTTAATGGATTTTGTCTCAGATGCTTACTTTTTTCTTATTTAACATAGTTCTTTTTACCTGGAATAATGTATTTGCCACTTCATTAGCTAAGCCACAATACATACAACTTCAAGTTATGAATTTTATAACCATTTAGACGATGCATCAATTTAAACCTCAAATTGGTATATACGCTAGGATATGTATTCTTTATTGCTTCCAGAATTTAAGGATTCACTTTAGTTGGTAAGTAAACAATTTCCCTTGAGAGCAAACATTGCTTGTTTATTTACTTGGAAGAATCTTTTCTCTTTAATACATGTATATCATCATTCACTTGGTGTGGTCTAACCAGTCATATCAATTAATTTATCATATCCTAATAATGATCATATATACTTTATATATAGTTATGCTTGTACAATGCACATAAAAACTACAAGACAATAACATATTATCATCTCATATTATCATGGATAATACTCTTATCTTTTCACATATAGTCAACCCTTATTTGTCACTTATGGTGGATATCATTACAATTTTCTCAATTATGTCCATAATCATGACATTTATAGTATCATTATATAACTATATTTTTTAGGGGATGTGTAGAATACTAACACCAAATCAATTCTAACTATGAACCACAAATTATGAATTAGAAGTAAGGAAACCAAATGATCAATCTATCGATTAAGAGCTAATAAGAACTCATGAAGAAAACCCATGAAGTATATGAGTTATTCGATTACACAGAAAACTACCTATAATAAACTCATTAACAAGAATTAGCACTAACAACCAATTAACATTTCCAACCCTACAACTAGAAGGAATTGACCACAAAACCCCCTTACACTTTGATAGACTAGCTGAAGCACAACTTAAAATCCAACAAACTCCACCTTTGTTCAAAGCTAGCCAATACCAAACAACCGCAAACAATAAAGAAACTTTGAACCCCCCAACACCTTTGTTAACATATCAGCTGTATTATCTTGAGTACCAACATACTCAACCTTGATCTTCCCAGAATTCACTATTTCCTAGAAAATGTGCAACCTAACATCAACATGCATGGTCCTTTCATGATGCATTGGATTCTTTGACAACTGAATGGCACCCTGATTATCTTACCATACAACTGCATGTTGAACAGAAACACCTAGTTCAGACACAAACCCTTTAAGCCACAAGACTTCCTTGATAGCTTTAGTGAGAGCAACATACTCTATCTTAGTTGAGGACAAAGCAACCACATGCTATAGAGTAGACTTCCAACTAACCAAACTGCCACACACTGTGAACCCCTAACCAGTCACCGACATACCCTTATCTGAATCTTTAGCATAATTTGTATCAACATATCCTGCTACAGTATACTCTGAACTAAGAAAGTTTCCAAACACCATCCCAACCTTCCTTGTGCCATTCAGATACCAAAGAACCTACTTGACAACTTCATAGTGTCTTTTCCCAGGCTTGCTCAAGTATCTACTAACAACACTAACCGCATTGTCAATATCTAGTCTGGTACACACCATCAAATACATCAGGCTCACCACATCTTTAGCATAAGGCACATCAAGCATCTACTCTTCTTCGACTAAATTTGGATAGTTCTCTAAAGAAAACTTGAAATGTTGAGCCTAAGGTGTTACAAGCGGCTTACACTGACTCATATAGAAAGTATACAACACTTTTTCAACATAACCAGTTTATGACAACCTCAACTCACCTACTTTTTCTATCTTTTGTAATTTCCATCCCTAGGATCTTCTTAGCCTCCTCAAGTTCCTTCATGTCAAAATCTTTCATCAGTAAGGCTTTAGTTGCCTCAATATCAGACTTGTCTTTGCTAGCAACTAGCATATCATCAACATAAAATAAAAGGTAAATATACCTACCAGCCAGGGCCTTCCTGAAATAGACACAAGCATCATAAGAGCTTCTAACAAAACCCTGAGAGACCACATACTCATCGAATCTTTGTTCCACTATCTGGAAGATTGATTTAAACCATAGAGTGACCCTTGTAATAAACACACTTTATGCTCTTGCCCTTTTACCTCAAAATAATTTGGTTGTTTCATATGTATCTTTTCCTCTAAATTGCCACGTAAAAAGGCAGTCTTTACATCAAGTTGCTCCAATTTTATATCATGTACAACAGTCAGAGCCAGAATAACACGGATAGATTAATGCTTGACCACAAGTGAGAAAATTTCATTATAATCCACTGCCTCATGTTGAGTAAAACCTTTTGCCATAAGTCTAGCAATGTACCTTAGGGATTCTCCTCTCTACAAGCCCTCTTTGATCTTGTATAGCCACTTACAACTCACTAACTTTTGGCCTTTGGGTTTCTCTACTAACACCCAAGTGTGATTTCTTTCTAGCGACTCCATTCCCTCTAACATGGCTTGCATCCATGAATAATAATAATAATAATAATAATAATTGTTGGAAATTCCAATTTCCCAACCATGTTAACTAGACAGTTAATGAAAAAAAATACAAACAGTTATCAAGTGGTTTATAGTGATGTAACTTGGTCGCTTCCCCCCTTTGCGCTTAGGTAGCAACTTTCCACTAGTCGAATGCTTTATTATATATAGATACATACATACATATATATATATATATATATATATATATATATATTTACATTACATTACACTATATTGTAAAGACAATATACGCTTTGGAGATGTCTGGTTAAAGAACTTGGATGCAACCAAGAAACATGATTGGCCACTTATCAGTGATAGGCCATAGATCAATAGAGAAGCAGACTGTAAACCAACAAGCAAGTCAAGAGGCTTTGTTTGATCAATAAAGAAGCAGTCCATAGGTATACTATGCACACTATCAAAAGGAAGTTCCGAGCCTCGACGACCCTTCTTTCTTATCTATTTTCATATATAATATTAAAAGAATAAGAAACGAGATGCTGAGATCCCTAAGATGACATGTATATTCATACATGTATGTAACTAGTCAAAAGAAAACGATGCTTAAAAAAAAATTCCTCGTGTATCATCTGTAGCAAAATTAGGCACGAGGCTAACAATCTGTCTCGTTCCAAAACTATCCATACATAGTAAGAGTCTTTTTAACCATAGTAGAAACAATGATTTATACTTCTTCTACAAGAAATAGACTAGTTTGATCCCTAAGATTTCTCTTCCCTTGGGTTGGTAAGGCAAAATTCCAACTTGGGATACCTTTAATCGATTGCATGCTTTATTATTATTAGTAAGATAGAGGAAAGATAGCTGACTTACACACCTATTCAATAGGGATTTAGTGAGTGCTTGATGTGATATTCACAAAGATCATCGCCTTATGTTGTTCATGACCAATCGAATCCTTATGTACAAGCTAGTAGGTAACATAGATCACTATGATCATTACTTTATTCTTATCGAAGAGCTATGGCAAAATTTGCAAATTATTATTAGTTTTCCATGTTCTTACTAGAAAGAATCTCTTCTCTGACTTGAATCTATGCATATCAAATTCATCCTTGGAATGAATACAATAATAGGTAGGTTAAGAACACTGGGTTGAAAACAATGTCAATTGCCCAAGCAAAGCAAAGAGCATATCAGCTTTTTTCTTCATACTTGAAGGTCTCCACACAACTTTTTAGCCATTAGTGGCAGTCAAACAATACAAGATAAAATGGAATGATCTGCTAGACATAACTAATATACAGATTTGAGTTAAATTATTTTACTTTGTAGAGTAGATCATAAAAATTAAATGTTATAAAGAATTAGAAATAATAAGGACATTACTTGTACGTAATATGTTATATTGCAGATCACCCAAATTATAGTCATGTAAACAAATGAGCAAAATAAAACATTCATTATACCACTGAGCGAAATAATGAAAACCAAAGATTATACGAACTACTATTAATTCGAACACATGAAAAAAACAATTTCATATAAAAAGTATAGTATTTGCTTGTGATCATGTTGTTGGAAATTCACATGTATAAGTAATAATTCAGGAGAAGTGGGATCTCTTGTTTCTATTTCCTCTTGCATGGGTTGTGGTATAGGGGCCTGCTTAACCTGAGTAGACTGAGTAGGGATTCGTTTGGATTTTCTAGTGTAGGTGATGGTTATTTGTGGTTGTGTGGGTGGTGCAGATGTAGAAGGTGTGGGTTTAACATTGGCTGGTGTTGTGATACAAATACGGCTGTTAACAAATGCGGATATGTTAGCTGATTAAATGCGGATTCAACTTAATCAAATGCGGCTGATCTAACTACAAATGCAGATGAACATCATCAAAATGCATTCAAATACATAAGAACCATAGATGAACAGATAAGGAAAAAGAAAGAAACAAAATGAATGCGGATAATTGCAATCAACAGGCACATCCATTTTGAGCATTCAAAACAAAAGAAGAAATCAACTTGGGTCATGTAATCATTGATTTATTCAGGGATTTATACAACTGTCAAATACTCCTTCTGAAGTACTTGGATTCATCTTCTGTGATGACATTTTGCACCTGTGTTTATCTACTGAGCGGAACGGTTAGACAGACTTTAATCAAGGGAAATAACAGTCAACTAAAGAGTGGCAATTATCAAGTTATTTCAGAGATTTAAAGAGTGGAAGTGTTTTCAAGATTGATTTATGTTCTTGATGTTGTTTATTAAAGTTCAAATCCTCATCATATGCCTAATACATTCTAATCCTTAGATTTTTGATATGAACTGTAATAAAAAAATGATACGACTCATATCCAATACAAAGAAGTATTCTCAAGAGATTCTATCCTTTATCAGAAATATATTACGAGAAGCTTAATCTAAGGGGGAGAACTATAGTGAACTATGTCAGAACATTAGTTGATCAAGAAGACATGTGACAGAGAAGATCTTCAAAGTTAGAGTTTGGCAAGCATCAGTTTAAGGAGAGTATTGTTGTGTTCAACAATTGGATAAGCTGAAGCTTACCAAATGATAATCAAAGCCAACTTAAGATCTTATTGTACGAGTTCAGAGATCAAGTTAATAAACAGAAGAAAAAGAATACAAGACAATTCAATAATGACAAAGTCAACATCAAGACTAAAAGAAAAGTCAAAATTATGTCATGATGTAATAATAGTATAAATAGACCCACTAGTGCATTTTTGCAAGTGGGGTTATTGTGTGGTTCTTGTATGTGTGTTTCTTATGGTGTGAATAATAGTATAAACAGAAGAATTCCTCCTTTGGGTGGGTTTGATTCCATTTTTTATTTATGATTCTCATTGTAATTTGTTTATCAACATTAATGAAATCATAACATTATACATTATCAATCTCTTTTTTGTGATTCACACACACACACTCACCCATCTTAATTTTGATTTCTAGATGTGAACATGATGAATCCTAAGATCCAAGCTCATTGAATCTGAAATATTGATTCAGCATAACATTTTTAGGACCAGAGCTGTTTCTACCCTGAGAAGCCAACAGTGGACTTTCTCACTGTTCTGAAGATGTGGGGCTTCATCTGTCCCAATTTAATAGTGTTACCTGTTCCCCTTAACTGTGAGCCCAGTTCATAGTTAAGAATATGTTAAACATATCTAGGGAACATATAGTACTCAAAGGAGTCCAAGTTAGCAAGCAAGTTTGTATAGACAAACTATGAGTGCTTGAACTTAACCCCTTGAACCATCCCATGGACTATATAGGATAAGTTCTCAGGAATCTAGTCCCAACCTCTATGTTTATTAGATAGGGAGTGGATTACAACATGGAGGAGGTACTTCCATTAAGAGAAAACCTTACACTTCTTAAAGGTTCTGAAAGAGTAGGATCCTTCCTAGCCCATCTGTCTAAATGTGTTGTTCACAGCAGATTTTGGAAAGGACAACTCGCCTTCTTCATCATCTAGCATTAGATAAGAGTTGATATTGGCTGGAGTGATGAAAATTGTCCTCCCCTTCACTGTGGCATACAATGCCTTCTCACCATCCATGATGATCTCTTGGTAGGTCCTCTAAAACTCTAGAAGTTGATCTTCATATAGTGGAGGGTTTATTGTGAGGGCAGGGAGCTAGTTTGAGTGAGATAAGAAGTGGCAAACATCTGAGAAACCTAGATCTTTCTCAGATGATAACAGAGCAAATTGATTATGTTGTCTATGTAGATGCATGGAAAAATTTGGTTGGTTTCGGGGTTCAGGGTTGGCCATTTTGGAAAGCTTTGAGGTGAAGAAAGCTAAGAAAAAAGTCGGTTTATGGGTGAATTTAGGGTTTGAACTTTTTCAAATGAAGAGGAAGGAGAAAGAGGGGGGAACCGTTGAAGGTATATTTATATGGTTGGATTTGAGACAAAGTTTATGCAAAAGGATAAACTTTGAAATCCAGATGTTGGTCCCAGCTCTAAAAAAGTACCCAAAAAGGTAGTTTTCTAAGAAGTCTAAAAATCTTCCGAAGGTAATTTGTCTTTGGAAGTTTTGAGAAAACTTTCGAAGCCAATTTGAATTCGGAAGATAATCTTAGCTTGATTAAAATTTGCTTCAGATGAAAAATACTTAGAGTATTTTGCTTCCAAGATATATTTGGTCTCGGAAGATATTAAAATTCAAAAGTTTTATTCAAAGGATGAATAAAGCTTCCGAGGCTTAATTGCTTTCGAAAGAAACTTGTCCTTCAAAACATATAAGTACTTAGAAGCACATTTAAACTTTGGAAGATATATCAGAATTTCTTTCGATGGTAAATTTCTTAGTAAGTAGTTATTAGTTTTAAAGATATAATTTTCTTCCGAAGTAAACTTAATGTCTTCCGAAAGAAAATATATCTTAAATTTTCAAAATTCTATGGAATGTCATTTTGAAAATTTCTTTCAAAGTAAACTAGTCTTATAATGGTGATGATATAGACAACTTAAGACACACATATTTGAAAAATAATCTTGAATTTAGTTTAAGAAAAGTCTACTCAAAGTTAATCATCCCAATAGCTGATACAAGATACTTAAATCTTTGTTTATCAAAAGCTTTTGTGAGCAGATTAGCATATTATTCATTTGTGCTAACTTTGACTAGTTTTATCAAACCTTTTCAAAATTTTCTCTAATCAAATGATACCTGCTAATGATGTACTTTGTCTTTAAGTGCTGCACAGGATTCTCTATGTAGATATAGCACTATTGTTGTCTATGTGGATGGAAGTCTCTTTGATGTTGAATCCATAGTCCAACATTTGATTTTGAATCCAAAGCACTTGAGCACAGCAGTTTGCAGCAGTAATGTATTCAGCTTTAGTAGTTGATGCAAACACATAAGATTGTTTCTTGCATTGCCATGAGACTATCCTTCCACAGGGAATTGACATCCCCCAGATGTAGACTTTGTCGTCATGTTATAGCCATCATAGTCACTATCTGTATAAGCATACAAATTAAAGTCAGAATTAGAACACTTAACAGATCAAATAGGGAACTGGTTTATATTGAAACAAGGAACACAACTAAAGAAAAGAACAAGAACAAGATAATATGGTTTTCAAGAATGATGTATATTGCTATCAAGTTCTTACAAGTGTTGCAAAGCTTAAAGTGAAATGACAAGTGCTTTAGACACTTTATACTACATCCTACAACCGGCCATACTTTGAAGGACAACTGGAAACACTAATCTAGACAACAAGATCAATGTAAAGTCAAAAGGCGTAACTATGACTTGCCATAGCTCACATCCTTATCAAATACTAAAAGGATAAAAGTACAAAAATAAAAAGTTACAGACACAAGACCTTAATCTACAGTTTGACAAAAGTATAGACTTTTCACCAACTCATATAAGTTGGTGAGTCATGAGAGGTGGCACCGAAAAGTTGTTTATTTTTTGTCAAAAGATGATTAAGAAAAAGCATGTGTTTTCTGTCTTCAGAAGAAATTAGTCTGTTGGCTTCAGGAGACTTTGTCTTTGAAGCTTCAGAAGACTTTATCTTTGGCTTTGGAAGATTTGGTCTTTTGGCTTTGGAAGATTTGATACTTAGCATAATTCATTGAGGTGTATCAAATCTTCTGAAGTAACTTCCTTGTACTTTACATGTACATGCTGAGAGCTCTTTGGTGTATCAACCTCTAAGTGTAATCCTTACACATCTGCTAATTCAAATATCAATTTTGATGTATTTGAAATTAAATTAGCATATGTAATGCATTTCTCTTTTCAGCATATGTAGAAAATATTGTTGGGTATTACAAGTACTATTCCTTGATTTGGTTCTAAACTCGGCCCCCTCACCCACTTATGTAACTTTGAAGATACAAGGAACACAAGTAACAATAAGACAGAACTTAGAACAATAACACATGTATTAGTTTTCAAGGATGTTGTATATTGATCTCAAGTTCTATTACAAGTGTTCAAAGAATAATTAAAATACAAGGACCCGAGACTCTTTTATACTACAACCTACAACCGTCAATACTTGGAAGGACAGTTGGAATTGACTAATCTAGACAACAAGATCAATCTAGAGTCAAAAGGCAGATTGCCTTTTGACTAGTGACTATGACATGCCATAGCTCACTGACTTTTCCTAGTACAAAAAGTCTAAAGGAACAAAAAAAGAAAATTACAGACAAAAACTTTATCTACTATTCACTAAAGCATGAAAGTTTCACCAACTCATAAAAGTTGGTGAGTTATCAGAGTTGTAGCAGAAAGTTGGTCAACTTTATCAAAAGTAGATCAGAGAAATTTCTCTGTCTTCCAAAGAAATTAGTCTTCACAGCAAAATGGCTTATGAAGACTTTGTCTTTGAAGCTAAGCTTCGGAAGAACTTGGCCTCTGGCTTCGGAAGTTCTTACACTTGGAATATTTTTCTTGTTAAGTGTTAAGCTTCCGAAGTAATTTCTTTTGAACTTTTGGCTTCGAAAGACTTTACACTTAGAGTTTTTTAGAGAGTGTAAAGCTTCCGAAGCAATTTCATCCTTGTTCCTTAGTGCATGTTGAAAGTTCTTTGGTTGCATCAGTCTCATAATCTTTAGATAGATCCTTACAAAATCCCCATTGTCTGATGCTACCAAAATAGACAGATTCTTCAAATGTTGATAGTCCTCATTAGGATCAGCAGCAAACCTCTCTTCATCATATGGTTAGGATCCTTCAGACTCTCATAGAATCTTCTCATGTCATAGAGATCATGTAAAGGAAGGGCAAGCATGTCTTGATGAAAGTAGACATCCTGACCTCCTTGATCTCTAGTGACATACCATCTGTCTGGATTGTCAGCAAAACTCCAGGACAAGATAGGTCTTCCAACTGCAAGAGGCTCTACTCTGATGGGAGTTGGTTGAGCAGTTTCTTCATGCACTTCCTTAGGATGTTCTGACTCATCCTGAGATGTAGAGGTGGATGCCTTAGTTTTCTTTTTCTTTGTAGGGGTTCTTCTAGCCATCCTTTTTCTCCTCTTTGATGATTTCAACTGAGAGGACTGGTCTTCAGCACCAGATGGTTCAGTAGTGCCCCTCTCAGTTGGGTTCTCTTCTCTCACAGGTTCAGAAGGAGAGAGAAGAGGACCCTGCTATGGATCAGAAGATAAGTTGGCTTAGATGCAACTCTAGGTTTAGGTTGTGTTGTCTCAGTGGGTTCAACATTTACCTCAACTTCAGGTTGAGCTGGACTTGGTGGAGAATGTAAGTCCACAAGCTCTCCCCTTTTGATCTTTTGTTTGATCACCCTTATATACTCCTCCATTGTGGATAGAGACATAGGACCAAGCCTCCTTTCGTAAAATCCATACAGCTTCAAGAAGCTCATCATCCTTTGTCTATCTTCAGACTTCTTTTGGCTTTTGTGGATGATGGCCCTTGACCTTGCAGCTTCTTCCCTTAGCTTTCTCTTAGAAGCTTTTCTTTCTTTTGTGGCTTTTTCCTCTAGCTGCTTGAGATATTCAAACTCTATGTACTCAAAGGATAAGAGAAGAAGTGCAGCTGCCTGATAGAGTCCTGTGGCACTCAGGTAGTTGATCATATTCATTCTTTCAGCTTCCCTATCTACCTGAGGTTGTGCCTGTGCCACAGTCTTTGTCTCAGGACTTTCTTGAACTGGGAGGAGGACAAGAGCATGTTTGTAGAGTCTTTTTAGTCTCCTTTCTTCCTTAACTTTAAGGAGCAATGCTGCATCCTCTGCCTCCCTCCTCTCCTTTGACAGCTCAGTGTCTGCCAGCTCATTTAACTCTTCTAAGGGGAGAGAGATGAGTTCATCAATATTGTAGTTCTTGGTCCCCAGGTAGTTTAGCCTGGCTGCCCTTAACTCATCTTCTTGAGTATTTGGCCTATGGACAGTCGGATTGCAGCTTCCATGAAGCCTAGGGACCTTCTTGAACTCTCTCCCCTTAACTTCCTCTTCCTCTCTCTCTTATCCTCCTCCAACTCCTCAGGAGTTAATTTCCTTTTCCCTTTGTCAACCACAGGCCTTGGTGACTTAGGGTGGAGAGAACTTTGGCCTTCATTGCTTGGTTCAGCAGTCAAGCTCTAGCCAAAGAGAGGTTGTGAGACACCTTCACCAGCTGGTGTCTCACTGAGGGTACTGGGTGCAGAGGGAGATCCTGTCTCAAGGTTCACAGGCTCAACCTCTGGGCCTTTAGTCAAGGTTTTCCCTTCGAAGCTAATCTCAGGGTCTACCTCAACATCCAGTTGACCAAAGATCTCACCTGCTAGCCTCTGTCTATATAATTTTGATCTCAATTTGAATTCCTCTAGCATCTTATTTTGAATCCGGTCTGCTAATCTCTCAACTTATCTGTTGTGGCTTGGGTTGACAAGTGGAAGATTCACCAGATTGATGCACTCATAGAAACTCAGGTGTGAGAAGTTAAAGATTTCCAGTTGACCCTGAGCTCTAGAGATCACAAGAGCTCTTCTGTTTGTGTCATACCCCCATCCTATAATTGGATTCTCAGAGGGAGCAGACATTGCTCTTGGAATTCCCTCCTCAAGCAAGTGTTGAATGAGTAAGTCTATGTTCATGACTTGAGGAGGTTACTGAGTCTAGACAATTGCAAGAGAGGTTGGTGACTCCTCTATGTCCATACTCTAGGAGGAACTCCCAGGTTCTGTGGTTGTGAGGACTTTCTCTCCCTTTTTGGTAGCATCACCTTCTTGCATAGGTGAGCTGGGGGTGTCATCCATCACTTCCATAGGTTCTTGTGGACCTGGTTGAGTCCTCCTTAAGGATCTCTCAGCTAACTGGCCCTTGAGATCGGTGATCTCAAGTTGCTGGTCATTGACCCTTTGTTGCAAGATAGTCACCTGAGATTCCAGGTGAACTATCTTTGAAACTAGATAGGTGCATGTGTTTGTCAGTTTGTGCACCCTATGTTTCAGACTCCCCTCATCTTCAGTTGAAGAATCATTAGGGGATGAGAGAATTGTAAGTCTTCTTCTTCATCACCAGCATAGTGTCTTTGCTGCTGGATTTCCCCTGCATCATGACAACTTCCAGAGAAGTGTCAAGAGGCTGGGTTGCCATGGTTGAGGTCTTACTGATGTAATCACTTTCTAAAGTGAGAGCCTCTTCCATATGAATCTTCTGAACATGTTCAGGAAGACCCACCTCAGTTATGGGTATATGATGTGGGCTAGACCTGGGTGAGTCAGGGGTACTCATTTCTCCTTGAGTGTGGGAAGAAAGGAGAGACTCATTGTACTCATTGAAACCCAAGTCCTCATCATTATAGAAATCAAGGCTGGGAATAGGGTGGTTTAAGTCCAGCGGCTGGGGGTGGTAACTATCCCTTGAAGGTTGATCACTTGAGTGTTAAGACTCAAAGCGATGGCTTAAGACTGTTAGGGATGTGAGCTCATCAGGCTGAGCATGAGGAACCTCAGCAGTGATCATTTGAAAGATGGGAGTGGTCTGCTCCTCAGGGGAAGTGGGAGCTTGAGATTCCACTTCCTCCTGTATGGGTTGTGATATGGGGACCTTCACATGCTCAGTAGCAGTGTAAGGTTCATTTGTTTTTTCTTTTGTAGGTGATGGTAATTTGATGCTGTGGGGGTGGAGTTGAGGTAGAGGGTATGGGTTCAACACTAGCTGGTGCTGCTAGGTTGCCACCCTGAGCAATGAGCTCTAACATTTTTGGAACCAGGGCTGTTTCTACCCCGGAGAAGCCAATAGTAGGCTTTCTCAGTATTTTAAAGATGTTGGGCTTCATCTGTCCCAATTTAAGAATATTACATGTTCCCCTCAACTGTGAGCCCAGTTCACAGTTGAGAATGTGCTGGACATATCGTGGAAACATGTAGTATTCTAAGGAGTCTAAATTAGCAAGTAAATTTGTATAGACAAATTAAGAGTACCTGTATTTGACCCCCTAAACCATTCCATGGACTATGAAGGAGAGGTCCCCTGGAACTTGATCCCATCCTCATGCTTGTTGGAGAGACTGTGTATGATGACATGGAGGAGGTATTTCCATTTGGATGAGACCCTCCCCTTCCTGAAGGTTTTGACTGAGAAATCACCCTCATAGCCCATCTGCTGAAAAGAATGGTTGATAGCAGCTTTCGGAAAGGACAACTCACCTTCTTCATCATCCAGCTGAAGGTGTGAGCTTATGATGGCCGGAGTGATAAAGATTGTCCTCCCCTGCACTATAGTAGATAGTGCCTTCTCCCCATCCATGGTGACCTCTTGGCAAGTCCTCCAGAATGCAAGTAACTGATCCTCACAAAGAGGAGGATCAATAGTAAGGGAGGTGAAGTAGTGAGACGCTGAAATGTATCGACAGACCTCTGAGAAATGAGGATCTTTCTCAAAGTCCAACAGAGCAACCTGATTGTGTTGTTTGTGAAGGTGCATGGTAAAGCCTGGTTGGTTTCGTCGATCAATGTTTGCCATGAAGGAAGTTTGTTGGTGAAGAAGAAGGTTAATTTTGGGATAATTTTAGGTCAAGAATTTGTGGAAGAAGGAAAGAGTGAGAAGAAGGGAAATAGTTAAGAATATATATAGAATGGATTTAAGATAAAGTTAATGCAAAAGGATAAACTTTGAAATCCGAAAGTAGGTCCCACTTCTGAAAAAGCGCCCAAAAAAGTAGTTTTCTTGGAAGTTGAAAATCTTCCGAAGGTAGTTTTTATTTCAGAAGTTTTGAGAAAAAAGCTTCCGAAGCCAATTTGGCTTCGGAAGATATTCTAAAGAAATTTGAAAATTTGGCTTCGGAAGAAAAATTCTTAGAGAGTTTTTCTTCCGACACATATTTGATTTTGGAAGATATTAAGTCTTGGGAGTTTTATTCAAAAGAAATAAATCTTCCGAGACTTAATTGCTTTCGAAAGATATTTGTCTTTCAAATACATACAAGTACTTAGAAGCATAGTTAAGCTTTGGAAGATATTCTCAGAAATTCTTCCGAAGGTAAATTTCGTATAAGTAGTTCTTGATTTGAAGACATAAATTTCTTCCGAAGGCAACTTGAAATCTTCCGAAGGAAAATATGTTTTGAAAAATTTTCAAAAATCTAAGGAATATCATTAAAATTTTTCTTCCAAAATAAACTAGGCTTATGAAGGTGATAAAATAGACAACATAGGACACACAATTTTTAGAAATAAAGTTGATTTAAGTTTTTAAGAAAAAGTTACTCAAAGTTAATCATCCCAATAGCTGATACAAGATATTTGAATCTCTGTTCATTAAAAGCTTTAGTGAAGAGATCAGCATATTGTTCATTTGTGTTAACTTTGACTAATTTGATTAATCCCTTCTCAAAGTTATCTCTAATCAAATGATGCCTGATGTTGATGTGTTTGGTCCTTGAGTGCTGCACAGGATTCTCTGTAATGGAGATAGCACTGTTGTTGTCTATGTGGATGGGAGTCTCTTTGAAATTGAATCCATAGTCCAGCATCTGATTCTGAATCCAAAGCACTTGAGCACAACAACTTACAGCAGCAATGTATTCAGCCTCAGCAGTTGATGCAGAGACACAGGATTGTTTCTTGCATTGCCATGAGACAATCCTTCCACCAAGGAATTGACATCCCCCAGATGTAGACTTTGCAGTCATGTTGCAACCACCATAGTCACTATCTGTATAAGCATACAGATTGAAGTCAGAACTCTTTAGATACCAAAGGCCAAGCTTGGGAGCACCTTTGAGATATCTAAGATTCCTCTTGACAGCAACCAGGTGTGACATCTTGGGGTTGGCTTGATATCTTGCATAAATGCATGTGGCAAACATTATATCAGGCCTGCTGGCTGTTAGGTACATAAGAGACCCTATCATAGCCTTGTAAAGATGTTCTTCCACACACTCCCCCTCAAGATCAGGTCCTAGGGAGTGGTTTCTGGCTATAGGTGTCTTAGCAACCTTACATTCAGTCATATTGAATCTTGTAAGTATGTCTTGCACATACTTTGACTGACTTATGAAGATGCCATTTTCAACTTGCTTCACTTGAATTCCAGAAAGAAATTTAGTTCCCCCATGGCACTCATTTCAAATCTATTCTTCATCAGCCTCTCGAAGTCTTTACAAGGCTTTGGATTAGCTAACCCGAAGATAATGTCATCCACATATACTTGAACCAGCATTAAGTCATTCCCGGTCCCTTTGATGAATAGAGTTCCATCTATAGTACCCCTCTTGTAACCATGTTGGCAGAGATACTGAGATAGTGTTTCATACCACTTCCTTGGAGCTTGGTGCAGCCCATAAAGAGCTTTATCAAGCTTGCAGACATAATCAGGATGATCTGGGTCTGCAAAGCCAGGTGGTTGTTTGACATACACCTCTTTATCAATCACCCCATACAGAAAAGCACACTTGACATCAAGTTGGTAGACCTTGAAATCCTTGGATGCAGCAAAAGCCAGGAATATTCTTACAGCTTCAAGTCTTGCCACAGGAGCAAAAACATCTGTGTAATCAATTCCCTCCTCTTGTGTGTACCCTTGAACAACTAGTCTTGCCTTGTTCTTGATGACAAGTCCTCTATCATCCTTCTTGTTCCTAAAAACCCATTTGGTTCCTATGACAGTCTTTCCTTAAGGAAGAGGACATAGGTTCCAAACCTTCTATCTTCTGATTTGAAGTAGCTCTTCTTGCATAGCTTCAACCCAGCTTCCGTCCTTCAGAGCCTCATCAACTTTTTTTGGCTCAATCTGGGACAAGAAACAAGAGTGCAGACAAACATTTTGGTCATGGGTTTGTCCTCTTGTTCTTACCCTAGTCTCAACATTTCCAATGATATTTGTGGTGGGGTGTGACTTATGGATCCTTAGTTGAGGGATCACATCAAGTTGATTGGACAGATCCAGATTGGAGAAATTTAGATCTGGTAATGGAGTGTTACACACCACATCAGCACATTTATCAAGTGAGACTTGATCCAATGAATGTGTGACATCATTTATGTTGTCCTCTATGGAGTGGTTATCAGCATCAAGAAATTCTTGATCACTATCACCACCTCCATTTCCTCCTACATTTAAAGCTCCTTCTCTTGAGTTTTGAACCTCTGAGCTGGAATTTGAAGGTACCTTAGATGTATCAGCTGAATTTGTCATGTTTGTGCTGATAGGATCTTCATTTGCAGGGTTAGTCACCAAAGGAGCTAAAGTAGTAATCTTGCTTGGTCTTCTCAGCTCAAATCTTGGGTCAGGATCTCCTGTTGATATATTATTTGTAGTTCCTGAAACATTCTCACAAGACTTGTTAAAATAGTTGGTAACTAGTTGGTAACTAAGTCAAGATCAAATTGCCAATCTGGACCAGAACCTTTCACTCTAGGAGTGTGCTAATTGAAGGTCATATTGGCTGACTCCTCAACTACTCTAGTTCTGAGATTGTATACTCTATAAGCCTTAGTTTGGGAAGAGTATCCAATAAAGTGTCCATCATCTGACTTCTCATCAAATTTGGTTACTTGATCTTTGGTATTCAAGATGGTGCAAAGACATTCAAATGACCTGAGGAAACCAATAAATGGTCTCTTTTGTGCCACAGCTCATAAGGAGTCTTATCATGAGTCTTAACCACTAAAACTCTGTTCTGCACATAGCAGGCTGTGTTAACTGCCTTTGTTCAGAAGGTGATGGGTAGTTTAGAGTCTGACAGCATGGTTCTTGCAACTTCAATAAGTGTCCTGTTTCTCCTCTCAGCAACACCATTTTGCTGAGGAGTCCTGGGAGCACTATATTGTCTTGTAATACCCTTTTCATCACAAAATGTATCAAGAATTTTTTTCTTAAATTCTGTTCCTTGATCATATCTTATGGTCTTGACCTTGTGATCAGATTAATTCTCAATTTTCAGAATGAAATTCTTCAAGATCTCAGGGGTCTCAACCTTAGTTCTATGGAAAAAGACCCAAGTGAATCTTGTGAAATCATCTATGATCACTAAGTAGTAAGAGGTCCTTCCCAAACTCATTACACTGGTGGGGCCAAACAAATCCATATGTAGTGTAGGGGAGTAGTGATGGAGTTCATTTCCTTTGGTTTGTGAGACACTTTGTGTTTCTTTCCTTTCAGGCATGCAACACAGTGGTCATCACTTGTAAACTCTTTCTTTGGCATTCCAGTTACCAAATCATTCTTAATCAATTTATTCATATTCTTAAAGTTTACATGGCACATTCTTTTATGCCAAAGAAAAGACTCATCACTATTTGCTTTAGACAGAAAGCAAGAAACTTCTCTTGTGGGAGATGTTTCATGTAAATCCATCTTGTAAATGTTCCCTCTTTTAGGGGCTCTGAGTAGGATATGCTCTTGAGGAATGGCCACCCCGGGCTTGAGAACAATGCACTCATGCTCAGTGAAGAGTATATGGTGTTTCTGATCACAAAATTAGGATACACTCAGAAGATTGTATCCAAGCTCATTGACAAAGTTTACCTTTTTAATGCTGAGCTTACCATTTGTGGCTCTGCCCCTTCCAGAAATGTAACCACCAGAATCCCCTCCAAAAGCAACTGGTCCTCCATCAATTTTTCCAAAATTTTGAAGCAGAGAACCATTTCCAGTTATGTGCCTGGAACAACCACTATCAATAATCCAAATATTCTTCTTGGTCTTTAGCTATTACTACACAAAAAGAGGTGATTAGTTACACTTAGAAACCCAATCCTCATTGGTCTTGGTCTTATTAAAATGAGTTGAAGACAATGTAACAGTAAGTGATCCTATATTCAAGCTTTGAGGATCATTTGCTGTTGTTGATGAATAATTTTTAGTCACATGGTCTTCCTTCATCTTCCACACCACCTTTGGAAGATTGGGCCTGACCTTCAAAGCTTCAGAAGTTTTGATAACTTCGGAAGTCTTGGAGACTGGACCTTCGGAAGATCTTGCTTTCACTGCAGCAAGCTTTAGTACTTCGAAAGCATTCCTTTCTTCCGAGACCAACTTTTCTTCCGAAGGCAAGTTTTCACTTGTCTTTTTCTTCAATTTGGAGCTTCCGAAGGAAACAGATTTTCCTTCCGAAGCTGTTTGTTCATTCTTCTTCTCAGAAGTGTTCTTCTTGGTCATATGGATGGTACTTTTGGGATTGTACTTGTAATCCTTAGCCAGATGAGAAGTACTACCACACATGACATAGTTGAGTTCCTTCCTTCTAAGAGTCTTCTTTTGAGAGCAAGACTGAGTTTGATCACTTTCCTTCTCCATCTTCATCTTTACAAATGATGCAGCAAGCTTCTTAGGGAGAGTTCATACAAATGTGCTCTTGGAGCTGGATGGTTCAAGCTGTGTAGCAGTGGTAAACAGCTGGTCAGTCTTCTTCTTGCTAGAATGATTTGGAACAAAACTAGAACTCCTGGTACTAGAGTTCATAGTTGAGTCTTCAGTCTTTACCACTTCAAAACCTGCAGAAATAAACACTTGTTTCTGCTTTGAGTCAAAAGTGGCCTTGATTTCTTGAGCCTTCTTTGATCTTCTCTTAGCTCTTCTAATCAAGTTCTTTCTCTTTGACTTGGTCATTCTAGACTCTTTCCTCTCCTCAGGAGAATAGTGACCCTTCTTAGGATGATCTTCTTCACTCTTCTCTGAGTCATCCTTCACTATCTCCTCTTCATCCTTTTCAACAATGTGGTCTATCAGGGGAATCTCATCTTCACAAGTTCCATACCTTGGAGATCTTACAGACAATAGAGTGTGTGGAGGAGCTATCTCAGTAGATCCCAGTCCCTGCTTATTCTGATAACAAACTTTTGCATGTAGGGATGAGGATATTATGCTGAATTAATATTTCAGATTCGTTGAGCTTGGATCTTAGGATTCATCATTTTCAGATCCAAAAATTCAAAATTAAAGAAGGGTAGAAGTGTGTGAATCGAAGAACAAGGACGTGTGTGTAATGTATAATGTTATGATTTTATTGATATTGAATAACAAATTACAATGAAGAAACATATACAAAGATGGATGAACATCAAACCCACCCAAAGAGAGAAATTCTCCTTGGGTGGTGATTTACACCATGAAAAACACACACTTAAGAACTACCAGCACTCACACACTTTGCAATAACCACACATTACAAGTGGCACTAGTGGTTCTATTTATAATGTTTTTACATCAAGACCTAATTTTGACTTTTCTTGTGGTCTTGATGTTGACTTTGTCTTGTTGACTTTGTCTTGTGTTTGTTTTGTTCTGTTTATCAACTTGGTCTCTGAACTTGTACAATGAGATCTTCAGTTGGCTTTGATTGTGGTTTGGAAAGCTTCAGTTTATCAATTATTGAACCCAACATATTATGTTCTTGAAGGTCTCTTCTTCAAGAACACATTTTTTTGCCCTAGCTTTGTTGATCACAAGCTCAGGCTGGCATTCAGTTAACTTTGAGATGAGATCTTTGATTTGAGTCCTGTAGTTTGTGTGCTCATGCTTAAGAGTTGAAATGGGTTTCTCTAGATCTTTTATCTTTAGTTTATAATCATTTTCAGCTCTTTTAAAGTCAGCTTTTAAGATATTTAAGGACTCAAGATCAGATCTCATCTCTAAGTTATAAGACCTGTATCTATTAACTTTAGCAATGCATTCAGGAGTACAAAGATGTTCCAATACCTTGGCTTCATCATGGTCTGCCATTAGTGCTTGGTTTGGAGAAGTATCCTCAACCTGAAAGCTCCAGTCAAAGCCTCCTTCTTCAACAGCAACTGTAGCTTGCTGTATTGGCTTTGCATTTTGGTGAGCTCCGTCAGTGTAGTTTGGCCTGGATTGTGCTTGGCCACCATTTGACTTTGGTGCCTTGCACTTCCTGGCAAAGTGTCCCATTTGGTTATAGTTGTAACACTTCACCTTGCTTTTGTCCAGCCCAAACTTTCCACTGCTGCATTGCTGGGAAACCTTCTCCCAGTCCTCTTATAGAGCTTTTGGGCTCTATGAGTGAGTGGAGCCATCTGCTGGACTAATTTCATATATTCCAAATCATCTAGATGGATACAGTCCAGATCTTCAAAGGTGAAGAGAAAGTTGTCTGAACTTTCATCAGAAGACACAAAAACTTGTGAAGAACTTGTCTCCTAGAATGGGTTTCCAGGGATGTAGCCTTCCCTTGGTGTCTCCGAAAAGGTGATGAAAGGACCCTTTTGTGATTTGTTCGGGTAGCAGATGAGATGGTGCTGTGGTTCTCTGCAATCCCTTTCATCCACATGGAGGGCTGAACTTTGATGAGTGTTGGAGTTACCAGATGAGTTTTGCATGTTCATCTCCATCTGGTATCCACTGAGTATTCCATATAACTCAGTGAGAGTAAGAGTCTTGAGGTTTTCAGTCCTCTTAATGACCACATAGTAGTGTGTCCATTGTCTGGAAAGAAAGGACATAAACTTCCTAACAATATCTCTATTCTCAATGGTTACTCCAACATCAGCTAGAGTATCCACAATCTCAACGTACCTGAAGTATTGTTGAGTCATGGTTTCACCTATCTTGAAGGTGAAATTTTCAAACTGCTGCTTCATGTGGTCCTTCTTGTTTTCTTTGGCTTCATTGGACCCCTCATACATCAGCTTCAGTGCATCCCATAGCTGTTTGGCGGTCTTGCACGTCTTGAAACCTCTTTAGATGGAGTTAGGAAGAGCATTTTGAAGGGCTTTCATAGCTTTCTGATCAACATCAATTTTCTTCCAATCTTCTTCAAAAAATCATCCATTTCCTTTGGTATCATACCACCACCAGCAGCTGAAGTGGTGCATGGTACATAAGGTCCGTTGACAACAGACTCCCACATCCTAGAATCTTGAGACTTGATGAAGCCTTCCATTCTTTGGCACCAAGTATCAAATATCCTCAGGAGTGATCAATGGGGACTTTGTCATAGTTCCAGTTTCCATATCAGCTTTTGAGATAGCTGCCATTTGAAAAGTTAAGTGAAGTGTGAAACTAAGAGGATTTAAGATGGTGAGATCTTACAATCAAGAGCCTCCAAAGCTCTGATACCAATTGCAGGACCGGTTAGGGTGTTAACAACAACTAGTTTCACAAGAGGAGTGATCTTAGATCACTTAATAGTTCAAATAGGGAACATAAAACTTTGAAGATACAAGGAACACAAGTAACAATAAGACAGAACATAGAACAATAACACAAGTATTAGTTTTCAAGGATGTTGTATATTGATCTCAAGTTCTATTATAAGCGTCCAAGCATAATTAAAATACAAGGACCTGAGACTCTTTTATACTACAACCTACAACCGTCAATACTTGGAAGGACAGTTGGAATTAACTAATCTAGACAACAAGATAAATCTAGAGTCAAAAGGCAGATTGTCTTTTGACTAGTGACTATGACATGTCATAGCTCACTGACTTTTCCTAGTATAAAAAGTCTAAAGGAACAAAAGAAGAAAATTACAGACAAAGATTTTATCTACTATTCACTAAAGCATGAAAGTTTCACCAACTCATACAAGTTGGTGAGTTATCAGATTTGCAGCAGAAAGTTGGTCAGCTTTATCAAAAGTAGATTAGAGAAAGCATCTTTTCTCTGTTTTCCGAAGAAATCAGTCTTCACAGCAAAATGGCTTCGGAAGACTTTGTCTTTGAAGCTTCAAAAGACTTCATCTTTGGCTTCGGAAGAACTTGGCCTCTGGCTTCGGAAGTTTTTACACTTGGAATATTTTTCTTGTTAAGTGTAAAGCTTCCGAAGTAATTTCTTCTGAACTTTTGGCTTCGGAAGACTTTACACTTAGAGTTTTTTTGAGAGTGTAAAGCTTCCAAAGCAAGGTCATCCTTGTTCCTTAGTGCATGTTGGAAGATCTTTGGTTGCATCAGCCTCATAATCTTCAGATAGATCATTACATTGGTATATTCGCTAGGATATGTATTCTTTATTGCTTCCAGAATTTAGGGATTCACATCTCACTTTAGTTGGTAAGTAAACAATTTCCCTTGAGAGAAAACATTGCTAGTTTATTTACTTGGAAGAATCTTTGCTCTTTAATACATGTACATCATCATTGACTTGGTGTGTTCTAACCAGTCATGTCAATTAATTTATCATGATCCTAATAATGATCATATATACTTTATTTATAGTTATGCTTGTACAATGCATATAGAAAATACAAGACAATAACATATTATCATATCATATTATCATGGATAATACTCTTATCTTTTCACATATAGTCACCCCTTATTTGTCACTTATGGTAGACATCATTACAATTTTCTCAATTATGTCCATAATCATGACATTTATAGTATCATTATATAACTATATTTTTTAGAGGATGTGTAGAATACTAACACCAAATCAATTCTAACTATGAACAAGAATTATGAATCAGAAGTAAGGAAATCAAATGATCATTCTTATTGATTAAGAGCAATTAAGAACTCATGAAGAAAACTCATAAAGTATATGAGTTATTCGATTACACAAAAAACTACATATAATAAACTCATTAACAATAATTAGCACTAACAAACGATTAACATTTCCAACCCTACAACAAGGAATTAACCATAAACCCCCCTTACACTTTGATAGACTAGCTAAAGCACAACTTAAACTCCAAAAAACTCCACCTTTGTGCAAAGATATCTAATACCAAACAACCGTAAACAATGAAGAAACGTTGAACCTCCAACACCTTTGTTAACGTATCAGCTTTATTATCTTGAGTACCAACATACTCAACCCTGATCTTACCAGAATTCACTATTTCCCAGATAAAGTGCAACCTAACATCAACATTCTTGGTTCTTTTTGTAATACATTAGGATATGAGCTATGGCTTGTCATAGTCACTAGTCAAAAGGCAATCTGCCTTTAGACTCTACATTGATCTTGTTGTCTAGATTAGTGTTTCCAGCTGGCCTTCAAAGTATGGCCGGCTGTAGGATGTAGTATAAACTATCTTAAGTACTTGTATTTTCTGATTAAGCCTTGTAACACTTGTAAGAACTTGAGAGCAATATACATCATTCTTGAAACCATATTTGAAAGTTCTTGTTATTGTTCTTATACTTGTGTTTATTTTTTCATCCTAATCGGTTCCTTATTTGATCTACTAAGTGTTCTAACTCTCTCCACCTTGTGAAACTGTTGCATTGGCCACCCTTCATCGGTCCTGCAATTGGTATAAGAGCTCTGGGATGTAGATCAGAAAGCCATGACCGCTCTTCAAACTGCTCTTCCTAACTCCATATACAGAGGCTTCAAGAAGTGCAAAACTATTAAGCAGCTCTGGGATGCACTGAAGCTCATGTATGAGGGGTCTGAGGAAGCCAAGGAGAATAAGAAAGTGTAACACCCGAAAATTTTAATAAAAAGAAAAAAAAAGAAAAGTATCTTGAAAGAATAGAAAAGGAGCACAAGTGGAGGGGCCAAAGTGTAAAAAGTACAAAACCTTATTATTTTAAAGTTTAAAAGGTATGGCTGCCCATGCATCCCCTCTACTTTCTGCTTTTCGGCTGGAAACAAGAAAGAAGAAGAAGAAGAAGAAGAAGAGAAGATCTCTCGGTTCTAGAGAGAGAAAGAAGCTGATTTTGCTAAGGTAGGTATTTTTCTTGCGTTTTTGGTTCGGTTTTGTTGGGTTTTCAACCTTAAAACCAATTTTTATGTGTTCTTTATGCTTGGTTGTGTGTTTTGTTGTATTTTTAGGTGTTTGGACTCTTTGTGCTTGGTTGGTTGTATTTCTTGGTTTTATGCTTGTTTTGGGTGCTTAGAATGATAGATTTAAGTTATTAGCATGTTAGAATGATGTTTAGGACTGGAAATAATTTAAAAACACGTAATTCTGCTGCCCATGCGCCCAAACAGTACCTCATACGCCTAGAAATTTTGCCCAGTAGTCTAAGTGTTACTCATGCGCCTGGATTTTTGCCCATGCGCCTAAGTGGTAGGCTCATGCGCCTAAGTGGTAGGCTCATGCGCCTGATACTTAGCCAAAAAGACTAAGTTCCATCCCATGCACCTCAATAGTGCCCATGCGCCCACTGCCCAAAAAAAGCCTAAGTGTACCTCATGCGCCCGAATAGTATCCATGCACCCAGAAAATTGCTCAGACGCCTAAGTGTTAGTTCAGGCGCCTAAGTGTTTCCATGCGCCTAAGTGTTGGTGCGCCTGCATAGTGCTCATGCGCTTGCATAGTGCTCATGCGCCTAAATGCCTTAGAAAATTTCTAAGATTTTTTGGGAAATAGAAATTTTAGGGTTTAACCCTGGGATGTTTTGATGGTTTCATGTGTTGATGTTATGCTTGTTTATGGCCTGTTCTTATGTTCCATATTACGTATTATTATGTGACTTTACGTGGTGTGTTTATGCTCGTATACTTAAAGTATTATCATAAATGAAGTGAAAGATTAATGTTAATGAAAAGTGGAACATAATGAATGAATGAAAGTCTTGCAAGCAAATTTAATGGAGGTGCACGACCATGTTGTCGTTAGCTCAACTGTGTGCGGTTTAGCTAACCCGAAGGATGCACACTGGGTCAATCTTTGAGATTGACGGGACCCTTGTAGCATGCCCTAGGTACTGGGTCAGGTTTCGTGCGCAATGTTAGGGGTCTATTTATAGACCTCGGCCCAGTACCCGCTTCGTGCACAATGTTCGGGGTATTGCACATTGATCTGGTAGAAAGTGAAAGATAATGGTAAAACTACGAAATGAATGAGAAGAATGATGAAAGATCATAATAAATATTATCTGGTTGTAAGTATGATGTGTGATCGCGTACGGAAGTAATGGATTTATGAAAAGGATGTATTTTAAGAAAAATATATTTTTATATATTTAAACAAGGTATTTTAAATGTTTTAAAACTAGAACTCACTCAGCAACGCTGACTTTTATGCATTTTCAGTTGGCAGGTAATTTGTTGCTGGGATGGGATGCGGGGGAAGGCTACTTGGCGGGCAAGACTGGCATCCATTCGTGCATGATAATTATGTTATTTTGTAATGCAACTAAAGTTTCTTTTGTAACTCCTATTATACATTGATGTATTATTCGGCAACATTAAATATTAATGCAATGAATGGTTTTTGGTAAATTAATCCGCTGCGATATTTTCATGAAATGTATTTAATTTATATGAAAAATGCTGTGATGGTCCAACTGTGAGGTCTCCGGGAACGGGGCCTTACAAGTTGGTATCAAGCCAAAGTTTAAGAGAAATGGGTAAAATATTTTCAAAACTTAAACTGAGAATGGGACTGATTGGAGGGATGCCAGCCCAAGTAGCTACGTACTATCAGGTATTTATTTTCTTAAATGTTAACCGGTATTATGTGCGCGTGCTATCTGAATTATGTGCCCTTAGTAGATTTGAGTACTGATGTAGTCAGGGAAAATGCTTGGGGGATGAAGAGTAAAGTAAGTGGCTAATCACAACTGGCCACTATAATTAGAGACTTACTATACTTGACATAAACTGAGCTATTACCTTGAATGGCCGTGTTGGTGTTTGAATGTTATAGTGTTTAGAGGATTGCTGGTGGTAGATTGTCGAAAGCTTCCTGAGGTGGAGCATGGGGTGGCCGTGGTGCTGGACCACGTGTCACGAGGAACAAGACGAAGACTGCTGAGACGTCTCCTGCTGAGCCCGAGCTTCATCACCCGGAGGGCGGTGATGAGAGTGCTAACTTGAGAGCCTCAGTAAAGGAGGTAGTTGTAGAGGAAGGACATCAGGTCATGCAGACGATCCTACCATCTGTAGTGACCGAGGTCATCCGTGCAGTGAGGGAGGATGACAAGAAGGAGAGGGAGGAGGAGCGAAGGAAAACTACTGGGAGAAGAGGGGATGATAGAGATCATGGTAAGAGGAAGAAACTAAACACTGAGACGGCGGCCTCCAGTGATAAGGAGGAGGTGGTAGTGCGGGAGACCGCGAAGGGGTGCAGCTATGGGGCATTCCAGCGATGCAAACCCCCAACTTTTGATGGCAATGGTAATGCTGCTGTTGCTCACCGCTGGGTGAGAGAAATGGAGGCGGTGCTGGAGATTAGTGAGTGTAGGGAGGACTAAAAGGTGAAGTTCGCCACTCACTCATTTGTAGACTCGGCTTTATGTTGATGGGACAATATTTTCCAGGCCGAGGGCAGCAGGGCCATCGGAAAGATAAGGTGGGAAGAACTGAAGAAGATGGTGATTGAGGAATTCTGTCCTCAACGAGAGCTCGACAAGATAGAGAGAGTTCCTGCAGCTAGAGACGGGGACCATGACCCATCAACAATACACCACCAAGTTCGACGAGATATCGAGGCTGGTGCCGGATCCGGTGATGCTGGTGTCAAGAAAGATAAAGAGGTATATTCAACGATTGCCGGTGGATATTTGTAGGCACCTGATTATTGCCCGGCCGAGTACCTTTAGATCGGTAGTGGATCTGGCAGGGAGACTATATGATGAGAGGGAAATGGTTGTGGTAGAGGTGAGAAAGGCGGGTGGCGGTGACAGGAACTGGAGTGGAAAGCGGTTTGGACTTAGTGGTTTCACTCCAAACAACAAGAGGACGAGGGTGGATGACCGAAAGGTGGAGTCATCAAGCACGGGGATGTAGTGCCTACTTGGCTTACGTGAAGGATGTGGACGCGTCAGTACCACAATTGTCCGACGTACCGGACCGTGAAATCGAGTTTCAGATCGATTTGATACCTGGTGCTCAGCCCGTTGCCAAAGCACCGTATCGATTGGCTCCATCCGAGATGAAAGAACTGATGGTGCAGCTACAGGAGCTGTTGGACAAAGGGTTCATCCGACGAGCATCTCTCCCTGGGGTGCTTCGGTCTTGTTTGTAAAGAAGAAAGACGGTAGTATGAGGATGTGCATTGACTACCGTGAGTTAAACAAGTTGACGGTGAAGAACCGATATCCGCTACCCAGAATAGATGACTTGTTTGACCAGCTCCAAGGTGCCAGTTGGTTCTCGAGAATAGATCTCCGATCTGGCTACCATCAATTAAAGGTGAAGGAGCAGGATATCCCTAAATCAGCGTTTTGCATGCGTTATGGACACTACGAGTTTCTCGTTATGTCTTTTGATCTAACTAACGCGCCAGCTGCTTTCATGGATTTGATGAACCGAGTGTGTCGGCCAATGTTGGATAAATCAGTGACTGTGTTTATTGACGATATCCTGATTTATTCGAAGAGCGAAGAAGTACATGCCGGCCACATTCGTGAAGTGTTGGAGACACTCAAGAGAGAAGCTGTATGCTAAATTCTCTAAGTGCGCTTTCTGGTTGCGTGAAGTTCAATTTTTGGGTCACGTGGTAAATTCTGAAGGAATCATGGTGGACCCGGCAAAGGTTGAAGCAGTGATGCAATGGAAGTCTCCAAAGACGCCATCTGAGATTCGCAGTTTCTTGGCTTTGGCGGGCTACTACAGAAGATTTATCCAAGACTTTTCCAAGATAGCCTCACCATTGACCAAGTTGACCCACAAGGACGTAAAGTTTGTATGGGGATTGGAACAGGAGAATGCTTTTGAGGAGTTAAAGATGAGATTGACTCAAGCTCCTATTTTGACGTTGCCTGAAGGGAACGAAGACTTAGTGGTCTATTCAGATGCATCATATTCGGGATTGGGTTGCGTGCTAATACAGAGGGGAAGAGTGATAGCTACGCGTCCCGACAGTTGAAAATCCACGAGGCTAATTACCCCACTCATGACTTGGAGCTAGCAGCCGTGGTCTTCGCGTTGAAGATTTGGAGGCGCTACTTGTACAGGACGAAGTGCACTATCTTCACGGACCATAAAAGTTTGAAATACTTCTTTGAGCAGAAAGACCTCAATATGAGGCAAAGGAAGTGGCTGGAATTGATCAAGGACTATGATTGCGAGATCCATTATCATCCGGGCAAGGCCAACGTACAGATGCCCTTAGCCGAAAAGAGAGACCCGAGCTAATCCTGGTGAAAGCTTACCAGTTGATTATGACCACCGATGTGATGACACAGATCAAGGAGTTCCAAGATGAGGCATTGAAAGAAGATCGCCTTAACTCTGAAAGGATGAGAGGTCTAGTCACGGAGTTGGGTGAAAATACTCACGGAGTTAGAACCCACTTCGGGCGGATATGGATCCCTTGTTATGGAGAACTACGAGGGCGGATCATGGATGAAGCTCATAAGACTCGATAGTCCATTCATCCCGATGCTACCAAGATGTATCATGACATGAAGAAAGATTACTGGTGGCTGGGTATGAAGCGTGATGTGGCGGAGTATGTGAGCAAGTGCCTTACTTGCTTGCAAGTGAAGGCAGAGCATCACAAGCCATACGGGAAGATCCAACTATGGATATACCCGAGTGGAAGTAGGAGCACATCACCATGGACTTCATTACAAAGTTATCGCGTACGACAAGAGGGTACGATATTATATGGGTGATAGTTGATCGTCAAACGAAGAGTGCTCAGTTTCTATCGATCCGCGAGACGTATTCTTCTGAGAGGTTGGCGGATCTATTCATCAAAGAGATCGTGACGCGTCATGGTGTACCGGTGTCTATCGTGTCGAACCGGGATACTCGATTTACATCCAAGTTTTGGAAGAGGTTTCATGATGCAATGGGCACGAGGTTGCATATCAGTACGGCTTACCATCATCAGACAGATGGTCAGTTGGAGAGGACTATACAGACGCTTGAGGATATGCTCCGAGCCTGCGTCATTGATTTTGGAGGAAGCTGGGATGAACACTTACCATTAGCAGAATTCTTATACAACAACAATTATCATGCCAGCATTGGCATGCCACCATATGAGATGCTATATGGTAGAAGGTGTAGAATGTTCGTGTGTTGGGGAGACATCGGGCAAAAAGAGCTGGGCAGTATTGAAGTGATTGAAGCTACGACTGAGAAATTGGAGAAGATCAAGGCCTTCATGAAGGCGGCGAAAGATAGGCAAAAGTCATATGCCGACAAGAGACGTAGACCGATTGAATTCAATGTGGGCGATAGGGTCATGTTGAAGGTCTCGCCTTGGAAAGGAATCATCTGGTTTAAAAGGCGAGATAAGCTCAGTCTGAGGTACATAGGGCCTTTCCGAATTGTTGCACGAGTAGGAGAGGTGGCCTATCAATTGGAGCTACCTGATGAGTTAAGTGGAATTCATCCAACATTCCACGTATCTTATTTGAGAAAATGCCTAGCTGATGAAGACATGATTGTACCACTAGAAGACATTGAAGTGGATGAACGGCTCAACTATGTAGAGCAACAAGTGGCAATCATTGACCGAAAAGAGAAGAGGTTACGAAATAAAGTGGTTCCACTAGTGCGAGTGTAGTGGAAGCATAGGAAGGGATCTGAGTCTACTTGGGAGACTGAGGAAGCGATGAGAAAGCATTACCCACAACTGTTTGAAGAATAATAGGTTTCGGGGACGAAACCTCTATAATGTGGGTGGACTTGTAACACCCGAAAACTTTAATAAAAAGAAAGGAAAAGAAAAGTATCTTGAAAGAATAGAAAAGGAGCACAAGTGGAGGGGGCCAAAGTGTATAAACTACAAAACCTTATTATTTTAATGTTTAAAATGTATGGCCGCCCATGCATCTCCTCTACTTTCTGCTTTTCGGCTGGAAACAAGAAAGAAGAAGAAGAACAGAAGATTCTAGGTTCTAGAGAGAGAAAGAAGCTGATTTTGCTAAGGTAGGTATTTTTCTTGCGTTTTTGGTTCGGTTTTGTTGGGTTTTCAACTTTAAAACCGATTTTTATGTGTTCTTTCTGTTTGGTTGTGTGTTTTGTTGTGTTTTTAGGTGTTTGGACTCTTTGTGCCCTCAAGTTCGGTGGAGTTTTACTTGAAGGCTGCATTAGGTGAGTTCTAGATCCCCAGTTTTGTGTTTTCAAACTTCTTTGGGCTGAAAATGCATGTAAAAATATTTTACAACTTGTATGTATGATAACCATGTGTATGTTATGTGTGGTTGGGTGTATTTCTTGGTTTTATGCTTGTTTTAGGTGCTTAGAATGATAGATTTAAGTTATGAGCATGTTAGAATAATGTTTAGGACTGGAAATAATTTAAAAACATGTAAGTCTGCTGCCCATGCACCCAAACAGTACCTCATGCACCTAGAAATTTTGCCCAGTAGTCTAAGTGTTGCTCATGCGCCTGGATTTTTACCCATGCGCCTAAGTGGTAGGCTCATGCGCCTGATACTTAGCCAAAAAAGACTAAGTTCCATCCCATGCGGCTCAATAGTGCCCATGCGCCCACTGCTCAAAAAAATCCTAAGTGTACCTCATGCGCCCGAATAGTATCCATGCGCCCAGAAAATTGCTCATACGCCTAAGTGTTAGTTCAGGCGCCTAAGTGTTTCCATGCACCTAAGGTTTGGTGTGCCTGCATAATGCTCATGCCCCTAAATGCCTGAGAAAATTTCTGAGATTTTTGGGAAAAAGAAATTTTAGGGTTTAACCTTGGGATATTTTGATGGTTGTATGTGTTGATGTTATGCTTGTTTATGGCCTGTTCTTATGTTCCATATTACGTATTATTACGTGACCTTACGTGGTGTGTTTATGCTCATATACGTAAAGTATTATCATAAATGAAGTAAAAGATCAATGTTAATGAAAAGTGGAACATAACGAATGAATGAAAGTCTTGCAAGCAAATTGAATGGAGGTGCACGACCATGTTGTCGTTAGCTCAACTGTGCATGGTTTAGCTAACCCGAAGGATGTACACTGGGTCAATCTTTGAGATTGACGGGACCCTTGTAGCATGCCCTAGGTACTGGGTCAGGCTTCGTGCGCAATGTTAGGGGTCTATTTATAGACCTCGACCCAGTACCCGCTTCTTGCATAATATTCGGGGTATTGCATATTGGTCTGGTAGAAAGTGAAAGATAATGGTAAAATTACGAAATGAATGAGAAAAATGATGCAAGATAATAATAAATATTATCTGGTTGTAAGTATGATGTGTGATCGCGTACGGAAGTAACGGATTTATGAAAAGGATGTATTTTAAGAAAAAGATATTTTTATATATTTAAACAAGTTATTTTAAATGTTTTAAAACTAGAACTCACTCAGCAACGCTGACTTTTATATATTTTCAGTTGGCAGGTAATTTGTTGCTGGGATGGCACACGGGGAAGGCTACTTTGCGGGCAAGACTGGCATCCATTCGTGCATGATAATTATGTTGTTTTGTAATGAAATTAAACGTTTCTTTTGTAACTCTTATTATACATTGATGTATTATTCGGCAACATTAAATATTAATGCAATGAATGATTTTTGGTAAATTAATGTGCTGTGATATTTTCATGAAATGTATTTACTTTATATGAAAAATGTTGTGATGGTCCAACTATGAGGTCTCTGGGAACGGTGCCTTACAGAAAGACATAATAAAGCAACAGTTGAAAACTTCACCTACAAGACAGGTGAAACCATGACTCAAAAATACTTCAGGTATGTTAAGATTGTGGATACTCTAATGGATGTTGGAGTAAATCTTGAGAATAGAGACATAGTGAGGAAGTTCATGTTCTCTCTTCCTAAACAATCAACTCACTACTGTATGGCCATAAAAAGAACTAAAAACCTCTCTACTTTAACTCTCACAGAGTTGTATGGTATCCTTAGTGGTTACTAGATGGAGATGAACTTGCAAAATACATGAAACAATTCTTCCAACAATCAGCATAGTTCAACCCTACATGTGGTTGAAAGAGATAGCATAAAACCAAAACATCATCTAATATGCTTCCAGGAAAACTCACAAAAGGGTTCTTTCATCACCTTTCCTGAGACACCAAGAGAGAGCTACATCCAAGGAAGTCCGTTCCAAGAGATAAGCTCTACACAAGCCTTTGTGTCTACTGATGAAAGTTATGAAAACTTTCTCTTCACTCTTGAAGACATGGACTGCATCCATCCAAATGATCTGGAGTATATGGAGATAGTTCAATAGATGGCTCTTCTCACTCACAGGGCCAAGAAGTTCTACAAGAGGACAGGAAGAAAGTTTCCTAGCAATATGGCCAGTGGAAAGTTTGAACTGGATAAAAGCAAAGTAAAGTGTTACAACTGTAACCAAATAAGACACTTTGCTAGAGAGTGCAAGGCACCAAGGACAAATGGTGGCCAAGCACAATCAAAACCAAATTACACTGATGCAGCTCCAAGAACTAAGAAGCCAAGTCAACCCAAACAACATAATGCTATTGCTGTTGAAAAAGGAGGCTTTGACTGGAGCTTTCAGGTAGAAGATGCTTATCCAAACCAAGCACTGATGGATGATCATGAAAAAGCCAAGGTATTAGAACATCTTTGTACTCTTGAATGCATTGCTAAAGTTAACATGTATAGGTCCTACAACTTGAAAGTGAGATATGACCTTGAGTCCTTGAACATTTTAAAAGCTGATTTCAAAATAGCTGAAAATGATTATAAACTTAGAATATAAGATTTAGAGAAAACCATTCAACTCTTAAGCATGAGCACACAAATTACAGGACTCAAATAAAGGATCTTATTACCAAGTTAACTGAATGCCAAACTGAGCTTGTGATCTTGAAGAGGAAATGTTCAAGAACATAATATCTTCATCCATGCATGCAAAGATTTTTTTATTAGAACAAGCAAGGATTGGGTTCAAGTGAGATAGCTCCTCCACATACATTGTTATTTGTAAGACCTCCAAGGTGTGGAACTTGTCAAGATAAGCTGCCCTCCATAGATCCCATTTAAGAAGAGAATGAAGATGAAGAGGAGATAGTCAAGGATGAACCTGAGGTGAGTGACAAGGGTTATCCTAAGAAGGGACACTATTCTCCTAAAGAGAAGAAAGAACCAAGGATGACCAAATCTGTAAGGAAGAACATGATCAGGGCAGCCAAAAGAAAGTCCAAGAAATCCCAAGAGATCAAGGCCACTTTCAACTCCAAGCAAAAGCAAGTTTTTATTTTAGCTAGATTTGAAGTGGTAAAGACTGAAGACTCAAATATGGACTCTAGTATCAAGAGTTCTAGTTCATGTCCAAATCATCCTGTTCAAGAGAAGAAGGATGATAAAATGTACACAATTGTTGCACAGCTTGAACCATCCGGTTCCAAGAGCAAGCCTCATCCCAAGAAGCCTGCTGCATCATCTGAGAATATGAAAAAGAAAGTGGAATGTGATCATGTTTAGCCTCCCACTCAAAAGAAGATTCTCGAAAGCATGCCAACTAAATGCATCATGTGTGGTAGTACTTCTCACTTTGCCAAGGATTGAATCTACAATCCCAAAAATGCTATCCACATGAGCAAGAAGAAAACTCTGAGAAGAAGAAGAAGAACACAGCTTCGAAAGAAAAATCTTCTTCTTCTGGAAGCTCCAAAGTGAAAAAGAAGATAAGTGAAAACTTACCTTTGGAAGAAAATTTGGCCTCGGAAGAAAGAATGATTCCGAAGTACTAAAGTCTGCTACAGTGGATGCAAAAGCTTCTGAAGGTCCAGTCTCCAAAACTTCCAAAGTCATCAAAACTTTCGAAGTGTTGAAGGCCAAGTCTAGTATTCCAAAGATGGTGTGGAAGATGTAGGAAGGCCATGTGACTGAAAGTTCTTCATCAACAACAGCAAATGATCCTCATAACTGGCATATAGGATTAATTACTGTTGCATTATCTTCTGTTCACTTTGGCAAGCCCAAGACCAATGAGGCTTGGGTTTCCAAATGTAACTAACCATATCTTTCTATGCAGGAACAACTAAAGACTAAAGGGAATGTATGGATCATTGATAGTGGTTGTTCTAGCCATATGACAGGCAATGACTCTTTGCTTCAAAATTTTGAGAAAACTAATGGAGGGCCAGTTGTTTTGGGAGGAGAATATGGTGGTTACATTACTAGAAGGGGTAGGGTCACAAATGGTAAGCTAAGCATTGAAAAGTTAAATTTTGTCAAGGAGCTTGGGTACAATCTTCTGAGTGTATTCCAATTTTGTGATCAGAGACACAACATGCTGTTTACTGAGCATGAGTGCATTGTTCTCAAGCTCGGGGTGGTCATTCCTCAAGAGTATATCCTGCTCAGAGTCCCCAGTAAAGGGAACATGTAAAAGATGGATTTGCAGGAAACATCCCCTTCAGGAGAAGTTTCTTGCTTTCTATTTAAAGCCAATAGTGATGAGTCTTTCCTCTAGCATAAACGAATATGTCATGTAAACTTTAAGAACATGAATAAATCAATTAAGAATGATTTGGTAACTGAAATGCCAAAGAAAGAGTTTACAAGAGATGACCATTGTGTTACATGCCTGAAAGGGAAGCAACACAAGGTATCTCACAAGCCAAAGAAAATGAACTCCATCACTACACCCCTACACTTATTACATATGGATGTCTTTAGCCCCACCAGTGTAATGAGTCTAGGAAGGACCTCCTATTGCTTAGTGATCACAGATAACTTCATAAGATATACTTGGGTCTTCTTTCTTAGAACTAAGGACGAGACCCCTGAGATCTTGAAGAGCTTTATTCTGAAAATTGAGAATCAACATCATCACAAGGTCAAGATCATAAGATGTGATCAAGGAACCGAATTCAAAAACCAAATCCTTGATGCATTTTATGATGAAAAGGGTATTTCAAGACAATATATTGCTCCCAGGACTCCTCAGCAAAACGGTGTTGCTGTGAGGAGAAACAGAACACTTATTGAAGCTGTAAGAACTATGTTGTCTGACTCTAAACTGCCCATCACCCTCTAGGTAGAGGCAGTCAACACTGCCTGCTATATGCAGAATAGAGTTTTAGTGGTAAAGACTTATGGTAAGACTCCTTATGAACTGTGGCACAAAAGTAGACCTTTCATTGGTTTCCTCAGATCATTTAGATTTCCTTGCACCATCTTGAATACCATAGATCAAATAGCCAAATTTGCTGAGAAATCAGATGATGGACATTTCATTGGATACTCTTCCCAAGCTAAGGCTTATAAAGTATACAATCTCAGAACCAGATTAGTTAAGGAGTCAGCCAATGTGACCTTCAATGAGCACACACCCAGTGTGAAAGGTTTTGGTCCTGATTGGCTGTTTGATTTTGATTTAGTTACCAACTGTTTAACAAATCTTGTGAAGATGTTTCAGGGTCTACAGGTACCTTATCAATAGGAGATTCTGATCCAAGATTTTAGCTGAGAAGACCAAGTGCTCAAACTACTTTAGCTCCAGTGGTAACTAGCCCTGTAGTAGGAAATCCTGTCAGCACAACCATGACAAATTCTTCAGCTGATACATCTAAAGTGCCTATAAATTCCAGCATAGAGGCACAAAACTCAGATGAAGGAATTTCCAATGTAAGAGGAGATGGAGGTGGTGATAGTGATCAAGAATTTCTTGATGCTGATAACCACTCCATAGAAGACAACATCAGTGATGTAACACACTCATTGGATCAAATTAATCTTGATAAGTGTGTTGATGTGGTGAATGATTCTCAAGCACCAGATCTGAATTTCACAAGTTTAGATCTGTACAACCAACTTGATGTGATTCCTCAACTGAGAATCCATAAGTCAGATCCCACCATAAATATCATTGGAGATGTTAAAACTGGGGTAAGAACAAGAGGACAAACCCATGGAAAAAAATGTTTGTCTACACTTTTATTTCTTGTCTCAGATAGAGTCTAAGAAGATTGATGAAGCTTTGAAGGATGGAAGCTAGATTTAAGCATGCAGGAGTAGCTGCTTAAATTCAAGAGACAGAAGGCTTGGAATCTATGTCCTCTTCCTTAAGGGAAGACTACTATAGGTACAAAGTGGGTATTTAGGAACAAGAAGGATGATAGAGGACTTGTCATCAAGAACAAGGCAAGACTAGTTGTTCAAGGGTACACACAAGAAGAAGGGATTGACTACACAGATGTTTTTGCTCCTGTAGCAAGACTTAAAACTGTTAGAATATTCCTGGCTTTTGCTGCATCCATGGATTTCAAGGTCTACCAACTTGATATCAAGTGTGTCTTCTTATATGGGGTGATTGATGAGGAGGTGTATGTTAAACAACCACCTGGCTTTGCAGACCCAGATCACCCTGATTATGTCTGCAAGCTTGACAAAGCTCTTTATGGGCTACATCAGGCTCCAAGGAATTGGTATGAGATACTATCATAGTATTTCTGTAAGCACGGAAACAAGAGAGGTACTATTGATGGAACATTCTTCATCAAAGGAACAGGAAATGACTTGATGCTGGTTCAAGTTTATGTAGATGAGATTATCTTTGGGTCAACTAATCCGAAGCTCTGCAAAGACTCTGAAAAGCTGATGAAGAACATACTTGAAATGAGTGTCATGGGGAACTCAATTTCTTTCTAGAAATTCAAGTGAAGCAGGATGACAATGACATCTTCAGAAATCAGTCAAAGTATGTGCAAGACATACTTACCAGATTTCATATGACTGAGTGCAAGATTGCTAAGACACCCATAGCCAGAAACCACTCTCTAGGTCGATCTTGAGGAGGAGTGTGTTGATGAACATTTATAAAGGCCTATGATTGGGTCTCTTATGTACCTCATAGCCAGCAGGCCTGATATCATGTTTGCTACATGTATTTGTGCAATTTATCAAGCCAGCCCTAAGCTAGCCCCAAGATGTCATACTTGGTTGCTGTTAAGAGAATTCTTAAATATCTTAAAGGTGCTCCCAAACTAGGCCTTTGGTATCCAAAGAATTCTGACTTCAATCTGTATGCATATACATATAGTGACTATGGTGGCTGTAATATGACTGTAAAGTCTACATCTGGGGGATGTCAATTTCTTGGTGGAAGGATAGTCTCATGGCTATGCAAGAAACAATCCTGTGTGTCTGCATCAACTGCTGAAGCTAAATACATTGCTGCTGCAAGTTGCTGTACTTAAGTGCTTTGGCTTCAGAATCAGATGGTAGACTATGGATTCAACTTCAAAAAGACTCCCATCCACATAGACAACAACAGTGTTATCTCTATTACAGAGAATCCTATACAACACTCAAAGACAAAGCACATCAACATCAGGTATCATTTGATTAGAGATAATTTTGAAAAAGGATTGATAAAACTAGTCAAAGTTAACATAAATAAACAATATGCTGATATGTTCACAAAAGCTTTTGATGAGCAGAGATGTAAATATCTTGTATCAACTATTGGAATGATTAACTTTGAGTAGATTTTTCTTAAACTAAACTCAAGATTATTTTTAATAATATGTAAGCCTAGTTTACTTTGGAAGAAATTTTTTTTAATGATATCCCTTAGAATTTTGAGAATTTCAGATATTTTTTCCTTTGGAAGACATCAAGTTGTCTTCGGAAGAAAATTATGTTTTCAAAACAAATAACTACTTCTGATAAATTAACCTTCAGAAGAAATTTGATATATTTTTCAAACCTTATATTTGTCACTAAGTAGTTATATGTAATGAAGAACTATTTTCTTCTGAAAGCAATTAAGTCTAGAAAGATTTATTCTCTAATTGAATAGAATTTCTGATACTTGATGGCTTCCGAAGAAAAAATTATCTAGGAAGTGAAAATACTTTGAGTATATTTTTCTTCCGAATCAAAATTCCTGAAAAGCTAAGAAATATTTTCTGAAGCCAAATTGGCTTTGAAAGTTTTCTCAAAACTTCTGAAGATAAATTACCTTCGGAAGATTTTTGACTTCCAAGAAAACTAACTTTTTGAGCACTTTTCAGAGATGAGACCGAGATCTGGATTTCAAAGTTTATCCATTTATTAACTTTGTCTCAAATCCGTATCATATATATATTCGTACAACGATTCCCCCTCTTTCACTTTCTCCTTCATCTGCAAAATTCAAACCCTAAATTCACCCACAAATCGACCTTGTTTTTACCTTTCTTCACCACAAAGCTACTCAAAATGGCCAACCCTGATCCTCGAAACCAACCGGATTTATCCATGCACTTACACATGCAACATAATCAAGTTTCTTTGTTATCATCTGAGAAAGAACCTGGTTTCTCAACATTTGTCGCTTCTTGTCTCTAACCAACTACCTTACCGCCCTCACAATCGACCCTCCATTATATGAAGATCAACTTTTGGAGTTCTGGAGGACCTGCCTAGAGGTTATCTTGGATGGCAGGAAGACATTGTCTGTCGTAGTGCAAAGGAGGACAGTATTTATCACTCTAGCCACCATCAACTCTCATCTAATGCTGGATGATGAAGAGGGTGATTTGTCCTTCTCTAAGTCTGCTATTAACAACTTATTTCGGCAGATGGGCTATGAAGGAGACTACTCCATAAGAAACTTCAGAAAAGGTAAGGTCTCATCCAAGTGGAAGTACCTCCTCCATTTGATCATCCACTACCTACCAAACAAACATGGAGGTTGGGACCAAATCCCCAATATCTTTCCTATATAGTCCATGGAATGATTCATGGGGTCAAGTTCAGGTATTCTCAATTTGTATATACAAATATTCTTGCAAACTTGGACTCCTTAAGATATTACATGTTCCCTAGATATATTCAATACATTCTTAACTGTGAACTGGGCTCACAGTTAAGCGGAACAGGTAATGTTCTAAAATTGGGACAGATGAAGCCTGACATCTTCAAGACAATGAGAAAGCCCTCTGTTAGCTTCTCAGGGGTAGAAACAGCCCTGGTCTTAAAAATATTAGAGCTCATTGCTCAAGGTGACAACTTGGCAGCACCAGCCAATGTTGAACCCACACCTTCTACATCTGCAACCCCCACACAACTACAAATCACTATAACCTACCAAAGAAACTCAAAACAAACCCCTACTTAGTCTATTTAGGTTGAGCAGGCCCCCAAACCACCAACCATTCAGGAAGAAGTGGACACTGGAGCTCCCACTTCTCCTGATGAGCAAACCACTCCCATTATTTCTATGATTACCGCTGAGGTTCCTCATGCTCAGCCTGATGAGCTCACAACCCCAGCCTCAAGCCTTCACTCAGAGTCTCAAAACTCTAGTGATCAACCTTCAGGGGAAAGTTACCATCCGCAGCCGCTTGACCTCAACCAACCAATACCAAACCTTGAATTCTATGATGATGAAGATATAGGATTCAGTGAGTACCATGAGTCTCTTTTCTCCACCCCTGCTCAAGGAGAGATGAGTGCTCCTGCATCACCTATATCTAGTCCACATCATCCACCCACAACTGAGGTGGACCTCCCTGAACCTGTTCAGGAGGCCCATATACCAAGGGCTATGCCTAATCTATCTCACCTTGCTAAAAATCTAATAGTGGGATGGAGGTATGATCAAAAAAGGAGAGCCCTGGTAATCTCTAAGTCTCAGGGTCAATAAGAGATCTTCAACTTCTTTAACCAGAGATACTATAAGAGCACCTATCTAGTTGACCTTCCATTTGCGAACCCAAATCAAAATAGGCAAGCTGCAAGGTTATATGATAGAATTCAATAAAGGGTGCTTGAAGAGTTCAAGCTGAGAACCAGACTATATAGACAGAGGCTAACGGGTGAGACTGTTGGTCAACTGGATGCTGAGGTGGACCCTAAGATTAGCTTCAAAGTGGAAACCTTGGCTGAAGGCCCAGCAGTTGAGCCTGCGAACCTTGAGACAGGAGCTGCTTCAGCACCCTCAGTAACCACTACCCTTAGTGAGGCACCAGCTGGTGAAGGTGTCTCACTGCCTCTCTCTAGCCAGAGCTTAAGTGTAGCACGAAGCAATAAAGGCCAAAGCTCTCTCCACCCCAAGTCAAACAGGCCTATGAGTGAAAAAAGAAAAAGGAAGATGACTCCTGAGGAGATTGAGGAGGAGAAGAGAGAGAGGAAGAGGAAGGCAAGGGGAGAGAGTTCAAGAAAGACCCATGGCTTTATAGAAGCTGCAATCAGGGCTGCCCCCAGGCCAAATACTCAAGATGATGAGTTAAGGGCAGCCAGATTGAATTATTTGAGGTCCAGGAACTACAAAATTGATGAACTCATCTTTCTCCCCTTCGAGGAATTAAATGAACTGGCTGACATGGAGGTGTCTAACGAGAGGAAGGAAGCTGAGATAGGAGAACAACTTCTTAAGATCAAAGAAGAAAGAAGGAGAAAAAGAATTTACAAAGCTCCTACCATCTCCCCAGTTCAGAAAAGTCCTGAGACAGAGACTATGGCTACTAAGCAACAAACTCAGGTAGGTTGAGAACAAGATAGACAAAACATGATCACTTATTTGAGTGCCACAGTTCTTTATCAGGCAGCAGACCTTCTTCCCTTGCCATATGACTACATTGAGTTCGAATACCTCAAGCAGCTTGAGCAACAAATGCAAAAAGAGTAAAGAGCTGCAAAGAGGAAGATGAGGAAGAGGCTGGAAGGTCAAGAGCCACCATTAAAGCAAACTTGAAGAAATCTACTGATAGATAGAAGATGGTGAGCTTCTTGAAGCTGTATGGATTCTTTGGAAGGAGACTTGATCCAATGTCTCTATCCACCATGGATGAGCACATTAGAGTGATCAAGCAGAAGATCAAAAGAGGTATGCTGGTTGACTTGCATTCTCCACCAAGTCAGGTTGCACCTGAAGCTGAGTTAAGGTTGAATCCCATGAGACAACACAACCTGGACCTAGTGCTGCATCACAGCCAGCTTCATCTTTTGATCCATAGCAGGGTCCTGATCCTTCTCTTTCTGAACCTGTAAAGGATAAGGACCCAATTGAGGAAAACAAACAAGAACAACCTGGTGCTGTAGGCCAGTCTCCTTAGTTAAAGTACAGAAAGAGAAAAGGATGGCCATAAGAAGGGACAAGAAGAAAAAGAAGCATAAGTCTAAGGCATCCACCTCTGTACCTCAATATGGGTCACAACATCCTAAGAGTGCTTGAGAAGAGGCTGCTCATCCAACTCCCATTCAAGTAGAGCCTCTTGCTGTTGAGAGGCCCATCTTGTCTTGGATGTTTGCCACCAATCCAGACAGATGGTATGTCACTAGAGATCAAGGGGGTCAAGACCTGTACTTCTGTCAAAACATACTTGACCTCCTTCCGCATGATCTCTATGACATGAGTAGATACTTTGAGAGTCTGAGGAATCCTGACCAACTGATAATAAAAGGAATGGTCTTGATTTTGATAAGGACTGTCAATAGATGAAGATCAAAAATCAAAGGTCTCTTCATTTTTTGGAAGCATCAGCCTAGGAGGAGTTTGTTAGGAATACACTTAGAGGCTGATGCAACCAAAGAATAACCAAAGAACAACCAAAGAGCTCTCAGCCTGGACATGGTAGCATCAGCCTAGGAGGAGTTTATAAGGAATACACTTAGAGGCTGATGCAAGCAAAGAACAACCAAAGAGCTCTCAGCATGCACATGTGAAGTACAAGGAAGTTACTTTGGAAGATTTGATATAACTCAGATAATTATGCTAAGTATCAAATCTTTCGAAGCCAAATGACCATATCTTCTGAAGCCAAAGATGAAGTCTTCTGAAGCTTCAAAGACAAAGTATTCCGAAGCTAAAGGCTGATTTCTTTCGAAGATAGAGAAGACATGCTTTCTCTGAATCACCTTTTAACAAAAGCTGAACCACTTTCCACTGTTACTTCTGAAGACTCACCAACCAGCATGGTTTGGTGAAAAGTCCATACTTTTGTCAACTGTAGATTAAGATCTTTTGTCTGTAACTTTTCAACTATGTACTTTTATCCTTTTTGTAATACATTAGGATATGAGCTATGGCATGTCATAGTCACTAGTCAAAAGACAATCTGCCTTTTGACTCTATATTAATATTCTTGTCTAGATTAGTGTTTCCAGCTGGCCTTCAAAGTATGGTCGGTTGTAGGATGTAGTATAAAGTATCTCAAGTACTTGTATTTTCTGATTAAGCATTATAACACTTGTAAGAACTTGAGAGCAATATACATCATTCTTGAAAACCATATTTGAGTGTTTTTGTTATTATTCTTTTACTTGTGTTCATTGTTTCATCCTAACCGGTTCCCTATTTGATCTGCTAAGTGTTCTAACTCTCTCCACCTTGTGAAACTGTTGCATTGACCACCCTTCATCGGTCCTGCACCTAGTTTAAACACAAACCCTTTAAGCCACGGGCTTCCTTGATAGCTTTAGTGAGAGCAACATACTCTATCACAGTTGAGGACAAAGCAACTACATGCTATAAAGTAGACTTCCAACTAACCAAACTGGCACACACTATGAACCCATAACCAGTCACCGACCTGCCCTTATCTGAATCTTTAGCATAATTTGTATCAACATATCCTACTATAGTATACTCTGAAGTGAGCAAGTTTCCAAACACCAACCCAACCTTCCTTGTGCCATTCAGATACCAAAGCACCTAATTGACAGTCTCCTAGTGTCTTTTCCAAGGCTTGCTCAAGTATCTACTAACAATACTAACCGCATTGCCAATATCTGGTCCGGTACACACCATCAACAACATCAGCCCCCCCACAGCTCTAGCATAAGGCATATTAAGCATCTACTCTTCTTCGACTGAATTTGGACACTTCTCTAAAGACAACTAGAAATGTTAAGCCAAAGGTGTTACAAGCGGCTTACACTGACTCATATAGAAATTAGACAACACTTTTTCAACATAACCAGTTTGTGACAACCTCAACTCACCCACTTTTTCTATCTTTTGTAATTTCCATCCCTAGGATCTTCTTAGCCTCCCCAATATCCTTCATGTCAAATATTTCATCAGTAAGGCTTTAGTTGCCTCAATATCGGACTTGTCTTTGCTAGCAACTAGCAAAACATCAACATAAAATAAAAGGTAGATATACCTACCAGCCAGGGTCTCCCTGAAATAGACACAAGCATCATAACAGCTTCTAACAAAACCCTAAGAGACCAGATACTCATCGAATCTTTTGTTCCACTGTCTGGGAGACTACTTTAAACCATAGAGTGACCCACCCTTGTAATAAACACACTTTATGCTCTTGCCCTTTTACCTCGAAAACAAGTTGGTTGTTTCATGTATATGTTTTCCTCTAAACTACCATGTAAAAATGCGGTCTTTACATCAAGTTGCTACAATTCTAAATCATGTACAGCAGTCAGAGCCAAAATAACTTGGATAGATGATAGCTTGACCATAGGTGAGAAAATTTCATTATAATCCACTCCCTCATGTTGAGTAAAACCTTTTGCCATAAGTATAGCCTTGTACCTTGGGGATTCTCCTCTCTACAAGCCCTCTTTGATCTTATATAGCCACTTACAACTCACTAACTTTTGGTCTTTGGGTTTCTCTACTAACACCCAAGTGTGGTTTCTTTCTAGCGACTCCATTTCCTCTAACATGGCTTGCATCGATTTAGAACTTTCTTTAGAATTAATAGCTGCTTCTTAAGTAATAGGCTCACAATTACTTTCAACTAAAGCAAAATTAAAACAAAAGCTGCAATATTATATCCTTCTCTAAACCTAGTAAGGGGCAAAATCTATCTCCTAGGTCTATCTTTAGCAATGTTGTATGTTAAACTAGTTCCATAAGAACTCTCATCAATATCACCACTCTCTTCCTCACAAGATAATGGGCTAGTGCCCTGCTCCACCTTAAATTGGACCCTGCTATCAGGCACCTCAAAGCTCTGACCGGTTCCTATGATAAGGTCTGTGTACATCACATCTTCCTTGAACACCACATATCTACTGACCATTACTTTAGGGCTACCCCCATCTATTCTCCATAGTCTATACCTTCTAACACCTTCAGGATGGCCTAAAACCACATATTTCACAGCCTGGTTCCAGTTTCCTTTTTTAACATAAGCATAAGCAAGTGAACCAAACACCTTTAATTTGCTATAGTCAGCAAGGATACCTGACCACATTTCAAATGGGGTCTTTATTCCAATAGCAGTAGATATGGACATGTTCACCAAGAATGCAGTTGTATTCAATGCTTCAGCCCAAAACTACTTAGGCATACTAGACTCAAACAATAAACATCTCAACTTGTTGAGTAGAGTCCTATTCATTCTCTCCGCGAGACCATTTTGCCGGGGAGTGCCCACCACAGTGAGATGCCTTGTAATGCCATGATTCTTATAATACTGATTAAACACTACATTGTAAAGCTCTAAGCAATTATGTATACTAAATCTTTTTACCTTTCTATCAGATTGAGTTTCCACTAATACTTTCTAGTCCTTGAACTTTTCAAATGTCTCATCCTTGTGTTTTAAGCTAAACACCCACACTCTTCGAGAATAATCATCTATCAGACAAGAAATATCTTGTACCTTCCACTAACTGAGTTCTAGTAGGACCCTATAAATTGCATGCACATAATCTAGAGGTCCCTTTGTGGAATGAATTCCTTTCCCACATCTCACCCTATATGCCTTCCCCATTATACAATTTTCATAGAACCCAGTGTCACATGACTTTAAGTCCCCCAACAACTGTTGCTTGTTTAATTCCTTTAAACCCTGAGTGCTTATGTGACCAAGTCTCTTATGCCACATCAAGGCTATAGACACCTCTTTAACTTGAGCATCATTGGCAACCCTTATTTCTACTTTTTCATCTAGCACATAAGTATTGTTACTCTTTCTTATGCAAGACAACAAACACATGGAACCTAGAACTACCTTTGCCTTCCTATTTTTCAGATTCATAACATGACCACTTCCTTCAAACATACCAAGAGAGATCAAGTTTCTTTTTAGACTGGGAATATACCTCATATCTGATAGAGTAGCCTCAGTTCCATTTGCTAATTTTAATACCATATTTCCCAAGCCCTGAATACTATACATCCTATCATCACCTAGCTACACCACCCCAAGGGAACATTCCTTTAGTTCCTTAAAGTACTACCTCTTATCCGGTCCTCACTATTCAGTGATTTAGACATTGATAACACAACTGAACTATCATATCCTTTGGATCCAGCATTCGGTGAATGACCTCTAATATTCTTAGCTTGGCTGAATTCTCCCTTATTTTTAAACTTTCTAGACAGTCCTTTTTAAAGTGCTTTTCAGACTGGCAAACAAAGCACATTCTCTTTGTTCTTGGCTTGGATCTAGCCCCTGATCTAAACTTGTGGTTTCTCGATTCAGGTCTTCCCTTGACAACTAGGCCCTCTGATGATTCATCTTTGATCTCAGACTTCTTTTGCAACTCCTTCGAATTCATGGCAGCAGTAACTTCATCCATCGATAGAGTATCTTGTCCAAACATCAATGTCTACAAAATGTTCATACATTTGAGGCAAAGATGACAAGAAGATGATTGCCTTATCTTTATCCTCAAGCTCCACCTCAATATTTCCAAGATCAAGAATCAGCTTATTGAATTCGTCAGTATGATCCTCAAAAGACTTACCAGGAGCCATCTGGAATGTGTACAACCACTTCTTCAGATACAGCTGGTTGGCGAGGGACTTTATCATGTAAAGGCTTCTAGCTTGGCCCAAACAGCAACAACATTTGCTTCCTTCGAGACTTTCCTGAGAACTCTATTGTCGAGACTTAGAATTATGGCACTATGTGACTTTTCCATGAGATCTTTTTTCTCCTTGTCAGTCAAGTTCTCAAGTAGACCGTTTTCTCCTTTTAGGGCATCAACTAGACCTTGATGGACCAATAGCACTCTCATTTTCAACCTTCACAGACTAAAATCATTCTTCCTATCAAACTTCTCCAATTCGAACTTCATGGTCACATCTCTTACCTTAATCGATTGATCTTACGCACGCTGATCAACCGATTTACAGAGACAACGAATTGCTTCGAGCCGTGGCTTTGATACCAATTGTAGAATACTAACACCAAATCAATTCTAACTATGAACAACAAATTATGAATCAGAAATAAGGAAATCAAATGATCAATCTTATTGATTAGAGCTATTAAGAACTCATGAAGAAAACTCAAGAAGTATATGAGTTATTCGATTACACAGAAAACTACCTATAACGAATTCATTAACAAGAATTAGCACCAACAACCAATTAACATTTCCAACCGTACAACTAGAAGGAATTGACACAAAACCCCCTTACACTTTGATAGACAAGTTGAAGCACAACTTAAACTCCATCAGGATGATATAGAACCATACAAATTTCAGGATTTTTTATTATTTTCTTGAACATATGGATATGTAATCCTTAAATACCTTTTTCATCATATTGCTACTTTATAAGCATATATGAGATGTGATAATAAATTGAAATTTTATCATCCAAAATTTCATTATAAATAATATTCTCTTCACAAAACATCAACTGAGAAATAATAATATGTCCGCAATATGCAAGGCTTATTGGTCTTAATTACGACCTTCTATAAATTAATAATCTTAAATTTAAACATTAAATACATTATATCTATTTAGAAAATGAAAAAAATTATAATCCAAACAAATGTGCACACATGCTATACCAAATAACTATGTTTTTCATAATATGAATAACAAGCATGGGCAAAATAATGTCTGTAATTGCTATCATAGAAACAACATTGTTACCACATGTATTAAACATATTCTTGACGTATACTTCAATAGTTTTGAAAAAATAGTTATTATACAATTACTATAATTACAATTTGAGAAAAAACTATAATACAAAATTCATTGTTAAGCACGTAATCTCATGAACAAATCACTTTACTATATATACTAGGTTTTTCCCATCCGCGCGTTGCGGCGGGGAATTCTTATTTGTATATGACAATTCAATAAAGCACATAGCACATAAGATAACATCAAATAGTAATGAGATCCCAAAACATAATATTGGTGCAGAAGTAATTTTGACTTTTACACTGAATATGGAACCACATTTTATACATGTCGAGAACAATAAGAAATAAAATACAACGGTTGCTAAAATCTCACTCATTGCAGCACTCTCTGTTTTATTATATGGTCCTGAATAATCGTTGAACAAACAAAACCAGCATCAAACGAATTAAGAAACAGTTAAAAATTATTCATTTTGGGGTCGCCTAAAATATTTAAATACCTAAAGAAATAAGTACCCAGATGAGCAGAATAGTGTGATAAAATTAACCGGTTCAAATCTTTAAAAATCCATAAAATCACAAGGTATAATAGACAGAAACCTTGAGTTTTTCATTTCAAATGTAATGCCTTAAAATTTAGCAAAAAACCATAAATGTAGCCTTGTAACCAGAATACATTAATCATGAGAGTTCTAACAACCATATATTAAACTACCTTGGTTATGGGGATATTATCATCACAAATAAAAATGCATGATTGCAAATTATAATCAAATAACGTGATTCACCTTGATTATGGGGATATTATCATCACAAATAACACAACCTCTAACAACCATAACGTATGAACCTGCAAAACAGTAAAATTTTAGAGATAATGGTTAATAAAGCACCAAATACTAAACTACTTGCATTGTGTACTTGTTGCGTTCATGTGTTGCAAATAAATCACTCATTAAATCCTAACGCTACCATGCCAATAATCAGACAATCAAATGAAATACTTATACTTCAAGCATTTCATTTTAAAATAACCTGCATGTGTTCTCATTTGAAGGTAGGTGCCCATCCACCACACCGCTCAAGATCAATTGTAAAAATAATAGTGAGAAAATCTCAAAAGATTAATTAAAATTCCAAGAAACAAACTGAAGCCAAATAAATATCACATGTTATAATACAGTATCAACTACAACCATCATGAGAATTCATCGCACCAATTCAGCCAGACGGATGCTTTATAGCTTTTCCATTCCAATCATCTTCAAAGGCAAATCTGATTAACAGATTACTAATTTTTGATTAATTGCTTTTTTAAACGTATTACAGATTTACAGGATACAAATGCACACACTTTCATTCTTGTTATGCAACATTTGTATTGTATCCACCTGCGCGTTTGATTTTACCCTACTAAGCAAAATATGTGTATCATTTAAGTGGCATATTCAGACGATATAAACTTTGGTTATACTACTAAACCATAGTCACAAAATAATAAATACCTTATCATCGTTTCCTCTTGAGATACTATGAGCTGCTTGACCCGTCACTAATCAGCCTCTTTATGTTCTTTAAATGCGAGCCGGATAAACCCATATATATTGATAACCATCAAAATAACAAAAAAACACACATAGTTTGCCGTTACTTACACCATGGTGGGAAGATTAATGGATCATTGTAGCCTGAATATATTTGATAAACACGATGGTAAAATGAAAACCCAGATCATTAAGTGTAGCAATTTACCACCAAAAAAATCTATTTAGCAATAATTAGTACTAACCCAGTCTCCAACTCTGATTCGATCTCTAATAACGTCTACTCATGGACCTAAAGCCGAGTAACGCATCGCATGTTCTCCCATAGTCTATCTGGATCAATTGCAACCTGTGTTATGTGAAGTCAAAAGTGTAAGAAAAAAACCAAAATATCAGTCCTCTTGGACCAAAGAACAACAAAACTATGCAATTTGGAAACAAAATAGATGACAATATTCATAAAAAATACCAACATGAGAGACGAAATCGGTATCCAGCGTTCCAACACCTCATCGTTTACAAATTTTAATGAAAGCCCCCACATGGTTTAACCAAAATATAAAACGGACTTATTAAAAACGGAATCAAGAGGAATGCAGGCGACAGTGACGATTGTATTTGTACAGACCGCTCGGCTTGCCATCGCTACCACCACTGTCATCGTCAGGAACCAACGACATGCCTCTCTCATCTCCATCGCTATCAAACACATGCCATCATCCTCTTATACCCTCGTGCATTAGTGACTTGTTCATTGCATTCATCTTTTAATGTATATATAACTAGTTAGCACCCGTGAATTACACAGATTGAATAAATAAAATATTAAATAATTATTAATAAAAATTTATGAATTATAAAACCATGTTTGAAGATAAAATATGATTATAATTGCATATGAATAACTATTTTAAGTAAATAAACAATAATATATTTTTCTTAAACTTTTATTTTATAAAAAAATGTTGGTTTTAAATATTTTGTTTTAAGAAAAATGAATTTAAAAAAAAAGTTTGTTGTATTCTGTATTTTATAAAAATTTTATTTTTTAAAAGTATGTTTTTATAAAAAAAAGGTTTTAATTTATTAAAATATAATTTTTAATTTAAAAATAGTATGAGTAATATTATTAGTATTCAGTATTATTAATCGTAATAAAAAGAAAGTAGAAAGTTAGAATGATAAACTTACAATTGTATCAAGTCTTATTGTAAATTTTCTTTGTTATACATAGATAGATATATAGATAAATAGATAGTCTAGAAAATCATTTATTAAACGGATTATAGTTAATAATAAACACAAAAAGTTAAAACACGATATTTTAATATAAGATATGATTAAAATTATATATACGTAATAGTTCAAAAATAAAACAATTATACTATTTTTTTAACTCACTTATCTAAATAGTTTCATTTTTAAACATTCGTTTTAAGATTTAATAAAACTACTTTTAGAAAATTTCATACTTTTTATAATTTTTTAAAAAAATGATGGATTTAAAAATTTTGTTTAAAAAAGGTTTAGTGTTTTAGTAAATTTTATACTATATAAAATTTTTGTTTTTTTATTATTTATATTTTAATAAAAAGATGTGATTTTTAATTTCTTTAATAAAATTTATTTTTAAAAACATAACTTGATTTTAAAAAAATCTAGATAAAAGAGAGAAATGTTCAATTAATAAAATTGATTTTTATTAGGAGAGAGAGATTAGTTTGAATGTTTAAATTAGGGGTGTAAATTTCTAACACGACCCGAAAGCACGACAAAAACTTAACACGAAATTTATTGGTTTGGGTTTACTATAAACGGGTTCGGGTCAGGTTCGGGTCGAATCTGTGAACCCGCTTATCTAAACAGGTCGGGTTCGGGTTCGGGTTCAACCCAACAGGTTGGCGGGTTGACCTGTTCAACCCATTTTTTATTTATTTATTTTATTTTATATATTTTGTGTCACAAATTAAGTTTATTATGTGTTTTATTTCGAAATTTAGATTTTAAAATTTGAATTTGCATAAGATTTCATCACTAAAATATAATTGTTTTATATTAATTAGTATTTTTTGTTGTAAAATAATAATTTTATAGAGTATTAATATGTGAAAAAAATATAATAAATAAAACATTTGGTTCAATCGGGTCGTGTTCGTGTCAACCCGTAAATTTTCGTGTTGTGTTCAGGTTGACACTTATGGCACAATTTTCAGGTTCGGGTAAAATTTTCGGTTTCGGGTCGGGTTGGACCTGACAACCCAAAAAACACGACCCGTTTAGCACCCCTAGTTTAAATTACTGTAATATCTTTTTGAGGAAAAATAAAATGAGAATGTTTAAAAAAATGACAAGTGTCAAAAAAATTGTTTAAGAGAATGACAAGTGGTAAAAAAAACTATTTTTTATTAAATTCTATAGATTTTATTTATTTAACACGTGTAGGGTTACTAAAGCTTATGATTAAACAAAAAAATTTGCTCATTTACTAAAAACAAAAAAGCTTCTTTTAATACACGTATTAGAGTAATATTACATACTATATAGTCCTTAAATATTTGATACTTTGATAATTTGATAAATATATTATAATTAGATCAATTAATTATACAGTTGAAAACCAATTTTGATGAGTCAAAAATTTCATAAAATAAAAATCCACTAAATTAAAGGAGTTTATTTTAGGAAGCAATATAGAAACAGAGTAATAATACCGTAGAAGTTGAATTAATATATGGTTAAATGGAATTTTTAAGACTTAATATAAATGGTTAAATGAAAGCTATAAATTATAATTTAAATCAGTATGTGAGTATGGTAATATATTTAAGTAAAATGTCTATCTGTATGGTAAGTAAATGAAAGCTTTAAATTGTAATTTAAATTAGTATGTTAGTATGGTAATATATTTAAGTAAAATGTATCAGTATGGTAAGTAAGATGTCTATAAGTATGGTAAATTTAATATATTAAAAAACTGAAATAAATTACAGTATGATCAAGTTTTAAATGAGAATTGAAAATAAAGATGGTGTAAGAGTGTGCCATGTGCCAAATTGATGGTTTAAGAGAATGTCATGTGGCTTTAAAAACCTTGCTTTATTAGAGTCTATAGATATAATATAACTAGTAAATGTTGCTTTAAAAATAACCAAAAGGATTTTTTTAATGATAATAGAGAAAAAACTTCAATGAAAAAATATAAGATTTAATCATATAAGATGGAGATGACTAAACTTATATATCATCGATCTTAAAATTGATACATATTATCTAAAATCATCATCAAATAAACAGGTCTTTGGTCTTTTATACATCTTGCGATATTTATGGATAATGATATTTGATCTGGAAAACAATCAATTTCATTATGGTGAAATGAGGACACAATACAAGAATAATATAAATTATGCCGATCATTCGAAGATTTAGATCGTGCTTAGTTAAAACTTTTCCAAAAAAAAAACAATCACAACTTTTTATAGCATGATCATCATCACTGGATAGTCAACACATACTACTAATAATAAACACCAATCATGCTACACAAATTCATATACCGAGATTAAGACTTGAGAGTAAACACAATAACAAAAACACATAAATAAACAAGGAGACAAATTAGTATATTACCAGAGCCAAGAGCAAATTTCTAGAGTTATGAACACTCCAATCTGATTCGTTATAACTGCTCGTTAATTGTATTGCGAAATTTTGATCTTAATCTTCTGATTTCTTTTTTCCATAACTCAAATTTTCTAAGTTTTTTCGTAAGTGTTAGTTTGTGAAGTAATGAGTAGGGGTTTGTTTGTGAAAGAAAGTGATCATAATCGTGAATATATGGAAAAATAAAAGAAGTAAAACATTATGATGCTAATTATTTAAAGATAACGCCAACGTTGTTGTTGAGGATATTAATCTCAAACCAAAACAGGGAAAATGTCAAAAGAAACATTAGTTAATTTTTAAGTTTTATCATATTAGCAAATAACGATCGACGAGAAAAGAATGATAAACTTTAAGAAATGGGTTTTCATACCACATTAATAGTTTTGGTTTGAATTATCTTTTGCCAACATTGATATACTACTGTTAACACTCAGAAGCAATTTGTGCTGATAACATCTTATAAAACAAGCATAATAGCAGAAAATATTAGAAGAGATATAGAGAGAAAAAGAGATGTTTATTCATTGATTATTATGTAATACAACACAATACATTAAAATATATGAGTAAAATGTTATTTTCATCCCTGACTTTTTGCTGAATTTGTTATTACAATCCAAAAACTTTTTTTTATCATTTCAGTCACTGTAGTTTATCAAATGTTGTCATTTTCATCCACTCCACTAACTCCGTTAAGACCTCCGTTAAATATGAGGGTATTTTAGTCTTTTTCAACACTCTAATTATCCAATTAAAACAAATTAATCAATTAATTTCAATTAGAACTAAAGAAATACGAAGTGACTAGTAAGACCGGACGCTTCGATTTAAAAGCTTCGATTAACACTAACTCATGTTGTTCAATTGAGGTCTGCTGTGTGATTTTAATTGATTTTCACGTTCGAATGTGCACCGTTGTTCCATTGAGATCTACAGTTGTCACATTTTGTTTGATTAAGGTATGTTGTTGTCAAGTTCGAACAAACGCAACAATAGCAGACTTCATTAAAACAAAGCGTGACAATAACAAACCTCAATCGAATAAAGATACACGTTAGAACAAAATGTGAAGATTAATTGAAATCTCACAGCAGACCTCAATCGAAAAACATGAGTTACAGTTAATCGATGTTTTTAAATCTAAGCGTCTAGTCCCACTAGTCGCTGCATATGTTTTTTTAGTTTTAATTGAATATTAATTGCTTAATATTTTAATTGGTTAATTAGAGTGTTGAAAAATACTAAAATACCCTCATATTAAATGGAGATTTTAACGGAGTTAGTGGAGGAGATGAAAATGACAACATCCGGTAAACTACAGTGAATAAAATAGCAAAAGAAAGTTTTTGAATTGAAATGACAAATTCAACAAAACTTAGTGGACGAAAATGACATTTTATACATAAAACACATAATTACCACACTAATCTATATTTATAACATAAAACATAAATGTTTGTTATTATATTCTCTCTCCCACGTAAATGCTTATTATGAAAAAAATAGTCCATTCATTAATTATGTCTTGGCCTTTATATACATACGACCCAAACATAGAACCGTTCATATTAACAACATACAACATCAAGTACGTTATGAACCATAGGGGAATCAACTCCTTCCTCTTCATAGCTACCATCATATCAGGCTGTTATCTGATCGCAACTACAGCTCGTTGTTCGATATATAAAACGCCTTGGACTGTTTATATCACAAATAAACTTGAAGATGATATAGTGGTTCAGATTAAGTCAACGGATCACGATCTTGGAAACCATACAATTCCATCCAATGGAGTTTATAGTTGGACCTTTTGCCAAAAGATTATCGGATCGCATTTTCGTGGTTATAGTTGGTGGGGTCCAAGATATCAAAGTTTAGCTTTGATCGATAGAGAATTGATGATCTTATGTCGCAATGGGGAACTTACCGATCAAGTGTGTTACTGGGTAGTCGTTACTGATGGGTTTTTCGTCTCGGGAACTAACTATACATTTCCTGATAATTGGGTGAAAAAGAAAGGATGGGACTAAACCATATGTTTATAATCATAATAAAGTTTACGTTACTATTATGTTAAGATTTCTTCTTTTTATTTTTTTTAATGTTTACGTTACTACATTGCGTTTTATATCCGGATAATTATAGTCATATAACCCGGTTTTTTTATAATTAAGAGAATAAAACCGAGTTCATGGCAAAATTCTGGATTCTATTTAAAAAACAAAGACGAAAGATATATTCTTACAGAACTTCTACATGAATAAATTTGTAACAAATACACATATATTCAGGAAGGTTTAAAAAAAAAAAAAAACATTATCAGTCACACATTTTGAAGAAAACAAGATAAAAAAAGTGTTTTGTGTTTCGTTTAACTCAATTGATACAAATGCTCCGGATGCTCAATAAGATCCGCTAGTAGGTTATCGTGGGTTGTCCGTTATCGTATACATAAAAGTATATCATACTCTATCTGTTTATTGTTTGGAGGATTTTTATGTAATCCAGAGATATTTATTAGAAAACAAAGTGATAACAGCATCACAAAAGTGTGCGTGATGTGCTATGACACATTTAAATACTGGTCGAACGAATCTAGAACATTCCCATATGCTAGTTGTCGTACAACCGAAGTGCATTTTTGTAGCGAAGTAAGACAATGACGACCCCGCGTATCTAAAATGGTTTGAAAGAACTCAAATTTCGTCTCCAGTTGACTCACGATCTTTTAGAATAGGTTTTTGTCCATTCGATACCTTATTCAAAACAACTCCACATTCACGATTGTCTTTATGCAAATACCTTAAGAAGTAAACATAAATATACATAATAATATTTTAAAAAAATTGAACATAGATAAAAATAATAATATTTCAAATAAACAATTGAAATGCATTCTTGATATGAAGGTAGTGTCTTGCACTCGCCTAATAATAAAGAAACCATCATTGTCAAAAACTTAAAATTATGCTTACGGGTATTTAATATTAATCTTCAACTTCCAATCTTGATGAGTAATAAATTTTAAAATATTAAGGATTCTGTTGGATCATATGAGGCTGGTGCAATCAAAACAACACTTAGAACAATTTTGTATACAAGTTGAAGAAGTCTTCCGAAGACAAAACTACTCTTCCGCAGCTATGTCAAACATCTTTCAAAGCATTATCTCTGAAGAGCTTCCAGAGGAAAACTAAGTCTTCTGAGACTAAGTAGTTTTCCTTCCTAAGTATATGAAGAACTTCCGAAGGATAAAACAAAGTCTTCCGAAGACCAAGGAGTTCTCCTTCCGAAGTATTCACACTTAGAAGATTCAAGATAAAGTCTTCCGAAGAATAAAGTCATAAAGACCTGTAGAAGATTCGAAGAAGTTGTTTCTTCCGAAGTATAAATGGCCTTGGAAGAACTTATTCTTCCGAAGCCATTTAACTTCGGAAGAATCAACTATGAACCAGTGGACAAAAGTATGGTCTGTCTGACAGACTCTGATACACTGCATGGTGCTTTTCCTAACCCATGTAGTTGACCATATATTAATCCACTATTCACCTTTTCAACTTAGTACAGATACCATCCTTAGTTGGTGCCAAAATGTAAGTCATGGACCTGTCATGACTACCTTATCTAGGATATTATTTTATCTTAGATACTTTACTTCTAGCAATGTAGTATTTGTCTAGTAGTAGATTCCAGCTAGTTTTCCAAGTATAACCGGTTGTAGATAGTAGTATAGATAGTTTCTCATTGTAACTTATGTAGTATGAGCTTAAGAGTCTTGTAATACTGAGTTGAGAAGTAATATATACAAGTATCTTGAAAACTATTCTCTTGTTCATTAACTTCGTATATTATTATCAACTTTAGTTTGAGATTCTGTGTTTCATCGATCAAGTGAGGCTTAGTGAGTTTTGTGTTTAGAGTCAAAACCGATCCCGCAATTGGTATCAGAGCTTCAGGCTCTTGATTGTGAGATTTGACCATCCCAAATCACCCTTGTTTCTTCACACTCACTCACCCACCTCACTTTAATGGATCTTAACCAGAAATTTTCTGAGTCCGAAATGGGAACCATGACCAAGGCTCCAATCATCACTCCTGATGATTTTGGAACTTGGTGTAAACGTATTGAAGGGTTCATCATGTACCAAGATAGCCGTATGTGGAAATCTGTCACTCATGGTCCTTACGTTCCTAAGGTAGCAGCCCCAGCGGGTAATGGTGCCATGATAGAGAAGGCCATTGAAGACTACTCTGATGAAGACTTCAAGAAAATAGACATTGACTGCAAAGCAATGACTGTTTTGCTTACAGCCATACCAAACTCTATAATGGTTGGCTTTCAGCAATGCGAGTCAGCCAAAGAACTCTTTGATGTTTTGAAGCTGATGTACTCTGGTTCCACTGAATCCAAGGAGTCCAAGAAGGATGTACTGAAGCAGAAGTTTGAAAACTTCACATATATCATTGGTGAGACCTTGAGCCAACAATACTTCAGGTACATGAACTTGATCACCTCTCTTCAGTCTATGGGAGTGGATCTTCAGAAGTGAGACATTGTAAGGAAATTCATGAGTTTGCTTCCTCATGAATGGACTTTCTATTGTGTTTCTATCAAGAGAACTGAGAATCTTAACACTCTTACTATGACTGAACTGTACAGAATCCTTGATGGATACCGTATGGAGATGGAGACTCAGAAAAGCCAACAGATGAACCATCCCTCAAATCCTGCTATCAGCAATGCTCTACATGTTACTGAAGGATCAAGACAACCTCAGTTGTACCTGAACTATCCCTAACAACCATCATCTTCCTCTGGGCCATACATCACTTTCCCTAAGACACCCAGGTCTTAACAGGCTCAACACACTCCTTTTCAGGATAATTGTGCCTTTGTCTCAGGAAGTGAACACTCTGGAGATTTTCAATTTTTCTTTGATGATCTAGAGTGCTTTAGCCCAGATGACATTGAGTACATGGACATTGTCCAACAGATGGCTCTCCTGACCTACAGAGCAAAGAAGTTCTTCAAAAGAACAGGAAGACAGTTCCCTCAGAATCCAACCAAAAGCAAATCTGGATTTGATAAAAGCAAAGCCAAGTGTTACAACTGTAACTAGTTTGGTAACTTTGCTAGGGAATGCAAAGCTCTAAGATCCAATCCTGGAGCAACTCAAGCCTCCCAACATCCTACCACCTCAAGGACTGCACCAAAACCTACTGAGCAGCAAACTGTGGCTGTTGCTCAAGAAGTTGACTGGAGCTTCATGGTTCAAGATGTCACTCCTGCTCAAGCACTCATGGCTGGAACTGAAGACAGCAAGGTATATGAAAACCTTTGTACTCCAGCTTGTATTGCTAAGGTTAAACTTTATCAGGATTACAACAAGGAAATTAAATCCGATATTGAGTCCTTAAACATCCTAAAATCTGATTTCAAGAAAGCAGAATCTGACTATAAACTCAAAATTAAAGAGTTAGAAAAAACTGTTTCTTCTTTAAAACATGAACATACAAACTTTAGGACTCAAGTAAAGGATCTGATTTCTAAGTTGACTGAGGCTCAAGCCCAGCTAATAATAGCTGAGGCTAAAGCAAAGAAGTATGCTATTGAAGAGCATAACTTCAACACCATCATTGCATCATCCTCCCACTCAAAGGTGTGTTATCAAAACAATAGTGGGTTGGGAACCAATGAAATTGCTCCATCACACTCTTATGTGTCTGTTAGATAGCCTAGATGTGGCACTCATGAGTAAGAGGTTCCAACTGCTGAACCACTACCCAATGAGCAAAAGAATGATGCAACTATGATGACCACCACAGGGAAGGATAAGGTAGAAAACCTCATTCCCACCGCTGATGTCCCACCCCTAACCACCAAAGAGAGAAAGAACAAAATCAAGGCAACAAAGAAAACTGCCAAGAAGGTGACTGAGTCTAGGATGAAGATAGATCCCAAACAAAAGGGTGTATTTATTTCAACTAGATTCCAAGTGGTTGGAAACTCTGACCCAAGAAAGGAATGTAGTACCAGCATTCCTGTCCAACTGAAGGATCAGAAGTTAAAAGGGAAAGCTGTTGAAGAAAAGGAGTGCAAGAACCAACAGCCATCACGCCCCATCAAGAGTAACATTGAGTGCATAATATGTGGTCTGCATAACCATATGGCTTAAGATTGTTACTACAATCATGCAAGCACACATTATGCAACCAATGTTAAAATAGAAGGAGTCAAGGAAGGTTTCACATTTGGACCTTATCACATGGTCCAAGTGACAAGGAAAGGAAAGCTTGTTTCGAAGCTAAGTTGCTTTCGGAAGAAAATCATTCTTCCGAAAGAAAAATAGCTTCGAAAAACAAGCCAAAGAACAAACTAAGGAACAAAAGGAATCCTTTGAAATCTTCCAAAAAGAAAGTAGTCTCAAAAGAAGGTCATGCTGCTCAATCCTCTTCAGAATCATCAACACTGGTCAACCATAGGATGGTTTGGAAGAACAAAACAGATGCTGCAGCCAGTACCTCTTCCTCACAAACACAAACTGAACCCACTTGCCTATACTTTGGTTCAATTAAATCATCTACATTGGAAGAACCTAACACCAACAAGGCTTGGGTTTCTAATAGTAACTAATCATCTCACTTTATATACAGGGACGTCCACATGACAAGAATGGAAATATATGGATTGTAGATAGCGGATGCTCCCAGCACATGACAGGGAACAGATCTCTTCTTCAGCATTTGAACATTTTGATGGAGGTCCTGTTTAGTTTGGAGGTGTAGCCGGAGGCTACATTTCTGGTAGAGGTAGTATATGCAATGGTAAGTTAAAGGTTGACAAAGTAAACTTTGTCAAAAAACTTGAACAAAATTTGTTAAGTATTTCTCAATTCTATGATCAAAAGCACCAAATGCTTTTCACAGAACATGAGTGCATTATCCTCAAACCCGGGATAACAATTCCTCAGGAATTGGTGCTTCTTAGATCTCCCAGGAGTGGGGATATGTACAAGCTAGATATGAATAATGCTTCCCCATTGGGTGAAGTATCATGCTTTCTTTCCAAAGCTAATGGTGATGAGTCAACTCTGTGGCATAAAATAATATGCCATGTTAATTTTAAAACCATGAACAATTTGGTTAAAAAATAATTTGGTACATGGTGTGCCTAAAAAGGAGTTTTTTTGTAAAGACAACTGTATTGCTTGCCTAAAAGGAAAATAACACAAGGTCACTCACAAATCCAAAGAAGTTAACTCTATCACCACTCCATTACACTTATTGCACATGGATCTTTTTGGTCCCACAAGTATAATGAGCATTGGAAGGAAATCATACTGCCTTGTGATTGTTGATGATTTTACAAGACTCACTTGGGTATTCTTTTTAAGAATTAAAGATGAAACAGCTGAAACTTTAAAATCTTTTATTCTTAAAATTGAAGATCAAAAGGATCAAAAGGTGAAAATCATTAAAAGTGATCAAGGGACTGAGTTTAAGAATCAAGTTCTTGACTCATTCTGTAACTCAAAAGGGATTACCAGACAATATAGTACTCCTAGAACTCCTCAACAGAATGGTGTTGCTGAGAGGAGGAACATGACACTTATTAAGGCTGCAAGAACAATGTTAGCTGATTCAAAGCTGCCTCTAACTTTCTGGGCAGAGGCAGTCAGCACTGTATGTTATGTGCAAAACAGAGTTCTCATTGTTAAGCCTCATGGGAAGTCCCCTTATGAGCTATGGAACAAGAGGCCACCGTTCATTGGCTTTCTTAGGTCCTTTGGCAGCAGGTGTACCATACTCAACACAAAGGGCAATTTAGAAAAATTTGCCGAAAAGTCGGATGATGCTATCTTTGTTGGATATTCCTCCACCTCTATTGCTTATAGAGTGTATAATATCAAAACTCAACAGTTTGAGGAATCATCCAACATTGTTGTTAATAAGCACACTCCTTGTGTCAGAGGGAATGGACCTGAATATATTTTTGATTTAGAGTTGTTTCTAAACTATTCTAAACCATCTTGTGAGAATGTTTCAGCTAAAACAGGAACTCAAAGTGACCCATATGAAGATCAATTATTTGAACTACCTAGACCTATTTTCAGTTCTCTAAGAAGAAATGAAGAACACGCTTCTACTGCTAAAAGTCCTGAAAGCATGAGTATCTCAGGAAACAAAGGAGCTTCAACAAATTGTCAACTCACTGAACCTCATAACCCAGAGGTTGACAATTCAAGCACTCAACACCAAGCTGTTGAAGATAGTGACATGGAGGAACAGGCAACTATTGATGTTGTTTCACAACATACTAACATTGATGATGTCGCTCATTCATTCAATCAGTCCTCATTGAATGAATGTGAGACATCAGCTGGAGAAGATGTTCAAAGTTCTAAGCAAAACTTCTCAAATCTAGACTTGTCTATGCAATTAGATGTAATTCCTAGGCCAGGATACATAACACTCATCCAGCTGAAAACATCATTGGGGATGTATCAGAAGGTGTAAGAACAAGAAGTCAGACCTACAATGGGAATGTATGCTTGTACTCATGCTTTCTCTCTCAAATGGAAACAAAGAAGGTGGAAGAAGCTCTTAAGGACAACAATTGGATTAAAGCTATGTAAGAGGAATTGCTTTAATTCAAGAGGCAAAAGGTATGGAACCTATGTCCTTTGCCACCTGGTCAAGTCCCTATTGGCACCAAGTGGGTGTTCAAAAACAAAAAAGATGATAGAGGTTTGATTATCAAGAACAAAGAAAGACTTGTTGTTCAAGGATACACATAGGAAGAAGGCATAGATTACACTGATGTCTTTGCACCTGTTACAAGACTTGAAGCTATACAAATCTTCCTTGCTTTTGCGGCCTCCAAGAACTTCACAGTCTATCAACTTTATGTCAAATGTGCATTTTTGTATGGGAATATAGACAGAGAAGTCTATATGTGTCAGCCACCTGGATTTGAAGACCCACAGCATCTTAACTATGTGTGCAAACTGGATAAAGCTCTTTATGGGCTGCATCAAGCACCTAGGCTGTGGTATGAGACTTTGTCTCAGTTTTTGCTCAAAAACAGCTACACCAAAGGCACCATTGACAAGACATTATTCATAAAGAAATCTAGGAAGGACATGCTGCTTGTTTAAGTCTATGTCGATGACATCATATTTGGTTCCTCAAATGACCAAATATGCAAAGACTTTGAAAGCATCATGAGAAAGAAATTTGAGATGAGCTCCATAGGAAAGATGGACTTCTTTCTTGGGATTCAAGTGAAGCAGATGGAAAAAGGATTTTTTATCAACCAGTCTAAGTATGTCAAGGACATCTTAGAAAGATTCAAGATGAAAGATTGTAAGACAGCCAAGACACCTATACCCAGAAATCATAATTTATGTCATAATTCCGAGGGGGAGGATACTGATCAGTATCAGTATAGGGCAATTATTGGATCTCTGATGTATCTCACAGCTAGTAAACCTGATATCATGTTTGCAACTTGCATCTGTGCGAGATATCAGGCTGCTCCCAAGGTGTCTCACCTAATTTCCGTCAAAAGGATTCTCAGATACCTTAAAGGAGCTCCCAAACTGGGTCTCTGGTATCCTAAGAATAAGGATTTCAATCTCTATGGGTACTCTAACAGTGATTATGGTGGCTGTAACATTAACAAGAAATCCACATCAGGAGGATGTCAATTTCTTGGTGGAAGACTTATTTCCTGGCAATGCAAGAAGCAATCATGTGTCTCTACATCAACTGCTGAAGCTGAATACATTGCTGCTACGAGCTGCTATGCTCAACTGCTATGGATTCAAAATCAGATGTTAGAATATGGGTTCAACTTCATGAATACTCCTATCCACATAGACAACACGAGTGCTATTTCCATTACAGAAAATCCGGTCAAGCACTCTAAGACAAAGCGCATTGACATCAGGTATCATTTCATTCGAGATATTCATGAGAAACACTAGATTAAACTAGCAAAAGTTAATTCAATTGAACAATATGCTGTCTTGTTCACCAAAGCCTTTGATGAACAAAGATTTAAATATTTAATCACAGCTATCGGGATGATTAACATTGACTAGTTTATTTCTTTTGAAAACCTTTTAAAATATGTCTTGTTTATGTTGTCTAATTACTATCTAAGCCCTGTTACTAAAGTTTTTTTTTCTAAGTGGAAATTCTTTCGAAAAGAAATTTACTCTCGGAATAGATCTTAATATCTTTCGAAGGTAAATTCCTTCACTTTAGTACTCTCTTCTGAAAAAATTTTACCCTCGGAAGCAAATTTGATCATAGATCAAATTTACTTCCGAAGGCTATTAACTTACTCTCGGAAGAAGTCTTTTCTCTCGGAAGCAACTTTTCCTTCGGAAGAAAACTTTTACTGTGTAACGAAACCTTTGGGCCCCACTGTGTAAAGATTAAGATCTTTTTGGAATATTTTAAATTATCTACCTTGCCGTCGTACTCAAGTACACTCCCAAACTGTCTTTTCACCTTATCGGCATGGTCTTTTACCCCCTATTTAAAACTTCCGACTCTCTTTCTTTACCATTTTTACCACCACTGAAACCTAATACTCCTATTATCGTTTTCACTCTCTCTCAAAATTCCTTCAATCCAACCATATTTTCTTACAATGGCTCTCAATCCTCAACATAACCAAGTCGCCATCCTTGACTCTTCTAAGGATGCTGACTTTGCCCCATCATCAATTTTCTATTTCACTCCATATACTTTACCGCCCTCACCGTAAACCCCACTATATACTCTAATCACATGACCGAATTTTGGGCAAACGATCGTTGTGAAACTCTGAACGATGAGAGGGTCATCAGGTCGAGAATCAGCGGACAAGAGATCATTATTTCTGAATCTATCATCAGGGAGCATCTGGAGCTTCATGACAAAGGTGCCCCGACTGAATTCACCAAATCTAAGCTAGCAAACACATACACTCAGATGGGATATGGTGGTGATGTGCACAAGTCCACTATCTACAAGTTTAATTTCTCTAACAACTGGAAATTCTTGTTGCATATCGTTCTACACTACCTATCCAACAAATCAGGGGGGTGGGATCAAATCCCATATGATCTGGGATGCCTAGTCCATGGAATGGTAAAAGGCCTCCGCTTTAACTATTTAAGGTTTGTGCTGAACAATTTGCGAGGAAATCTTACCCGGGATTCATTTTTCATGTATCCCAGTTCATTCAGCATATCATAAACTGTAAGCTGGACCAGAACAGACTACAATATGAAGACACTCTCATGGTCCCACACATGAGGCCGGGCATCTTCAAGACCTTGAAGTAGGTTTCCACTAATTTCACGGGGAGATTCACTGATCTTCTCCCAGGTATGCTTGAGCCAACGGCTCCTGGTGGCATCCCTGCAAGCCCAGCAGGCGATGAACCCACACCAGACCTCCCCACTGAAATGCCAACTACTTCTTCCCACCCAATTAAATTTACATACACCAGACGCCCCAAGCGAACCCCTAATCAATCTACTCTGATTGATCAGGTCCCCACTATTCACACCAAAAAGGCTCGAGTGGAACTCAAGGCTCCCACTCAGCCAGAGGTCACACCTTCCTCCACCATCAACCTCAATATCAGTGTTGAGTCTCCTCAGTCTCAACCGGATGAGCCCAAAACCCAAGCCATTAGCCCTCAGGGTGAGTCCCAACACTCCCCTGAGCAACCAAATAGGAACAGCCACATCTTTAGCATATCTGCTATTACAGAAGAGCCATTAGGTGCTGACCAAGGTCCCGGGTCATTAGAATTAACCTCTCTATCCTTCACTGACCTTTTTATCCAACCTGATGAGGATATTATGTTCCGTCAGGGCCATGATGTTGATCTACAATACCTCTCTCAAGATCAACTGAGCCCCAGGAAACCTCTAATATCAAGTCAACATTAGTTCAACCAAACTGAGGTGAGTCCAACTGGTGTGGAGGTGACTCATGTAGGCTCAGCCGCCACTACTGAGAGTGTCTCATTGGCCTCTTAGGAAAATGGTGACATCAGTGAGACTGAGTCTATGACAACCTTGCTAATTGATGTTTCTGAAAAGGACATCAATAGGGAAGGGTATCCAGGGCACCGAGAAACCATAACTGGTGGTGATGATGAACATGCCAGGCATGTTATCTAATCTTCCTATGATTCTTCAAAAGAAGATGAGGGTACAATGCAACTCATTATCAAAGACCTGATTTCTAAAGTCTCAAACCTTGAATCAAAGGTTAAGACTTTAGAGGACAGGTCTGCCACTCAACAACTTGAGATTGAATATCTCAAGGCTAAACTAGCTGAGACACAGATTGAGAAGTCTATCAGGCATGTACCTATTCAGGTTTCTTTAAGTTCTTCCTCCAGCTCATCTACTTCTCAATATGATGCTACCAAAAAGGGGGAGAATGTACAGAAACAAAATCATGAGGAACCCCCTTACCCCATAGCAACAACCTCTTCTGATGCCTTATCTATCTTTTACCCCCAACAACATCACCCTACGATAGTCTTCCCTCAACCAGCTCCATTACCTTTCAAGTGGACCAAAGGATGCTCATAGATCTCAATAGGTTTCTAACCAAATTTCTGTTGAGCTCCTCCATTGAACAGCCCTCCCCTGATCTAGCTATCGCCTGCTTTGGAGCTGAAGAGCTTCAAAGGCTGAATGCACCACCTACCTCTAAAGAGGAAGTTGGTTAACCTAAGGTCTCTACTGAACCCAAGATTAACTTCAAAGGGGATGTACAGACTGATGGCCCAACAACTTATTTGGATAGGACAGATAGTGCAGTTCTAGTTACTTCTGAGGCAGAAATCAAAGCTGTAGAGTGAATAATTGGACTGTCTTCATTGTCCAGTGATTTGTTCATCACAGAGGCAATCCTTGAACTAGCCTCTGAGATTAACAGTGAGGACTTCTTTACAACCCCTCTCTTACAAGAACCACCACTTCAAACACCCTCACTCCAACCTGAATCTTCTAAACCCGAGTTCCCAAAGGCTGAATCTTCCTCTGATCCTAAGGGGAAAAGAAAGCTTACTGCGGAGGAGCTACTAGAAGAAGAAAGATTAGAGAAGCTAAAGAAGAAAGGTAGACTTGATACTGGAAAGTTGTTGGTAGCAACAGCCGCCCAAGCAAGTCTCAACAATAAAAGGAGGGTGGAAATCATTGACAGGCTCATCAGCCTAGGAGTAGCTAATGAGGAAACTCTTCTACTCCCAACTGATGAGCTTGTGAAACTAGAAAAGGCAACCTTGCTGAACAAAGAAAAGGAAGAAGCAGCAAGGTTGGCCAAAGAGGAGGAAAGAAGAAAGAAGAAGGAAGAAGTCATGGAAAGGGAGAGGATGGAGAGAATAGCCTTTCTTTGCAATAGAGGCTATTCTCAAGAGGAGCTGGCACCTCACCAAAATGACATGATCTTGTTTCTTTTTCACAAAGAACAAGATCTAATCAAAAAGAAGAGGAAGAAGGCTGCTAGGGAGAAGTTGAGAGAAAAGAGAAAGAAAGAAGAAGAGGGAGAACTTGCGGCTGCCAAAAAGGAGGGAGACAATGATTGGATGAAATCCTATCTCCGTGCTCACGGCTTCTCGGCAGGAAAATGGGTCCCATGTCGATCAAGACCCTACAGCGACATGTCAACCACATCAAAGCTGACATTCACTTAGGAAGAAGGCAGGAGGTTTCTCAAACTCCTAGTGTTCAAAGGATGGCATTCAAACCAACACCCAAACCACTACCCATCAAAACAGAACCTTTCACCCCTTAACCTTCTCCATCAAGCTTACCTATACCATCACCCACTGCTTCCCACCAACCACTACCACCACCTATCCTACGACCCAAAACACAACCAAGAACCCACTCAAAAACCAAATCATCCTCTGATCCATCAAAAGCCCTGACCTTGGAAGAATTCAAGGAGATAAAGAAGAAGCTCACAAATTGCACAACACTGAGTGACATCTCTTATGAGGAAGAGTCCATCCAGCTAACTTTCATTGATGGCTCTTCTAGTTCCCTCACAAGAGATGCATTCCTTGATCTTCCTAGAGGAACACTAGACCAAGCTTTTTAACTTCTTACAACAAATTCAGATACTCTCAATGAAGTTGAGAAGAAGTTAAGAAGAATGCTGGTGACTCTGCTGGACACTAGGAAAGGAGACAAACTACCAACAAAACCCCTCTATCCTAGAAAGCAAATTGTCCAGTGGAGGTTCGATGAAGATTCCCACAGCTTTGCTGTGGAAAGGGAGAATGGTGAAGTTACCAAGGCTGACACTTCATCTCTGCTACATTCCAGTAGATTTGACATTACTGAGTTAGCAGAGAAGCCATTCTCCAATCCCTCCAACTCTAAGATAGCTGCTCATATCAGAAATCATTTAAGCAGCCTTCATCTAGCCGAGCTCACAGAAGGCCAAGATTGAAGAAGAGTTGAAAAGGAGAGCACAGGATGCTGAAGAAGGCATAACCTCAAAAGGGAAGACCTTTCTATAGATGTTTGAGGGCTCCACTTCAGATCCTATAGTTAGATGGCAATATGACTACCTTTCCCATCAACTAACTCTCTTTAGAGGAATGCAACAAAGAGTACATGTCATTCAGAGCAATCGACTGGATTTATTATCTACAAATGACCTGTACAAACTCCTCATCACCACATCAGGGAAAAACAAATAGACAGATAGATATTTGCTTTCCCTGGTATTGAAGGCCTTGAAGAACAGGAGCAAGTGAAGTTTTGGTAGCATCAGCCTAGGGGGAGTTTGTTGCATCATATGAGGCTGGTGCAACCAAAACAACACTTAGAACAATTTTGTGTACAAGTTGAAGAAGTCTTCCGAAGACAAAACTACTCTTCCGCAACTATGTCAAAGATCTTCTGAAGCATTATGTCTGAAGAGCTTCCGGAGAAAAACTAAGTCTTCTGAGACTAAGTAGTTTTCCTTCGAAGTATATGAAGAACTTTCGAAGGATAGAACAAAGTCTTCCAAAGACCAAGCAGTTCTCCTTTCAAAGTATTCACACTTAGAAGATTCAAGATAAAGTCTTCCGAAGAATAAAGTCATAAAGACCTGTAGAAGATTCAGAAGAAGCTGTTTCTTCCGAAGTATAAATGGCCTCGGAAGAACTTATTCTTCCGAAGCCATTTAGCTTCGGAAAATCAACTATGAACCAATGGACAAAAGTATGGTCTGTCTGACAGACTCTGATACATTGCATGGTGCTTTTCCTAACCCATGTAGTTGACCATAGTTTAATCCACTGTTCACCTTTTCAACTTAGTATAGATACCATCCTTAGTTGGTGCCAAAAGGTAAGTCATGGACCTATCATGACTATCTTATCTAGGATATTATTTTATCTTAGATACTTTACTTCTAGCAATGTAGTATTTGTCTAGTAGTAGATTCTAGCTGGTTTTTCAAGTATAACCGGCTGTAGATAGTAGTATATATAGTTTCTTATTATAACTTATGTAGTATGAGCTTAAGAGTCTGGTAATACTTAATTGAGAAGTAATATATACAAGTATCTTGAAAATCATTCTCTTGTTCATTAACTTCATATATTATTATCAACTTTAGTTTGAGATTCTGTGTTTCACCGATCAAGTGAGACTTAGTGAGTTCTGTGTTTAGAGTCAAAACCGATCCCCCAGATTCATATTGAGTTAAAAGAATTTAAAAAGTGATAGATAATTTAGAGAGTAGAGAAAAATAGAACTAATGAGTTGGAAGAAATTTCTAGTGGTATTTATAATGTAATTTTTTTTATTAAAATTCAACGCTCTCAAGAACGTTGGAAAACGATCATAATGGTGGGTGGTGGTGCATGTGAAACCCGGTCAATTTTCACCGGGCAGTGACAATGCTAATTTTGACCAATTATTCTTGGCACTCGTCGATGAAGCCACTCAATTATTTCTAATTATGTTGTATTTTGTTTACACTTTATTTTTCATATTTTTGTTCCGTTGATTCCTTTTTTTTGTTTTTTAAAAATTTAAAGAATTTTTATTAATAAATATTCAACTACTAGAAATATGGACTTTCACCGCAATCGGATTCTTTAGAATTTCGATTGTTGTTGACGTGGTTTCATCTGTAGAGCTCCGTCTAGAAAAATGCTCGTGTAACATATTTTTTAACGGAATCACATCGGTAACTTGGTGAAGAATTTCTTTTGAACTAACTATTGACATACTTAGCTTCTAACGTATTATTGTAGGCTCAAATTCCACATTTCATCAGCAGCTTAGCGACAGACTAGCGACCACTGCCTTCTCGATAGACACTTGTCACTAATCTGTCACTGATTTTACTATAATTATTATATAGTTTTATTATACGATTTCCAATAGACTTCCGTCATTAATCCATCATTGAGTTTATTTAAAAGAAATTAATTTATTAGTTTATTTCTAGCAATACAAATACATAAATCTATAAATTATATACAATAAAAAATAGATACAATATATTCTTTTACCACCTTTTCCATTCCGTACTCTACTTTTCATACAATTTTAAAATCATTTAGTTTTTTTGAAAAGTTAGAGTTAGTTGATCTTCTGTAAAGTTTTTTTTTGAACGACCAACAAAAAGGAACAATATTAAAAAACCATCTAGCAAGAAGCTACATCACCACAAATACAAGATTTACACCAAGAAACTATCAATAGGTTATACACCAAGACAACATGAGTTAAACATCAACCATGATTTCCAAGTAAGAGTTGTAATTTTGGCCTGATTTTTGAACCACAAGAACTCAGGACTTTAACTTCTTCTACCACCTGTTGCAACGAGATTGGCTTCCGGTAAAAAATGAGATCATTCCTAGCTTTCCACAAACACCAACACACCATCATGATAATCAAGTTTATGATCTTCCTTTTTTTCAACGATCCTTGGACATGGTTGTGGATTTCCAGCAGGTCTCGAAGGCCAAACACAAATAATGGGGGAATGTTACACCAAGTTGAAATAGCATGCCATACATGTTAGGCTAAAGGGCAAACCACAAATAAATGTTCTGCCGTCTCCGGGTGTTCATTGCATATATGACAATTATCTAATCCCACATTGACATTTCTATGGGCAAGGGAAGATAAGGTCGGAATTCTCTTCATTTCAGGGCGGAAAACCTATGATTTTAATGTTATGTTTTAGACTTTTAACCGAAAAACTCCTAGAAGAGTCCAGGGCCCACGACCATCGATCATCTTCAAGGGTTAGAGTTATAGAGAGAAGGACAGCCGAGAGCATATGCAATTCATCGATTTCTTGAGGGGAGGCCGGAATGTTCTTCCATTGGGGAATAAAAGATAACTGATTATTAACTAGTTTTATCCGATCAGCAACAGAGCACTGCTTCACTACTTCAAGGGAGAAAATGGCAGGGAAACATATATATAACGGCTCAGATTCAACCCAACAGTCTATCCAGAAGAAAATGTCTCGAGCGCGGCCCAAAGACCCTTTGATAGATTTCCTTAAGTCAAAGCCATGATCGATCAAAGAGCAGTTTATTTTTGAAATATTATTCCAGGACCTGGGATTGAGACTTTTGCTGGAATAAAATTCCAGTGTCTTGACGTGTGATGAATAGACTTATAACACTTCTCCATAAGCTAGACTTTTCCTCTTTGAACCTCCACCACCATTTAGCAAGCATGGCAATATTAGCCTCCTTAAGACCACTTTTCCTCTTTGAACCTCCACCACCACTTAACAGTCCAATAATATAAGTAGCGCTACTTAGGAATATGTATCATGCACCAACAAAATGAGTGTTGTGATGTTATATTATTTGATTTTGTGATTTATAGGTATGACAGTTATAAATCACCTGGTATATAAGTAGGGTTGGTTGTAATCTTATTTATATTGCATCAATAATTTTGTTAACTTATTAAACCTATGATCTCATCAACTTAATGATGACTGCTTTGGGTATGCTTTTTCAGGTAATCAGAAATGACTTATAATCTTGTGCTTACATTTGATGTTTACAATGGATGGTATGATGTGATAGGAAAGATGTGTGTAAAAATAACCGTGAATCTGATTGATCTCAGCATATCAGTGGATGCACATGTCCACTACTACTGAGAAGACTATGAAGTGGTTACTTGAATCCTTTTGTAATAGGGTTGCAGTATTACATGTAAAAGTCTAAGTTAAGACAAGTTTTGTATATGTTATGAATGTAACCCGAATCTATAAATGACTAATGTGCTGTTACTTTAAATTAATTTGGTGGGATTGTTTATATCTGTAATCAATGTGTTCCGAACCGATAGTCACATCAAAGCATTTCACGCTTCCGCTGGGACGTGACAGCTTGGTATCAGAGCCATTGGTTATAGAGAATTAGGTATTATTAGTAAATGCCTAGACTATAACCATAAGCTCATATGATAACAAATTATCAATGTGATATTGTTTACTCTCTATGATTTTATGTGATCATATCCATGCTTAGACAAGAATGAAACTTGAGATATGTATGATTATTATGTGAAATTTTGTAAATCATAAATTAAATTCTATAAGAATTTTTGCAGTATGAGTTCTGGTAATTCTGATAGCCACTATAATGAAAGTGACCCTTCGGATCATAGCAACCATAGAGAAACAACATCTGAGATAGAACCTCAGAACGAAGTAGAAACACCTCAACCTGAGACCCAGACCAACACAGCGTCAAAGTTTTACGTCCGACGCGCACCAGTAACAATGGGAGGCTATACAATCATGACACCAAGAAAAAGTGTACGGCGTGGTAAGAAGTTTTCAACTAAGGAAATTAAGGAGCAAGAAAACTAAGACCTAGAAACCCTTTCCCCGACATTTGATATAACACCTGCAACCCAACCTGATAATTCCGAAACTGAGAAGAGTTAAGAGGCAAAGGTTGGAGGAATGTCAAATGAAGACTACTAAGCAGATTCTTAAGAAGGTTAAAAGAATACAATGACAAATTCGAATCCTTCAAGAAGATGTCAAGGAAGTGAAGAAAGAAAGCAAAAGTATCTTCACTAGGATGTGGAATTGGGTGTGGAAAGACTAGAGAAATAGGAAATCCTATATGTTATACAACTGTTTAAGATATATGAAATAAGAAAATAATATAACATTTCACTTATGATTATGATATAATATGAGTAAAATGTATGTAATAATAATATAATTGGTATGTAGTGAAATATGCCGCTAAGAAGAGTTACACAACCAGTACGAATGACTTCACGTGTCGGGCGACCAAGAACTAGGTTTGTAGAAGAAGCCCCGCTAGCAAATACTGCCACAAATGAGGATGAGAGGATTTCTCGGATAGTAACTCAACAGCTGGAAGCTGTAATACCTACATTAGTGACTCAGCTTCAACAAGCTCTTAATTTTAAAAGAGTGCCGCCTGGAGACAATGGACCAGTACACACTAACGAATAGGAGAACCATGAGAGGAAGCTATAGATGAAACTAGAAAAGGTTGTTCTTATAAGACTTTTATGTCTTGTAAACCCTGAGACTTTAATGGAAAGGGTGGAGCAGTGCAAGCCTTACGCTGGTTAGAGGAAATGGAGTCAGTTTTAGATATCAGTGATTGTACTGATAACTGCAAAACCAGGTTTGCTTTGCATTCTCTTAAAGGAGAAGCACAATCTTGGTGGAAAATGAAAATCTAAACAAAGGGAAGGAATGTTATGAATGAATTAAGTTGGGAGGAATTTAGGAAATTAATGATTGAAAAATACTGCCCCTATAATGAATTAGAAAGGATAGAAGTAGAATTTTTAGCACTAGAAATGAAAGGTGTTGCTATACAGGAGTATACTGATAAATACAATGAATTTTCTAGATTGGTGCAACATTTAGTGACCCCAGAAACAAAAAGAATAGGGAGATACATCTGGGGTTTAGTACCACAGATAAGAGGAATGGTGAAATCTGAAATGCCAAAAACTTTTCAGGATGCAGTGACTCTAGCAGGAAGTTTGACAGACGAAATGATTAGAAATGGATCATTAACTACAACCAAGGTAGGAGAGAAAAGGAAATGGAACAATAACACAGGAAGGAATTTTGGAGGAAACTGAAACAAGAAGGTAAACAGAAACTCAGAAAGAAATTATATGGGAATCGCACAGGAAGAAAAGCCACGGACAGAAAGTCAACCTTGGTGCAATACCTACAAAAGGTATCATGCTAGAAGTTGTATGCTGGTAATTTGTTATAATTGCAAGAAGAAGACCCATACATCAAAAGAATGTAAACGACCCACAAATTCCAAGCCAGTATGTTACCAGTATGGAAAAGAAGATCACCTTTGCAATAGATGCCCAGAACTAAAAGGAAAAGCTTCAAAGAATCCCAACAATGCACATGGTCGAGCATTTGTACTTCAAGCTGAAGAAGCACGACAAGAACCAGAAGTGGTGACGGGTACTTTCCTTATTAATGATCAATACGCAACTGTGTTATTTGATACGGGAGCAACCCGAAGTTTTGTCTCAAATCATTTCAAACCCTTACTTGGATTAACATCAGAGAAACTGAAAAATAAGTATATGATAGAGTTAGCTGACAGAAACATGATAGAAAGCTAATGAAATTATTCCTAACTGTATTCAAAACTTAGATAATCATTGCTTTGACATAGATCTGATCCCTGTTGAATTAGGGGGTTTTGATATTGTAGTAGGTATGGATTGGTTAAGTAAGAATCACACAGAAATCATTGGTGGAAAACGAATGATTAAAGTCCCTTTAATTAAAGATAACCAAACTCTTGTCATACGCTGTGAGAAACCTAGAGGTCCTATCAGAATGATTTCTTGTATGAAGGCTTAGAAATATTTGAAAAGGAAATGTTTAGCATTTCTGGCCCACATAGTTGATACCAAATTAGTCAAACAAAACTTGGAATATGTTCCTATTGTTAGAGAATATCCAAAGGTATTTCCTGATGAGTTACCTAGATTGCACCCCCTCGTCAAGTAGAATTCAAAATAGAATTAGTACCAGGAACAACACCAATTGCCAAATCCCCGTATCGATTGGCGCCATCAAAAATGAAGAAATTGATGAATCAATTACAAGATCTATTAGATAAAGGATTTATACGTCCTAGCGTTTCACCATCGGGACCTCCAGTCCTGTTCGTGAAGAAGAAAGACGAAACCTTTAGGATGTGCATTAACTGTAGAGAACTTAATAAAGTGACTATTAAGAATAGGTACCCTCTCCCTCGAATAGATGACCTATTTGATCAACTGCAGGGATCAAGCTATTTCTCAAAAATTGACCTGAGATCAGGATATTATCAGTTAAGGGTACAAGAAGAGTATATACCTAAAACTACATTTAGAAGCCGATATGGTCATTATGAATTCCTTGTGATGCCATTTGGGTTAACTAATGCTCCGGCTGTATTCATGGATCTAATAAACAGAGTGTGTAAACCTTACTTGGATAAATTTGTCATAGTATTTATAGATGACATATTAATCTATTCTAAAAGTAAGGAAGAACATGAAAAGCATCTAAGGCTAACTTTGGAGTTACTTCAAAAATAAGAACTGTATGCTAAATTCTTAAAATGTGAATTCTGGAAGTGAGAAGTACAAATCTTAGGACATGTGGTTAATCAAGATGGAATTCAAGTCGACCCAGCAAAGATTGATGCAATTAAGAAGTGGGAAGCTCCGAAAACACCAACTGAGATACGTCAATTTCTAGGTTTGGCCGGTTATTATAGGAGATTTATAGAAAATTTCTCCCGAATAGCACAACCTTTAACAGAATTGACTCAGAAAGATAAGCCATATGTTTGGGGAGAAAAACAGAACACTGCATTTGAGACTCTAAAACATAAATTATGTAATGCTCCTATTTTAGCTCTTCCAGAAGGTATTGATGATTTTGTAGTATACTGTGACGCATCACATCAAGGTTATGGATGTGTTCTAATGCAACGAAATAAAGTAATTGCATATGCGTCTCGATAACTCAGAGGAAGTGAAAGGAATTATACTACTCATGATTTAGAATTTGGAGCAGTAGTATTTGCACTTAAGATTTGGAGACACTACCTGTATGGAACCAAATGCATAATTTATGCGGATCATAAAAGTTTGCAACATATATTCGATCAAAAGATGTTGAATATGAGACAAACAATATGGATAGAATTACTGAGTGATTATGATTGTGAAATCAAGTATCACCCAGGTAAAGCAAACGTAGTGGCAGATGCCTTAAGCAGGATGGAAAGAACCAAGCCATTACGAGTTCGTGCTATGAGAATGGAGTTACATTCAGAGCTAATAAGTCAAATCCGAGATGCTCAACAGAAAGATGAATTGAGAAGTGTGATGGAACATAATGAACAAATAGAAACTATGTCAGATGGAATCCTGAGATTTAAAGGAAGAATTTGGATTCCTGACAATGGCATACTTAGAGAAAATATTCTGAGTGAGGCACACAAGTCAAGATATTCAGTACATCTGGGGAATAATAAGATGTACAAGGAATTGAGAAACCTGTATTGGTGCCCAGGAATGAAGAAATCAGTTGCAGAATTTGTAAAAAGATGTGATATTTGTTCAAGAGTTAAAGCTGAATATCAGAAACCCTCTGGACGTTTGCAACAGCCAGAAATTCTTGAATGGAAGTGGGACCAGATTACTATGGATTTTGTGACCAAACTACCCAAAACCTCATATGGATACGACACGATATGGGTTATAGTCGATAGACTGACTAAATCAGCTCATTTCTTACCAATTAGAGAAGATTATAAAATGGAGAAATTAGCTAAGATTTATATGAAGGAGATCATGTCTAGACATGGAATACCAATCTCAATTATATCAGACAGAGACAGCCAATTTACTTCATGATTTTGGCAGACTTTGCAAAAAGCATTAGGAACTAAAATAAATATGAGTACAACATATCATCCATAAACTAATGGACAGAGTGAGAAAACAATCCAAACATTAGAAGATATGTTGCGAGCTTATTCATTAGATTTTGGTGGTAGTTGGGATACGCACCTACCTCTGATAGAATTTTCATATAACAATAGCTATCATGCTAGTATAGGGGTAGCTCCATTTGAAGCTTTATATAGAAGAAAGTGTAGGTCACATTTGTGTTGGAATGAGGTGGGAGATAGACAACTTACAGGCCCAGAACTTATACAGGAAACATCTGATAAGATCTTTGAAATAAAAAAACAAGTTGAAGTCAGCACGTGATAGACAGAAAATCTATGCGGATAGAAGGAGAAAGCCCTTAGAATTTCAAATCGGGGATAAAGTGTATTTAAAAGTATCACCTTCAAAGGGAATTATCCGATTTGGGAAAAGAAATAAGTTAAACCCTAGGTATGTTGGACCTTTTGAGATAATTGATAGAATTGGTCCTGTAGCATATAAGTTAGACTTACCTCAGGAATTAAGTGGAATACATAACACCTTCCGTATATCTAACTTGAAGAAATGTCTAAATGATGAGACATTAAAGATACCAATAAGGGAAGTCAAAATAGATGAGAAACTTCATTTTGTGGAAGAACCAGTAGCAATCATGGATAGAGAAGTAAAGAGATTAAAGAGAAGTAAAATTCCTATAGTGAAGGTCAAATGGAATTCAAAACGAGGACCTGAATTTATATGAGAACGGGAAGATGAAATCAAAAGGAAATATCCACACTTATTTGAGGTTAAACTGAATGAAAAGGACAATTATAAAGACAAACTTCCCATGGCATTAGATACTGACAACAGATGAATTTCGGGACAAAATTCTTTTTATGGGGGAAGAATGTGACGACCCCAAAAATTAAGGTTAGAAAATTTTATTTTATATAAGTCAAACCTATATTTATGTGTTTTTTTAATAAATTAAAGTACTAAGGTGTCGTTAGGTGATAAAATTTTATATGTATATGTGTATTAGCATATAAAATATATGTGTATGCTTTATAAGTTTGCATGTATGCATGATTCTATACGTGTGCATGATTCTATACGTGTGCATGTAGGTATATATTTTTTATATATGTAAAACATTGAGAATGTTATGTGCTTAGTTATTTAAATTACATATTATACATTTAATTGATGTATAATGAAACAAGTTTACAATTTAAACATTTAACCAAAACATCAAACTTAACATCTTAATCATTTATTAAGACATGAACTAACATAAATTAGAAAGTTAACACCACAATAACACATCCTACAACACCATTAACATTACACTAAGCATACTTCTAAGTGTAACACCTAGCTCTTATCACTTAATGAACTTCAATACAAATTTTTCATACTTAGCCTAAGACTAAAAACTAATTCTTTGCCATAATCCTCGGCCGATTGATATCACTATCATTATCACACTAATCCTAATCAAATGCATGACACTAAACACATCTAAACCTTGAACACCTAGCAATTTTACTTAACCAACTCATCAAGTTAATGATGATTCCTAGCTACTAAAACCTTCGGCCGATTTCCATGCATTGTCACCAAGATTAAAGATCTTCTAATTATGCCACATAACCACTATACTCAAACACCTCATCCTAAGTCATCATTGCTTCTATAATGGTGGCAAGTTCTCAACATTCTTGGTGTCCAAGCCCTCGGCCGATTACCATGCACCATCACCACTAAACTTCATTCTATGCATGACACATCACCACAAGTCATCATTACTAATGAATTGGTGGCAAACTCTTGGTTAAATAAGGATGAGTAACCGCCACCACATCCACTAATTCCTCAAACTGTTGGCTCTCTTACACAACTTCAAAACAACACACAACCATCACACTTTACACCAACCTCACCTCAAAACACTCTCATCACTCTCTTGGCTGAAACATCAAACACATCACCATCATCATCGATCAAGATAGCAACCATACACCATCAACAAGGATTTCATATTATTATCAAGCTCCAATAGAAGATAACTTTCAAAATCAAGAACCCTTCCTCAAGCTTTGGATTCAAGAAATTTAAAGTCATCTCCAACCATCTTCAACCTTCTTTCCATCTATTAACAAGGTTTGATTCTTATAAACTATGATAAAACAAAATTTAAAAAGAGTTACACATGTGTTATACATACATATGTAACTAACTTATTATGTATAAACATCAAAACAATTTATCAAATTTCTTGAACAATTGATTTTTATTAAAAATCAGTAAATAAAAAGTTTAAGAACTGAAAATTCAAGGATTTTATAAACCAATAATTTAAATAGAATTAAAAGGGTTAAAACATGTGATATTTTATGAATTATTAAGTAAAATAGGTTAAATATTTAAATGACTGTGATTGTGGAATAAAAATTAGAAATCTATCAGAAAATATCAAAAATAATAGTCTGGAAATTTTAGAAATTTATTATTTGATATACTAATTTATATGATTTATTTAAGGAAAATAAAGAAAATGCTTAAAAAAAGATTTAAAGATGATAAAAATCTAGAAAAAATATATGATGACCTTTACAGTAAGTTTTAATTTCAGCATAAATTTAGTGAATTAATTCATTAAAATAATAAAGTTACATATTTTAAAATGTATAATTTGGAGAAAATCTAGTTAAATAGTAAAACAGTATGAAAAATCATGAAAATTTTACATAAAATTTTATATATTGTGTAGGACCTTTTGTATAAATTTTATAAGTTTTAGAGACCTGTAGATATTTCTACTATTTATTGTAAATATTTTAAAAATTATAGGAAATTAATTATAAATTGGTATTAACTGAAATTTTTATATGTTAATTTGGATTGTGAGATGTTACTGTTTATAAAATTTGGTAATTTATAGTTAACCATAGCTACTATTTTAGAATATCTATTTGAATTAAGACATAAATGCTGAAAATTTTAAAAATAAATTATTTCTAACATATAATTATTTTATAGGGATTTGTTGGATTTAAGGTGAGTATCATATCCCCTTTTATTTATAAGTTTTTGGGGAAGAAAGCATCCTATGTTTTGATGCTAATGTAAATAAGAATTTCGATAAGTTATTGTCATTTTGCCATAAGTACAACCATTAATTCGTATAAGGAACCGTCCGATAATATAGGTAGCGCTACTTAGGAATATGTATCCTGCACCAACAAAATGAGTGTTGTGATGTTATATTATCTGATTCTGTGATTTATGTGTATGACAATTATAAATCACCTGGCATATAAGTAGGGTTGGTTGTAATCTTATTTATATTGCATCAATAATTTTGTTAAGTTATTAAACCTATGATCTCACCAACTTTATGATGATTGTTTTGAGTATGCTTTTTCAGGTAATTAGAAATGAATTATAATCTTGTGCTTACATTTTATGTTTACAATGGATGGTACGATTTGATAGGAAAGATGTGTGTAAAAGTAACCGTGAATCTGATTGATCTCAGCATATCAGTGGATGCACATGTCCACTACTTTTGAGAAGACTATGAAGTGGTTACTTGAATCCTTTTGTAATAGGGTTGCAGTATTATATGTAAAAGTCTAAGTTAAGACAAGTTTTGTATATGTTATGAATGTAACCCGAATCTATAAATGACTAATGTGTTGTTACTTTAAATTACTTTGGTGTGATTGTTTATATCTGTAATCAATGTGTTCCTAACCGATAGTCACATCAAAACATTTCACGCTTTCGCCGGGATGTGACAGCATCATCCGCAAACAGGAACTATGAAATGATCGGACTAGAAATGGTGCAAGATATACCATGTAGAAGACCTATAGAGACAACTTTCTTTGTGATTCCAGATAAGGCCTCCATGGTGATAATAAATAAAACGGTGATAGCAGATCGCCTTGCCACAGACCCCGGTAACATGGGAATTCAACAGTAGGGGAACCATTGACCAAAATAGAGGCACGAGCTGAGTAAAGTATAGCCATAATCCATGATCGCCACTTTAAGGGAAATTTCATTTGATCCATAACCGAATCCAAAAAAAACCAATTTAGAGTGTCGTAAGCCTTTTCAATGTCAATCTTAAAGAACATCCCTTTGGTTTTTGACTTACGCATCCAATAGAGTAATTCATTAAGTATGAGAGGGCCATCCAAAATGCTTCGGTTTGACAGAAAAGCCGAATGTTCAGGAGAGATAATACCCGTCATCACAGGTTTCAATCTATTGACGAGGACCTTAGATATTACTTTATTGATACAACCAATAAGGCTGATTGGACGGAAATCATCAAGATTGATCGGGTCGTTGGTTATTAATAGAAAACCCAGACAGACCTCGAGAAATCATCCATAAAGTTAAAAAATATCGATACCCTTCCTTAATTGGTTTTTTGTAAGGACCCTATGCATCTAGATGCACCAGATCTCTTACTTTGGTTTATTTATGGTCACTTAACAAGAATGGTTCCATGTGTTGTTTGGCTTTGTGGTAGACCTTATAGGGAGACATTTCAGGCTGAGTTTTAAAGTTTAAGGTGTTATTTAGAACTCTAAAAACTTAATCAAATGGGTGTCCCAACATATGATGCCATGTACTTTTGGACATAGAAATCACTACGTAGTAATTTCTTTGTAAGTAAAACCTACATATAACAGTTGTTATCATCAAATAGAACTCTAAGCTTATTATCTTATGCTACCTTATATACTAAAATAAGATTAACATAGTGTACTCTGGGACCATATCACATTAGTTAAGTGAACTTGATCATTAATTTTAAGTTATTTATTTTGGTTACTAAAGCACTCGATCCATTTGGGTGTATAGTTGTTACATTGACTTTAGTTACATCAGCTTGTTCAAAAACATCTTTATCAGACATGACCATGTGTTGGTTTGCCCCCGAGTCTATAACGCACCCCGTAAACAAAGAAGGGGAGAGATTGGAAAAGCCATAAATAGGTTTGTTAGTGTAACTTTTTAAGAAAGCACTACAAGAATTACCTCTAAAGTTTGGAATTTTATTCGCATCTACATTTTCTAATTTAATAACTCTAAAAGTTTCGTGATCTGATTAGAAGTTAGTACAGGTGTAGTAATAATAACATTTGACGAAGATAGTATCATTTTTTTTATATTAGAAAATGTCGAGTTCTTTGTTCCCTGGTTATTTCCTTGTCTAAAGTTTTTTATACCTTGTGGATAACCAATTACCTCAAAATAGTGATCCATAGTCTAACCCAGTTTGTTGCAATGAGAGAACTTAAAGGTTTGAGTTTGGTCATTTAGAAAATCTTTTTTTATTTATTTTTGAAGAATGATTTTTTTTCTATACAAACCCAATGTTTGGTGTCTTGGTTGATTGATTCGAATTTCTATGTGATTCCTCTCTTGATACTCTTGAGAAAGCAGTCTTTATAGTTAGGAGAGGATCCCTTATGAGTAAATTTGTTCTCAAAGATTGATCAACTTCATCTAAATCTATGAGAGACTGCATTAATTTTATTAACTTAGTAAAATCATTAAATTATTTAGAAGCATTGCATGTACACATTGGTAATCAACCCATTGCATTAGACTGTTTCCACATAATATTTAATTTATGATAATATTTTTAAACAGGGGTCTCGTTTTATGAGACAAAATTATTTTTTTTCAAATAGATTAAAGACAACAGAACCATCAACATTATCATTTGTTTTGTTCAAGTCAACCCAAACTTCAGAGGCTAGACTGGAGTAAACTTGTCCAACATAGAGTTCATCACAAATAGTTATGGATCCAAGTAAGTACAATCGAGTTACATTTGTCCCATTGTGTACTTAGATTTTCATTACTAGTTGGTCTTTTACATTGTCCATCAATAAATCCCAGTTTATCTTTTGCTTATAAAGCCAATTTCATTACACTAGACCAAATTGGATAGTTTTCTATCGCTTTTAGTTTAATTCTCATAATGGTCAGATTAGAGGAATCACTCGAATGTAAATACAAAGGATAACTTATGTCTAACTTGCTAATTAAGGTCTTCGTAGTCATAATAGAACTAACACAAAGAAGCACAAAATAAAATGCAGTCACAAAGGCACACACATAGAAACCAATCGAGGCCAGAGCCAAGTTTTCACACAATTCAAGATGGCAGATCAAAGATTAGCCAAGACTAGAGATGCAATCACACTATGAAAAGTATTCACATAAGTGAATGCACAACTATAATAGCAACAATGCACATTCCCTAGTATTTATCATAATCTGGTACTCCTAACTAGGCCAAACAATACAAAGACACACTACTAAACAGATAGAAATACAAGAAAATAAAATTATAAAAGGATTAGATATCCTCATAGCAAGATTTAGCAGCTTAAGAACTGGTAAGCAATTATGACCCGTAACCTTCTTGGGTTACCAAGCCAAAACAAGAAGAAATAAGTGGTAGGAGGTGCTAGACCCATAACCTTCTCGCGTTACAAAACAACACAACGAAATCCTTAAAAGAGAGCTTCTTCAACCAGAGATGTCTTGCAGCCAACTAGGGTTACTCGGGAACACTAGATCTTATTCAAGAAAAAACTTGTGACCACAACCAGTTAGGGTTGCAGATCCAAACAAAATATAATCACTAAATAAAGATAAATAAGAGTTTTGAGTTGAAACCTTACACCACTAGCAGAGAGAATCAAGAAAGTGACAGGTACACACTAGATTAGGGTTTTTTAATTCTTAAAATCCCTAAACAGATATGAATTAAAAGGAAGAAATGAGTACCCAATTCCAGGGATAACTGATTAGTGCCTAGTGCTATGATACCATGTCAAAAGATATGATATCAAATACCCACAACAACAAAAATCACAATCCCAAAAAATTCAGATCTGAATAACACCAAAGACCAATCTATTCACAAGCAACAGAAATAAAACAAGAGTGCTAACACTAAGAAATTAGTTTATCAATTCAATGAACTAAGGATACAAACACAAAGATCTTAAAATATAAAATACCAAACATAACTTGACGAAACCCTAGAAATCAATAGGGTGCACCTTATGAAAGAAATCGAGCAAACGAGAACAAAATTAGACACTCTACCAAACCCTAGAGTCTTCTCAGCAATATAAATGATCCAACAACATACTTGGAGTTCCGTCTGCATTCAGGATCCACGTGAGCTTTAGAGAGTAAATGGATCATCAGGTCATTTACGAACCACCTTCACATGCTCAACCAAAGAATAAGAAAAAAGAAAAAAAAAATATTTGGATTATAAAATTGAAAACAAAGACTTTTATATATAAATTTATATATTTTTAACATCAAGAACTACAACCATTAAAGAAAAGAGTAGCCAAACCCCTTATGTAAATAGATGAAGAAACCAATTTAGATCTCCTCTATAGATTAGTTCACATCAAGCATTTGAACTTCAAGGCAGTGATAGCTAGGATAACCCTCTTTCTGGTCTAGATATGATTAGAAGCTTTCCCGCTTGCAAGGTTTCGAGCAAACATGTTCCCAAGAACATCTTTTTGAGAAACATTCAAAATGGACTGAAATATATGTGGAATAAAACCAAGATTATGCTATGAACAAACAATTAACTTACACCTACACTTAAGTGAGATTAATTTGTTCCAATTCTCAGAAAAATTATCATAAACTAATTTTATGAAGCTAAAAATTCAATGATAGGTTTATCTTACATGAGTAATCTTAATAAATATCCTAACTCATATAACGAGAGCATATTCTAGTCTTTAAATTTACTCCATGCTCTCAACTCATATACACTGCTCGATATATATCGCACTAAGTGGAAGCAAGCTATATTAATATCTTACTATTCGGTTGAGACTTTCAAGAGAAAAAAAGTAATGATCAAGACTATCATGCACATCCAATCCATACCTACATTTCTTGTATCAGAGAATAAAATGACATGGAGACAATTCTCAATTTTCTTTTTGTCGTAGACAACAACCTAGGGTATGGTGCAAGAGTTTAATAATAGTTTTATTGTACATGAGTCATCTTAATAAATATCCTAACTTTTATAATTTGATTCTATCTTATTAATTCTACATATATTATTATATTTATATTCTAAATATATAATTCAGGGTTATATGTGTTTACATAATAAAACATACCCTTAATAATTTGCTCTGTGGGTGACACTTTAAGATCACATATCAATATCAATATTATTTTTGGTCCAATGATTACACATAAGTATATAATAATAAAAGCATCCAATTCAAAAGAGAGCTAAACATCTTAAAAAAGATGAGTTAATGATGTCAAGATACACATAATTTCAAATTGAGAAAGTCTTGAATTATGTTTTACATATGTGACATTTAAACTATATAAATTGATGTAACCATACCAGTATATTCATTTTAGGTGGCCAAGGGTCTTGGTGGTTTATGTAAGGTTGAGGCATATGTCTTAGCAGTTGAATGTTATACTAGACATTGTATGTTCCAACAATCCCCAGTAAAAATATAAGCAAGGCATGGTGATGAATAACTTAAAGATTTTTATGTTATGTAGATAAGCTTATACGTATTTAAGACAGACTGAGATATGTTTGATAAGGGGCAAGGTATTAACTCACTGGAAAGCATTTCCGGCTGATGTATTATTTTAAAATTATGCAACGCTGGTGAACACTAAGGAGATAATTAAAGTTCTAAGCGAATGGCATCAAGAATGGTTTACTTAGATGTCATTTGTATACTTGTAACGACTATTTAGCTTTAATAAAGTATTGTTTTCTGCTATTAAATTTGTATTCATTACTCATATGTAAGCCTAGTCATGGGTGGGGTTTGTGACACCACAACTCTGAGAACAAAGTGTTAGAGGCCAAGAAAATACCTCATCTTCTGCTTTGAAACTATTCACAATCCTGACTATGACATTACTAGCGATCTCGATAATTCTTGCAATGGAAGGTCTTATGCGCCTAGTCCTATGCTCAAATATGTTTTTATATAGGGTGATTAACCATCTTTCTTATGAAAAACAAACTAGAATAATCTAATTATTATTTGTTGTTTTTAGATTACTTCCTTACTATAACAAATCATAGAGATTCAAAGAGACGGGAAGACAATGGAGGAGGAGATAGAGAGGGAACATGTTGGATCATATGAGGCTGGTGCAACCAAAATAGCACTTAGAAGAATTTTGAAGTGGTCTTCCGAAGACAAAGCTGCTCTTCCGAAGCTAAGTCAAAGATCTTCCGAAGCTCAAAGTGTGACATCCGGTAATTTTCCGTTACCAAACTCCGTTAGTTCCGTTAAGTCTTGCATACACGTGTCGTGAGCACACACTAGTTGTCGTTGAGCGTTGGTGACTTAATAATAATTAACAATGGTTACTAAATAATAACTTGATTAATAATGTTGATTATTAGTTTGTGGTTATATGATTTATAGATTTTAAATATTATTTGTGAATTTTATTTGATAACGTGACAACGTGTTATATTTATTTCATGTGTTTGTGGCTAGTGGAAAATATACATGATTATTATTGTGGGTTAATAATATTTTTGTTTTGTAGTTAAAATTATTAAAAGTGCTAAAAAGAATTAATTTTTACAAAAGTTGATCAAGGAAGGGTTAATTTGTAAAAACTAAAAAACTTAAATTTAGTAAAAACCCAACCCTAATCCCCCTCCCCACCCCTTGCGCGGTCGAAGACCACACACACACACACAATTCGATTTTTGGTGCAAAACATCAAGAAGTTATCGATTTTGATTAAGATTCAAGTGTTCAAGTTCTTATCAAGTGTTAATCATCATCTTTGCACAATTAAAGGTTAGATTTTTATTGGATTTTCATGGTTTTTTTATTATGGTAGAACCCTAGTTTGATTTTTATAGTAGAAGTCGAAATTGATGATGGTTTGTTGATAATATGATGTTAGTTGTGTCGTATGAATGTTAATCTATGTAGATTATGTAAGAAATCCATGGTTTTTGGCATCTAGTTCATACATTACCAAAAGTGGAAACTTTTCTTCATGAGAATTCATGTTTTGATGAATTTTTGATGTTACATGAATGATTATGATTGCTATGAACTAGATTAGGGATATTGTTGTTGAATTTGGGATTGAAATTGGTGAACACATAGATTTTGGATGCCACTTTCCCAAAAGGGAAACTTTATTTATATGAAAGGTGTGATTGTGTTTTGATCATGTTTAGGATGTTGGGAGCATGCTAGAGTGATCATGGATGATGTCTAATGTGTTGGATTATGATAATTGGGTCATTTGGTTAATTGATGAATCTATGGGGAAATCTAGGTTTTCTTGGAAAATATACAAGTTATTTGTCATGATGAATTGTGATTGTTGATTATTATAATGTTGATGTCTTGGTTGTATGAATTACATGTGGGATTTTGATGATGAGCATCATACACGCATGTGAATCTGAGTCCCCTACTTAGTAGGATTGGCAGGGTTTAGGATGTGAAGTCGTGAGTGACTTCACATGGCATGTAGTGCATGATAAAACTCCATGTATGATTTATTACTTGTGATGTAATTATGATTGTGCCGGGCATGTTGATTGTTTGAGTTTCGTATGCGTTGTATGATGATATATGTGTTGTATGATAAACTATGTTAGGATAATGATCATGATAGAACCTATGAGTGTGACATACGTGAATAACTTGTATGATAACCATGTATGCTGAATTACTATACTTGATCAAAAGAATCTAACTTGACATGTCACCAACGGGTCAAAGGGTCAACTTGGTCAAATGAGTCTTGTTTTCCAAAACCTGGGTCAACGTGTTTATTAAGCACTTAGGTTTGTTAAACTTTCTATGTACACGTAGTTATGTACTTGCGTGTTCTAGGTAACCTTTGAAGGGTTTTCTTTCCACTCATCGTTAGCTTTTGTTATCGTTCGTTTACGCATCAGGTGAGTTCATGCCCTACTTTTATCCACTCTCTTTTTGGGGAAAAAGCATACTTTAATTTTAAATGCTTTATTTTATAACATGTGCTAGTAAGACATAGTGTAGTATACCATTGAAAGTCCTCACACTTTCGGATCATTAATTAAGGAATCTAGCGGGAAATCTTGGGTAGTACTATTAGTTCTAACAAACCCCACCCGTAAGACTGGAGGTCAAGCGGGTGCAATGTTGTCCTAAACGACTAACAGCGATATGACTTGGTATGTCGTGGCGGGAGGCAAACAGACAAACATAGTCAGTTTCGATCGTGAAATCACTATTGTTTATTACTAATAAAATTAGACTAGCTATCTATTTCAATGCACTTGGTTATGTTTTACTAACGCAACTGTTTATGATTGATTCCAAACTCTTGAACTCACCAACCATCGTGTTGACACTTTAGTATGCTTTTCTCAGGTCGTTACTAGCAGCTTGCCATAAGAGCACGCACGAGTCATGCATACACTAAAGAAACATTCGTCTGTTTTTGTCTTATTGAATACTTTTACAATTTGGTTTGGATGTGTGTTTTGCGCAGTTTACGTTTGGTACTATATGTTTGAGATTTTTACAAAACACTTCCGCAAATGTTTTAAAGTTACAAACTCTGATTTAATTTAAATTATTACATATAGTGTCGTTCTGAGTAACTAATGACTGAGATCCTGGTTTGTTCACTCGCCTAGCGGTAAAACCCCGCACGTGGATTTTGAGGATGTGACAGATTGGTATCAAAGCCATTGGTTATAGGGAACTAGGTTGCATACACACTAGTCTATAACCACACAGTTTGTTAGTTACTCGTTACTTATCCTTTACTGTATACTCATTGGCATACACATCACGTACCCTGTAGCGTGGCATCATCCTCACGGGATCTAGGTAAGAGACCTGCATGTTCTGAATCCCCTCCTCCTCCTCCTCCTGTACCCGATAGAGGACCTGAGTACCCTTATCATCATAAAGAGATAGATTGGGATCAACCATTCGCACTGCCCGAATGCGATGCACCACGAGATTGGAGTTACTATCCCACCTACGTTGACCGTATGCTTTATAGGGAGCATGTCCCTAAGCCCCCGCTTACTAGGCCAAGGACTAGGTCTACCTCTGAATTACCTACACCTACCCTCCCTTCGTTATCACATTCTAGCGAGCTGGTGATTGCGGCGTTAGTTGCTGCCCTGGACACAGAAAAACGATGCACGAATGAACTGAATGAAGTGGTTGGCGCTTTATGACATGAACTACGTGAGACCAAGATGATGGTTGAAGAATTGAAGGATCGGCAATTGGAGTGCTATAACCATCAGCGCTCCTTAGCTAATCGTGTAGCCCAGGCGATCCACGCTCGGATGCTAGGGATAACATCATCCACGACCATGGGGTAAGACTTGGTGATTTGGAAGCCCAGTTTGCTGCGATGCATATTGTCGCTGAACCCCATGAGGAACCTGAAGAGGAACCAGAGGATGCCCCAGAAGAAGAACCAGAAGAGATGGAAGAGGACAGTGATGGGTCTGATGTACTAGACCAAGTTCCTTATTTACCTGACTTGGACTACGTAGTGTTTTTTTTAAACCTATGTGGGAAGGGTGTTCCCACCCAACTGAAAAAATGAAAATTTTGACATCGATGGAATATTTTATGAATTACTTACAATCTATTTATCTTTGGTTATTATTTTGGTTATAAATATTATGGGTGATGAACTTCATTATTTTCTTACTATTTGCTATGCTTTAATGAGATAAATATGTTAGATGTTGCTTATTATTGTGTTTGTGAATGTAAAGTGAAAAATGGAAGGAGAAGGCAGAGGGCGTGGCAGAGGACGCGGCGCAGGACGCGGACGCGGTGCAGGACACGGACGTGGCGCGGCTACAGTGAATATGACTCCCGCTGAATTGGTTGCTTTGATTAATGAACATGTTTAGGCGGCAGTGGTTGCTACACAAGCTGGACAGCCAGCAGGTAATGATACAAGTGGTTAAACCAATACCCTAGTTGCTCAACTAATGTCTTGGTTTGTTGGCACAGGACCCCCACCCTGTACCTATAAATCCTTCATGGATTGCAAGCCTCATACCTACAGTGGAACTAAAGGAGCTGTGGGACTGGTGCGGTGGTTTGAGAAGACCGAATCTTTCTTCGCAAAATGAAACTGCCCACCAGCTGATCAAGTGAAGTACGCAACAGGAACCCTTGAAGGCGCAGCACTCTCCTGTTGGAATGCCCAGGTGCAAATACTAGGTCAGGCGATGGCTAATGACCTACCTTGGGAAGAGTTTAAGACGATGATGACTGAGGAGTATTGCCCCTGAGATAAAGTGCAGAAGCTGGAAGTCGAGTTCTAGAAACTTAAGATGCAAGGTTCCGAAATTGAGGCCTATACTACCGGTCTCATGAGTTGGCAACTCTGTGCCCGGGAATGGTGAATGAGATGCATAAGAGGATCAATATTTATTTATGTAGGCTGGTTCCTGAGATTCAGAGTATGGTGACAGCCTCTAACCCTGCTACCATACAACAGGCCATTAGGTTAGCTCACAGGCTGACCGACCAAGCAGTGGAACAAGGAAAGCTACCCAAATGGGGCGTTGTGGCAAGCGTGCCCGACAACAAATGCAAGTGGGATAACTCAAGAAGCAAGGGCTCATCGTCTAATAGCCAGCCTCAGTAGCATTAGCAACAGCAACAGCAAAGAAGGTTTGACAACAACCATAGTTTCAACCAATCGTCTTCCTCAACTCAGGGACAAGGAGGATACGTGGGTAAGTATCCTAAATGTAACCGATGTAACTACCACCACACTGGCAGGTGTGACAACTTTTGATGCCAGTTTTGTGGTAAGGCTGGAAATGTGACAAAGGATTGTGGTGGTGAGTTGATAAAGAAGCCTCAACAACCTCAAGAAACACCAAAATGTTGTTTCAAATATGGAAAGGAAGGTCACTATAAGAGGAATTTTCCACAGTTGAAGAAAAATGGGATGGTGCTGGCAATGGTGGAAACAAAAACAACACAATGGCAATGGTGACAATAACGATGGCAACAACCGAAGAGCTAAGGGAGAGCCTTCGTCATGGGTTCAGGTGAGGCTCTAAATGAACTACTACTGTTACTGGTAAATTTCCTGTTAATAGTCGTTTTTACTACTGTATTGTTGATACTAGAGCCGATAGAAGTTTTATCTCTACTAAGTTTAGCAATTTCTTATTGATATGCCCTCTACGTTGGGATCTAGATATACGTAGAACTAGCTGACGGTAAGCAAATCCACGTGACACACATCCTTAAGGGTTGCAAGATAGAACTTGCTGGTCATACCTTTGATATTGACCTCATGCCTGGTACACTTGGGAGTTTTGATGTAGTCGTAGGCATGGATTGGCTTTCCGACAAGTAGGCGGAAGTCATATGTCGCGAGAAGATTATACGTATTCCTGTTGGTGGAGAAATTCTCTTGGTCAGAGATGAGAGGTGTGGTGCAGTGATAGGCATCATATCATATATGAAAGCACAAAAATTGTTACGCAAAGGTCGCTTAGCCATATTAGCCCTTGTAACTGACAAGCAACTGGAGGAAAGGAAGATAGAGAACATTCTGGTAGTTCGTGACTTTCCAGAGGTGTTTCCAGAGGATCTGCCTGGACTATCACCTCATCATCAAGTTGAATTCCAGATTGATTTGACTCCTGGAGCAGCTCCGATTGTAAGAGACCCTACCAGTTAGCTCCAAACGAACTGCAGGAAACTATCTGCACAACTTCAAGAGCTGTTGGATAAAGGGTGTATTCGACCGAGCTCATCATCGTGGGGAGCACCTGTTTTCTTTGTCAAGAAGAAGGATGGCATATTTCGAATGTGCATCGATTACAGAGAATTGAACAAGGTTACAGTCAAGAATTGTTACCCTTTACCTCGTATTGATGACCTGTTCGATCAACTTCAAGGATCCAGCTATTACTCCAAGATTGATTTGAGGTCTAGTTACAATCAGTTGAGGGTTTGAGAGGAAGACATCTCGAAGACAGCATTCAGAACCTGCTACGATCATTATGAATTCTTGGTCATGCCATTTGGGTTGACAAATGCACCAGTAGTGTTCGTGGATCTCATGAATCATGTGTGCAAACCTTATCTCGATCAGTTTGTTATCGTGTTTATCGATGACATATTGATCTATTCGAGGACCAAGGAAGAACATGAAGAGCACCAACGTCTAATCTTGGAATTACTTAGAAATGAGCAACTGTACGCCAAGTTTTCCAAGTCTGATTTCTGGATACGCGAAGTAAAATTTTTGGGTCACATAGTTAATGAGAAAGGAATACATGTCGATCCAGCAAAGATTGAAGCAATAAAGAATTGGTCGGCTCCCAAGACGCCTAGTGAGATACGGTAAATTCTTGAACTGGTAGGATATTATCGGCGTTTTATTGAGGGATTTTATAAGATTGCTCAACCTCTCACAGCTTTGACCCATAAAGGAACAACGTATAATGGGGTGAGAGTCAAGAGTCCGCTTTTCAGTTGTTGAAACAGAAACTGTGTAGCGCACCGATTGGCATTACCAGAGGGAAGTGATGACTTTATGGTCTACTGTGATGCTTCTATCCAAGGACTTGGTTGTGTCTTGATGCAACATGATAGAGTGATAGCCTATGCTTCGAGACAACTAAAGGTTCACGAGAAGAACTACACCACCCATGACTTGGAGCTGGGTACGGTAGTTTTTTCCTTGAAGATCTGGAGACATTACTTGTATGGTACCAAGTGCACTATCTACACCGATCACAAGCGTCTTCAGCATATCTTTGAGCAGAAGGAGTTGAACTTGAGGAAGCGATGCTGGGTGGAATTATTGAACGACTATGATTGTGCCATCAAATATCACCCGGGAAAGGCAAATGTAGTCGCTGACGTGTTGAGTAGAAAGGAAACTGCTAAGCCCCGACGAGTACGAGCTTTGCATCTTACAATTAGCACTCACTTACAAATCAGGGAAGCGCAGACAGAAGCTTTGAAAGCGGAAAACATTGCTTCTGAATATTTACGTGGAATGTACAAATAGTTTGAAGTGAAAGAGGAAGGAATTCGTTACTTCATAGACAGACTCTGGGTGCCATTGTATGAAAATCTAAGGGACTTGGTTTGTGTGAGGCATACAATTCTAAGTACTCTATACATCCTGGTTCTGACAAGATTTATCATGACCTGAAGGCGCGCTATTGGTGGCCTAATATGAAGGTGGATGTAGCTACGTATGTGAGCAAGTGCTTAACCTGTTTGAAGGTTAAAGTTGAATTCCAAAAGCCATCTAGATTACTACAACAACCTGATATTTCTTTGTGGAAGTGGGAACAGATTTCTATGGATTTCATTACTAAATTACCCCAACCTCCTACTGGTTGTGGCACGATATGGGTGATCGTAGATCGATTGACCAAGTCTGCTCACTTCTTGGCAATCAAGGAAACTGATAAGATGGATAAGTTAACCCGTATATATCTGAAAGAGGTAGTTTCGAGACATGGTGTACCGGTCTCAATTATCTCTGACCGTGATGCTCGTTTTATAGAAATCTTTGGGTACGTGTCTGGATATGAGTACTGCTTATCATCCATAAATAGATAGGAAAAGAGAACATAGTATTCAAATATTGGAGGACATGTTACGCGCGTGTGTGATTGAATTCGGGAATAACTAGGAAGTTCACCTACCGTCGGTGGAATTTTCTTACAACAATAGTTATCACACCAGCATTAAGGCGGCACCATTTTAGGCTTTGTATGGGAGAAATTGTAGATCACTAGTAGTTGTTGGGCGGAAATTGGTGATAGTCAGCTAACGGGCCCCGAGTTGGTGCACGAGACTACCTAGAAGATCGTACAGATAAGGAACCGTATGGCTGCAGCACGTGACCGGCAGAAGAGCTACACAGACAAGCGATGGAAACCTTTGGAGTTTCAGGTCGGCAACAAAGTTTTGCTAAAAGTCTCATGATGGAAAGGTGTGATTCGATTTGGCAAAAGGGGCAAGTTTAATCCAAGATACGTTGGACCATTTGAGATTCTTGAAAGAATAGGTCCAGTGGCGTATCGATTAGACCTGCCTGACTCGTTGAGTGGAGTTCACAACGTATTTAATGTCTCTAATGAAATAGTGTTTATCTGAGGAGACAATGGTTGTACCGCTTGAGGAAGCGCAAGTAGATGAACAACTGCGATTCATTGAAGAACCAGTTGAGGTGATGGACCGTGAAGTCAGGACCCTTAAGCAAAGCAAGATACCCATAGTAAATGTTCATTGGAACTCAAGACATGGACCTGAATTTACGTGGGAACGTGAGGATTAGATGAAGCTTAAGTATCCTCATCTGCTAGAAACGACGACGACAACCGGTGAAGGTAATGACTAAATTTCGGGACAAAATTTCTTTCAACATGGGGATGTTGTGACAACCCAGCCGAAACTCACCCAATTTCTTTGTGCCAATGCAGTAGACCAGTGATGTAACACAACCATGTAACGCAATTTTCGGGACGAAAATTCTTTCAACATGGGGATAATGTGACAACCTGTAATTTTTCGTTACCAAACTCCGTTAGTTCCATTAAGTCTTGCATACATGTGTCATGAGCACACACTAGTTGTCGTTAAACGTTGGTGACTTAATAATAACTAACAATGGCTACTAGATAATTACTTGATTAATAATGTTGATTATTAGTTTGTGGTTAAGTGATTTATAGATTTTAAATATTATTTGTGAATTTTACTTGATAACGTGACAATATGTTATATTTATTTCATGTGTTTTGTGCCTAGTGAAAAATATACATGATTATTATTATGGGTTAATAATGTTTGTGTTTTGTAGTTAAAATGTTTTAAAAGTGCTAAAAGAATTAATTTTTACAAAAGTTGATCAAGGAAGGGTTAATTTGTAAAATCTACAAAATTAAATTAGTAAAAACCCAACCCTAATCCCCTCCCCACCCCTTGCGCGGCCAAGACCATACACGCACACAAAATTCGATTTTTGGTGCGAAACATCAGGAATTTATTGATTTTGATGAGATTCAAGTGTTCAAGTTGTATTAAGTGTTAATCATCATCTTTGCACACTTGAAGGTTAGATTTTTATTGGATTTTCATTGTTTTGATTATGGTAGAACCTAGTTTGATTTTATAGTAGAAGTCGAAATGATGATGTTTTGTTGAATATGATGTTAGTTGTGTTGTATGAATGTTAATCTATGTAGATTATGCAAAAATCCATGGTTTTGGCATCTAGTTCATACATTGCCAAAAGTGGAAACTTTTCTTCATGAGAATTCATGTTTTGATAAATTGTTGATGCTAAATGATGATTATGATTGCTATGAACTAGATTAGGGATATTGTTGATGAAATTGGGATTGAAATTGATGAACACATAGATTTTGGCCATTTTCCCAAAAGGGAAACTTTATTTATATGAAACGTGTGATTTTGTGTTTTGATCATGTTTAGGACGTTGGGAGCATGCTAGAGTGATGAAATCAACTTTACAACAACATGTTGAACATGAATATATTAGAACAATATTCAACATGAACAAGTTGATTCCCCCAAGGATCTTTTCAATATCTCTCAATAATCAACAAACATGAACCATGGTACGGAAACCCATGATAGATGCTATGAAATCATTGTGTGTGTGTGTGTGTGTGTGTGTTTGTGTGTGTTGAATGCTCGATAATAATAACTGCTTGATTGTATTAATTATTCAAAAGCTTACAAAGGATTAGGGTAGTGTGCTATTTATAGTATACAAAAAGCTATATACAATTACTGAACTACCCTTATGTAAAACGAAATTACATAAATAATCCTAAGTCTATATGCTGTCTGCTGTGGATGATAGCTGTCCGTTGTGGATGTTAGCTGTCCGCTGTGGAAGATATCTCATCTGCTATGGAGAAGACTTGTCATCCGCTATGCAGTGTTTGTTCATCCACTGTGGAATGTTCATCCGCTGTGGATTGAACATCCGCTGTGAACACTTGTGTGTTTGCTTGTATGTTGTCCGCTGTGGAATGTTCATCCGCTGTGGATAAACATCCGCTGTGAACACTTGTGTGTTTGCTTGTATGTTATCCGCTGTGGAATGTTCATCCGCTGTGGATGAACATCCGCTGTGGACAGTTGTGTGTTTTCTTGTATGTTGTCCGCTGTGGAATGTTCATCCGCTGTGGACAGTTGTGTGTGTTTGCTTGTCTGTTGTCCGCTGTATGTTCTTCATCCGCTGTGGGATAGATGTTCATCCGCTGCACACACTTAGACAGATTCCTTCATCCGCTGCAGATGCTCTTCATCCGCTGTGACTCTTTCTTCATCCGCTGCAGACACTTGTCAAAATTTCTTTTATCTACAATTCTGAAAAAGAAATTTAAACAAATATTAGTTTTTTGCATAGTTATAAAAATCTGTTACAAAATGAAAAAAAATTGTATGTATTTAAGTGGAAATTATCAAAGTCTAATTGATTGCTTGCTTGATAAAAGTTAAAAAGATAATGCCTTATCTAACTAATAAATGAATGATTTTCACATTTGAACATGAATCTTTTGCATATACCATGAGTCATACTAGTCTACATTTCTCACTGAGTTGTTTATATGGTTTTGAGAATAGACATAGACAAGTATAATGTTGATTGCAGATATTGTGATCCACTTAAACTCAAGCATGGTATAATGATTGATTTAAAACAGTGAGTGATTATCATGTTTTGATTGATTGACATGAGAGTGTGTACCCAACATCTGATTGTATGATTAATACACCCTCCTAAGATATGCTAGAAAGTACTTTCAATACTTAAAACCTAGCTACTTAGGAGTATAAATTCTCAATATGATCATGATGGTTGATCCGCATTGGGATTCTTTTTCACTTCACTTTGGAAGGTGATCCTCTTTGGGATTCTTTTGATTCATTTACAAGGAATGTAGTCATAAAGACTTTATTGATGTGATCACAAGATGGATGTGTTCTTTTGGGAATCTGTTTGGATCATGATTTAGGTCATTCAGGTCTGTGCTAAGCACAACAAAGAATGCCTAGGTGTACTCCAGGTCTATGATTATCATAACAAAGGAGACACTTTTTAGATCAGCAATTTATAAACTATTTCACTTAGTGTATTGTAGTTACTTTGAAAGCAACATAGATGGATAGATCAATACTCACCATAACCAAGATGTGTTGTTAACCACAAAAGTCATGAGAATTTAGTTTTCATGTTGTATCTGATTTTATGTGTCCCATGCTAAGCCTATCACATATTAAAACAAAGAATTTGTCAGTCTTATTGGTGGAAAAAGACTCAAGTGAAGAATTATGCTAGGTACCATCATTTCTCATGAAATGTATGGTGATTCAATATTATCAAAATGAATGATTTGCACTGTCACCCCAACCTTAACGGCGGAAACGTCGAGATGTGAGGGTTAAGATTGTTCACCGCCACATAACACTACCATAAATTGTAAATATAATTATTCATAAGTTGAAATAAACATTACAACCAAATGTCTCAACAAATAAAGTAAACAAAGTTCAACTTTCAAGCTTCAAGACACATTATTTCATTTTTTTTCCTAGGTCCAAATCCTAAGTGTAAGCATGCTTCAATAGATAATCATCAACCTTGTGCATTCCCTGAAACATGTTAAAATAGAGGGGTCAACTTTGAAAGTTGGTGAGTTTCCATGGGTTAGGCATACATATATTTATAAAAATTTACAAGTGGCAATTCATGTCAATGGTTACGAATAAAGCAAGTTTATAGATAACATATAGCTACAATCAAACCTTGACAGATTACAAGTTTACAAGATTAAACGATTAGCTAAGTGTACTTGGTTCCCATAGTGCTCAAGAATACGACACTAGGAGCCGGCAATACCTCGGCTTTAGCACCAAATAGGCTTGTCAGGCCCATAGATCTATGACGTCGCCAGGCTAGCAATAGTTAATGATTGTCAACATATAATGTTCATCATGTAAGGCTCACAATATTACAAATAACCATGACAAAAAGTAAGGATGAATTGCATGTGCGTTTACAAGTATCAAGATGTTTACAAGTGCAATTTTATAAAGTTAACATGTTTCACCCCAAAAGGTGTGAAATAAAGTAAAAGAGGGGCATGAAAACTCACATGATATAAGCTGGTGTTGAAGGTAATAACAAGAAAAAGTGGTGCTCCAACGATTCCTTTTACAAGATACCTAAACGTATATATTCCAAGATTAAGTCTAAAGATAGGTTTAACGATTCATACGTGAACTAGGGTTTCAAGTGGAGTTCGGGGCTTTTGACAAATAAATAAATTTAACAAAGGGTACCGCTTATATTTTGGATTCAATGAAAAAGAAAGGAATAAATATACTATTAAGTATTTTAATATAAAGAAATAAATGTAAATCATTTATAATAATTAGTAAAGTTTAAATATAAAGTTTAAATAAACTTTTATACTTATTTAAAATAATCATGATTTAAATAATAATTTAAGGGTAACGTTGGACCAATAATAATTTATTGATTTAAGCTATCATTTTAAAGTCCATTTTATAAATAATAACTAGAAATATATTAAAATTACAGAAAATATTTTGGTAACTAAAAATAATTTTTAGTCATTAAAAATGATTTTTATAATTTTTTTATAAATTTTCTGGACTTAAATAGGTTAAAGAAACGAGTTTTAAACAAATGGGGGGGTGCCCGGGTTCGAACCCGGGACCTCAAGGATAGAATGGGTGATGTGTTACCATTAGGCTGGGGCGCCTATGCCTGTTAGGAAATGGTTTTAAATTCTTAAAAGTATTAATTACTAGAATCCCCAAATCATAAGAACCCTAGAATGATTTAGGACCAAATTGATCATCAAAACGATAACGGTTACTGAAATGAACATGGGGCTTTGATTCCCCATGTAAATTCGAGTATATGTATATGTTTTATTTACCCGAATTGAAACGAAACCGATGTGCACGTATGAAGAATAAGTCGCGACTGTGGTGAAAGTGATTCAGGTTGCAATCGTTGATATTATCCAAATTAGTTGCACCAGAAGCTTCCAATGGTCACAATGATCAAAAGCCCTCTACCAATTTCAGTTAAATTTGACAGAATGATGATAAACACTAGCGTAGCAGGTCGTGATGAACGAGAGGTTTATTTGAGGTGTTCAGGAGTGATTCTGATGGAATTAAGTTTGATAGTAACTTAGGATTAGTTAAACGTTCGATTATGATCCATTTAATTTGATTATTATTGAGTTTTAATGATCAAACGGTTCTATGATTAAAGGCTTCGGTTATTCAACCGATTGGGTTCGTAACCGCGTTTAAACGCAATTAAGGTGCGTGTTCAAGTTCGAAACGTGTTCACGAATCGATTTGGAACGGTTTTTGGGTTGAAATCCGAAGAATTCTGGGGTTTTAACCCTTGCCGGAGTCGGCCGGAGGGTGGCCTGTTGTTGGCCGCCGGAATCACGGGGGAAAAGAGGGGAGGGGGTTTGGGTTTTGAATATTTACAGCTTTAGTCCCTGCAGTTTTCAAATTAATATTTTAAGTACAACTTTATTTTTAAAGTTTCTAAATTGACAATAAAGCCCCCTGAACTTAATTAAACTTTAAGTTTTAACTATTTTATAACTTATTAATTATTTAACTTTTATAACTTATGATTTCTATTATTATTATTATTTTATTTTATTTTAACTATTATTATTATGTTTATTATATTAAAACAAATTATTAACTCTTAAATTAATGAATTAATGCACAATAAAAGAAACATTCATAAACAACCCATATAGTTTCTTAAATGACATAAATGGTCCTTACAAGAACATAACAGGTTTAACTATTAATTAACGAAAACACGAAAGGTTACAGTCTCCCCAACTTTTAAGAATTTCGTCCCGAAATTAAGAATGAACTAAACGAACAAATACGGGTATTTCATCTTCATATGCTCCTCACGCTCCCAAGTAAACTCAGGTCCACGCTTATTTTCCCAACGAACCTTGACGATTGGGGTAGTAGTGGTCCTAGTCTTCTTCATAATGCGGTCCATGACTTCAACGGGTTTCTCAACAAAATGTAATGACTCGTCGATCTGGATGTCATCTAATGGGACATACAGACTTTCATCAGCCAAACATTTTTCAAATTTGAGACATGGAAAACAGGATGAACCCCGCTAAGATCGGAAGGTAGTTCCAGTTTATAAGCCACTTTCCCAATCCTTTTCAGGATCTTGAAAGGTCCTACAAATCGTGGAGCTAATTTACCCTTCTTCCCAAAGCGAACGACTCCCTTCCATGGTGAGACTTTAAGAAGAACCATATCCCCAACTTGGAATTCCAACGGCTTGCGTCGTTTATCGGCATAACTTTTTGTCGACTTCTAGCCACTTCAAGGTTCTTGCGAATCATGGAGACTTTATCGGTTGTTTCTTGTATGAGCTCAGGACCAGTGATGAAATTTTCACCAATGTCAGTCCAGCAGATCGGGGAACGACATTTACGACCATAAAGCGCTTCAAAGGTGCCATCTTGATACTCGAGTGGTAACTATTATTATACGAAAATTCCGCGAGAGGTAAATGCGTATCCCAGTCACCACCAAAGTCAAGGACACAAAGACGTAGCAAATCCTCTAGGGTTTGAATGGTTCGCTCGGTTTGACCGTCCGTTTGAGGATGGTAAGCCGTGCTTAAATCCAGTTGAGTACCCAAAAGTTCTTGCATAGACGACCAAAAGTGCGAAGTGAAACGAGCGTCTCGGTCGGATATGATATGCAAAGGTACGCCATGACGACTCACAATCTCATCAATGTATATACGAGCTAACCTTGACGTTTTGTAAGTGTCACGTATGGGTATGAAATGTGCCGACTTGGTCAATCGGTCAACGATCACCCATATGCTATCATGACCACGAGAGGTGCGAGGTAGTTTGGTTATGAAGTCCATGGATATGTGTTCCCATTTCCACATGGGAATCTCGGGTTGTTCAAGCAATCCACTAGGACGTTGATGTTCAGCTTTAACCTTCGTACACGTAAGACACTTAGCTACGTAAGTTGCTATGTCTTTCTTCATTCCAGGCCACCAGTATTGACCACGCAGATCCATATACATCTTATCGGAACCAGGATGAATTGAGTAACGAGTTTGATGAGCTTCATTCATGATAAAGGTACGAAGATTATCACGGTTTGGAACCCAAATTCGATTCAAGAAATACATCAACCCATTGGGTTTCGTTTCTAGTTGAGCTCGAAGGTTGTACTCCAATTCCTCTCCCATTTTTCCTCCTTCTTGAACCGCTTGTTGAGCCTCCATGATACAAGTCTCGATGTCATTCTCAATCCTCAAATTTTGCAGCAGCACCGTAGTCTCGTTAACATCCAGACGATCTCAGTATCAAATTCTCCCAAGGTATCAAACCATTGTCGTCGATCGCGAATTTCTTGAAACGAGACCATCTTATTATGAATCCTACGACTTAGTGCATCGGCTACGACATTTGCCTTTCCAGGGTGGTAACGAATGTCACAATCATAATCACTAATCAACTCAACCCAACGTCGTTGTCTCATGTTGAGATCCTTTTGATTGAAGACGTGTTGTAGGCTTTTGTGATCGGTGTAGACTATACATTGCGTCTCATAAAGGTAATGCCTCCAAATCTTTAAGGCAAAAACCACAGCACCAAGTTCAAGATCATGTGTCGTATAATTCACCTCATGGACCTTCAATTGTCTCGATGCATATGCTATGACCTTTCCTCGTTGCATGAGAACACAACCAAGGCCTTGTTTAGATGCATCACAATATACGGTGAAATCATCGTTTCCATCGGGAAGGGTCAAAATAGGAGCATTACACAACTTGTGCTTTAAGGCTTCAAAGGCTTCCTCTTGTTTAGACCCCCACTCGAATGGTTTATTCTTTTGGGTCAAGGAAGTAAGCGGCTTCGCGATTCGAGAGAAATTGGCAATGAAACGTCGATAATACCCAGCAAGACCAAGGAAAGAACGAACTTCGGTTGGAGTTGTGGGAACACACCAATTTTTCACAGCTTCCACCTTTGCAGGGTCAACGTGAATTCCTTGACTATTCACCACGTGTCCCAGAAATTGGACCTCCTCAAGCCAAAATTCGCACTTTGAGAACTTTGCGTATAGTTGTTCTTTCTTCAATAGCTCAAGAACTTGTCGCAAGTGATGTTCGTGATCGGTTTTGGACTTGGAGTAGATAAGTATGTCGTCAATAAAGACAATCACGAACTTGTCTAGATACGGCTTGCATACTCGATTCATGAGATCCATAAAGACAGCAGGAGCATTCGTTAAACCAAAGGGCATAACCATGAACTCATAGTGTCCATATCGGGTACGGAACGCAGTTTTTGGGATATCATCATCATGAACTCGTAATTGATGATAGCCAGAACGTAAGTCAATCTTTGAGAAAATAGCAGCTCCTTGAAGTTGGTCAAAAAGATCATCGATGCGAGGAAGAGGGTAGCGGTTCTTGATGGTAAGTTTGTTAAGCTCACGATAATCGATGCACATACGAAATGATCCATCTTTCTTCTTCACGAACAGAACAGGTGCACCCCAAGGCGATGAGCTAGGTCGGATAAAGCCCTTGTCGGACAGTTCTTGGAGTTGACTAGCTAGCTCTTGCATTTCTGATGGTGCAAGTCGATATGGTGATTTAGCCACAGGGTTCGCTCCCGGAATTAAATCGATCTTAAACTCGACTTCACGCACGGGAGGTAAACCGCTAAGGTCATCGGAAACACTTCAGGAAAGTCTCGTACAATCGGGACATCCTTAAGATCGTTCCCTTTGACTTTCGTGTTGACCACGTAAGCCAAGAAAGCCATGTAATTCTTGCTTAGACATTTTCGGGCTTGGGTACACGACATGAGTTTGAGTCCTTTGGAGGATTTTTCACCGAACACTTTCAATGTATCCCCCGAATGTAAAGAATTCGAATGCACTTCTCGAAACAAATAATTTCCGCATGATGTTTGGCTAGCCAATCCATGCCAATGATAACGTCAAAGCTTCCAAGTTTCATAGGAATAAGATCGATAAAGAAATCATGCTCGTTTAGGCTCAAAATGCAATCACGAATAATGGCATCAACAGTGATGGGTTCTCCATCGGCGACTTCGACAATAAGCGGTCTTTCTAATTTCGTATGTGGCTTAGCAAGTATAGGCTTAAATTCTAACGAGACAAAGCTCTTATCGGCTCCAGATTCAAACAGAACGTAGGCATAAGAATTATTAATAAGAAACATACCTGTTCAGTTTTAAAGACGTTTAACGATACAGGTAAAGCAACAAAAGAACTTGGATCATAAAGTTGGGGTTGGATTTGACATACCGTTCACCACATCGTTGTTTGCTTGTGCTTGGTTTGGATTGATGTTGAAGGCACGTCCTATGGCTTGTGGTACGTTACCCGCAAGACGAGGGCATTCTGGGCGAAAATGACCAGGTTCCCCACAGTTGTAGCAAGCACGATTAGCAACTAACGCGGCATTGTTTGGTGCACGGTGACAAGTAGCCACCAAGTGTCCATACTTACCGCACAGTGTACAGATACGGCACGGGGTATTACCCGCATGATGATACTTACAGACATTGCACAATGGTAGAGGACCAGCATAGGCTCTAGCAGCAGGTGCTTGTGTAACAGGAGCGGGTTGTCTTTGAGGTACCTTGGGTGTAGCCACAGCGAAATTACGCGCCGGTGTGAACTTGCGTTTCTTGTTGTTGTAAGACGGTTCATTCTTACTCTCCTTAGCTGCTTCAGGGACCGCCTTTTCAGTCTTTTTAGCCCCTTTGACAGGCAAGGTGCCCGCTTGAATATGGTTTTCAGTAAGTTGAGCGGTGATGGTAATGGCATCTTCCAAAGTTGTGGGTCTACTTCCCACCACGGCATCTTGGATTTGAGGTGGCACCCCCTTGATGAACTTCTCAATGTTCCTAGGAACAGTGTCAACCATGTGAGGCAACAGGATGCTCAACTCGTGATGCCTAGTTGAATAGGCCAAATGATCTCCACCAACTTGCTTGAGATTCCAAAACTCCTCCTCCAGCTTTTGCAGCTCACTTCTCGGGCAGAACTTTTGGATGGCAATGTTCTTGAATTCTTCCCAAGTTAGTGCCAACACAGCATCAGCACCACGATTCCTCTTCTCACTATTCCACCACGTAAGTGCTCTTTGTTGAAGAACACTTGTGGCATAACGGACTTTGAGTGCCTCGGGACACTCACAGTTGATGAAGGTGTTCTCCATGCTTTCAAACCACTCGAGAAGTCCAGTGGCTCCTTCCTTCCCACTAAAGCTAGTGGGTTTGCATGAGTTGAAGTGCTTAAACGTGCAGGTTTGGTTGTTTCTTCCTTGATTTGCACTATTCTCTCCTTGCCCATTGCCATTAGTGTTGTTACTAGCGTTGGTCATCAAGGTGCTACTCAATTCGGCAACCATGGTCGGAATGACTGCAACCATTTGACGGGCAATCATGGAGGCTAATTTGCGGTCGGAGCTACCATGCTTTCCATGATGACGAGACATGCTGGATACAAAATAAGTTAGTCACAGAAATTTGGAGGTAGAAAAATAATAAATCAAACAAAGATTTTTCAAGACTTGCAAAACACACAAGGAATGATTCTATTTGGTACGCATTACCATTTGGAAACGTTGACACGTCAAGGTGAGTTAACTCCAATTGCCTTAGAAACTTGTGTATATTGACCATAGTTTATCACTCATCCCAGAAATCCCCAGGTAAGCATAACTAGTCCCACGGGATTTATGCGAAATGCTTACCTTAGCCCGAAGGCTTTTTGCCAGGAAATCCAGAATACAGGTGTCTATGTGTCACCCAAAATTTCTTTAGGTTCATGGAATTAAAACCTTGATGAGATTTTCATAGATTAGACATAAAGTCTAAAGATTTGAACCTTCCGATATAAAGCTTACGTTCCCACGTGTCGTCGAGAATAAGTTTAAGAGATTTCATCATCGAGAGAATAAAGGATTAAGAATAAGATTTAGGGGAAACAAGGCAACCAAGTTTCTCAATTACAAGGCAATCCTAACTAAAGTCATCATGTTGCACATAAAAGGCCTTCCTCAACAGGTAATATTATATAGCATGCAACAAATATTTACAAGATCATAAAGATTTTTCTAATGAGGTTCATGCATCAACTATAGTCTAGGTCACCATTTCTAATAACCTAAATCCCTATAGTTATGAGCTCTGATAACAATCTGTCACACCCCAACCTTAACGGCGGAAACGTCGAGATGTGAGGGTTAAGATTGTTCACCGCCACATAACACTACCTTAAATTGTAAATATAATTATTCATAAGTTGAAATAAACATTACAACCAAATTTCTCACGAAATAAAGTAAACAAAGTTCAACTTTCAAGCTTCAAGACACATTATTTTCATTTTTTTTTCCTAGGTCCAAATCCTAAGTGTAAGCATGCTTCAATAGATAATCATCAACCTTGTGCATTCCCTGAAACATGTTAAAAATAGAGGGGTCAACTTTGAAAGTTGGTGAGTTTCCATGGGTTAGGCATACATATATTTATAAAAATTTACAAGTGGCAATTCATGTCAATGGTTACGAATAAAGCAAGTTTATAGATAACATATAGCTACAATCAAACCTTGACAGATTACAAGTTTACAAGATTAAACGATTAGCTAAGTGTACTTGGTTCCCATAGTGCTCAAGAATACGACACTAGGAGCCGGCAATACCTCGGCTGTAGCACCAAATAGGCTTGTCAGGCCCATAGATCTATGACGTCGCCAGGCTAGCAATAGTTAATGATTGTCAACATATAACGTTCATCATGTAAGGCTCACAATATTACAAAAACCATGACAAAGAGTAAGGATGAATTGCATGTGCGTTTACAAGTATCAAGATGTTTACAAGTGCAATTTTATAAAGTTAACATGTTTCACCCCAAAAGGTGTGAAATAAAGTAAAAGAGGGGCATGAAAACTCACATGATATAAGCTGGTGTTGAAGATAATAACAAGAAAATAAGTGGTGCTCCAACGATTCCTTTTACAAGATACCTAAACGTATATATTCCAAGATTAAGTCTAAAGATAGGTTTAACGATTCATACGTGAACTAGGGTTTCAAGTGGAGTTCGGGGCTTTTGACAAATAAATAAATTTAACAAATGGTACCGCTTATATTTTGGATTCAATGAAAAAGAAAGGAATAAATATACTATTTAAGTATTTTAATATAAAGAAATAAATATAAATCATTTATAATAATTAGTAAAGTTTAAATATAAAGTTTAAATAAACTTTTATACTTATTTAAAATAATCATGATTTAAATAATAATTTAAGGGTAACGTTGGACCAATAATAATTTATTGATTTAAGCTATCATTTTAAAGTCCATTTTATAAATAATAACTAGAAATATATTAAAATTACAGAAAATATTTTGGTAACTTAAAATAATTTTTAGTCATTAAAAATGATTTTTATAATTTTTTATAAATTTTCTGGACTTAAATAGGTTAAAGAAACGAGTTTTAAAAAAATGGGGGGGGGGGTGCCCGGGTTCGAACCCGGGACCTCAAGGATAGAATGGGTGATGTGTTACCATTAGGCTGGGGCGCCTATGCCTGTTAGGAAATGGTTTTAAATTCTTAAAAGTATTAATTACTAGAATCCCCAAATCATAAGAACCCTAGAATGATTTAGGACCAAATTGATCATCAAAACGATAACGATTACTGAAATGAACATGGGGCTTTGATTCCCCATGTAAATTCGAGTATATGTATATGTTTTATTTACCCCAATTGAAACGAAACCGATGTGCACGTATGAAGAACAAGTCACGACTGTGGTGAAAGTGATTCAGGTTGCAATCGTTGATATTATCCAAATTAGTTGCACCGGAAGCTTCCAATGGTCACAATGATCAAAAGCCCTCTACCAATTTCAGTTAAATTTGACAGAATGATGATGAACACTAGCGTAGCAGGTCGCGATGAATGAGAGGTTTATTTGAGGTGTTCAGGAGTGATTCTGATGGAATTAAGTTTGATAGTAACTTAGGATTAGTTAAACGTTCGATTATGATCCATTTAATTTGATTATTATTGGGTTTTAATGATCAAACGGTTCTATGATTAAAGGCTTCGGTTATTCAACCCGATTGGGTTCGTAACCGGCGTTTAAACGCAATTAAGGTGCGTGTTCAAGTTCGAAACGTGTTCACGAATCGATTTGGAACGGTTTTTGGGTTGAAATCCGAAGAATTCTGGGGTTTTAACCCTTGCCGGAGTCGGCCGGAGGGTGGCCGGTGGTTGGCCGCCGGAATCACGGGGGAAAAGAGGGGAGGGGGTTTGGGTTTTGAATATTTACAGCTTTAGTCCCTGCAGTTTTCAAATTAATATTTTAAGTACAACTTTATTTTTAAAGTTTCTAAATTGACAATAAAGCCCCCTGAACTTAATTAAACTTTAAGTTTTAACTATTTTATAACTTATTAATTATTTAACTTTTATAACTTATGATTTCTATTATTATTATTTTTTTATTTTATTTTAACTATTATTATTATGTTTATTATATTAAAAACAAATTATTAACTCTTAAATTAATGAATTAATGCACAATAAAAGAAACATTCATAAACAACCCATATAGTTTCTTAAATGACATAAATGGTCCTTACAAGAACATAACAGGTTTAACTATTAATTTAACGAAAACACGAAAGGTTACATGCATGATATCTTGATTTTGAAAAAGGGAAAGCTGATGGTAATCATGGACTTCGACAAAATCAAGTATGTCTGATTTGAATGTTTTGAAAATATTAATTTGTTGTTTCATAGTTGATCATACCAAGAGACTGAACCAAAAATTCAAATCATGTTGAATCAAATGGTTTTGTAAAAAGGTCAGCCAATTGGTTGTCTGTGTGGACCTTGATCAACTTGATCAGACCCTTTTCTGAGCAATCTCTCAGAAAGTGATATCTGATCTCTATGTGTTTGGTTTTTGAGTGTTGAACAGGATTGTCTGTTATAAACATGGCTGCAGAATTGGCAATGTGTATGGGTGTTTTAAGAAAATTAAAGCCATAATTAAGCATTTGGTTTTGAATCCATAACACTTGTGAACAGCATGCAGAAGCAGCTATATATTCTGCTTCGGCTGTGGACACAGAGACATTTTTCTATTTCTTGCATTGCCAAGAGATCAATCTTGATCCAAGAAACTGGCCGCCTCCACTAGTTGTTCTTAAAATCCCGGAGGAGGGAATAGTTGCCTGTCATATGATGGGAGCATCCACTGTCAACATACCAGATGTTGTCAGGCCTTCTAAGATGTCCCTGAAAAACAAAAGAAATCAGTTAGTTGGAGCAACCCAAGCCAAGATGGTCTTGGGTTTTCTGTCTTTTCCAACAATGCAAATTTCTTCCAAGACAGCATTGTCTGAAGGTTTTGGAGCTCTAGACACACTAGATTTCCTTTGGTTTGATTTAGCTCTATTTGGAGAAGTGCTTTGTGCTCTTCTCTTTTGTGAGCTAGTGTCAGTGGTTTGTCTGTTCTGAGACTTATGTCTCCTTGATATGTGTTGAAAATTATCATAAAAGGTTTTATCATTATCTAAAACAATTTTCTGATGAGGAGTATGTTTAGGAACTCCTACTCTGCTCTTATTTTGAGCAACAGGTTGTTTTTCAGTAGTTTTCTCAACCAGAGCTTGTTTGTTTTGTTTCTTGTTTTTCTTGTTGAAAAAACAATTTGCCATGCTGTGATTGTTTCTTTCACAAATGGAGCAATAATTGTGAAAATGACATATTTCTGTACTGTGATTATTCATCTTACAGTACTTGCAGTACTTACCATATCTACACTTTTCAGTTGTGTGTGTGAATTGATCACACCATTCACAGTATGGTAACTCTGATTTTGTTTGTTTGCTAAAAACTTTTGATTTCAAATTAGATTTTAATGGAACTTCAAAAGTTACCGATTGTTGTTTTGGTTGAAATATGGTTTTGCCTTTCCCTTTATTTACCTGTTTGGGAGGGGCAATTGAAGTTACAGCTTTCCTTCCACTGGAACAGATATCAAATCCTTGAATCTGTTTCGATTGTTTGTTTGATGTATCAGCCACACTTGAAACCTTTTGAGTTTCAGTAATTGGCTGATCATACTCATCATCTAATAAATCGTCCTCATCATCATCTGTTGTTTGATTATCAAATTCATTATTTTCTCCTTGATAAAAGTCAGTTGATTTGATTGATGATGGTGTTGAACTTTTAACAAACTCTATCAAGGGTGATTTTGATTTTAAAAATGATTTTGATGATGATGATGATGATTGTTTAGAGTCATCAGTCTTTTCTTGAGAATCATGAGATTCATCCTGTTTGTTGGTCATGGAGTCAGGTAAAGGAATATAATTATCATTATAAGGTGGACTTACCTTATTATATCCTAAACCTAAAAGGTCCTTAAAAGCCCTTTGTTGAGCAAGAAGCTCTTCGAACTTCTTATTGCTCACCTAAAACTTTTGAAGTTTAACTTCAGTTTTAGCTTGAATTGTTTTTGACTCAGTTAATAAGATAGAGAGCTACTCGACCTGAGCTGTCAATGTTAATTTTTCAGAAAGTAGTTTGTCTAGGTCTGATTGTAATGAAAGTATTTTTGTAGCATACTGCTTTTGTTCTAATTTTAGACTTTCATTAAGAATGTTTGTTTCAATTACTTTCTTTGACAACTTGTCAGCATACTCTCTATACCTGTTTACCTCATCAATACATGCTTGACTGCAGAGGTTTTCTTTTACCTCTTTCGGGATGTCTGTTAATTTGTCTTCAATATCAGCCATAAGGGCATGATCTGAAGGTGATGGTATTTCAGCCTCATAAAGGCTCCAGTCACATTCTCCATCCTTTTTGATTATCATTGCAGAAGATGTTAGACATTGAGTTGGACTGAATTGTGTGATCTGAGGTTGAGTTGGTGCATTTGGAATACTGATTGGTGGAGGCACTTGTCTGTTTGAATTAATTCCACTTGAGTGTTGTGCCTGATGAGTGTTTCTATCAACTCTGGGCTGTTGACATTCTCTGGAGAAGTGCCCATAAAGTTGACAGTTATAGCACCTAACTTTGGTTTTATCAAAACCAATTCTTGTTTTCTGGTCCATGGTTAAACCTCTATTTCTTTGCAGAAACCTTTTGGACCTGTATGCTATCATGGCCATTGACCATTGAAGATCCATCTCTTCTACCATATCTGGTGGAAGTTCATCAAAATTCTGTTGGATGATCTGAGATGGAGTTAGACTTGCTCCCAAGAATGCTTCAAAGCTTGATGAAAAGGCTGCATAAGCTGCCTTTTGCTCTTCACTTTGTAGAATAATAGTAAGAGCATCCATAGGTTTTTCAAGCCTGTGTATGTTTGATGTTTGAGGTTTTGACTATTTGTTTGAGGTGGAGTTATGAGGTTGATGTTTACTTTAGGGTGTAGCTTAATGAGAAGCATGAACTCCAGTCTTTTTAGACTTGTGTTTGTTGTTGGATGATTCTGGTGCTGAGAAGAATGATGTATCATGAGAATCCAGAAATTCTTCTTCTTCATCTTCTCCAGCGCTTGTGAGGAAAGCACTGCCTGTGTGTTGTGGTTCTTTGAACTTGTAGGCCTTAACATGTCTGATTTGGTTATTGTTCCTGGATTTTTCATCCATTTCCAGTGCTTCAACCTTGGCTACAAGTGAGTCAAGGGATAGTCCCTCTAAGTCCAATGTTGCTTTCATGAGAGACACTGACTGAGTCCAACACTCAGGCAATGTATGCAACATTTTCTTGTTGATTTCAACAGTGTCATATTTAAGTCCATATACTATAATTTCATTGACCAATTGGACATATCTGTGTAACTGTTGAGGAATTGATTCTCCATGGATGTGGTGGAAGGTTTCATATTGAGTTCTTAATTTTTCTTTTTTGATCTCTCTTATTTCCTCACTTCCTTCACACATGGTGTGAAGAACCTTCCACAACTCATGGGCTGTTTTGAAATTTTCGACCCGTGTCAAAATTTCAAAAGGAAAAGTCATAGCTAGAATACTGTATGCCTTCATGTCTGTTTTGACCCGCTTGAGGTCATCACCAGCTACACTAGACTAACTGGTTTCTGTATGTTATAGTCAAGTCCAAAAGTCACTGGAATGTAAGGACCTTCAGTGATTGATGTCCATAGATCTGGATCTTGATATGTAATCCAATTCCTGAACATAATTTTCCATTGCTTGAAATCTGATTTGTTCTTCAACTTTGGGGGTTTTAGTCCACTGTTTGAACTCATCATATGTCACACCCTCAAAATCCACGAGCGGAGTTTTACCGTGAGGCGTGTGAACAAACCAGGATCACAGTCAAAAGTTACTCAGAACGACACTATATGCCACTTTTAAAATAAAACCAACCAAAGTTCAAACTTTAAAACCATACGGAAGCATTAAATAAACTAGTAAACCCAAAATGATGAAACATGATTTGAAAATGCGCAAACATACGCGCCCAAGTATTAAGCAAAACCAAAACACGATGTTTAAACATTCTTAACCCAAAACAATGTTTCATAACATGCTGCCAAACACCATGATGCTGACCCGTGTGACGTGCTCCTAGGCAATAGCAACCTTAACTTGAGAATAGCATACTAACCAAGTCAACACATGGTTGGTGAGTTCAAGAGTTTGCGTTAAAATATAAACCAATCAACAGTTTCCAGAGCATAAGTAGTGTATTGCAATAGATAGCTAGTCTATTAACATGAAAATATTAAACATAATGATTTCACGATTGAAGCTGACTGTGATAGTTTGTGCCTCCCGTCACGACTTACCAGGTCGTGATGAATATATGTTAGGACAAAATTGCACCCGTTTGACCTCGGGTCGCACAGGTGGGGCTCGTCAAACCCAGTAGTACTACCCAAAATTTCCCGATAGTCAATATTAACAATCCGAAAGTGTGAGGACTTTCCATGGTAAACAACACTATATTAATATTATACACACTCATATTTAAAAGCGTTTGTGATCAACAGTATGCTATCTCCCCCAAAAGAGATTATGTAAAAAGAGTGGGGCAAGAACTCACCTGATACGCGCAAGAATTAACTTAGAGCTTAACTTGAAAGAAAGAGGGGAAAGACAACCTTCAAAGGTCACCTAGAACACATGAGTACATAAGTAGGTGTACACAAAATCAATATGAAACCCTAAGTGCTCTACAACCCAAAGAACTCAAGGTTTTAGAAAGACAGGACACACTTGACCCAGTTGACCCGTTTGACCCGTTGGTGACATAATAGGTGAATTTCCATTCAAGCAAGCATAACATCCTATCACACATGATTATCATACAAACTAATTACATATAACACTTCATTAACCACATGTACTAATTAGATCATCATACCGCCAGATATCATACAAGTCATGCGAATCTCAAACTATTATCATGCTCATAACATCTATAACACAAATAATACACCATACAAGGATCAAATCACGCATCACATGCCATGTGAAGCCACTCACGACTTCACACCCTAAACCCTGCCAATCCTACTAAGTAGGGGCCTCAGATTCGCACGTGTGTATGATGATCATTAACATATAAACTAACAATAACAATTATAAATTTTATCTTTATTAGATACAAAACATTCAGATTAAATACACACGTTTCCACGTTACGCGATAAAATTTACAATAAACATTTAAATCACATAATCACAATTAATAATCAACATAGTAATTATTTGTTTCACATTATTAATTATTATTAAGTCACCAACGTTCAACGACAACTAATGTGTGCTCCCGACACGTGTATGCAAGACTTAACGGAACTAACGGAGTTTAGTAACAAAAATTACCGGATGTCACATTATCCCCATGTTGAAAGAATTTTCGTCCCGAAAATTGCGTTACATGGTGAGTGTTCCATCACTGGTCTACTGCATTGGCACAAGAAAATCAAAATCGAGTGAGTTTTGGATGATTTGTCACATCATCCCCATGTTAAAAGAAATTTCGTCCCGAAATTTAATCAGTACCTTCGCCGGCTGGCATCGTCTTTTCGAATAGCTGAGGATACTTAAGCTTCATTTGGTCTTCACATTCCCACGTGAATTCTGGTCCACGTCTCGAGTTCCAACGAACTTTGACGATGGGTATCTTGCTTTGCTTAAGCGTTTTCACCTCACGATCCATCACTTCGACAGGTTCCTCAATGAAGCGTAACTGTTCGTCTACTTGAACTTCTTCCAGCGGTACAACCATAGTTTCATCCGTTAAACATTTCTTTAGATTTGAAACATGGAATACATCATGGATTCCACTCAATGAATCAGGTAAGGCTAGTCGATAAGCTACTGGACCTATTCTTTCCAAGATTTCAAATGGTCCAACATATCTCGGATTTAGCGTTCCTCGCTTACCAAACCGAATCACGCCTTTCCATGGTGAGACTTTCAATATGACTTTGTCACCAACTTGAAATTCCAAAGGTTTCCGTCACTTGTCAGCATAGCTTTTCTGTCTGTCTCGCGTTGCGGCCATGCGGTTTCTTATCTGGACAATCTTCTCAGTTGTCTCGTGTACTAACTCGAGACCCGTTAATTAACTATCACCAATTTCAGCCCAGCAAACTGGTGATCTACACTTTCTCCCATACAAAGCTTCAAAAGGTGCCACCTTTATGCTAGTGTGATAGCTGTTGTTGTAAGAAAATTCCACCAATGGAAGGTGAACTTCCCAGTTATTCCCGAAGTCAATCACACAAGCACGTAACATGTCCTCCAAAGTCTGTATAGTACGCTCGCTTTGACCATCAGTCTGTGGATGATAAGCAGTACTCATATCCAATCGCGTACCTAGAGCTTTCTGCAACGACTACCAGAAGTGTGATGTGAAACGAGAATCGCGGTCAGAAATAATTGAGATCGGTACCCCATGCCTCGAAACGATCTCCTTCAAATAGAGTCGAGTTAATTTTTCCATCTTGTCTGTTTCCTTTATCGCTAGGAAATGAGCAGACTTTGTTAATCGGTCCACGATAACCCATATTGTGTCACATCCCGTAGAAGTGCGAGGTAACTTAGTAATAAAATCCATTGATATCTGATCCCACTTCCACATAGGGATCTTAGGTTGTTGTAGTAGACCAGATGGTTTCTGATACTCCACTTTCACCTTTGAGCAGGTCAGACACTTGCTCACATAAGTAGCTACATCTGCTTTCATGTTAGGCCACCAATAGTGCGCCTTCAAATCGTGGTACATCTTGTCAGATCCAGGATGTATAGAGTACTTAGACTTGTGTGCCTCACTCATGACCAAATCTCTCAGATTTCCATGTAGAGGTACCCAAAGTCTATCTATGAAGTAACGAATTCCATTCGCTTTTACTTCCAATTGTTTTTCCATTCCCCTTAACAATTTAGACCCAATGTTTTCTGCTTTCAGAGCTTCTGTCTGAGCCTCTCGGATTTGTTCAGGTAACTGTATGCTGATAGTAAGTTGCAAAGCTCGCACACGTCGAGGCTTAGTAGTTTCTTTCCTACTCAGCGCGTTAGCAACTGCGTTTGCTTTCCCCGGATGATACTTGATAGCACAATCATAGGCGTTTAACAATTCCACCCAGCGTCTTTGCCTCATGTTCAACTCCTTTTGCTCAAAGATGTGCTGGAGACTCTTGTGATCAGTGTAAATAGTGCATTTGGTACCGTACAAGTAATGTCTCCAGATCTTTAAGGCAAAAACTACCGCACCCAGTTCCAAGTCATGGGTGGTATAGTTCTTCTCATGAATCTTCAATTGTCTAGAGGCGTAAGCTATCACCTTATCCCGCTGCATCAAGACGCATCCAAGTCCTTGAATAGACGCATCGCAGTAGACTACGAAGTCATCACTACCATCCAGTAATGCTAATATTGGTGCGCTACACAGTTTCTGTTTCAGCAACTGGAAAGCAGATTCCTGACTCTCACCCCATTTGTACATCGTTCCCTTATGAGTCAAGGCTGTGAGAGGTTGTGCAATCTTAGAGAATCCTTCGATGAATCGTCGATAATATCCCGCTAATCCAAGGAATCGTCGTATCTCACTCGGTGTCTTAGGAACAAACCAATTCTTTATCACTTCAATCTTAGCAGGATCAACACGTATTCCCTTCTCGTTGACAATATGACCCAAGAATTGTACCTCACGTATCCAGAAATCACACTTAGAAAACTTTGCATACAATTGTTCCTTTCTAAGTAATTCCAAGATTAAGCGTAAGTGCTTCTCATGTTCTTCCTCGGTCCTTGAGTATATCAGTATGTCATCAATAAAGACGATAACAAACTGATCAAGATAGGGTTTGCACACGCGATTCATGAGGTCCATGAATACTGCTGGTGCATTCGTCAACCCAAATGGCATGACCAAAAATTCATAGTGACCATATCGTGTACGGAAAGCAGTCTTCGAGATGTCCTCTTCTTGAACTCTCAGCTGATGATACCCAGACCTCAGATCAATCTTAGAGTAATAGCTTGATCCTTGCAGTTGATCAAACAAATCATCGATACAAGGTAAGGGATATCTATTCTTGATAGTAACCTTGTTCAGTTCCCTATAGTCAATGCACATTCTAAATGTACCATCCTTCTTCTTCACAAATAGAACTGGCGCTCCCCAGGGCGACGAACTCGGTCGGATAAACCCTTTATCCAACAACTCTTGTAGTTGGGCGGATAATTCCTGCAGTTCGTTCGGAGCTAACCGGTATGGTGCTCTCGCAATTGGAGCGGCTCCTGGAGTCAACTCAATTTGGAATTCAACTTGACGATGAGGCGGTAATCCAGGCAGGTCTTCCGGAAACACCTCGGGAAACTCACGAACTACGGGGATATCCTCTATCTTCTTTTCCTCGGTCTGTTTATCTGTGACGAGTGCCAATATGGCTAGTCGACCCTTTCGTAACAACTTTTGTGCCTTCATAAACGAGATGATGCCTATCACCGCACCACTCCTATCACCTCTGACCGTAAGGACTTCTTCACCAAGGGGAATCCGTATGATCTTCTCGTGGCATATGACTTCCGCTTGTTTATCAGAAAGCCAATCCATGCCTACTACCACGTCAAAACTTCCTAACATAATAGGCATGAGATCTATGAAAAATGTATGACCAGCAAGCTCTATCTTGCAGTCTCTAAGAATATGCGTTACGTGAATCTGTGTACCGTCAGCTAACTCTACGGTGTATTTAGATTCTAAGGCTGAGGGAATATCACTTAAAAGACTACAGAACCTAGTGGACACGAAACTTCTATCGGCTCCGGTATCGAATAATAAGGTAGCAAAACGACCATTAACCGAAAATTTACCAGTTACAGTTGTAGGGTCGTTTAGAGCCTCACCTGAGCCAATGACGAAGGCTCTTCCTTTGGCTCCATTGTTGTTTCCACCATTGTTGTTGCCATTATTATTGTTGTTGTTATTGTTGTTGCCATTGTTATTGTTGCTGGTGTTTCCATTGTTGTTGTTGCCATGACCATTCCTCTTAAGTTGGGGACAGTTGCATTTGTAATGGCCTTCTTTTCCGCACTCAAAACAACCTTTCGTAGTTTCTTGTGATTGTTGTGGCTTTTTCATCAGTTCACCCCGGCAGTCTTTGGCTGCATGACCAATCTTCCCACAACGTTGGCACTTGAAGTTATCACATCGACCCACATGGTGGTAGTTACACCGGTTGCACTTCGGCTATCTCCCGCCATACCCACCGGGTCCTTGATTTGAGGGAGTCGCCTGGTTGAAGCTTCGATTGTTATCAAACTTCCGTTGTTGTTGCTGACTTTGCTGCTATTGTTGAGGTTGAGATTGGCTGCTGGATGACGATCCCTTGTTGCTTGAACCATCCCACTTGCGTTTATGGTCCGCCCCACTTAGGTAATCGACCTTGCTCAACTGCTTGATCAGTCAGCCTGTGGGCTGTTCGGATAGCTTGTTGTATAGTAGTGGGGTTAGAGGCAGTTACCATACTTTGAATTTCGGGCACCAATCCCCGTATATAATGCTCAACCCTCTTGTGCATTTCATTCACCATCCCTGGGCATAAAGTAGCTAACTCATGAGTAAGGGTCGTGTAGGCTTCAATTTCTGAGCCTTGCATTTTGAGTTGCCAGAACTCAATCTCCAGTTTCTGCACTTCATTTCGGGGGCAGTATTCTTCGGTCATAATCCCCTTAAACTCATCCCAAGGTAGTTCATTGGCCATGGCTTGACCCAGCATTTGCACCTGGGCATTCCACCAGGAAAGTGCTGCGCCTTCCAATGTCCCGGTGGCATACTTCACCTGATCAGCAGGCGGGCAGTTGCATTTTGTGAAGACAGACTCTGTCTTCTCAAACCACCTTACAAGCCCTACAGCTCCTTCCGTCCCGCTGTAGGTATGGGGTTTACAGTCCATGAAGGACTTGTAGGTACATGGTGGTGGTCCTGTTTTGACAATCCCAAACATTAGTCAGATATCCTAGGCAATTAACTAGAATAATTAGTTTAACCTCTTGTTATCATTTACCTGCTGGTTGTCCCGGTTGGGCAGCAGCCACTGCCGCCTGAACATGTTCGTTAATTAATGCCGCCAATTCCGCAGGCGTCATGTTTATGGCTCCGGCACCACGGCCTCCGGCGCCACGTCCACGACCACGCCCACGTCCTCTTCCTCGTGCGTCCATATTTCACTTTACAATTCATAATTACAATACTGAGTAACATCCAACACATTTATCTCATCAAGGTACAGTAAACAATAAGAAATAATGCATTCACCACAACCACAACATTTATAACAAAAATAATAACCAAAGATAAATAAATTGCAATTGAGTCACAAAATATTCCATCAATGTCAAAATTTAAGTTTGTCAGTTGGGTGGGAAATAACCCTTCCCACATAGGTTTCAAAGAAAAGAAACACTACATAGTCTAAGTCATTTAAAAGTAGAATCAGTCCAGTACGTCAGATCCTTCACTGTCCTCATCCATCTCTGCTGGTTCTTCTTCGGGGGCTTCCTCGGGTTCTTCTTCTGGGTCTTCCTCATCAGGGTCCACCAAAGGTGCAGGGGCTTCAACAACCTGAAGTGCTGCTAGCTGTGCCTCTAAATTAGCAAACCTATCATCAATCACTATGTTATGGTGATCCTGTGCATCCATGCGCCCACTAAGTGCTACAACGTTGCCTGCAAGAGTATGATGTCCACCAATGGCCATCGAGAGTCGCTCCTGAAGCGTCTCTACCTGGAAACGCAATTGACGCATCTCAGATCGTAATGCAGAGTTCTCATCAGTGAGTCCTCTAATCCGCTGTCGCTTCGTGTCTAGAGTGGCTACCAAAGCTGCAAACGCCTGCTCGAGAGGGATGCTCAAGGTAGGAAGAGTAGGCAATGCAGAGGCGGTTGATGACCTAGTCCTAGGTCGTGTAGGAGCTACTGGTGGTACGTGCTCTCTATAAGCCATACGGTTTATGTAGGTGGGGTAAAAGTCCCAGTTCCGCGGAGGATCGAGCTCAGGAGGTATGAAAGGCTGATCCCAGTCTATCTTGCCAGGAGGATAAGGATGTCGGGGCCAGTTAAATCCCCTATCAGGTACGGGAGACGTAAGAGGTGACTCAGATCGTGCAGGTCTCTTGCCTAAATTTCTGGACGACGATGCCATGCTGCGAAGTACGTGTTGCGTATGCCAATGAGTATACAGTAAGGAGAGTAAGCGATAAGTAACTAACAACTGTGCGGTTATAGTCTAGTGTGTGTATGCAACCTAGTTCCCTATAACCAATGGCTCTAATACCAATCTGTCACACCCTCAAAATCCACGAGCGGAGTTTTACCGCGAGGCGTGTGAACAAACCAGGATCACAGTCAATAGTTACTCAGAATGACACTATATGCCACTTTTAAAATAAAAGAAACCAAAGTTCAAACTTTAAAACCATGCGGAAGAGTTAATAAACTAGTAAACCCAAAACGATGAAACATGATCTGAAAATGCGCAAACATACGCGCCCAAGTATTAAGCAAAACCAAAACACAATGTTTAAACATTCTTAACCCAAAACAATGTTTCATAACATGCTGCCAAACACCATGATGCTGACCCGTGTGACGTGCTCCTAGGCAATAGCAACCTTAACCTGAGAATAGCATACTAACCAAGTCAACACATGGTTGGTGAGTTCAAGAGTTTGCGTTAAAATATAAACCAATCAACAGTTTCCAGAGCATAAGTAGTGTATTGCAATAGATAGCTAGTCTATTAACATGAAAATATTAAACATAATGATTTCACGATTGAAGCTGACTGTGATAGTTTGTGCCTCCCGTCACGACTTACCAGGTCGTGATGAATATATGTTAGGACAAAATTGCACCCGTTTGACCTCGGGTCGCACAGGTGGGGCTCGTCAAACCCAGTAGTACTACCCAAAATTTCCCGCTAGTCAATATTAACAATCCGAAAGTGTGAGGACTTTCATGGTAACAACACTATATTAATATTATACACACTCATATTTAAAAGCGTTTGTGATCAACAGTATGCTATCTCCCCCAAAAGAGATTATGTAAAAAGAGTGGGGCAAGAACTCACCTGATAGCACAATCATAGTCGTTTAACAATTCCATTTAAACCCTTGTAATTTACTTTTATAAAAATTAAGCTTTTAAACTCTTTTTAAAAAGGTTTTTAACTACAATAATAAGCATATAAACTAACAATGACAATTATATATTTTATCTTTATTAGATACAAAACATTCAGATTAAATTCACATGTTTCCACGTTACGCGATAAAATTTACAATAAACATTTAAATCATATAATCACAACTAATAATCAACATAGTAATTATTTGTTTCACATTATTAATTATTATTAAGTCACCAACGTTCAACGACAACTAGTGTGTGCTCCCGACACGTGTATGCAAGACTTAACGGAACTAACGGAGTTTGGTAACGGAAAATTACCGGATGTCACATCATATCATCAGCCATATTTGAATGATTTGATTTTAACTTAATAATAATTTTTTTAAGTTAAATTTTGTTTGATTAAAGTTTTAGTCCGGTGCTAAAATTTAATTAATCCTAATTGTCTCTAGGATTTATTTGTTAATTTGATAAACTAATTTATTTTAATTATTTACCAAATAAAGAAATTAATTAATCAATTAATTAATGTCCTATGAAATGTTGTTTTCTAGGTCACGGTGACAAGAAAGATTGTGGATGATGGGAATATTTGTCCTTTTATGAAAAAATCAATATTCTTTTTATAAAAACCCTACAAACAGATTTTGTCTTATGTAAAACAACTTTTTGGATCAAAAAGTTGATTCTAAAACTTTTCAAATAAGACAATTTGTTTTTGATGGTTTTATCAACAACTACAACAATTCCCGTGAATTGTGTTCTGCAAAAACTAGGGTTTTCCTAGGGTTTTTGTGGTGTTGATTTTTCAAAATATTCAACCCGATGGTTGAACAATGAACAAAATATGTTTCTAGTGAGATTGTCACTAGTTTGTGATGATAATGAACAATCTAAACCGGTTAGATTGTTCACAAAATGATTTGTTTCAAAGAAAAATCAATGAAACAGTGTTTAAAAACAAAACCCTTAAAATCTGATTAGGGTTTTAAGGTTTGAATAATGTAAAAAGTTAAAAACCTTCTGTTTAAAGGTTGTTTAATAATGTATGAACAACACCCGTGTATTGTTTGTTGCAAAAACCACTGAAAACTTGTGTGGTAGTGTGATGTTCAAGCAAAAATCAACAACATTTCTTCAAAATGCACAAAATGATTCAGTAATCATGATGTTTGCATTTAATGAATGTTTATGAGAAGAAGAAGATGAGTTTGATGCTTAAATGTGTGTTTTTTTAAGCTAATGAACCACTGAAATCAATGTTGTTGAATGAGAGGATCGAAATCAATGAATGATTGAGCCAAGGCTCTGATACCACCTGATGAAATCAACTTTACAACAACATGTTGAACATTAACATATTAAAACAATATTCAACATGAACAAGTTGATTCCCCCGAGGATCTTTTCAATATCTCTCAATAATCAACAAACATGAACCATGGTGCGAAAACCCATGATAGATGCTATGAAATCAGTGTGTGTGTGTTTGTGTGTGTTTGAATGCTCGATCATAATAAATGCTTGATTGTATTGATTGTTCAAAAGCTTACAAAGGATTAGGGTAGTGTGTTATTTATAGCCTATACATAAAAGCTATATACAATTACTGAACTACCCTTATGTAAACGAATATTACATAAATAATCCTAAGTCTATATGATGTCCGCTATGGATGATTAGCTGTCCACTGTGGATGTTAAGATGTCCACTGTGGAAGATATCTCATCCGTTGTGGAGAAGGCTTGTCATCCGCTGTGCGGTGTTTGTTCATCCGCTGTGGAATGTTCAATCGCTGTGGATTGAACATCTACTGTGAACACTTGTGTGTTTGCTTGTATGTTTTCCGCTGTGGAAAGTTCATCCACTGTGGATGAACATCCGCTATGAACACTTGTGTGTTTTCTTGTATGTTGTCCGCTGTGGAATGTTCATCCGCTGTGGATGAACATCCGCTGTGGACAGTTGGGTGTTTTCTTGTATGTTGTCCGCTGTGGAATGTTCATCCGATGTGGATGAACTTCCGCTGTTGATAGTTGTGTGTGTTTGCTTGTCTGTTGTCCACTGTATGTTCTTCATCCGCTGTGGGATGGATGTTCATCCGCTGCACACACTTAGACAGATTCCTTCATCCGCTGTGACTCTTTCTTCATCCGCTGCAGACACTTGTCAAAATTTCTTTTATCTACAATTCTAAAAAAGAAATTTAAACAAATATTAGTGTTTCTATGAATGATAATGATGCTAATGTGTTAGTAAATGATTGTTTGAATGTTAGAACACATTATGTTTGATATATGTCTGATATGGCAAGCATCATACTTTTATGCATTAATTCTTAATGCACTTGTTGAGTCCACTATAGAGTGATCATAGATGATGTCTAATGTGTTAGATTATGATAATTAGGTCATTTGGTTAATTGATGAATCTATGGGGAAATCTAGGTTTTCTTGGAAAATGTGCAAGTGTACAAGTTATGTGTCATGATGAATTGTGATTGTCGATTATTATAATGTTGATGTCTTGGTTGTATGAAATACATGTGGCATTGTGATGATGAGCATCATACACGCGTGCGAATCTGAGGCCCCTACTTTGTAGGATTGATAGGGTTTAGGATGTGAAGTCGTGAGTGGCTTCACATGGCATGTAGTGCATGATAAGACTCCATGTATGATTTATTACTTGTGATGTAATTATGACTGTGCCATTGTTTGACTTTCGTATGAGTTGTATGATGATATACGTGTTGTATGATAAACTATGTTAGGATAATGATCATGATAGAACCTATGATTGTGACATACGTGAATAACTTGTATGATAACCATGTATGCTGAATTACTATACTTGATCAAACAAGAATCTAACTTGACATGTCACCAACAGGTCAAACGGGTCAACTTGGTCAAATGAGTCTTGTTTTTCCAAAACCCTGGGTCAACGTGTTTATCGAGCACTTAGGGTTACTAAGCTTTCTATGTACACATACTTATGTACTTGCGTGTTCTAGGTAACCTTTTAAGGGTTGTCTTTCCACTCATTGTTAGCTTTTATTATCATTCGTTCGTGCATCAGGTGAGTTCATGCCCCACTTTTATCCACTCTCTTTTTGGGGGAGAAAGCATACTTTAATTTTAAACGCTTTATTTTATAACATGTGCTAGTAAGACATAGTGTAGTATACCATTGAAAGTCCTCACACTTTCGGATCGTTAATTAAGGAATCTAGCAGCAAATCTTGGGTAGCACTACTGGGTCTGACAAACCCCACCCGTAAGACTGGAGGTCAAGCGGTTGCAATATTGTCCTAAACGGCTAACAGCATCACGACTTGGTATGTCTTGGCGGGAGGCAAACAGACAAAAGTAGTCAGCTTCAATCGCGAAATCACTATTTTTTATTACTAATGAAATTAGACTAGCTATCTATTTCAATGCACTTGTTTATGTTTTACTAACGCAACTATTTATGATTGATTCCAAACTCTTGAACTCACCAACCGTCGTGTTGACACTTTAGTATGCTTTTCTCAGGTCGTTACTAGCAGCTTGCCGTAGGAGCACGCACGAGTCATGCATACACTGAACAAACATTCGTCTGTTTTTGTCTTATTAAATACTTTTACAATGTGGTTTGGGCATGTGTTTTGCGCAGTTTACATTTGGTACTATATCTTTGAGATTTTTACAAAATGCTTCCGCAAATGTTTTAAAGTTACAAACTCTGATTTAATTTAAATTATTGCATATAGTGTCGTTCTGAGTAACTAATGACTGAGATCCTGGTTTGTTCACTAGCCTCGCGGTAAAACCCCGCACGTGGATTTTGAGGTGTGACACAAAGTATGAAGAACTTCCGAAGGAAGAACTCAGTCTTTCGAAACCAAGTCGTTCTCCTTCCGAAGTATAAAACTTAGAAGATCCAAAGACAAAGTCTTCCAAAGAATAAAGTCCTGAAGACTTGCAGAAGTTCGGAAGAAGTTGTTTCTTCTGACGCCAAAATGACCTTGGAAGAATTTATTCTTCCGAAGCCATTTACCTTCGGAAGAACCAACTATGAACCAGTGGACATAAGTATGGTCTGTCTGACAGCCCGCTACAACTCTGATATACTACATAGTGCTTTCCCACACCCATGTAGTTGACCATACTTTAATCTACTGTTCACCATTCTCAACTTAGTACAGTTGCCATTCTTAGTTGGTGATAAAAGGTAAGTTATGGATATGTCATGTCTACCTAATCTAGGATATTATTTTATCTTAGATGCTTTCTAGCAATGTAGTATTTGTCTAGTTGTAAATTCCAGCTGGTTTTCCAAGTATAACCGGCTGTAGATAGTAGTATACATAGTTTCTCCATGTCACTTAGTAACCATGCTTGCAAGAGTCATGTAATACTGAGTTGAGAAGTAATATATACAAGTATCTTGAAAAACCATTCTTGTGTTCTTGTGCTTTCATTAACTTATTATATTACTTGTCAACTTAGTAGAGATTCTGCTTCATCAACTCGAGTGATATTATGTGAGTTTGTGAGAATATCTTGTGTTATGAGACAAGCACCAGTCCTGCAATTGGTATCAGAGCTTTTTAGGCTCTTGATTGTGAGATCTTACCATCCCAAATCACCCTTGTTTTCTTCACACTCACTCACTTCACTCAAATGGCTCTTAACCAGAAATTTTCTAAGTCTGAGATGGGAACCATGACCAAGGCTCCTATCATCACTCCTGATGACTTTGGAACCTGGTGCAAACGTATTGGAGGCTTTATCAAGTATTAAGACAGCCGCATGTGGATATCAGTTACTCATGGTCCATACCAACCATAAGTGGAATCCCCAGCTGGTAATGGTGCCATGATTGAGAAGGCCGTTGAAGACTACTCTGATGAAGACTTCAAGAAGATGGACATTGACTGTAAAGCCATGACTGTTTTTACTTACGACTATACCAAACTCTATAATGGTAGGCTTTAAGCAATACGAGTCTGCCAAAGAACTCTTTGATGCTTTGAAGCTGATGTACTCTGGTTCTGCTGAATCCAAGGAGTCTAAGAAAGATGTGCTGAAGCAGAAGTTTAAGAACTTCACATATATTGTTGGTGAGACCTTAAGCTAACAATACTTCAAATACATGGACTTGATCACCTCTCTTCAGTCTATGGGAGTGGTTCTTGAGAAGAGACACATAGTAAGAAAGTTCATGAGGGCATTTCCTCATGAGTGGACTTTCTATTGTGTCTCAATCAAGAGAACTCATAATCTTAACACTCTCACTATGACTGAACTATATGGAATCCTTGATGGATACCGTATGGAGATGGAAACTCAAAAAAGCCATCAGATGAACAGACCCTCAAACCTTCCTGTTAGCAATACTTTACATGTTGCTAAAGGTTCAAGAACTCCCCATCCCCAGTTGTACCTGAACTACCCCCGATAGCCATCATCTTCCTGTGGGCCATACATCACATTCCCTGAGACACCCAGGTCTCAACAGGCTCAACAAAATCCTTTCCAGGATAGTTGTGCTTTTGTTTCAGGGAGCGAGCACTCTGGAGATTTTCAATTCTGTTTTGATGATCTGGAGTGTTTCAGCCCAGATGATGTAGAATACATAGACATTGTCCAACAAATGGCTCTCCTGACGAACAGACCAAAGAAGTTCTTCAAAAAAACAGGAAGGCAGTTCCCTCAAAACCCAACCAACAGCAAATTTGGGTTTGACAAGACAAAGGCCAAGTGTTACAACTACAACCAGCTTAGTCACTTTGCAAGAGAATGCAAAGCTCCTAGATCCATTCCTAAAGCAACTCAAGCCTCTTCCAATATCCTGCTACCCCAAAGGCTACAACCAAACCCACTGAACAATAGACTGCAGCTGTTGCTCAAGAAGTTGATTGGAGCTTCATGGTGCAAGATGTCACTCCTACTCAAGCTCTCATGGCTGGAACCGAAGACACTAAGGTATATGAGCATCTCCCACTCCAGCCTGTATTGCTAAGGTCAAGTTGTATCAGGACTACAACATGGAAATTAAATCTGATATTGAGTCTTTAAATATACTAAAATCTGATTTTAAGAGAGAAAAATCTGACTATAAACTCAAAATAAAAGAGTTAGAGAAAACTGTGTCCTCTTTAAAACATGAAAAGTTCAAACTACAGGGCTCAAATAAAAGATTTAATCTCCAAGTTGACTGGGACTCAAGCCCAGCTAGTGATAGCTGAGGCTAAAGCCAAGAAGTATGCAATTGAAGAGCATAACTTCAACACCATCATTGCATCGTCCTCCCACTCAAAGGTGTGTTATCAAAACAAAAGTGGGTTGGGAACCAATGAAATTGCTCCACCACACTCCTTTGTGTCTATTAGACAGCCAAGATGTGGTACTGATGAGCAAGAGGTTCCAACTGCTGACCCATTACCCAAAGAGCAGAAGAATGATGCAATAATGGGAACCACCACAGGGAAGGATAAGGTAGAAAACCTCATCCCCACAGCTGATGATCAACCCTTAACTACCAAAGCCAGAAAGAACAAAATCAGGGCAGTAAGAAAAACTACCAAGAAGGTGGGTGAGACTAAGTTGAAGATAGACCCAAGGCAAAAGGGTGTATTCATATCAGTTGGATTTCAAGTGGTTGGAAATCCTGATTCAGGAAAAGAGTGTAGTACCAGCACTCCTATCTAGATAAAGGACCAAAAATTAAAGGGGTGGTTGTTGAAGAAGAAAAAAAGGGCAAGAAACAACAGTCAACATGCCCCATCAAATTTAACATTTAATGCATAATCTGTGGTCTGCATAACCACATGGCTAAAGATTGTTACTACAATCCAGCAAGTACACATTATGCATCTAATGTTAAGAAAGGAGGAGTCAAGGATGGTTTCGCATTTGTACTTTACCATATGGTCCAAGTGTTAAGGAAAGGAAAGCTTGTTTTCGAAGCCAAATTGCTTTCGGAAGAAACTCTTTCTTCCGAAAGGAAAATAGCTTCGGAAGACAAGCCAAAGAACAAACAAAGGAACAAAAAGAATCCTTTGAAACCTTCCGAGAAGAAGACTGCTTCGAAAGAAAAGGTGGTGACAACTTCTTCCAAGAAGAAAGAAGCCTCAGAAGCAAGTTATGCTGCATAAACTTCTTCAGGCTCATCAACACTAATAAATCATAGGATGGAATGGAAGATCAAAAAAGATGCTACAGCCGAATCCTCTTCTTCACAAACCATAATTGAACCCCCATGCATACATTTTGGTTCAATTATATCATCTACATTGTAAAAGCCCAAGACCAACAAGGCTTGGGTTTCCAGTAGTAACTAACCACTTCACCTTATATGCAGGGACATCCACATGATAAGAATGGAAATTTTTGGATTGTGGATAGTGGATGCTCCAGGCACATGACAGGAAACAGATCTCTCCTATAAAGTTTGAACTCTTTGATGGAGTTCCTATTCAGTTTGGAGGTGAAGCCGGAGGATACATTTCTGGTAGAAGTAGTGTATCCAATGGTAAGTTAAAAGTTGACAAAGTAAACTTTGTCAAACTTCTTAATCTATGATTCAAAGCACCAAATGCTTTTCACAGAACATGAGTGCATTATCCTCAAACCTGGGATGACAATTCCTCAGGAATTGGTGCTTCTTAGATCTCCCAAAAGAGGGGATATGTATAAGTTGGATATGAACAATGCTTCCCCACTGGGTGAAGTATCATGCTTTATTTCCAAAGCAAATGGTGATAAGTCAACTCTTTGGCATAAAAGAATGTGCCATGTTAATTTTAAAACCATGAATAAATTGGTTAAAAATAATCTGATATATGGTGTGCCCAAAAAGGAGTTTATTTGTAAAGATAATTGTGTTGCCTGCCTGAAAGGAAGCAACACAAGGTTTCTCACAAATCCAAAGAGGTTAACTCCATCACCACCCCATTACACTTATTGCACATGGATCTTTTTGGTCTCACAAGTATAATGAGCATTGGAAGGAAATCATATTGACTTGTGATTGTTGATGATTTCACAAGATATACTTGGGTTTTCTTTTTAAGAACTAAAGATGAAACTACAGAAACTGTATAATCTTTTATTCTAAATTGAAAATCAAATAGATCACAAGGTAAAAATCATTAGAAGTGATCAAGGGAATGAGTTTAAGAATCAAGTTCTTGACTCATTCTGTAACTCAAAAGGGATTGCCAGATAATATAGTGCTCCTAGAACTCCTCAACAGAATAGTGTTGCTGAGAGGAGGAACAAGACACTTATTGAGGCTGCAAAAACTATGTTAGCTGATTCAAACTGCCTCTAACTTTCTGGGCAGAGGCAGTCAACACTGCATGTTATGTGCAGAACAAGGTTCTCATTTTTAAGCCCCATGGAAAGACCCTTTATAAGCTATGGAACAAGAGGCCATCGTTCATTGGCTTTCTTAGGTCATTTGGCAGCAGATGCACTATACTTAACACAAAGGACAATTTAGCAAAATTTGCTGAAAAGTCGGATGATGCTATCTTTGTTGGATATTCCTCAACCTCTAATGCATATAGAGTGTATAATATCAAAAATCAACAATTTGAGGAATCATCCAACATTGTTGTCAATGAGCATACTCCTTATGTTAAGGGCAATGGTCCTGATTATATCTTCAATTTAGAATTATTTCCAAACTATTCTAAACCATCTTGTAAGAATGTTTCAGTTGGAACAGGAACTTAAAGTGACCCCTATGAAGATCAAATGTTTGAGTTACCAAGACCTATTCTAAGTTCTCCAAAAAGAAATGAAGATCAAGCTCCTTCAACTGAAAGTCCTGAAAGCTTGAATATCTCAGGAAACAACAGAGCTTCAACAAGTTGTCAGCCTACTGAGCCTTATAACTCAACAGCTGACAACTCAAGTACTCAACACTAAGCTGATGAAGACAGTGGTATGGAGGAACATGCAACTGTTGATGCTGCTTCTCAGCAAAATACCATTGATGCTATCACACATTCATTGAATCGATCCTCATTGAATGAGTGTGAGACATCAGCTAGTCATGGTGTTCAAAATCCTGAGTAAAACTTCTCAAACCTGGATCTATCTATGCAACTAGATGTGATTCCTAGGCTCAGGATACACAACACTCATCCAGCTGAAAACATCATTGGGGATGTCTCAGAAGGTCTGAAAACAAGAAGTCAGACCCACAATGGGAATGTCTGCTTGTACTCATGCTTTCTCTCTCAGATGGAACCAAAGAAGTTGGAAGAAGCCCTCAAGAACAAAAACTGGATAAAAGCAATGCAAGAGGAGTTGCTTCGATTCAAGAGACAAAAGGTATGGAACTTGTGTCCATTGCCACCTGGCCACGTCCCCATTGGCACTAAGTGGGTGTTCAGAAACAAAAGATATGATAGAGGTTTGATCATCAAGAACAAAGCAATACTTGTTGTTCAAGGGTACACACAGGAGGAACATATAGATTACACAGATGTCTTTGTACCTATTGCAAGACTTAAGGCTATGCGAATCTTCCTTGCTTTGCAGCATCCAAGAACTTCACAGTCTATCAACTTGATGTCAAATGTGCATTTCTGTATGGGGATATCGACAGAGAAGTCTATATGTGTCAACCACCTGGATTTGAAGACCCACAGCACCCCAACTATGTGTGCAACTTGATAAAGCTCTAGTTTCTTCTCAAGAATGGCTATACCAGAGGCACAATAGACAAGACATTATTCATAAAGAAGTCTGGGAAAGACATGTTGCTTGTACAAGTCTATGTTGATGACATCATATTTGGTTCCTCAAATGACCAAATATGCAAAGACTTTGAAAGCATCATGAGGAAGAAGTTTAAAATGAGTTCCATGGGAAAGATGGACTTCTTCCTTGGAATTCAAGTGCAGCAGATGGAAGAAGGGTTCTTCATCAATCAATCTAAGTATGTCAAGGACATCTTAGAAAGATTTAAGATGAAAGATTATAAGCCAGCCAAGACACCTATACCTAGAAATCATAATCTTTGTCCTGATTTCGAGGGGGAGGATACTGTTCAGCATCATTACAGGGCAATTATTAGATCTCTGATGTATCTTACTGCAAGTAGACCTGATATCATGTTTGCAACTTGCATCTGTGCAAGATATCAGGCTACTCCAAAGGTGTCTCACCTAATTGCTGTTAAAAGGATCCTTAGATACCTAAAAGGAGCTCCCAAACTAGGTCTTTAGGATCCTAAGAATAAGGATTTTAACCTCTATGGTTACACTGACAGTGATTATGGTGGCTGCAATATCAACAAGAAATCCACATCAGGAGGATGTCAATTTCTTGGTGGAAGGATCATCTCCAGGTGATGTAAGAAGGAATCATGTGTATCCACATCAACTGCTGATGCTGAGTATATTGTTGTGGAAAGCTGATGTGCCTAACTATTTTGGATTCAGAATCAGATGCTGGATTATGGTTTCAACTTTATGGAGACTCATATCCACATAGGCAATAAGAGTGCCATTTCTATCATTGAAAATCCAGTCAAGCACTCCAAGACAAAACACATTGACAACAGGTATTATTTCATTCGAGATATTCATAAGAAAAATCTAATCAAGCCAGTCAAAGTCAATTCAAATGCACAATATGCTGACTTGTTCACATAAGCCTTTGATGAACAAATATTTAAATATTTAATCACAGTTATTGGGATGATTAACATTGACTAGTCCTTTTCTTTTGAAAACCTTGTCTTTTGAAAAATATGTCTTGTCTATATTGTTTAAATACAATCTAAGCCCTGTTACAAAAAGGTTTTCTTCAAAAATTTCTAAGTAAGGATGCTTCCGAAGGGAAATTTACCCTTGGAAGAGATCTCTATTCATCTTCCGAAGGCAAATTCCTCTGCATAAGTATTCTCTTTCGAAGAATTTTTAGCCTTGGAAGGACATTTGATCATAGATCAAATCCACTTCCAAAGCCTACTAACTTCTTTTCTCGAAAGAAGATTTTATCTCGGAAGCAAATTTGTCATTAAGATATGGTTTGCCTTCAGATGTAAAAATTGACTTCGAAAGACAACATTGAGAAACACAAGTGTTTTCTCTTGGAAGTATCCTTACTCTCGGAAAGAAACTTTTACTATGTAACAGAAGTCTTTGGGCCCCACTCTATAAAAAGTAAGATTTTATTAATGACTGTCGGAATATTTTAAATGGTTTATCTTGCCGCCTATGTCCAATTGAAACCTACACCGTTCTTTCACCCATCTTTCCACCCTATCCGTTTGGATTTTTAACCCCATTTAAAATTTCTGACTCTTTACTTTCTTTACCACTGCAAAAGCCTCAAATTCCATTATCTTCTTCATTCACCCTCAAATTCCTTCAATCAAACAGTACCTTTTGAACAATGGCTTTGAATCCCCAACACAACCAAGTCGCCATCCTTGATTCTTCGAAGGATGCGGATTTTGCCCTTATTGTCCAATTTCTGTCACAATCGACATACTTCTCTGCCCTCACTGTTAACCCCACCATCTACTTAAACAATTTGGCTGAATTCTGGGCCAATGGTCGAAGTGAAACGCTCAACGATGAAAGGGTCATTAGATACGATCTGCGGGCAGGAGATCACCATAAGTGAGACAACCATCAGGGAGCATCTGGAGCTCCATGATGAAGGTGCTCCCATTGAATTCCCCAAGTCTGAGTTGGAGGATACCTATACTCAGATGGGATATGGTGGAGATGTGAGCAAGTTACGGTCTACAAATTTAATTTCTCCTACATTGGAAGTTCTTGCTGCACATCGTCCTACACATTGTCCTGCACAGCCTATCCAACAAGTCAGGGGATGGGATCAAATCCCATATGATTTGGGTTGCCTAGTCCATGGGTTTGTGCTGAACAACTTAAGAAGCAATCTCACAAAGAATTCATTCTATAAGTATCCTAGGTTTATTCAGCACTTCATCAACTGTGAGTTGGACCATGACAAACTTCAATTTGCCCATGTTCTATTGATCCCTCACATGAAGCCCGGTATCTTCAAAACTCTAAAGAAGGTGTCCATCAACTTCACTAGAAGATTCACTGATCTCCTTCCAGGTATGCTTGAGCCAATGGCTCCTGGTGACATCCCTGCAAGCCAAGAAGGTGATGAACCCACACCAGACACCACCACTACAATGCCACCTACTTCTTCCCACCGAATCAAAATTACCTACAAAAGAAGCCCCAAACGAACCCTTGATCAATCTACTATAATTGATCAAGTACCCTCTATTCAAACCAAAAAGGCTAGAGTGGAATCAAGGGCTCCCAGTCAACCAGAGGTCCAACCATCCTCCTCAATTGACCTCAATATCAGTGTTGAGTCTCCTCAGTCTCAACCTGATAAGCCCACAACCAAAGCCTTAAGCCCTCAGGGTGAGTCTCAACACTCCCTTGAGCAACCAAAAAGGGATAGCCACATCATTGGCTCAACTGCTATTGCAGCTAAGCCATTAGGTGCTGACCAACATCCCGGGTCATTAGATATAACATCCCTATCCTTTCTTGACCTTTTAACCCGACCTGATGAGGATATCATGATCCATTAGGCCCATGATGTTGATCTACCTCACCACTCTCAAGATCAACTGAGTCCTAGGGAACTTCTGATGTCTAGCCCACATCAGCTAAGCCAAACTAAGGTGAGTCTAACCGGAGTGGAGGTGACTCATGTAGATTCAGCTGCTATTACTGAGAGTGTTTCACTAGCCTCTCAGGACAATGGTAACATAAGTGAGACTGAATCTATGGCAAACTTGCTAATTGATGCCTCTGAAAGAGACATCATTATACAAGGGTATCCAGGGCACCAAGAAACCACTACTGGTGGTGATGATGAACATACTAGGTATGTTATCTCATCACCCAATGACTCTTCAAAAGAAGATAAGGGTAGTCTGCAACTCACTAACAGAGACCTAGTTTCTAAAGTCTCAAACCTTGAATTAAAGGTTAATACTTTAGAAGATAGGTCTGCCACTCAGCAACTTGAGATCGAGAATCTCAAGGCTCAACTAGTTGAGAAACAGATTAAGAAGCCTATTAGGCATGTACCAACTCAAGTTTCTTTAAGTTCTTCCTCCAACTCATCTACTTCTCAAGATGATGCTACCAAAAAGGGGGAGAATGTTCAGAAACAAAGACATGTGGAACCCAACCTTGCCATTACTTCCCTTGATGACATTTCTTCATTCTATCCTACACAACAACACCCTGAAACCATCTTTCCTCAACCACCTCCTATTACCATTCAAATAGACTCAAGGATGCTTATTGACCTTAACAGATTTTTAACCAAGTTTCTAATAAGCTCCTCACTTGAACAACCCTCCCCTGATGTTGACGTTGCCTATTTTAGAGCTGAAGAGCTTCAAAGGCTGAGTTCACCACCTACCTCTGAGGAGGAAGTTTGTCAACCTAAGGTCTCTATTGAACCTGAGATTAACTTCGAAGGGGAGATACAGACTGATGGCCCAGCAACCAACTTAAGAGGGACAGGTAGTGCAGTTCCAATTACTTCCGAAGCAGAAATCCAAGCTATGGAAGGAATTATTGAACTATCTTCCTTGTCTGATGACCTGCTTATCATAGAGGCCATTCTTGATCTGGCTTCTGAGGTCAACAGTGAGGACTTTCTTATAACACAAATCTCCCATGCACCACAAGTTCAAACCCCCTCTCCCCAACCTGAATCCTCTAAGCCTGAGTCTCCAAAGGCTGAATCTTGGAAGAGGAAGCTCACTGCTGAAGAGCTTCTAGAGGAGGAAAGGTTGGAGAAGCTGAAGAAGAAAGGAAGACTTGATACTGGGAAGCTGCTGGCTACAAGCAGTAAAGCAGCAGTAGCCGCCCAAGAAAGTATCAATAATCAGAGGAGAGTGGAGGTCATAGACAGGCTCATCAGCCTGGGAGTAGACAATGAAAAAATACTTTTACTCCTACTTGATAAGCTTGTGAAGCTGGAGAAGGCAACTTTGCTGCAAAAGAAAAAAGAGGAGGCAGCAATGTTGGCCATAGAGGAGGAGAAGAGGAGAAAGATGGAAGAGGCAAAGGCAGAGGAGAGGAAGGAGAGGATAGCCTTTCTCTGTACTAGAGGCTATTCTCAGAAGGAGCTAGACCCTCATGACTATGATACGATCTTATTCCTTTTTCATAAAGAACAAGATCAGATCAACAAAGATAGAAAGAAGGCTGCCAGGGAGAACCTGAAGGAGAAGAAAAAGATAGAGGAAGAGGAAAAACTTGCAGCTGCCAAGACTCAAGGTGATAAGGAATGGATGAAAGTCTACCTTAAAGCCCACGGATTCACTAGCAGGCAGGTGGGTCCCATATCTCTAAAGACCCTACAGCGACATGTCAGCGACATCAAAGCTGACATTCGCTTAGGAAGAAGGCAGGAGGTACCTCTAAGGCAAAGTGTTTAGAGGATGGCACCCAAACCAACTCCCAAACCATAACCTATGCCCACACCTTTTCCTTCCCTGTCAAAACTGAGCCAACAACTAAACCTTACACCCTTGAACCCACATCACCAGCCATTCCTACACCTTCACCCCCTATTTCTCAACAACCACCACCACCACCTAACCTAAAACCCAAAACACAACCCCAAACACAATCACTACCCAAACCATCTTCTAAACCATCTAAGCCCCTGTCCTTAGAAGAATTCAAGGAGATCAAAAGGAAGCTCACGAACTGCACAACCTTGAGTGATATCTCTTATGAGAAAGAGTCTATAAAGTTAAAATACATTGATGGCTCTTCCTATTCCCTCATAAGAGATGTAATCCTTGATCTGCCAAGGGAAACACTGGACCAAGCTCTTTAACTTCTTGCCAACAATTTTGATACACTTAAAGAAGAAGAGAAGAAATTAAGAAGGAGACTGGTAACTCTGCTGGACACAAGAAAAGGAGACAAGCTGCCAACTAATCCCCTCAATCCTAGAAGCCAAATTGTCCAGTGGAGGTTTGATGAAGATACACACACCTTTGTTGTGCAAAGGGAGAATGGTCAAGTAACCAAACTTGACACATCAGCTCTGCTACACTCTAGCAGATTTGACATTACTAAGTTAGCAGAGAGACCATTCTCCAATCCTTCCAACTCTCATATTGCTGCTCACATAAGGAATCATCTGAGAAGTCTTCACGTTGATGAGCTTACAAAGAGAGCCAAAACTAAAGAAGAGTTGAAAAAGAGAGAAAAGAAAGAAGAAGAAGGAGCAACCAGAAAAGGAAGAACATTCCTGTAGATGGTTGAGGGACCGACTTCTGAACCTATAGTTAGATGGGAATATGACTATAATTCCCATCAATAACTCTCTTCAGAGGGACACAGCAAAGGGTACATGTCATTCAGAGCAACAGATTAGATCTACTATTAACGGATGACTTATACAAACTCCTCACCACCACATCAGGGAAAAACAAAGAAATAGACAAATATCCTGTTTTCCCTGGTGTTAAAGACCTTGAGGAGTAGGAAGAAGTGAAGTTTTGGTAGCATCAGCCTAGGGGGAGTTTGTTAGATCATATGAGGCTGGTGCAACCAAAACAACACTTAGAAGAATTTTGAAGTGCTGAATGAAGTGGTCTTTCGAAGACAAAGCTGCTCTTCCAAAGCTAAGTCAAAGATCTTCCGAAGCTCAAAGTATGAAGAACTTCCAAAGGAAGAACTCAGTCTTCTGAGACCAAGTTGTTCTCTTTCCGAAGTATACAACTTGGAAGATCCAAAGACAAAGTCTTCCTAAGAATAAAGTCTTGAAGACTTGCAGAAGTTCAGAAGAAGTTGTTTCTTCCAAAGCCAAAATGACCTCTGGAGAATTTATTCTTCCGAAGCCATTTACCTTCAGAAGAACCAACTATGAACCAGTGGACATAAGTATGGTCTGTCTGATAGCCCGTTGCAACTCTGATATACTGCATGGCACTTTCCCATGCCCATGTAGTTGACCATACTTTAATCCACTGTTCACCATTCTCAAGTTAGTACAATTTCCATTCTTAGTTGGTGATAAAAGGTAAGTTATGGACATGTCATGTCTACCTAATCTAGGATATTTTTTATCTTAGATGCTTTACTTCTAGCAATGTAGTATTTGTTTTTCCAAGTATAACCGGCTGTAGATAGTAGTATATATAGTTTCTACATGTAACTTAGTAAACATGCTTGCAAGAGTCTTGTAATACTGAGTTGAGAAGTAATATATACAAGTATCTTGAAAAAACATTCTTGTGTTCTTGTGCTTTTATTAACTTATTATATTACTTGTGAACTTAGTAAAGATTCTGCTTCATCAACCAGAGTGATATTAAGTGAGTTTGTGAGAATATCTTGTGTTGTGAGACAAACACCGATCCTGTAGAACATCAGGTCATGGAGGAAGAGGTACGGAGGAATTTAAAAAACATACACTATAAGAAGTTGGATGTTGAATGAAAAATTATGTAAGATCAGCCGAAATGAGTAGTTTCAGAAAATCACATGCTCGTAAATGTCATCATAAGACCCTCTATATACTTAACTAAATAGTTTGTTGTCTATTGAATATAATTGATTGAAATGGATTCTTTTTATTATAGTTCTTTTATTTGTAATATAACTATTAATATTCTATATTTATTTTCTTATAGAAATTAGCAATCACCTTTAAATCAGGGCAATTATGACAATTCTTCAAGTGAACAATTTATTTGTCAACCATTATTTAGTAAATTTGATTGATGTTCTGTTGAAAAGACCTTAACACACATTTGGTTTCCTAACATCCTTGACTGAAGAATATGTCCATCTCTACAAGTCCTCATATTTGTAGTGCATGGCTTTCTTACATAAGAACATGTCTTGTCACCTATCACATCAACAATACATTTATCCCTTGGTTTTGTCCTTCATCAAAGGATTTTTCTCAAGCAATTTATTGATCCTTTAACTCATCCTTACCTTTTTCATATTATTATCACATTTCATCTAGCACACCTGCAACCAGTTCTTTTTTCATCTAAGAAATTTTCTCAGGCAATTGATTAATCCTTCAACTCATCCTTACTTATTTTAGGACATGAGTTTACTTTTATTAATAAAAATAATAATTACATTATTGATGGAAACTATAAAATTATAATACCACATACAAACCGTATGTATCAAATAATATAATTTACATGAATTGAAACTAATTCAAACTATACTCTTTAGAAGGAACTAAAAGGAATCTTTGTCCGCTTGAATCTTAAAACCCTAGAGATTCTTCACAACTTCCCTATGTCTGCATAATCAATGAACCAAAAGCTTAAGTGGTGGTCGAGGATTTCTCTTCAATAAAGGTCCCTTAAAACAAATTTTGTGCTTCATCTTAGATGAGCACATTTGTCTCCTAAGGTACAACATCCGAAACAGTACTGTACTACAGGAGATGTCCTCACACTTGAGATAACACAGGATAAAAAAGGTGTCTTGTACAAGAGCGTACAAATCATAGAATGCTGGATATTGTTCAGTGTATGTGTGTGGTTTCTCACGCACGTGTGGTTTTTTCAAGCAACTATAACAAGAGTCATATGTCTTGTTTGTATACCAAAACCAAGAATGCAAAGAGTCAGTCATTTAATACACACATTTACTCTATTTAATTTTTGAATTAGTTTTCGTATAAATACACCTGTTAATTTTATTTAATTATGAATTAATATTCCAAAATTTGAACCGACTGTTTACTTCTGCATAGCAGAATCACGTGCCAATCATTTGCAACTTGACCCATATCACAACCCCTAATGACATCATAGTAGATGATTAAAAGTCACTCGTTATCTATTTCCTTCAACCACACACCTTAGAGCACTAATATCTCATTTATCGGAGTTTTGTTTTGTATATGAATTGATTCATTATGATCTTCTCACATAGAAGAATGCAAATTAATAAAAAAACAATTATTTCATGAATATAAATAATTATTAATATACAAAAGAAGTGAAGAACCATATTTATCACTTAAATATCCAACAATCCCTCGTATGAATGGAGACCGATCAAAACACCAAAACCCAATGAAACCTCGACAGTTGAATCTTGCATAGAAGAGGTAGTTATTCACCTTAAATCTTCTCTTGTAAAATACACTTAGATTTCATATCATTAGTAGACTTGATGTCCTTGAAATCATGGTTGTAAACAGAGACTACAATGTATGTTTACACTAGATTCTCCCTAGCCGGGCCATCCCTCATTATCATGTCCAATAAAGGTCATGAAACACTAGCCTAGTTCTGTGAAAGCTCTAGCAATTATGTATCCCGTAATTCCATTTGAAGCGACCCCACTTCTCTTTCACATAGGTTAATTATCTCAAATAATTAAAAACATTATGGTTTCCATAATTTACACAAATCATTAACCACATATCATGTTCATCCTCACATAGATGTCACTAATGGTTAAGGAATATACTAGGAAGTATTTAAACTCCCTTCATAGTTTAGAGGAAATATAGATTACCATATATTAGCTTAATGATCGTTATGACCCCACAGTGACCACCCTTAGTTATGTGATTCGGTTGTCCTATTGAACCTAGATTTTGGGATCTCTAGTCAACAAGGTTAGGTTTCCTTCACATACCTCTATCCATGGGCTTTAGTATAATTCTATAACTCAATCTCATATCAACCCTCAGGTTGTTGGATCCAAACTATTATCTTTGACTCTTCACATTACCATAGATAACTTACAATTGAGATTAGTTATTATCGTGTGTTCTTAACTCTCAAGTTAATCTTGCACATTATTAACATCTAAGACAATAACCTAATGCCTGTAGGTATAAATTATGCCTTGAAAGATACAACTGCATTTCAAATGAACACCACTACTTCTTATGCCTTTTGTTACTAAATACTAGATCTAACCAACTTACATCCAAAGATAATCACTAGATTATCTTCTTATGGCATTCATAAAGTCCATTTGGTCATATATTTGCACTGTCAATTTGATTATAAAAATTTTTATTTGCCAAATATTCTAGTATATCAAGTGTAAGTCACCCCATATTTAAATGTTACACTTTAGTGTACTTTTTGTACTTTTCCATATTTTAGTGCATAGTGCACACTTCATGCATCATCCGACTTCCTCATGGGGCAAGGAAAGGTTGTTCCTTTCTATACAAATTAAGAGAGCATCTCAATCACCATTTCTATATACCTATAAGGGTTGTTGCACTTTAATGAAGTTAACTGGACATTGCTTATCACAATAACTTAGTACTCATGATTTGAATAAGATCACACATTTGTATCATTGAGTTCATCAATACTACTTATAAAGCAACACATGCCTTGGTGTAAGTTTCCACTACTTTCTCATGTTGAAACTAAATTTGTCATAAGGTAGTTTGCAAACCATCACAGACTTAGAAGGATTCTAAATCATCATCCAGGACTCGCCTAGACAATGGATGTCTTCTTAAGATCCTCACATGTCATGAAATTTTCTTAGAGTAAATGAAAAACAATTTTCAAATTATCTAAACACAATCATATGATGTGTTATGTTTATTTAAAAGTTTCTTGTTAATTAGTCTTCACGAAACACCCTGATTAACATATATTGATCTAGCATGCTTTAGACTCAATACTTTAGCATATGAATAGAAGATGCATCATTCTAATTCTTCACGGCTGTAAGGAATATCACACTATTCCCTTACCATATTCACTCTTCAACTTAGGATTCACTCTTCAACTTAGACAATTCAAAATCCCAGATCTATAGTATTTAGAAATATCTCACATATATATATATATATATATATATATATATATATATATTATATATACATGCATCATAATTCAATTTAGGATCATAACTTCTTTGATCTATAAGGCTCCATACCTGACTCGTATGAATTTTAACAAATATCTCAATTTGAGTCATTTTGGCAAATTCATTTATCAACAAAAATGAATAATTCAACGTTATGTTAAGATATAGTCATCACAGACCGATATCCATAATATGGAATAAAAATAGATTTCTGTGCGTGGTTGACACATTTCTAGTGTTATATATATAATTAGTATATCATGTTCAACAAATGCAACTACTACTGAGCAGCAAGAAACCAACGTATGATCATTAGCCAACTAACAACATAAGTAGTTGCATTAGTTGTAAATCAACAATGTCTGACTGCTTTTGATAGCAGCCCACGAGCTGTCAATCACACACCTAAAATGAAGCTCACATCCTCTTCATAGTTTCAATAACATTAAGGGTGATACACACATCTACATGTTATTCTGTAATAATCACGTGTTACGCTCATGCATGATTTGTGTAATAACTATAATAACATACAAATATTTCATATGTTACAATACACATATAATGAATTCACACATAGTGAATTCTCACATTTCTGCACATGTTTTATATCCGATGTATCATGCATGAGTATTTTAATAACAACACACTAGTAGTTGTTGTGCAAATTTCTTCTTGCACTATCCAATATAAGCTATATTTACTAACACGTTGAAGTATTATAAAGGTTTATTTATTACGTATCACATATACATTGATTTATTTATTTTTCACAACAATAATATAACATAAGAAATAAATAATATAAAATGTAAAATTTTATTGATAATAGTTTAAATTGGATACATAAATGATTCACATAAAAATTATATATTGTTGTTATTCAAACACTTTCATTAACAGATATATTTATCAAATCTAGTGACTCATCCTTTCGTAAGGTTAGTCTATACAACCTAACTACTATGGTTTCAATAGCATAATAATGGTTGGACTCCCTTGTTCAAAACATGCAACACTAATTTTTCGATGCAAGTAAGACCAAGTAACTAATACTATTCAACTTGCTTAAAGATGTCACATCCTTCTTTAAGTTTGGAACATGAACAATGTTTTCCAATGTTATATGACCATCTAGCAAGAACCATCCACGACAAGAAATGGCTCGTGTCATTTCAATTTTCCAATGTTTAAGTTTGGAACATAAACAACATTTTCACTTCCATTGTTCCCACATCAACTGCTTGTGTTATATGACCATCTAGCAACATGGCACTCTTTTCAAGCTCACGATATTTTTTGAAATAAGATCGACTATAACATGCATAAACAGTGGCTCCAGTCATCAAGAACCATCCATGACAAGCAATGGCTTGTGCCATTTCATACATTCCTTGGATGAATCCAATAACATCTTCTTGTGACATGCTTTGAAGTACTACCTCAGTGGAACTTCATGCCATCATATAATCATTTTTTCAATGCATGTTGATACTCATGTCTTGAACAGTCACCAAGTTTTCCAAAATATCAAATTTAAATAACTAGCCACTTACAAGTGGTAGCACTTAACAATTATATATATATATATATATATATATATATATATATATATATATATATATATATATGTGTGTGTGTGTGTGTGTGTGTGTGTGTGCGCGCGCGCGCACGCGCGTATATGTTTTAAGATGATTTTTTTATATCTTGATTACTAAAATAAAAGCATTTAAACTTTAAATAGTTAACTTTCATAACACTAGTTCTAAAATGCACTTTAGACACTAATAAACGTTTTTTAAGAACTTAATATTTTGAAAAAAATGCAAACATGCATGTTGACATTAACAGCATATCATATTATTTCGTAACATCACTTTTGTAACCCTCAAATTATAATTACATGTTTACACAAAACATTCTTTTAATGAAACGCCTATTATTTTAAAAATAGCAAACACTAACACGTTTGTTAAATGTATAAACAGTTACATAAAATATCTTAACCATAATGAGGAAAAAAATGTTGGATATTTAACCGAATTCTAACGCACACATTAGAAAACTAATAATTTGCCAAAAAATAATTTAGTAGTATGGTTTATAACCTAAACCAATTCTAACATTTATGTTAGAAAATAAACGATCAACAATTGTTTATATAAAGCCAAAAATAGAGGCAAAACACTCGACTTGTAGCACGGTATTTAAGACTCAAGATTGCATTTCACTATTGTACAAGTCCACCTAAGAGTTACATAAAACAACTTATTTTCCATATATATATATATAAGATTTAACCAAAAAACCTCAAATGAGTTGTATTTATCTTTTCATGAATTCAAAATCCTTATTTATAAGGTTTTATGATTCTCACAACAATTCCGTAAAATTCTATTTTAAGTTTTTAGGACAATGGTTCACTTTTATTAATAAAATGATAATAACATTATTGGTGGGAAATACAAAAATTATAATACCACATACACATCGAATGTACCAAATAACATAATTTATATGAATTGAAACCAATTTAAACCATAGTTTACAGATGAATCTTTGTTTACTTGAATCTTGGAACCCTAGAGATTCTTCACATCATCCCTATGTCTACACAATCAACAAATCAAAAGCTTGAGTGGTGGTTGAGGATTTGGTTCAACAGATGTCCCCTAAAACAAATTTTGCGTCTCTTTTTAGACAAACGCGTCTATCTCCTAAGGTACACATGATAAGAAGGTGTCCTGTACAAGAACGTGCAAATCGTAGAATGCAGGATATTCTTTAGAGTGTGTGTGAGTATCTAGTTTCTCAAGCACGTGTGGTTTTTTCAAGCAACTATAACAAGAACCACATGTCTTGTTTTTATACCCAATATCGAGAATGCGAAGAGCTAGTCATTTAATACATAAATTAACTCTATTTAATTTGTGAATTAGTTTTTATATTAATACACGTATTAATTTTATATAATTATGAAGTAATATTTCATAATTTGAACAGACTTTTCGCTTCTTTGTAACGGAATCACATATCAGCCATTTGCAACTTGACTCGTATGGTCATAACGCAACCTCTAATGACATCATAGCAAATGAGTCATAGTGACTTGTTATTGTTTCTTTTAACCACACACCTTATAACATCGATATCTCATTCATTTTTGTTTCGTTTTAGACACATTTGATTCGTTGTGATATTCTTACATAGAAGAATGCAAACTCACTAATAAATAATTATTTAACAAACATAAATAATTATTAATATAAAACAAGTGAAAACCCATATTCCCAGATAAATATATAACATCTATTTCTTATTATTATCGACTATTACTTTTATTTTTCATAATCAAACTGTTTATTATGATAAACTATTTAATTTTCAATATCATATAAACAAATATAACAAATTCTATTTTAATATGAAACGAATAAGGAATTTCATTGTGTTTAGAAAAGTTTATAATTTTATTAACGGTATGATTATTTTAAAAGTATATCAAACCATTTTACAAATATACAGGATCTTGTAAATCTTATAACTCATTTAAAGCTAAAATCCTTAAAGTTACAAAATACACAAATTTATTGTCAATATACTCGAATTTTTTTACAAATTAATAAAAAATAAACATGATATAATCTTTATTTAGAAAAGTAGAAAATAAAATAAACAGAATACAAAAATAAAAAATAACTCCCACTCCACCCATTGAGGACCCGTCTCCTCTGTCATTGTTTGCCCATAGAGATGCCTCGGTCACACACGCCTATCATTGGCGGAGGATCATAGGGGCGGGTGGGGCCACCGACCCCCCTATTTTTTCGTCAGTAGTGTTAAGTTTTAGTCCGATAGTGTAAATTTTTGGCATGATAGAGTAAATTTTTATATAAATATCGAGTTCGCCTCCTTTAAAAAAATTAATTTTTATATAATTATGAATTAATATTTCATAATTTGAACAGACATTTCGCTTCTTTATAGCGGAATCACATATCAGCCATTTGCAACTTGACTCGTATGGTCGTACCGCAACCTCTAATGACATCATAGCAAAGGATTCATAGTGACTTGTTATTTGTTTCTTTAACCACACACCATATAGCACCGATATCTCATTCATTTTAGTTTCGTTTTAGACACGATTTGATTCGTTGTGATATTCTTACATAGAAGAATGCAAACTCACTAATAAATAATTATTTAACAAACATAAATAATTATTAATATACAACAAGTGAAAACCCATATTTCCGGATAAATATCCAACATCTATTTCTTATTATTATCATCGACTATTACTTTTATTTTTCATAATCAAACTGTTTATTATGATAAACTATTTAATTTTCAATATCATATAAACAAATATAACAAATTTCTATTACTATTATTCCTCTATGTCGGTGGACATAGAGGATTTTTAGATTTTTTTTGTATATTATATATTATATATAGCAAAATTGAGACATGGAAGAACATCTAGCTTACTGGCTTGCGAGCTCTTTCACTATACATAAGACCCGGGTTCGAGTCTAACATTCACTATACTTTGCATGCTTTCTTAATTAACCCATATTTTGGTTTCTCATATAAATAATAGTAGTTCAAATTATATCTATCTTAAAAAACGTTATTATATAATACTACGTGTTTCTTTTTATGTGTAAATTTTGTTTAGAACGAGTTGGATCAAATATTATAATTTTATTTCGTTGGTATAAATTCGAAATACTCTATGTTTTGATGTAAATTTTGCTAGGAAATGTGTTAGAGCGAATGTAATCTATGTTTTATCATGCCGCCTATGGCTTCCCCGCACTTGCTTATTTTGATGTACGTTTTGAGTTGTTCTACGTTCATTCGATGGTACTAATTCGTTTTACTCCATGTTTTACGTAAATTTAGTTCGGAAGCAAGTTGAGTCGATTATATTTTATATTTGATCATGACACCTACGCTCGCCGCCGCAGCAACGTGCAGCGAGTTAAATAACTAGTTCTATTTTAATATGAAATGAATAAGGAATTTCATTGTGTTTAAAAAAGTTTATAACTTTATTACCGTTATGATTATTTTAAAAGTATATCAAACCATTTTACAAATATACAAGATCTTGTAAATCTTATAAAAGTTAAAATCCTTAAAGTTACAAAATATACAAATTATTGTTAATATACTCCAATTTTTTTACAAATAAATAAAAAAAAATTAACATGATATAATCTTTATTTAGAAAAGTAAAAAATAAAATAAACAGAATACAAAAAATAAAAAATAACTCCCACTCCACCAATTGAGGACCCCTCTCCTCCGTCATTGTTTGCCCATAGAGATGCCTCGGTCACACACGCCTATCATTGGCGGAGGATCATAGGGGCGAGTGGGGCCACCGACCCCACTCTTTTTTCGTCAATAGTGTTAAGTTTTAGTCCAATAGTGTAAATTTTTGGCACGATAGAGTAAATTTTTATATAAATATCGAGTTCGTCTCCCTTAAAAAAATTTATTCCCTCCCCCCCCCCCCCTCCTATGGAGGTGTTTAAGTTCTGTCACTGGCGCCTATGTATGTGTTTGCATTCATTTTGTTTATGAAAAGATGAATTGTGGCATTATTTTATTTAACTACATATAAATAAAATAAAGTTATATTTTTTAGAGTGGTAGGTGCGTAGGACCTGAACACCTTAGTATCGATCAAGTTGATTGGTGAACAAAGCCACAAGCGATGCAGGTAGTCCCAATCGGTAAATGCATGGGTACTAGAGCCCGAGGAAGAAGTCGCAAGACTACACCAGTTTGTGATGTTCAAGTGATATAGGTAATACAGGCAGTCTTGATCGGTGCCCTCTTTGGGTTCATTGGGAAAAAGTACATGACATATTACGATTAGTTGATAGTTTTGAATGTTTTTTTATTAGTTGTTTATAAATTTGTGATGGTTTGTGTTATTTTCAAAAAAAATTGGTTTATAAGTGTTCCACGAACCCCATTATGGATTTTATCTGAGAAGCTGTTACACCGTAAATATCACCTTCAATCCTGTATTGTCATTTAGGATAGTTTCGTATATAGGGTTCACGAAACACCCATAAACCAAAATTTTGAAAATCACACCAAAAACCACCACATGTTTGCAAATATAAACAAATAAAAAAGAATCAATTTTAGGTAGCACCTTCCACCTCCACCTCCCTTAGGTAAGTAACTAAAGTAAAGTTAGCGGATGTTTGGCAATTTCTGAATGATTAAATACTGAACAAATAAGAAGTCTGAACCATTAAGTGTTGAACCATTAAAAGCTAGTATATCACTTAACTATTCAAAGGCAAATATCTGACCAATTCAGATAAGAGGTCTTAACCATTCAACATTAGACCTTTTAACCATTCAGCATTAGACCTCTTAACCATTTAGCATTAATATAATGCTTAACTATTTAGAGGCAAATGTCTGAACCATTCAGACATTTGCTCGCGAAATAAACAGTCTGAACCATTAAATACTGAACCATTCAGACATCTGAACTATTAAGAGGCTGATTCAGATACTACTAAACAACTCCTTAGTTCAATGAAGAAATGGGTTATATGTGGATGTTTCTATAACGACTGACAGAAACATAATTTCTGATGTTATGGTATTGTGTGTTCAACATGATCCAATCGATCTATGCTTTTCAACATTATATGAGGGTTCCTTTAAATCTCGTATAACGTATATTATACCATTTGTCGACTATACGTATTTTCATCCAACACGATCCAATCGATCTATGCTTTTCAACATCATTTGTTTGACTTCTAAACTTCCAAGGATTACCATTTAAAAAACCATTGCTTTCTTGTTTGCATTTCAAACTTTCTATGAAATGCCGAGGTTATTCAACCTCTATCCTACAACGTACAACGTGAGATTCCAAGCTAAAGAATCTTGCCAAAAGGAGGTAAATGGAAGATGTGCTGAGGCCTTATGACTCGGTGAGACAAGTGATCGACACAACATAACCATCTTTGGAAGGACAAAAGTCTCATGGGGTGTCTTTTAGATTCTACATATATGAGTGAAAGTGGGTTCAAGGATACTTAATGAAGACGGTCTTTCAACTTAATTAACTAAGCGGATATATGCAAAGCAAAGCTTCATATGCCTAGATAATACGCACGTGTAATCAAAAGATTTGGTGTCTTATTGTTCTTTTTCCAAACTTTATTCTCACATATCCCCTCATCACCCGTTAAGGTGTGGTTTGGGACATAAATTGCTAAACTTTAATGATTTCATATTTTTGGAAATCACTTACCCAGTTATCATCTTTTTGTTTTTAATATATTCATATATACATGCATTCCATACATCTTTTTGACATTTAATGTTTCTATGTACATTGTATACAACTATACATAGTGGGTATTCTTTTAATTAGAACAACCGGAATGGTAAGAACTCAGAGAAAAACACATTGACTTTTGCATTGGTTATAATATAAATCGAATAAAATACATATAAATTACAACTTGTTTTTTTTTAATTCAGAATATTAATACTTTTTTTTTATCCAAACACACACACATATAAGTGCATATTTTTATACTTTTCTAAAAGAAGTTCGAACGTAATTACAAAATCAAAGAAAGATCAATAAGAAATAACCCTACAAGAATCTGGGCAAACAACGACGGCATATATAACGACGACATGTGTCGTCTGTATTGGCTGGGATATAACAACGACATATCGTTGCATGGCTTTGTAGGGTGTTTTGACCAAAACCTTGTGGAGGGTTAACTTGATGCCTTTTCTCCGGACTCCGTATTTTAGCTCGATATGTTTTCGCTACAAGTTTTTAAGTTTTTTTAAATAATTTCTTTTATTACCAATAATTATGAAAAAAATACCCTAATATGTATATGAGATTTACTAACGACATGTCATCGGTATAAGATGAAAATACTATTTTTCTCTTTTTCTTTTATTTCGTATAAAGAACCAAATATTTTAATATTGTATATTTAAATTTTATTAATTACATAAAAGTTCTTTTAATAGTTAATAAACCTTGTGGGACAACATGTGTAGCGACGTCATGTCGTTGCAACAAGTTAACAACAACCATCGATGAACCAGATACCGATGACCTTTGTGCTCTTTTGCAACGAGGCTATGCCGGACAGTGTTTGTAGCAACGACAAGTCATCGTTATAGGCTTTCCAGACCTTTAGCCAAAACTTGTTTTCGGTATGAGTCTTGAAAAAATCGTTATAGGCTCCCTTTGTTGTGGTGTAAATAAACCATTGGTTTTCAATTTTAATTATATACACGCTTATAAGATTCTTAGTCCTCAACATATACTATTAGTTCTATAAATAACACCAATGTATACATACATGTGTGTTTACATGTGCCAAATCTATTTGTAAAGACAAATAGACCATCAAATTAATTGTAGCGTATACATTTTGATAGGTCAAACGAAATTCAATTAGTTTGTTGGTTGACTAAACAGGTGCTATGTCAGCAACATGATGCCAGATCGGACAATACGACATGTGACATGGTCAATGTGTGGTTCGGAGACATTGTAGGAGAACAAACACTATGTACGGACATTATTCATGCAACATTATAAAACCAACCAACCTATGTTTCTTTCACCAATCTAACGTACCTTTGCTCCACCTTACTCGTCTGTCTCTTTCTCTCTCATTAATTTCCTTACAACACTCCTATTTTATCTCGTTAACTTAACAACAATTTTTATGTTATTTCTATATTTGTTTTTGTCGTTTTTATTTTGAATCTGATCATATTTCTCATGAGTTTTGGATGGTTTCAGACGTTTAATTACTTGGAGCATACATAACAAGGTTTCCGATCAGAAGCTTTTGGTTTCGATCCAATCTTCATATCGCGTATATATAATACAATATTCTTGTATTAGCATCGTCTTGTTCGCGATAATCGGGAAGAATGTTGCATGACGTGGTACATCCGCCCGACCAACAACCTCCCTCGGTATATATATAATTTGTTTTCTTTGATTTGTTACTAGTCTTGAAACTAGATATTTAGGTTAGAGGAGATTTCATCACACTTGGACGTTTATAACTTGTCGTCTAGTGGCACGTCGACGTCTACAAAAAGAACAACTTCCCCGCATGCCTAAATTCAATCATTTTACCAAACAAATTAAAAACATGTCGTTGTCTACGTAGTAATCCATCCCCAATTAATATTGTTTCTTTTGGTACCCATATCGCTATCACAATTGACAGTGATGTTAGGTATATATATATATGTTAATGTATTAAAGATGATATGTGATAAGTAATTAATCTGCACACATGTATAAGTAATCACACATGATTAGAGTTATGGTACACAATTTGGAACATTAAAAATCGTTACAATGTTTATGATATGTTAATGTTTATTAAAAATTGCGTTGATAGTTTTTGTTTTGTGATATTAGGAACAAGTCTCCAGCCCTTTAAGTGCTCAAATCTTGGAGTTTTGTGAATCAGATTTATTCCAAGAAACCATACAAAACTCGGATGTTGCTTCTGCGTCTAATTGTTGTTACGAAGAACAATCTTCTTATGTCAAAAGTATATCTTTCCCTCCTGATATGATAAAATACCCGATGTCAGCAACCACTGTGGACAATGGTAGCGACAATTATGCCACCTTGTTTGAAGAAAAGAATATCGAAAATGAGATTTCTGCCCCTCAAGATCTCGCAAACCTGCCTGAATACCCTTTTAGTCATCAAGATCAATTCGACCTCTCTCTACTCGATAACCAGATTCAACTTGGGACAGATATTCGTATGCTGCCGTACCCTCATCCAAATGATCAAGCCGATGTGGTGTCCACGATGGCACCCATGGTTGCATGTGAAAACGAGTGCCTGTCACCTTCCAAGTGCATGCGCTTGAACAATCCTTCGTCCCCTAACCATTGTTTCCTTGATTATTCCTACCTCTCGTCATCCAGGAACTCAAACTCCATGTTACCGATTGAAAGTTGTGGGATTTTTAATGGGAATTTGTCGTTTGCAAACGAAATTCAAGCTCATGAACTAGATTTCCAAGGTGATAGTGGTGGCATCTTCTTCCTGGATCCCCTCCTCCGCCCTTACAATTCAAATGAACTCCAGGTAATTGATTAATCAATCTTTTTTCTAAACACGAGAATCCATTACTACCAAAGGGATAAGCTAAAACACAGCTTAAGACATAAATACACTTAGTAGTGAAATTAAGCTAGCCAGCTTAGCTTACGCTGGACATATGACCTTCAAAGGGTTTAAAGACAGAAATCCAGTAAAATTGAATTTGAACATGAGTCCTTCTACCCCACCCTTTCAAGATTCTATTTAGATCTTGTCTAACCTTTTGTTGTTGATTTGCTTTAAATTAAAGGCACTTAGTAATGAAAGCCAACATCTTGTTAACAATGGTGGTGGAAGTTGCAATCATCCATTAGCACCTCCAGAAATCACAAGTTTGGAATCAGAAAGCTTCAGGGTCGCGAACAAACTAACCAGCGAAGAACGAAAAGAAAAGATCCATCGATACATGAAGAAACGTAATGAAAGAAACTTCAGCAAGAAGATTAAGGTATAAAATCCCAATCACTTTTCACCTTTATACAATCTTCTAATCGCAATATTTCTTACAGTATGCTTGCCGAAAAACCCTAGCAGACAGCAGGCCTCGGGTGAGAGGACGATTTGCCAAGAACGATGAATTCGGAGAACACCACAGAAACACCTGCAACACCCATGAAGAAGACACTGATGAAGATGTAAAATATATGCATGTAAGAACAAAGAATGCAGCTTTGTTACCAATTAAAGATTAAATTAGGTTAAAATCATGTTTTAACATTCAATTACTACAACTATTTGTATGTTAGATGAACATGAAGGTGATGGTGAAGGAAGAAGATAAGTTGGATTCATCGGATATATTTGCACATATTAGTGGCTTGAATTCATTCAGATGCAACTACCCAATCCAATCATGGATTTAATCAAACGGAGTACAGTTTTGCATATGTGTTGAAATATAGGATGTGTATGTATATATGTAGCTATATATGTAATAATGGGGTAAAAAATTGTTAGAAATTCGTATTGGCAATTTTGTATATAATGCGTCGTTGTCGATAATAATCATTTTGGAAGCATACCTATAAGTTTGTATATAATTATATGTTCCAGCTTGTCAATAAAAACGTGTCATTTCTTTTTATTATTTTACATATTTGACTTGATTTAAGGGTTTTCTTGTTTAAAAATTAAACAAGGTTTTGTTCAACTGATTATTTCAATCTTGATATAAAGTTCAGCATTTTATAAATACATTAGATTACAAACTCATGTGCTACACAAGTTCAATAAAAACATTAAATTAAATAGTTTTTAACTAAAACGTAAGAATTATAAAATAGCTTTTTAAGATAAAATAACATTGAAATTAATGATGTAAGTAATAAATCTAAATAATAAAGCAACAATATTAAAAAAGAAAAAAAATTATTATAATTCATAAATTTCTAATGACCTTTTTTATATAATATTTTTGTAAGCTTATTATCTCTATCTAATATTAATAGTTCTAGTCGTTTAAATATCAAATCCTACATAATATAGCATACATGTTAAAGCATCTAGCCACATCACATGTATATTGTACAAAATAATTTGTTATAATAAGTATATTTTTGGTTGGTAATTTAAAATTTAAGATTAAGATCAGGCATTAACTAATGGTTATATGTTTTGGAATAACTGTAACTCCCCGAACCTTGATATAATGATTGTAAACATAAAGAATATGTGATATGTGTTATAATTATTTTTAAACGAGTAATGAACGAGTAAGATGTCTATTTAAAAGATGAGATATGTTGACAAATGTTTATTATTTTAGGAGACTGTATAATAATAATAAAATATATGATATTCAACCCTACTACGTTTAACAAAACTTAAGTTAACTCGCCGAGAAAAATGAGTTCATCCTAACAACTTTTTAAAATCATATAAAACAATATATTTTCAAAGTTGTGGGGATATAAAAAGGATGAAGCTACTCAAACACTATGTATCAAATTTAGTGTTGAATGTTACTGTTATACCAAAATTGAATCTATCTTCTGAAAGATATCATCTGTCACACCCCAACCTTAACGGCGGAAACGTCGAGATGTGAGAGTTAAGATTGTTCATGCCACACAACGCTATTTCAAAGTGCCAATATTATTAATTTTCAAGGTTCATAACATACATTGAGAATAAAACATAAGATTTAAACAATCATAACTACAAAAGATACCCTAGCGTCATGTGACAATATAAGTCATTTTATCATTCTAGGTCCAATCCTAGATGTGATCAAGTTTTTAAGAGCACTTAAACGGTAACAAGTCCTGAAATATGTTAAAAATAAAAAGGTCAACATAATGTTGGTGAGTTTTTCATAGTTTTCATACATAAATATATATAAAAGATGGCAACTCATGTCGTAGGTTATTGAATAAAGTAACTAGGGATTGATGAACAAATGTAACAATCAAACCTTGACAGATTACAAGATTACAAGATTAAACGATTAGCTAAGTGTACTTGGATTAACCAAGTAGGCTTGTCAGGCCCATAGATCTATGACGTCGCCAGGCTAGCAATAGTTAATGATTGTACATATAATAGTCATCACATGGTAATTACTAAAGTTCAACTATCCACGACAAATAAGATGAATTACCCAAATGTTTACAAGATTCAAACGAGTTTACAAGTGCAATTATCATAAAGTTAACATGTTTCACTCCAAAGTGTGAAAATATATAAAAGTGGTATGAAAAAACTCACCTGGATTATAAGGATAAACAAGTAAGAAAATCTTGTATTAAACGCCTAAGATTGGTTAAAGTTCAACCTAAATGAACGACGTATTACATCAATAACGATTATTATAAAGTTAACGATTCATGGTTATTCACGGTTTAAATTGGTGCATTTGAATGACAATGATATTATTTGTATATCATTTAACCATGATTTTAAATTAAAAGATAAATACCATTTATAATTGATTTAATGTATAAATTTTAAATAAGGATTTTAGTGCGTAAAACCATTTATAAAAGCTAAACTTTCTTTATCAAAGTATTATCATTTGCTATTTAAAATAGTAAATTTGTGGATTTATATGTTCAAAATAATTCTTTTAAACCCAAATGATGTGCATTTATATATTTATCTTCTTTTAAATATATAATTAGATTTGTAAATATATTTTATTAAATTTAAATTCTTGAAAAATAAGGGAGATTTATTACAATTTAAAAATAATAACAATTTGTATTTTGTAGCAATTTATAATTTTTAAAATATAAGATTAAGGAGTTATTAATTGAATTTCTAAAACAATTTAATAGAAATTAATTTATTTAATTTCTGATTAAAATGATTTTTTTTTTACTAGAAACAACATTTAAATATTTTCTGTAAAAAGGAAAACTAGTAAAAAAAATTTTTAAAAAATATATGGCAGGGGCCCGGGTCGAACCCGGGACCTCCTGCCCAACAGTTATGATTAAACCAATTGGGCTGAGGCCTGTTTGGTGTTAAGTTTTAGAAAACAATCTTTAAAAATCTTTTTCAGTAAAATTCCCAAATTCATTCGAAACCCTAGATTCTCAATCGATTCAATTGAACATGAATCCGTTGTTTAAACTCAAATTAATCATGGGGCTTTTGTACATCACCTCAAATCGATGATATTTATGTACTCAATTACCTGGTTTGATTGTGGACTCGAGGAATACGAACTATCTTTAATATCGCGAATGTTGTCGGATCCAATGGTGATGTGTGTGTGTGTTTTGGGAAATTAAGCTTATAGAGAGCTGGAAAGGGGTGATTGCGACCTTTGCCCTCTGTTAAATAGTTCCAATATGTTCGGTTTCATGTTCATCGAGCTTGATTTCTATTCGGGGGTTACGGGTGGATTTTGATCGGGTTTAAGGCCGTTTCAATTGTAATTAATCATGCTAATAACTTTGATATGTTTAGATGAACGTTCATAGATGTTTAATTGCATTACAGATACCATTTAAGTGTAGAAACCGAATTGTGTTTAAGACGAGGTTCGGTTTCGAGTTCAAATCCGCATTTACAATCGAATTGATCCCATTCCCGAGTTCGAACCTGGTGTACAAGTGTAAAGGAAGGATTTATTGGATTTTAAACTAGTGGAATAGATGGTTTGAGGTTGGTCGGAGCTCCGCCGGCCGATCACCGGGAAAACGGGAATGGGGGTTTGGGTTTTGAAGCTTTTACACCTTTGGTCCCTATGGTTTGAGGTTTATCATTTTAAACCAAAGTTAATGTGAAATGAAATTACAGTTTAGTCCTTGTGGTTTTAAATGTTGTTATTTTATGCCAACAATTTAATTACAAGTTTCCTTAATTTATAAATAAATAGATTTTTATTTCATACAACTATTTTATTTATTTGATAAGAATTAATATTATTATCATTATTATTATTACTACTTATTTACTTAATAACAAAAAAAAATTAATTAACAATTAAGGTCAAGATAAAATGATTTACAAATAGGCCCTCGTATTTGTGTTAATGATTTAAACAAGCACTTACAAGGGTTAACGGAGTTGACAAACGTTTAACGAAACTACGAAATGTCACAGTCTCCCCAACTTCAATAAATTTCGTCCCGAAATTTAATTTCAAGGAATCTTATGATAAAAGGTGAGGATACTTGAATTTCATTTGATCTTCACGTTCCCATGCAAATTCTTAGGGCGCGTTTAGAATTCCAACGAACTGTGATTGGTGTTCGGTTATGGGTGAGTTACTTAGGACAGCATGCGTGCATTTTGAACTCCTCCAGTAGGATGCGAAAGTTATTATTGACAAGATAAATTTTGAGGTTTGACACAAAAATGTTGGATAAACCGTGCAGAGTTCTTAGGACAGTTTTAAGCTTATAGGCCATTTTTTTAATACGCTTAAGCATTTTAAATGAACTTACAAAATGAGATGACATCATGATGCTCCTGGAAAGGCCTGTAATTGTATGAAAGTTTGATCAACGGAAATTGAGAATCCCAAGAGTTACTAAATAAAATGACACAAGTTCAATGCATATCTTGAAAGGTTGTAACGTTCTTTCAGCTTCAGTTTGCAAATGATGAATCGTACCAAGATTGTCTCGTGTTTTCGAAGACGATTTAAAGATTCGGCTAGAACTAAAGATGAGTAGACCATCCCGATCAAAGATTTTTAAAACACACCACAGTGGCTGACTCCTTCGTCGATGTAGATACGAGTAAATTTCTTGACCCGATATTTCTCAAGAATCGATAAGAATTTCACCGGTTTAGTCATTCATTCAACGATGAACCAATTGTTATTATGATGACTAGAAATAAGAGGCAAAATGGTGATGAACTTCATCGATGGATGTTTTCTGTCTACACACAGAAACTTCAAGTTAACCAAAGGTTTCAAAGGGATGCTGATGTTTGGCTTTGACTTTTAAGAGGTGAGGCACTTGGACACATACCAAGCTATGCCTTCTTTTCCTTCATGCCAACCCACGAATACAAATCGCAAAAATTCATGAACCTTTTGACCCGCATCGGGATGGATGTAATAACGAGTCTTGTAAGTCGCAATCATGATAGAGATTTAGAGATTTACAAGATTAGGAATTCAAAGACGATCCAAGAAGTGACGTAAATGATGGGAACTGCATTCTTAATTATGGTTAAAAGATGAAACCAAAAATGTCGTTCATGGTCGGGATAAAAATTTGAATAATTCGAGATATCGTCGATAGAAACAATCACAATTAATTTTCAAGTATGGCTTGTACACGCGGTTCATCAAACCCATGAACACAGCCGAAATAAAGGTATAACCAGAAAGGCATAACATAAATTTTCAATGACTTTATCTTATACAAAAGATTGATTTAGGAGTGTTATCATTGTGCAATTAAGTTTTGATGATAACCCGAAAGAATATCGATAAGTAATAAAAGGTTCCATAAAGCTAGATCAAATCAAAACATAAAGACGTGAGAAAAGAAAAAAAATCAATTAAGATTTAAACGTTCCAGACTTGGAACTAAGATTAATCTAAAGTGGCAAGGACCTCTTTTGAGTTCAGGAATCATGCTTTGACTTGATAGGTTGGAATACCATCGCTGATAATTCAGGTAGCGGTATTCACCCTTCAAGTTACTACATGTTTCTTGTCAATAGAAATCTTAAGACCTTAGTAAATTTGAAATCAAGGAATAGGAATAGTCACCAAGGTGTGGATATCACTCCTAGCTTGGTGGTGTAGTTCTCAAAACATGATTCTTAGCTACCAAAATGAGAGCTTGATCCTAACTCATTGTTAAGGATCCACAGGAATAAGATGAGGTAGATTACCATTAAGGTAAGAAAAATCACTCTTATCTTAACGGTGCAATTTTATAGAAACAAAATATAGCAAAATGAATTCACTCCTAGATGGGTGAAATTATCATCAAGGTATGAAATTCATTCCTATCTTGATGATTCAATTTCATAATAATAAGAAAAACAATCGAGAATTGAAATTTGTCACCAAAGTACGAGATTCACTCCTACTTTAGTGAGGTAATTTCATTTAGGAAAATACAAATCCATGAGATTTAGATGAGTGAAATTATCATCAAGGTATGGAATTCACTCCTATCTTGATGATTGAATTTCATAATAATAAGAAAAACAATCGAGAATTGAAATTTGCCACCAAAGTACGGGATTCACCCCTATTTTGGTGAGGTAATTTCATTTGGGAAAATACAAATTCATAAGACAAAAAGAAGGAAATGGTCATCAAGGTAGGAATTTTACTTCTGTCTTGATGATGAAATTGCATAAGAATAATAATAGCAAATGGGAAGTCATCACCAAAGTAAGGGAGTCACCCCCGTTGTGATGAGATAGTTTCCTTTAGGAGATACGAGTGTCCTTAGTCATGAATTGACTTGCAACCTCTTGCATTTCCTACGGTGTAAAACGGTTAAAAGATTTTATCACACAATATTATTACAAAGCTCGACTTAGCAAACGAAAAGAAAAAAAATCGGCTAGAAACTCAGAAAACTTCAAATTACTTCATGTAACATTAACAAGAGGCAAATTATGCTTACCAGGATTAAGGTTACAGTGCGGAATCAATTGTGATAGGTTTTCAAAGCTTGAATGGTTTAAATCTAGAAAACAAAATCAATGACAAAAACGATTCAAAACAACAATGAGATGCTCCAAATGTAAAGTTTGTTTCGCAAACCAAAGGGAATACATTGACTTTTCAAAGTGTTAGGTCAACCACAACCTTATTGAAAACACGCGTACCTATAAACGGACACTCACCTTATGAGTTCCTAGGTAAGGTAAGCACACCCATCGGTCGAATTGGACCAATATGGATACCTTGCCTTGACAAACCATCCCGAGATACAGGTATTCCACTTTTGCAGTATTGCATGAATTCAGTTATGAGACACACTTTAAGGAGATTTGAAAACCATAAGTAACAATTTAAAATATTGAAAACCCTTCGATTTAGGCACACAATGCCTTTAAATATATATTAAGATTTATGTAAGCATTGATCAAAGTATAGAGATAGTCACATAAGGCACATAACGTATAATAATGTTTAAACATAGGAATTGAGAAGTAAAACGAGTTCAATAATAACGAGAACATTCTATAAGATAGAAATAAAGAAAATATTAGAATTTGGTAATAAACTAGTTCAAGAAATCAAGGATTTTTGATATTTTTAAATATAAACCGGATGGTTCCATTTGGTACCACATAGCCAATAGGAACATGGACACGTCGAGGTGACTTAACCCCAACTACCTTGAGGGAGATGTGTATGTTGACCACAATTTAGCACTCATCCCGGAAATCCCCAAGTAAGCATAACAGGTCTCGCAATGAGATTTATACGAAATGCTTGCCTTGGCCCGAGGGCCTTTTGCCAGGAAATCCAGAATACAGGTGTTTATGTGTCACACACTTCCCTATAGGCTACTAGAATTAAAACCTCGATAGGATTTTCAAGATTTAGACCTATCGTCTAAGGAATTTTTCCATTCGGTAAGATACGTAGATTTCCACACGTAGTCGAGGATAAGATTTAGAAAAGATTAGACGCGGTAGAATGTAAAGGAATAAGAAGAGGTTTAGGAAGTTGGGGTAAACAAGGTCTAAGGCATATTCCTAAGGCACTATTTTCTACATATAATCAAATAGCACATAAGGGAGTGATCAGGCAACATGTAACAACATGTAATAGGCATATAAGCATGTTTACAAGATTATAACCAATGTCATGTAAAAGGGTCCCTAGTTTAACCATAGTCTAGGCCACCATTTCTAATAACCTAAATCCCTATAGTTATGGGCTCTGATACCAATCTGTCACACCCCAACCTTAACGGCGGAAACGTCCAGATGTGAGGGTTAAGATTGTCCATGCCACACAACGCTATTTCAAAGTGCCAATATTATTAATTTTTCAAGGTTCATAACATACATTAAGAATAAAACATAAGATTCAAACAATCATAACTACAAAAGATTCCCTAGCGTCATGTGACAATATAAGTCATTTTATCATTCTAGGTCCAATCCTAGATGTGATCAAGTCTTCAAGAGCACTTAAGCGGTAACAAGTCCTGAAACATGTTAAAAATAAAAAGGTCAACATAATGTTGGTGAGTTTTCCATAGTTTTCATACATAAATATATATAAAAGATGGCAATTCATGTCGTAGGTTATTGAATAAAGTAACTAGGGATGGATGAACAAATGTAACAATCAAACCTTGACAGATTACAAGATTATAAGATTAAACGATTAGCTAAGTGTACTTGGATTAACCAAGTAGGCTTGTCAGGCCCATAGATCTATGACGTCGCCAGGTTAACAATAGTTAATGATTGTACATATAATAGTCATCACATGATAATTACTAAAGTTCAACTATCCACGATAAATAAGATGAATTACCCAAGTGTTTACAAGATTCAAACGAGTTTACAAGTGTAATTATCATAAAGTTAACATGTTTCACTCCAAAGTGTGAAAATATATAAAAGGGGTATGGAAAAACTCACCTGGATTATAAGGATAAACAAATAAGAAAATCTTGTATTAAACGCTGAAGATTGGTTAAAGTTCAACCTAAATGAACGACGTATTACAAATCTATATTTACAAATCTAAATTACTAGCTCACCTTACTAGCTCACCATTTTAGGGAACCCCACCGCCCAAAGACCCATTGTAATAAAACTCCTAGCCCACCTGAAACATATTGCACTAAATGATTCTCAAACTCATGAACTTCACATTGAAAGACCAAAGAGTTCATTTACGTTAAACCAATTAATCTAAGTGGTTCACGGAAACCAATTATTACTCAAATTCTTATTTTATCATGCTTTTAGAAATTATATACTATATTAAAAAGCAACTTTAGTGCTATAATGAATTTTGTGGTTTTAGCTTTTGGCCATAAAGTTTTATTTTTTTTTTTCTTTTTTGGCATTTGATTTGTGGTGAAATGCTTTTTTGGTTTTTGGTTTTTGTTTTTTTTTTTTTTTTTGGCATTTTATTTGTAAATCAAGTGAACTGCTACAATGAATTTTTGTAATTTTGTTTTTTAGCTGTAATAGTTTAATTTTTGTGTTTTTGGCATCAACATTAGTGAATTTGTATTTTGGTGGTGTGAGATGTTACAATAAAGGTTTATGTTTTTACTTTTTGACCACAATTTTTTTTTTGCATCAAACATTAATGGTGATTTTTTTTTGTATCGTAGGCTATAGCAAGTGTAGTTATTATTGCGATACTGCGACAAAGCAAACCGATTATGAGCGAACACCATCGTTGCTGGTATAAGTATTATCGGAACTGGTATCGGTATTTGTTTTTGTGATTTCCGATTAGCTAAGTCGACAACAAACAAAGTCACGTCCGTAAGATAAGGGAAAACAACCAAACTCCGAAATAATACTAGTTATCTGGGCCGATATAATAGCAGCCTGCCTCTGTAACCAATCTCAAATTCCCTATTTACCATTACCAAGGGAAGAGAGAACGCCGGAGGCGATGGCGACTGACGGCGCGGCGGTGGATGCTAGCGGAGCTACGGCGGAGCAACCTCACAGGCTAGATAAAAAGTGGACCTTTTGGTTTGATAATCAATCTAAACCTAAACAAGGCGACTCTTGGGGCAACAATCTTCGTGGTGTCTACACCTTCGACACCGTTGAAGAGTTTTGGTGGTAAACCCTGGTTATCTTTATCAATTGCGTCTCTAGTTTGGTTTATTGTTTGATCTGTGTTTCGATCTAGATTTGTAACTTTTTAGTCTCTTGTTTTGATGATTGATACGAGTTATGCATCTGTTATCAGTAGATTAGATTTGTATATGAACTTGATAGTTGAATCATCTGATTATTCGGCTATTTGGCTTATGTGTTATTTGATTAGTAGTTTATAATTCAGCACACGCACACACAAAGGGAATGATGCATATGAATCTATTGTTTGGTGTTTTCTGTATTACTGAATTGTTACTGGTTTTTATGCCGTCGCGTTACTGAGTATGAATGGGGGCTTAACAAGCTGCATAAACGCGAGGGGGCTTAACTGATGATATTGGAAATTGAAAGGTTGATTTTGGAATTAAGATTGATTTTGTATTGGGTTGTCTTGCAGTTTGTATGAACATGTGTTCAAGCCTAGCAAGCTGCTGGTAAATGCTGAGTTTCATTTGTTTAAAGCTGGGATTGAGCCTAAATGGGAAGATCCGCAGTGTGCCAATGGAGGCAAGTGGATGGTTACTAGTAGCAGAAAGACTGGTCTTGAGTCTATGTGGCTTGAAACAGTATGTGTCATTTTCTCTCTTTGATACAAAATGTAAAAACTTGCGAGTCTTGGTGCTGTTATTTTCTTTGTAAATTAGTAGATGTTGGCAACTGAAATAATTTTTTATCATAGTTAATGGCGTTAATTGGTGAGCAATTTGATGAGGCTGATGAAATATGTGGTGTCGTTGCTAGTGTTCGTCAAAGGCAGGACAAACTTTCTTTATGGACTAAGAATGCAGCTAATGAGGCTGTTCAGGTATTAATTATATTCTTCAGTATAACTATGTTGTGCAATATATGTACTTGTGATCTATATGATGCTTTCCGAATTCTCAATGGCAAGAAGAACACAAAAGAAAAAGGATCTACATAGCTTGAGTTTGTGTATAAAGGTCATATGGTTAAGCAATAGGGTACAATAAAGTTTTTGTGTTGAACTTTTTGAAAGCAATGTTAATCAAGGTTTGATCCTTATTGTCTATTAATAGATAAAGTAGCACCTTGACATAATAATAGAGTTGTTAAATGTGTTCACGGGTTGATGGGTCAAATTCATGACAGACCTGGAATTTTACAAAAACCTGAAAACTGTTTTTGTATTCACGGGCTGAAATGGACACATCTAGTTTCGCCTGATTTTTTTTGCCTTATACTATGAAATTGTTATTGTACTCCATTATACCCTAAAACACCATGTCTGGAACTGACGCTAACCCGTTTAGGCTCACCCCAAACATGTGAATTTTGTGTTAAGGTGTGTTATGTGAGAAATTTACACCCCTACTTATGTTTAATGTGGCACAAAAACTTCATTGACATAACACTACACAACTTATATATGATTTTGAAAAGGTACCTGGTAATGTTGTGATTTCAGATGAGTTTTCTCCTGATCACCCCTGTTGTCAATAACGGTAACAGCGCTCGCTATAGCGCACTATGTAGCGTGTAGGTCATATGTCGCTAATCACTATTTGGTCGTAGCATTTAAATAGCAACCTTTTAGTTTTATTTTATTTTAACTCTATTTTTTCTTATTTTATTTTTATCTTTTTCTAAAAATATAAATAGTGAATCTTTATTTTAGCTATAAAGAAGCATGATTTAGCGGTAATTTACTATTTTGGTGGTGTAAATGTTTATTTTTTGTTTCTACTAGTGCATCGCTAAACATGAAATATCGATCGTTATTTACCCCTATTCGCTACGTAGCATATAGGTAGCTTGTCGCTATCGAGCGTTATTCGCTATTGACAACTATGTGATCACCTATTCTTTATTCTGATGAGCTTCTTTTTCTCACAACCTATATACTTTTTTTACACCATATGATTGTATGCTTTGTTTAATGATCTTAATATAATAACACCAGTTTTTGATGTTATGTAGATGAGCATTGGAAGAAAATGGAAGGAAATAATAGACGTGACTGACAAGATCACTTATAACTTCCATGTAAAATCCCACAACTATTTAGCTTTCTGTTTAGTTTCTCACCTAACATTTTTTTTGGGTGGTAGTGGTGGTTACAGCATTGACCTGTTTACATAAAGGGATTGCTTTGGGTTATGTTAAATTTATAACAAGTCAAACGGGTTAAACCAAAATGTTACTTAAGTAAATGGGTTGGCAGTTGCAAAATTGTTTTTTTAATACATAAAATCTTCCATTTTGTTTGTTTTCTGAAAAAAAAAAAACTTTTTTGAAATAATATACTAATTGTAACCAATTTGACATGTATCTTGATTAACTTGAAGCTTCTGGTAAAAAATTTTCAACCAATCTGGCAATTTACCAGAAGTTACCTGTTTTGATGTGTTAGTCTTTTGCACAAACAGCTCAACCCACCCATTTTTTCACTGTTTAGTGGGTGAAATGAGTTTTATTATGCGATATATGTATTTGTTTGGATAATTTTAATCCCCCATTCCACTGAATGTGGTTATGCAGGATGATTCCAAGACAAGACCAACAAAAGGACGGTATAGCGTGTGAAGTTATTCCGTTGAAGGCGTGCCTATGCCGAGTCAATAAAAGAGTTTACCTGCTCTTTTACTGCAAACCAAGTACCGTTACGCCTGTCTTCTAAGTGTTGTGATATATTTAATGCTTGCTTTCGTTTTTTAATATTTAGAATTTTGTTTTGATTATTCAGAAGCTTGGGATTTACTTTTCCATTGATGTACAAGCAAATTTTGCATTTCTTGAATTCTGAATATGTATTAAACCCTGCTGCATTATTTTCTAATTTTCAATCTAAATCTAATTTATAACATTTTTACTGGTCGCAAAACTCTTACAAAGAGGACAAAAATCAATAGAGGGTAGTTCTGGTATGAATATGAAAACGCTTGTGATGTGTATGGAGGGCATCAAAGCTGTTGATCTCATTTTATGTGTGGATACTGGAAAAGTTTTAGGTTATCTTTCAATTATAGGGCATTACCGTTACAATGCTTCTATATAGAGGTGCACAAACGAACCGGTTCCCCGACCCGAATCGATAACCGGAACCGAACCGGTTTTGATCCGGTGGTAGGCCAACCAGTTCCAATCCGGAAAAAACCGGCGGTTTGGGACCGGTTTGTATATTTATAGCCCAAACCGTTTTGGAACCGGTTTTTACCCAACCCGGTTTACGAACCGGTCCAAAAAAACCGGTTTGGAACCAGTTTTTACCGTTAAAAAAAAGATAAAAACTTTTTCAAAAGGTAATATAACCGTTTGAAGCATTTTTTGACCTTTTTTTGAAGTGTTTTTGATCATTTTGCTCTTATATGATAGTATAAATAGATAATGGTGTAATGGTTTAGTCATAACACTTAAAAGTTTAAAAATGTGCTTAAAAACGCAAAAAAGATATCTTAGTTGCTTTACTTTCTACTTTCTTTTACTCTATTGAATTGTATAATATGGCTTCTGAAGCATCCGTTTCAACCGGTGGATCCTCAAGTGCCGCTACCGTTGTAAGAATTCTACCAACAACGAGAAATCAAGAGATTTGATGCAACTACGACTTATGCGAAATGTCGAATGTTCAAAATAAAGCTCGATGCAAGTCTTGTGGTTCGTTTTTCAAGTCGGATTCAAACTCGACTTTGAGAAACCATATGACCAAATGGTGCAAGGCTTTGAAAAGTACTCCGATTCAAGGCCAAACATCAATCGGAACCGATGGTGGTATATGGAACTTCGACGTAGATATGGTTCGAGATAAAATGGTAAAGTTTGTAATTCAAGAGGGTTACCGTTCGACCACTTCGACAACCCTCGGTTAATAAGATTGATTCAAGAAACTTTTCAACCGCACTACACTCACGTAAGTCGCACCACTTTTAGACGTGATTGTTTAAAACTTTGGAAACAAGCAAAAAATGATTTAAAAGTTTTATTTGAAAATTTACAAAACGGTGTGAACTTAACTACCGATGTTTGGTTCGCCCCCCACGGTTTACCGGAATCATAACTTTGCGTCACCGCCCATTGGATAGATCCAAGTTCGTGGCAAATGATAAACGTACGATTGCGTTTGAATTATTTGGATATCCACATACCGGTGATAATCTATTTCAAATTTTAGATTTTGTAATCAAAACATATAAATTAGAAAACAAAATTTTCTCAAATGTCATTTGATAACGCCTCGAACAACACATCCGCTGTTGATAAATTAAAATTAAAATATAAACCGGTTTGTGACGTCGTATTTTTTCATTCAAGATGTGTTGCACATATTATTAATTTAGTTGTGCAAGATGGTCTTGCCGTTCGTGAAGTTGAGGATTTCAAAACTTCTTTCAAAAATAGATTACGTGACATTTTTAAAACTAGTAAAAAAAATATGTTAATTATAGAAAAATGTGTCATGATACGAATGTCATTTGTTTAGGACCAAATTGGGATGTTCCGACTAGATGGATTCAACTTGAAAAATATTTAATAGTGTTTTACGACAAAAAGAAACACTTCATATTTTCCATGATGGTCTTGCGATACGGGGTCGGGTTGTTCCGTTTCCATTAGAGGGTTGGGAATGTATTCAAGAAATAACTCAATTTTTAGAGGTTTTTAAAAACTTAACTACAAAATTGTCGGGGGTTTATTATCCGACAAGTTGTCTAACACTTAATCAAGTGTATTTAATGACACGTAAATTAAGTGAATTTGAAGAAAGAAACGACATGTGTTTCAGCAATGGTGGCGTCTATGAAAGAAAAATTTTAAAAATATTTTTCCGAACTATCCCCCGTTTTTACGTGTTTTGTCGTACTAGACCCGTGCTTAATTGTTTCGGGGTGGAAACTTTCATTGATGAGATAACTTATAATTTAGTTTAATGTTTATCTTGAAAAATATGGTATAACATCAAATATCCACCGGTCATCGACCGTTATGGAATTGAGTTCGTCGAGCTCAAGTAGAAACCCGATGCTTAATTTATATAATACTTTGAGAAATGAAAACAGTAAACGGCAAAGGGGTAACACCCTAAGTAGCAAGCTCGGGAGGTATACCGGAACCGATTTTTTACTACTATGACTCCAGAGGAATTTCTATCGTTTGATATTCTGACATGGTGGAAAGGAAAGGAATCACAATTTCCAATCCTAGCCGCTATGGCCCGTAATTTACTAACCGTCCAAGCTTTCACGGTAGCTTCGGAGTCTGCATTTTCTGTTAGTGGCAAGGTTTTATCAATAAGAAGAACAATACTAACTCTAACAGCGGTAGAGATGTGTATTTATTTAATAGACCACTTAGATGCAGCTGAACGAAAACAAGATAAATCAAACCTTGAAGAAGAAATACACGAACAAGAAGTACAAACCGAACAATCGTCACCGCTCTCCGACGAAGAACTCGCTTATGATTTGTCTCAACGCATTGGAACACAAACCAACGAAGACGATTAAATTTAAAAACCTTGTATTCGCAAAATGTATCTTTTGTTTTGTTTAAAAAATCCATATAAGTGTTTATTTTAAGTTTATCTTTAATATACCTTTTAAAAAAATACCACTCAATAAAAATGTATTTGTAGTTGTTTTATTTAATCTACTTTTAAATAAATTGTATGCTTTACATATTATTTATTGAAATTAAAAAAAATTACCGGTTTATTGGAACCGGTTTTTGGACACGAACCGGTTTGGAACCGATCCGGACCGGTTCCTACCGGGTTGGGTTTTATTTGCCCGAAACCAGTTCGGGAACCGACCAAATTTTGGTCAAACCCGGTTCCAAAAACGTTGACCTGAACCCGGTTCGGGTTGAACCCGACCCGGTTCGGAAAAAAACCCGGTTTGCGCACCTCTAGCTTCTATATAAGCTCGTTCCCAATATTTGAAAGGTTGTTTGCATGTGTGAAGGAATAAAAACTTGTGAGTGGTATTTTCTGCAGGACCGTGTGAAGGGTGGTCAATACAATCAGTCTCACAATGAGGAGAGGTTTAGAACACTTAACAGTTCAAATGGGGAACTGGGTTTGAGTATGATGATACTAAGAACACAAGTAAGTAGTGAGACAGAATTAAGAGCAAGAACAAACAAGTATGGTTTTCAAGGATGCTGTATATTGCTCTCAAGTTCTATTACAAGTGTTACAAAACATATTCGAATTACAAGGACCTGAGACACTTTATACTACATACTACAACCGTCAATACTAGAAAGACAGTTGGAAACACTAATCTAGACAACAAGATCAATGTAGAGTCAAAAGGCAGATTGTATTTTGACTAGTGACTATGACATGCCATAGCTCACATCCTTTTCTAATATAAAAAGGTTTACAAGTATAAAAGTAGGAAGTTACAGACAAAGACCTTATTCTACTGTTTACAAAAGCATGGACTTTTCACCAACTTAGTATTCAGAGTTGCAGCGGAAAGTGCGTCAGCTTTAAGTAAAGTAGATCAGAGAAAGCATGTCTTCTCTGTCTTCAGAAGAAATCAGTCTTCACAGCAAAATGGTTTCGGAAGACTTTGTATCTAAAGCTTCGGAAGACTTTCATCTTTGGCTTTGGAAGATTTGAACTTTGGCTTCAAAAGATTTTACACTTAGAGTATTTTCTGATGTAGAGTGTAAAACTTCCGAAACACTTCTACCTTGTACGTCCAGTGCATGCATGCCGGAAGACCCTTGGTTGTTTTGGCTTCTTTGGTTGCATCAGCCTTGTAATCTTCTGATATTATCTTACAAACTCCCCCTAGGGTGATGCTACCAAAACAGAGAAGTTCTTCTGATGTTGATAGTCCTCATTAGGTTCAAGACCAAGCCTCTCTTTATCATCTGGTCAGGATCTCTCAGACTCTCATAGTATCTTCTCATATCATAGAGATCATGTAGAGGAAGATCACGCATCTCTTTCCAGAAGTAGACATCTTGACCTCCTTGATCTCTGATGACATACCATCTATCCAGATTAGCAGCAAAACTCCAGGACAAGATGGGTCTTCCAATGGCAAGAGGCTCTACTTGAATAGGAGTTGGTTGAGCAGCCTATTCATGCACTACTTCAGGATGCTCTAACTCATCCTGATATGTGGAGGTGGATGCCTTGGTCTTCTTCTTCTTTGAAATACTTTTCCTGGATATCCTTTTCCTCTTCTTTAAAGTTTTTGACTAAGAGGACTGGTCTTCAGCACCAGATTGTTCTGTTGTGTCTCTCTCAGTTAGGATCTCTTCTCTCACAGGTTCAGAAGGAGAGAGAAGAGAACCCTGCTATAGATCAGAAGACGAAGTTGGCTGAGATGCAGCTCTAGGTTTAGGTTGTGTTGTCTTAGGGGGTTCAACCTTCACCTCAACTTCAGATTGAGCTACTTGGTGGAGAATACAAGTCTACAAGCTTTTCTTTTTGATCTTCTGCTTGATCACTCTTATATGCTCATCTATAGTGGATAGAGACATAGGACCAAGCCTCCTTCCAGAGAATCCGTACAGCTTCAAGAAGCTTATCATCCTTTGTCTGTCTTCAGACTTCTTTTGGATTTTGTGGATGATGGCCCTTGACCTTACAACTTCTTCCCTTAACTTTCTCTTAGCAGCTTTTCTTTCATCTGTAGCTTGTTCCTCCAGCTGCTTTAGATATTCAAATTCAATGTACTCAAAGGATAAGGGAAGAAGTGCAGCTGCCTGATAGAGTCCTGTGGCACTCAGGTAGTTGATCATATTCATTCTTTCAGTTTCATTGTCTACCTGAGGTTGTGTAGCTGCCACAGTCTCTGTCTCAGAACTTTCTTGAACTAGGGAGAGGACAGGAGCATGTTTGTAGAGCCTTTTCAGTCTCCTTTCTTCCTTGATCTTGAGGAGCAATGCTGCATCCTCTGCCTCCTTCCTCTCCTTTTATAATTCATTGTCAGCCAGCTCATTCAACTCTTCTAAGAGGAGAGATATGAGTTCATCAATGTTATAGTTCCTGGTCCCCAGGTAGTTTAGTCTGGCTGCCCTCAACTCATCATCTTGAGTGTTTGGCCTGGGGGCAGCCCGGATAGCAGCTTGCATGAAGCCTGAGGACCCTCCTGAACTCTCTCCCCTTAGCTTCCTCTTCCTCTCTCTCTTCTCCTCCTCTAACTCCTCAGAGGTCATTTTCCTCTTCCCTTTGTCATGCACAGGCCTTGGTGACTTAGGGTGGAGAGAGATTTGGCCTTCATTGCTTGGTTCAGCAGTCAAGCTCTGGCTAGAGAGAGGATGTGAAGCACCTTCACCAGTTGGTGCCTCACTGAGGGTACTGCGTGCTAAAGGAGATCCTATCTTAAGGTTCACAAGCTCAACTTCTGGGCCTTCAATCAAGGCTTTCCCTTCGAAGCTAATCTTAGGGTCCACCTCAACATCCAGTTGACCAAAAATCTCACATGCTGGCCTCTGTCTATATAATTTTGATCTCATCTTGAACTCTTCTAGCACCATTCCTTGAATCCAATCTGCTAACCTCTCAGCTTGTTTATTTTGACTTGGGTTGACAAGTGGAAGATCAACCAGATGGATGCACTCATACAAACTCAGGTTTGTAAAATTGAAGATCTCTTGTTGACCCTGAGCTCTAAGGATGACAAGAGCCCTTCTTTCTGTGTCATACCTCCATCCCAAGATTGGGTTCTCGGAGTGAAGATATGGGGTAGACATGGCTCTGGTAGGCTGTATATGAGTGAGTCCATATTAATATGGACTTGAGCAGGTTGCTGAGTATGGACTATTGCAAGTGAGGGTGGTGAATTCTCTAAGTCCATACTCTGAGAAGAACTCCCAGGTTCTGTGACTGTTCTGACTTTCTCCCCCTTTTTGGTAGCATCACCTTCTTGCATAAGTGAGTTGTGGGTTGAGTCTATCACATTCACAGGTTCTTGTGAACCTGGTTGAGTTGTTCTTAGTGGTCTCTTAGCTAGCTTGCCCTTGAGATCGGTGATCTCAAGTTGCTGGTCATTGACCCTCTTTTGTAAGATAGTCACCTGAGATTCCAGGTGACTAATCTTAAAGACTAAATAGGTGCAAGTTTTAGTCAATATGCGCACCTTTAGTTTCAGACTTCCCTCATCTTTATCAGAAGAATCACGGGGGGATGAGAGAATGGGACTAATGTCTTCTTCCTCATCACCAGCATATTGTTCTTGGCGGCTGGATTTCCCCTGCATCATGACAACTTCAAGAGAAGTGTCAAGCGGCTGGGTTGCCATGGTCGAGGTCTGACTGATATAATCACTTTCTAAAGTGAGAGTCTCTTCCATATGGATCTCTTGAACAGGTTCAGGAAGATCCACCTCAGTTGGGAGTGGATGATGTGGGCTAGACATGGGTGAGACAAGGGTACTCATCTCTCCTTGAGTAAGGGTGAAGAAGAGAGACTCATGGTACTCATTGAAGCCCATGTCTTCATCATCATAGAAGTCAAGGCTGGGAATTGGTTGGTTTAGATCCAGCGGCTGGGGATGGTAACTGTCCCCGGAAGGTTGTTCACTAGAGTGTTGAGATTCTGAGTGAAGGCTTGAGGTTGTTGGGGTTGTGAGCTCATCAGGCTGAGCATGAGTAACCTCAGCACTGATCATTTAAGAAATGGGAGTGGTTTGCTCCTCAAGGGAAGTGGGAGCTCGAGTGTCCACTTCCTCCTGCATGGTTGGTGATATGGGGGCCTGCACAAGCTGAATAGCATGTGCAGGGGTTTGTTTGGTTTTTCTCTGGTAGGTGATGGTTATTGTAGGCTGTATTTATGGTTGGGAGGTAGAAGGTGTGGGTTCAACACTAGCTGGTACTGCTAGGTTGCCACATTGAGCAATGAGCTCAAACATTTTTGGGACTAGGGCTGTTTCTACCCCAGAGAAGCCAATAGTTAGCTTCCTCATGATTTTGAAGATGTCGGGCTTCATCTGTCCCAGTTTTAGAATATTACCTGTTCCCCTCAACTGTGTGCCCAGTTCACAGTTGAGAATGTGCTGGACATATCTATGGAACATGTAATACTCTAGGGAGTCTAAGTTAGCAAGCAAATTGGTATATACAAATTATGAATACCTGAACATGACCCCCTGAACCATCCCATGGACTATAAAGGAGAGGTCTTCTGGAATCTGGTCCCATCCTCCATGCTTGTTGGATAAGCTGTGTATGACAAGATGAAGGAGGTACTTCCATTAAGAGGAGACCTTCCCCTTCCTGAAGGTCTTGACTGAGAAGTCACCCTCATAGCCCATCTGCTCAAAGGAGTGGTTGACTGCAGCTTTGGGAAAGAACAAGTCACCTTCTACATCATCCAGCTGAAGATGTGTGTTTATGGTGGCCGGAGTGATGAAGATTGTCTTCCCCTGCACTTTGGCAGACAGTGCCTTCTCCCCGTCCATGGTGACCTCTTCGCAGGTCCGCCAGAACGCCAACAAGTGATCCTCATAGAGAGGAGGATCAATGGTGAGGGAGGTGAAGTAGTTGGACAAAGAAAGATAACGACAAACCTCTGAGAAACCTGGATCTTTCTCAGAGTCATACAGAGCAACCTGATTATGTTGCCTGTGAAGATGCATGGAAAAATCAGGTTGGTTTCTGCGGTCAAGGTTGACCATTTGAAGTAGCTTTACGATGAAGGAAGATAAGAACGAAGGCGGTTTGTGGGTGTAATTAGGTTAGAGAAATACAGATGAAGAGGAGAGGGAGAAGAGGGGGAACCGTTGTAAGAATATACATGAAATGGATTTGACATAAAGTTAAAACAATAGGATAAACTTTGAAATCCGGATGTCGGTCCCACCTCTGAAAAAGTGCCCAAAAAGGTAGTTTTCTTGGAAGTTGAAAATCTTTCGAAGGTAATTTTGCTTTGGAAGTTTTGAGAAAAAGCTTCCGAAGCCAATTTGGCTTCGGAAGATATTCTTAAGAATTGTGAAAATTTGGCTTCGGAAGAAAAATACTTCGAGAATTTTTCTTCCGACACATATTTGGTTTCGGAATATATTAACACTTGGGAGTTTTATTCTAAAGAGAATAAATCTTTCGAGACTTAATTGTTTCGGAAGATATTTGTCCTTCAAATACATGCAAGCACTTAGAAACATATTTAAGCTTCAGAAGATATTCTCAGAATTTCTTTCGAAGGTAAATTTCTTATAAGTATTTGATTTGAAGACATAAATTTCTTCCGAAGGTAACTTGAAATCTTCCAAAAGAAAATATGTTTTGAAAAATTTTCAAAATCTAAGGAATATCATTAAAATTTTTCTTCCAAAATAAACTGGGCTTATGAAGGTGATAAAATTGACAACTTAGGACACACAGGTTTTAGAAATAAAGTTGATTTAAGTTTTAAGAAAATCTACTCAAAGTTAATCATCCCAATAGCTGATACAAGATATTTAAATCTCTGATCATCAATAGCTTTAGTGAACAGATCAGCATATTGTTCATTTGTGTTAACTTTGACTAGTTTGATTAATCTCTTCTCAAAGTTATCTCTAATCAAATGATACCTGATGTTGATGTGTTTGGTCCTTGAGTGCTGCACAGGATTCTCTGTAATAGAGATAGCACTGTTGTTGTCTATGTGGATGAGAGTCTCTTTGAAGTTGAATCCATAGTCCAGCATCTGATTCTGAATCCAAAGCACTTAAGCACAGCAGCTTGCAGTAGCAATGTATTCAGCCTCAGCAGTTGATGCAGAGACACAGGATTGTTTCTTGCATTGTCATGAGATAATCCTTCCACCAAGGAATTGACATCCCCCTGATGTAGATTTTGCATTCATGTTGCAGCCACCATAGTCACTATCTGTATAAACATACAGATTGAAGTCAAAACTCTTTGGATACCAAAGGCCAAGCTTGGGAGCACCTTTAAGATATCTAAGAATCCACTTGATAGCAACCAGGTGTAACATTTTAGGGTTGGCTTGATATCTTGCGCGGACGCATGTGGCAAACATGATATCGGGCCTGTTGGTTGTAAGGTACATATGAGACCCAATCATAGCCCTCTAAAGATGTTCATCCACACACTCCCACTCAAGATCAGGTCCAACGGAGTGGTTTCTGGCTATGGGTGTCTTAGGAACCTTACAATCAGTCATGTTGAATATTGAAAGTATGTCTTGTACATACTTTGACTGACTTATGAAGATGTCATTGTCAACTTGCTTCACTTGAATTCCTAGAAAGAAATTGAGTTCCCCCATGGCACTCATTTCAAATCTATTCTTCATCAGCCTCTCAAAGTCTTTGCTGAGCTTTGGATTAGTTGACCCGAAGATAATGTCATCCACATATACTTGAACCAGCATTAAGTCATTCCATGTTCCTTTGATAAAGAGAGTTCCATCTATAGTACCCCTCTTGTAACCATGTTGATAGACATACTGAGATAGTATCTCATACCACTTTTTTGGAGCTTGGTGTAGCCTATAAAGAGCTTTATCAAGCTTGCAGACATAATCAAGATGATCTGGGTTTGCAAAGCCAGGTGGTTGTTTGACATACACCTCTTCATCAATCACCCCATACAGAAAAGCACACTTGACATCAAGTTGGTAGACCTTGAAAGCCTTAGATGCAGCAAAAGCCAGGAATATTCTTACAGCTTCAAGTCTTGCCATAGGAGCAAAAACATCTGTGTAATCAATTCCCTCTTCTTGTGTGTACCCTTGAACAACTAGTCTTGCCTTGTTCTTGATGACAAGTCCTCTATCATCTTTCTTGTTTCTAAAAACCCACTTGGTGCCTATGGTAGTCTTCCCATGAGGAAGAGGACATATGTTCCAAACCTTCTGTCTTTTGAATTGAAGTAGCTCCTCTTGCATTGCTTCAACCCAGCTTCCATCTTTTAAAGCCTCATCAATTTTCTTTGGCTCTACTTGGGACAAGAAGCAAGAGTATATACAAATATTTTTGTCATGGGTTTGTCCTCTTGTTCTCACCCTTGTATCAACATTTCCAATGATGTTTGTGGTGGGGTGTGACTTGTGGATCCTGAGTTGAGGGATCACACCAAGTTGATTGGAAAGATCTAAATTAAAGAAATTTAGATCTGGCAGTGAAGTATCACCTACCACATCAGCACACTTATCAAGAGAGACTTGATCTAATGAGTGTGCGACATCATTCATGTTATCTTCTATGGAGTGGTTGTTAACATCAAGAAATTCTTGATCACTGTCACCACCTCCATTTCCTCCTACATTTGAAGCTCCTTCACCTGAGTTTTGAACCTCTGAGCTGGAATTTGAAGGCATCTCTGATGTATTAGCTGAATTTGTCATGTTTGTGATGGTAGGATCTTCACTTGCAGGGTTAGTTACCACTGGAGCTAAAGTAGTATTCTTGCTTGGTCTTCTCAGCCCAAATCTTGGGTCAGGATCTCCTGTTGATATGTCATCTGTAGATCCTGAAACATCCTCACAAGACTTGTTAAAACAGTTGCTAACTAAATCAAGATCAAATAGCCAATCCAGACCAGAACCTTTCACACTGGGAGTGTGCTCATTGAAGGTCACATTGGCTGACTCCTCAACTACTCTAGTTCTGAGATTATATACTCTATAATCCTTAGCTTGAGAAGAGTATCCAATAAAATATCCATCATCTGATTTCTCAGCAAACTTGGCTACCTGATCTTTGGTATTCAAGATGGTGCATGGACATCCAAATGACCTGAGGAAACCAATGAATGGTCTCCTTTTGTGCCACAGCTCATAAGGAGTTTTACCATAAGTCTTAACTACTAAAACTCTATTCTACACATAGCAGGCTGTGTTAACAGCCTCTGCCCAGAAGGTGATGGGCAGTTTAGAATCAGACAGCGTGGTTCTTGCAGCCTCAATAAGTGTCATGTTTCTTCTCTCAGCAACATCGTTTTGCTGAGGAGTCCTGGAAGCACTATATTGTCTTGTAATACCCTTTTTATCACAAAATGTATCAAGGATTTGGTTTTTAAATTCTGTTCATTGATCACATCTTATGGTCTTGACCTTGTGATCAGATTGATTCTCAATTTTCAAAATGAAGTTCTTCAAGATCTCAGGAGTCTCGTTCTTAGTTCTAAGGAAAAAGACCCAAGTGAATCTTGTGAAATCATCTGTGATCACTAAACAATATGAGGCCCTTCCTAAACGCATTACACTGGTAGGGCCAAAGAGATCCATGTGTAATAAATGTAGGGGAATAGTGATAGAGTTCCTTTTCTTTGGCTTGTGAAACACTTTGTGTTGCTTCCTTTTCAGGCATGCAACACAATGATCATCACTTGTAAACTCTTTTTTTGGCATTCCTGTTACCAAATCATTCTTAATTAATTTATTCATGTTCTTAAAGTTTACATGGCACATTCTTTTATACTAGAGGAAATATTTATCACTATTTGCTTTAGATAGAAAGCAAGAAACCTCTCCTAAGGGAGATGTTTCCTCCAAGTCCATCTTGTACTTGTTTTCTTTCATGGGGGCTCTGAGCAGGATATGCTCTTGAGGAATGTCCACCCCGGGCTTGAGAACAATGCATTCATGCTCAGTAAAGAGCATGTTGTGTCTCTGATCACAAAATTGGGATACACTAATTAGATTGTACCCAAGCTCTTTAACAAAATTTACCTTTTCAATGGTGAGCTTACCATTTGTGACCATGCCCCTTCCGGTAATGTAACCACTAGCATCTCCTCCAAAAGCAACTGGTCCTCCATCAATTTTCTCAAAATTTTGAAGCAGAGAACCATTGCCAGTCATGTGCCTGGAACAGCCACTATCAATGATCCATACATTTCCCTTGGTCTTTAGTTGTTCCTGCATAAAAAGATGTGATTAGTTACATTTGGAAACCCAAGCCTCATTGGTCTTGGGCTTTTCAAAGTGATCTGAAGACAATGAAACAGTAACTAATCCTATATTCAAGCTTTGAGGATCATTAGTTGCTGTTGATGAAGAACTTTCAGTCACCAGGTCTTTCTTCATCTTCCACACCATCTTCGGAAGATTTGACTTGACCTTCAACACCTCGGAAGTTTCAACAACTTCTGAAGTTTTGGAGACTGGACCTTCGGAAGATCTTGCTTTCACTGCAACATGTTTCAGTACTTCCAAAACATTCCTTTCTTTCGAGACCACATTTTCTTCCGAAGGCAAGTTTTCACTTGTCTTCTTATTCACTTTGGAGCTTTCGAAGAAAACAGATTTTCCTTCCTTCTTCTCAGAAGTTTTCTCTTTGATCATGTGGATGGTACTTTTAGGATTGTAAATGCAATCCTTAGACAAATGAGAAGTACTACCACACATGATGCAGTCCATTTGCTTCCTTCTGAGAGTTTTCTTCTGAAAGGAAAACTGAATTTGATCACTTTCCTTCTCCAGTTTCACCTTCACAGATGATGCAGCAAGCTTCTTAGGGAGAGGCTTGTTCTTGGAGCTGTATGGTTCAGGCTGTGTAGCAGTGGTACACAGCTGATCAGCCTTCTTCTCCTTGCTGAGATGATTTGGACCTGAACTAGAACTCCTGATACTAGAGTTCATGGTTGGGTCTTCAGCCTTCACCACCTCAAACCCTGCAGAGATAAACACTTGTTTCTGCATAGAGTTAAAAATGGCCTTGATTTCTTGAGCCTTCTTTGCCTTTATCTTGGCTCTCCTGATCAAGTTCTTTCTTTGAGACTTGGTCATCCCAGCTTCTTCATCTCTCTCCTCAGGAGAATAGTGTCCCTTCTTAGGATGGTCCTCTTCACTCTTTTCAGACACATCCTTCACTATCTCCTTCTTATCCTCTTCCGCAATAGGGTCTATGAGGAGAAGCTCATCTTCACAAGTTCCACACCTTGGAGATCTTACAGATAAGAGAGTGTGTAGATGAGCTATCTCAGTAGATCCCAGTCCCTGCTTATTTTGATAACAAACTTATGCATACAGAGATGAGGATATCATGTTCTTGAAGGTCTCTTCTTCAAGAACCAGTTTTTCTGCCCGGGCTTTGCTGATCACAAGCTCAGCCTGGCATTCAGTTAACTTAATGATGAGATCATTAATCTGAGTCTTGTAGTTGGTATGTTCATTCTTTAGAGTTGAAATAGTTTTCTCTAGATCTTCTATTTTCAGTTTATAATCATTTTCAGCTCTTTTGAAATCAGATTTTAAGATATTTAAGGACTCAGGATCTGATCTCATCTCTAAGTTATAGGACCTATACTTATTGACTTTAGCAATACATTCAGGTGTACAGATATGTTCCAATACCTTGGCTTCATCATGATCTGCCATAAGTGCTGGGTTTGGAGCAGCATCCTCCACCTGAAAGCTCCAGTCAAAGCCTCCTTCTTTAACAACTACAGCATGTTGCCTGGGCTTCTCATTCTGGTATGCTCCTTCAGTGTAGTTTGGCCTGGCTGGTGCTTGGCCATCATTTGACTTAGGTGCCTTACACTTTCTGGCAAAGTGTCCCATTTGGTTACAATTATAACACTTCACCTTGCCTTTGTCCAGTCCAAACTTTCCACAAGACATATTACTGGGAAACTTCCTCCCAGTCCTCTTGTAAAACTTCTTGGCCCTGTCAGTGAGAAGAGCCATCAGCTGGACTATTTCCATATACTCCAGATCATCTGGATGGATACAGTCCAAGTCTTCAAGAGTGAAGAGAAAGTTGTCTGTACTTTCATCTGAAGACACAAAAGCTTGAGAAGAACTTGTCTCCTGGAATGGGCTTCCAAGGATGTAGCTCTCCCTTGGTGTTTCTGAGAAGGTGATGAAAGGCCCCTTCTGTAAGGTTTCAGGGTAGCAGATAAGGTGTTGCTGTGGTTCTCTACAGTCCCTTTCAACCACATGAAGGGCTGAACTCTGTTGGATGCTAGAGTTACCAGATAAATTTTGCATATTCATCTCCATCTGGTAGCCACTGAGTATGCCATACAACTCAGTGAGAGTAAGGGTCTTAAGATTTTTAGTCCTCTTAATGACCACACAATAGTGTGTCCATTGTCTGGGAAGAGAGGACATGAACTTCCTTACAATATCCCTGTTCTCCAATGTTACTCCAACATCAACAAGAGTATCCACAATCTCAACATACCTGAAATACTGTTGAGTCATGGTTTCACCTGCTTTGAAGGTGAAGTTCTCAAACTGCTGCTTCAAGAGATCCTTCTTGTTCTATTTAGCTTCATTGAACCCCTCAAACATCAGCTTCAGTGCATCCCACAGTTGCTTTGTAGTCTTGCACTTCTTGAAGCCTTTGTAGATAGAGTTTGGAAGAGCAGTTTGGAGGGCGGTCATGGCCTTCTGATTAATATCAATTTTCTTCCAGTCTTCATCAGAATAATCAGCCACTTCTTTAGGTATCATACCACTAGCAGCAGCAGTTGAAGAGGTGGATGTTACATGAGGTCTAAAGACTACTAACCCCCACATCCTGGAGTCCTGGGACTTGATGAAGCCTTCCATTCTTTGACACCAAGTGTCAAAGTCTTCAGGAATGATCAGTGGGGACTTAGTCATATTACCAGTTTCCATGTCAGCCTTGGTGATAGCTGCCATTTGATATGTTAAGCATTTTGTGAGAGTGAAAGGATTAAAGATGGTGAGATCTTACAATCAAAAGCCTAAAAAGCTCTGATACCAATTGCAGGACCGTGTGAAGGGTGGTCAATACAATCAGTCTCACAATGAGAAGAGGTTTAGAACACTTAACAGTTCAAATGGGGAACTGGGTTTGAGTATGATGATACTAAGAACACAAGTAAGTAGTGAGACAGAACTAAGAGCAAGAACAAACAAGTATGGTTTTCAAGGATGATGTGTATTGCTCTCAAGTTCTATTACAAGTGTTACAAAACATATTCGAATTACAAGGACCTAAGACACTTTATACTACACCCTACAACCGTCAATACTTAGAAAGACAGTTAGAAACACTAATCTAGACAACAAGATCAATGTAGAGTCGAAAGGTAGTTTGCCTTTTGACTAGTGACTATGACATGCCATAGCTCACATTCTTTTCTAATATAAAAAGGTTTACAGGTACAAAAGTAGGAAGTTACAGACAAAGACCTTATTCTACTGTTTACAAAAGCATGGACTTTTCACCAACTCATACAAGTTGGTGAGTCTTCAAAGTTGCAGCAGAAAGTGTGTCAGCTTTATGTAAAGTAGATCAGAGAAAGCGTGTCTTCTCTGTCTTCGGAAGAAATCAGTCTTCACAGCAAAATGGCTTCGGAAGACTTTGTCTCTGAAGCTTCGGAAGACTTTATCTTTGGCTTCGGAAGATTTGGACTTTGGCTTCAGAAGATTTTGCACTTAGAGTATTTTCTGATGTAGAGTGTAAAACTTCCAAAGCACTTCTACCTTGTACGTCCAGTGCATGCATGCAGGAAGACCCTTGGTTGTTTTGGCTTCTTTGGTTGCATCAGCCTTATAATCTTCTAATATTATCTTATATTTTCTACAAAAACAATAACATGAAACACCCTAATACCCTATAACATAAAAGCGAAGTTAAAACTATTTTTACAATGAATACAAATCGTGCAGCTTGAATTTACTTGAACACAATAAATTAGTTTACTAGGGGCAGTTACATGCAGCTAGACATTCAACAAAGTTTACATTTAGTCGATAAATCGTCCAAGTGGGAGTCTGTTTGATATTAGATGTGTGATCATCGATAATATCAGCGTTGCTATCGATGTACAATCCAAAAAGTTATAATTCAGAAACAATAAAATAATAAAGTCTAGTTTTTACACATTATAATTCATGAAATGCGGATTAAATGATGTTTGATTATTTAGAGAAATAATCATTATTTAATTATTTATTAATTATTTATTGAAATAATTAATTAATCCAATGGTTAAATGGTTTAAAGTTTTAAAGTTAAACGTTTAAACATTTATGAGTTTATTTAATTAAATGTTAATTAATAAATCATGAGGGTTGTTGAAAATTCATCGTTAATTTTCAAGGTGATTAGACATTAATTAGCCGAGGGGTTAAAGGTAAATAATAAAATTATAAATAAAAAATTAAAAGAACCCTGATTCCTCTAACCCTAGACAGTTGTTGCTTTCAAAGTATAATGATTTGGTTTGTTCATTAAACGTATAAACTTTATCACCCAATGGTTACGTTTTTTATTTTGTTTAAATCGTTGTAACTGGATGCATGATATGGGTCCTAATTATGAATTAACTTAACGTGTAATTTCCGCATATGCAAACACAAATATCTTTCAACTTTGTTTATAAAGTCATAGCTTTAAGAGTGGTTAAAACTGATACATAATATCCAACAAAATCAAGATTGATATGGATTTATGGAGTTCAAACGGCTACCAGCAGGAACATCTGATTGAATATGGAGTTGCTTATTGATTATGGAGTTTGAGAGTAATACTTCTACATGGGTTTCTCTTAATTTGCTGTTGATGATGGTGGTCTATATCATGGTTCAGTGGTAAAGGATGGCATGGTGGATGTGGCCCATGGTATAGGGGGTGTGGGTGGAGAGGTCAGGTTATTTGTAGCTGGATTAAAGAGTAAATTACACGGATCATCCCTAAGGTTTGCTCAAATTTCACATTTCGTTCTTGGGATTGAAAAATTACAGGTTTAGTCTTAAAGTTTGATAAAGGTAACACGTTTCGTCCGTGGGTCAAATGACAGTTAGTTTTTGACGTTAAAAATTAAGAAATGATGATTTTACCCCATGCCACCGCCACCACAACCCCACCTTGCCACTTTCTGACAAACCCGCAACAACACCGCTTTGTAAAAACAAAATACCACACCTTCACATTACCAAATACCTCAACCCTCACCCCAACTTCTGTCTCTTGTCAACGAAAAAACATTATCGATGCAGGAGGGATAAGTAGACTCAGAGCTGGTGTGTGGTGGTGGAGCAATGGTAGAGTTGGTGTGGTGGTGGAGATGGGGGTGTGTGGTGGTGGTGGCGAGGAATGGTGGTAGATTGGTGGATTGTTGGTGGTGGTGGAGATAGGTGTTTGTGGTGGCGGTGGCGAGGAATGGTTGTGGATTGGTGCTTTGGTGGGGGTGGTGGAGATGGGTGTGTGTGTGGTGGTGGTGGTGGATTGCCGATGGTGATGGTGAAGATAGGGATATATGGTGATGGTGGTGGTGTAGATGGTGGTGTGTGTGGTGGTTGTGACAAGGAATGATGATGGATTGGTGGTGGTGTTGTGGTGATGGTTGAGATAGAGTTGGTCTGAAAAAGAAAATAAGAAAGGAGAAGGGTAAAATGATCATACTTAATGAAATAAATTAACAACCGTTTGATAAAGGGATGAAACGTGTTACGTTTTTTTAAATCTTAGAAATAAAACTATAATTTCTAAATCACAGGAATAAAATGTGAAATTTGAGTAAACTTCAAGAACTATCCGTGTAATTTACTCTATTTATTATTATTTTAAAATTTTTACAAAATCATCCTAAACTTATGCAATTTACATAACCAGTCTTTTGATTGTGAGATGACCTAAATATCTTCACATGTAACGGGAAAAAATTTAACGGAATTAATGTCAAGAACCACAAATTTAATAACAACTAGTATTTTACCCGCCTAGCGTTGCGGCGGCATTTGTGACGTAATAAAGTATATATTACAATCGGCCGACTCGTTCCCCAACTAAATTTTAAGTCGAAACGTAGAGTAACTCAAATTTATACCATTGAATAAAAACATATTATATTTGACCCAACTCTTTTCAAAACAAATTTATGTCGAAACGTAAATCAACTCAAAACGTACATAAAAAACACGTTTATTGACGTCGTATGCGATGTGATAAAATATGTATTACAAAAAGGTCTGACTCATTTCTGAGTTAAATTTACATCGACATGTATTTTATATCGTTGAATGAACCCCGAATAATTTAAACACCGTAGTAACCAACATAGTAGATTAATATATATTCTGTACAGGTATGATAGACTCCTCCTATTCGTATTTACAACTCCTATATTTCAAAGAGGGTTAAACCCAAAAAAGGCAAAAATATTCAGGAACATAAGATAGGCTCCCATTCGTACATAACTAACATCCACCCAACTCTCACTTCTGAACAAGATAAGATAACAAAAATGGCGCTTCTAACAGCGTCCTCTGGACCTGCAACGGTGCAAGCTTCTGCTCTATGCTTCTTCAAGCCTCAATCATCATCCTCAATGACTTTGAAGCCCAACTCGAAGGCTGTTACAGAGCTAGGGTTTGTTACTTCCCAATTGAGTGGCCTCAAGATTTCTTACGATCAATGTGCTTCACCCAAAAACATTTCTTCCACAATCACGCTCCCTGTTCAACCAGTTGCTCGTAAGCCCCTTATCCTTCAATTTCCCATGTGGGTTTTGTTTATCGGTTGAATTTGATGCTATATTGATTGGTTTGATTGTTTCTTTGTTGATTGAGTTTTTCCCATTTCGTTTAATTCGTAGAAATTCAGTCAATTTCATGTTTCTGTTGTTTTGTGATGCCAATTGATTTATCTGCTTTCCAGTGACTGTTAATTTGCATGTTCTTGCACATATTGGCATCTTTCGTAAGTGGGTTGATTTCAGTTCCTTGAATTGTGTGTTTGGATGTGTGTTTATACCAGTTATTTCAATCTTGGAGGGGTTGCTAGAAGTTAGGGGTGATTAGCATAATCAATTATTAGAGTTTTGGTATAGTGAAACCTATTTTGATTATAGCCGACAAGTTCTAACATGAACATGTTAACATAACACGATATGACAGGATACAGAGTTAAGCAGGTTTGGGTTTGAGATAAACAGGTTTGTGTCATAAACAGGTCAACGTGTTTATGGCACGATTAAAATCATGTCTAAACAACTCCTAACCTGTTTACGACTAACGTGTCTATATGTTAAATAATTATGTTACACATTGTTCTTAAAGGATATTATTATTATGGGTTGTAATATTTGGTGACCTTTATTTTATCTTGTTAATTGTTAATCGTGTTAACTGGGTCGTGTTGTGTTACTGAACTCATAATATTAATCGTGTTAAATGATTCGGGTCGTGTCGCGTACCACGTTTATAAACAGGTCCGTGTTCATGTTTAGTACCCATGTTAATTGTGTCGTGACGTATCCGACCTGTCTAATACGTTTGGACCTGTTTGTCAGCCCTAGTTCTGATTATGATTATCATGTAATCACTTTCAAAGCACCCTCTAGATTTGATTGGCCTTCATGATATGTTGGTGTACAATCTTGTTACTAAATTCTAGAAAAAATGGAAAAAAATTTCAGGTAGAATCTGTCCGTTCACCGGAAAGAAATCAAACAGGAAAAACCTTGTTTCTCACTCGAACCACAAGACGAAGAAGTTGCAGTTTGTGAATCTGCAGTACAAGAGACTGTGGTGGGAGGCAGGAAAACGCTATGTGAACCTGCGTTTATCGACCAAAGCATTAAAAACCATTGAGAAAAATGGGCTAGATGCTGTTGCAAAGAAAGCTGGAATTGATCTTAGCAAGAAATAGTTTGATTTGCTTGCACAATGTTGTTTTGTTGATGTTAAAAGTTGTTACTCAGATTTTCTAATTTGCAATGAGATGGTGTTACAAGTAGACTCCTCTTCCTGTTTAAAATTACAGAATGTCAGATTGGATAAAGATTACCATGAGTTGCTTTCTAAGATTTGTTTTTGGGGTGTTTGAATTTGTACATTACTCTTTACTCTATATATTTATAAAGCAAGGATTTGAACAGTGCCAAACCAGCACCTGAGTGGCAGGTGGTGTTGAAATTGAATAACAGATTATTACAACTACCAACCTTGTAGTGGTAGTGATGAATTCCTGCATATTTTGCTTATATTTATCTGATTATTTAGGGCAACATTTTACTTCAGGTGGCTTCTAGGTGCCAACGAGACCAGGATGTGAATTTCAAACATATGAATCTAATATAAAATTCACGGGTTTGGATTTAATATAAATGGATTAAGGATAGTTTTGAGTTGAATCATGAACACTTTAACCTAGAAAGGTAGGTTTCAAGTCGTCCTATTGAGTGTGGGTTGATTCGTTTAACATCTTTATTTTTGCAACTGTTTTTAGTTAATTGTGTTTTATGTCATAACTTATACCGGTTGTATTTTTTATATTAAAAATATAAGCGTTAAAAAGAGAAATATGGATCGCCTTTTATAGCTTAAACATAACTATATTACATTTATTTCCGATCCCTAATCTACTCCTACCAACTATTTCTAACACCACCACATCAACACACTGCAAGATTCAACAATCACAGGTTAATAAGGAAAATACATTTTTTATCATCAGAATGTCCCTATTGAAAAAGTAACTATTTTACATGCGTTTGCATATTTTTATTGTGCTCATGTCACCTTGTTAGTTATGACTACGCATTTTGTGTTTAGACTCGTTAAAAGTTGGTTGTGTACGGTTCAACCCAGCAAGAGTCATAATTCATAACCTAAAACAAAACTATCATGTTTAACTTACTCCGGTTTCGTTAGACTCGTCTATTTTTTCACAAAAACGTACATTGATGTCTTGAACGATCAAAATTTCTCTAGGCGGGTAAACTCTAGGTTATTACCAATTCAAACAACAAATACACATAAAAAACACTCTGTTATACAACATGTGTTTATACAAATGATTGTTCAATAGCTAACAAACCATCCAAACACCCCCTAGCTTGAAGCATTGAATCATTGATGAATACAAAGTAGATTAATCATGAACATAATATACATATACAAATATAATAAATACTATCATACACAATGGTGGCAAGCCTTTTCACGGTATACCAATTACGTCATAAACTAAACAAACTATCTCTCCATACTAGTAGATCTTGTGGGAAAAAAATGTCAAATCAGTGATCAATGTTGTTGAGATTTAGACTCTGGACTCAAGTTCATCTGAAAGGTTCAACGGGTTCAGATTCTTCAAGCATAATTGCAGCCTCAAAACATTCAGCGGCTTCCAGAGCCGATGAACCATGCTCAGCCTTGTGAATCAGACCAAGATTGAACCATGCACGAGGGCTTGTCCTGTCAAGCCTTAGTGCATCGGTTATAAAGCTTTTAGCAACTGGAAGTGATGATCGATCACTGACTTCTCTGAGAACAATGGCAGTTGAAATTAGGCTAGGAACATGGTTTGGATCAACATCTAATGCCTTCTCAAATGAAGTTAATGCTTCTTCCCTTTGACCTTTAGCTTGTTGAAGTAAGCCTATAGAATGTCAAAAGAATGATATTGAGTAATTTGCATAAAAGAAAGTTGTCGATTCAAATATAGGGCGGTCGGACATTTGTTCTGAAAGCGATTTATATAATGCCACACGTGATTTAAAATAAAGATGCCAAATAATTAGTACTAGATAATCAGCTGCAGATATAGTGTTAGGTTGATCAGCCAATACGTACCTGTGGCATGCCACCTGGAAGCAGAATGAGGATCGATGGCCTTAGATTTCAGCAAGCACACCTCAGCATCAGGCCATTGTGACAAACTAGTGTACACATTTGCAAGATCATGCCATGTTTCCATCTCTAGCCTACGTTCTTTGTCAATCCTTTTCTAAACCGGAATATTGGTTTAGTTAACCAAAATAATTCAAAATAAAACAATAAAATAAATCAATACTACCTTTGATGGTTTTTTATGAAGATCAAAGCTCTTGTTTTGAACTTGAAGAACTGCAAGAAGACGAGTATACGTCTCTATACCATTCTTTAAATCACCTTGTGCAATCTGTAATTTTGCTTTTGTTCTTAAAAGTTCTCCATGATCCCACTTCCCAGTTTCATCCAAAGCAGCATCAATTATATTTTCAGCATCAGAATATTGTTTTTGAGCAGATAAAATACGCGCTAAAAGAATCCATCCTTTTACATTAGCTCCAGCTTCAATTTTCACAAGCTGTTTGGCATAGTAAAGAGCAATATCTAACTTCCTATGTTCTGCATATTCAAGGCTAAGATTAAACAAAACATTAGCATCTTCATGTTTCATCATTTTGTGTGTAGTCTCAAATGCAGTTAGAGCTTCCATCTGTGTTGATATCCTCTCAGAATCCAAATTAGCATTTCTTGATTTTGCAGAAAGTGAGATCCCAAGTAGGTAATTAGCAACACTAATCATTTCTTCACAATTACCTTCGAAATTGGTAATCAACTTCTGAAGGTATGCAATTCCTTCTTCAATCGAATCATATTGCCCTCCACAAATCTTGGAAGCAAGTAACATCTCAAAAACATATTTATGGTGGTTCTCATTATCCTTATTATTGTTAAATAAACTTCTTAGTAGATTTAAAGATACGACTTCTTCGCCTTCTCCATAGTAACATAGTGCTAAAGTATTGTACCTTTCTTTTCTTTCAAGAATTCTAGGTGGGAATTCTTCAATCTGATGGGCAAGTGATGTTAAATCACACGAAAGCGATAAAGCAAAAGAAAGATGATAATAGATTGATGGGTCCCACTCGATTATCCCAAGAACAATCTTTTTCAAAAGAATCAGTAGCAGAAGAATGGCTTCTTCTAGATTATTCTTGGGTGCATAAGAGCTTTCCATCTGGGATCTAAGATTTGGCGGGATTGCATCACAACCACTGTATAGAAGGAATATAGCAAACTCTTTTTCGATATTCATTCGTGTTTTATGATCAAGATTCCAATGGTAAAGTAGGGCCCGTCTGTACGACGAAATGGCTGATTGTGGATCAGAAGCCAACTTCCAGAGTTCTGGTAACAACTCGACTGATTTATTAACGATTTCTTGAAGTTTAAGATACGAAGAAAAATCAAGAAATCCATCAGGTAATGCAGATTCAATTGTTTCCAGTATTATTCTGCATGATTCAGCAGCTTCTTTAAACCGTCCTAGAGTTTGCAATGACTTTGATTTGAGAAAAATGGCTTCAAACAATAAACTAACAGCATGAACAGACATTTGTGGGGAGTTATCACTTTGAGAATGGCGTCTGGGTGGTTCAGATCTTCTAGAAAGTGAGCTTTTAATTTTGGGAATAATAGCAGGAATGTCGATACCATCAAAGACATGAAGGGCAGCCTCTATGTTTCCTTTTTGATACTCTAATCGACCTAATAATGCTCTTGCTTCCTGTAAGTTCCAAAGATATATCAGTTCATGTTGAAACTGTTGTGGGATTGTTTGGGTGTAAGTTTCAAAAGTAATAACGTGATAATGAATAGTTAGATAAACAACTGTAAGATGGGGATATTTCGCATTGCAATTTCAAAATGATTATGTTATATGATACTAAAACTGTAAAAGTTAACCCTTATAATCAGTTTAGTTACAGATGAAGTAAACCATGAGGGTTGGCAATTCCTGACAGGATCAAAAACACAACCCAAACCCAACACAGAAACAATCAGGCTTTGTTTTGGGTTGAACTGCCTAGCTTGTTTAATAATAAGTCGTGTTCAGGTTGTACTAAAAGAAATTAGGTCAACCCGGCAACCTGCTGAGTTGTTTAAATTATGAAGTTCCTTCAAAATATTCAATTTTCAGGGAGTTGTTTAGAAAGTTTCAGATATCTTTTTATATTTTTCCCTTGAACATGAAAAATGAAATATTGATTACCAATTTAAGGTTTTACACTTCTTTGGCTCTCTCAATCTAACCAACTCCCCAAAACCAGCACAACAAGTTGAATATAACTTAGATTGAATTAACTTTTAGGCAGGTTGAATTTTAAGCAGATTGTCCAATTGGCTCGTTAGCGGTTTTGACAGATCAACCCGTTCGACCTGTTTAAATAAATAGCTTACGTGGGCTATGTCAAGGTTACATGGTATTTAATGTGTCTATGCTACGGTTGATATTATTCACACATAATTATACGGGTAATGTTCCGTTCATCAATATTAACCCCCAAACCAAAACCAACCATCCCTCGTATGGGTTATGTTCAGCTACATCAATTTCAACTTGCCAACCCAAACCCACCATCATGTCAACCGGACATGATTGACACCCCCACTAAAATCAAGATTATTAGCTACACTAATCATATAATCAGTTTCAAAACACATAGCCAAACAACCATTGCATAGCTATGATCAAAACATGTTCAAAATAATATCATTAAAAAAGAAAAAAAGTAGAATCAAAAGTGAGCAAATTTACCTCATAATTAAGAAAACCACTCTCACGAAGAGAAGATTCTGCTTCTTCTATATTGCTATTATCCAACTTCGGATCAGCTTCACCAGGTCGCGAAGAATAACCGCTAGCAGAGAAGTCCCTAGTGGCTAAAGACTCCGAAGAAGCATTCATTTCCTTTCTTCCCAATTGCTCCCCGGAGTAAAAGCATTTCATCATCATCTTCCTTAATCTCCCACTCAATCTGATTCTATATCTATCAATCCACTCTTTTAGTTTCATTTTCCCCCCTTACATCTGAAATCTTCTTAAAAATAAACACAAATCATCAATGGCAATCAAGATTCTATAGCATATATCAGTTAACACAATGGGTACAATCATGTGAGCAGGAGCCAAACAAGCACCTAATCATCATTTCAAACAAAAACCCACAAATCTTGCGCACAATTTTTCACCAATGGAGATCAAGATTCTATGATACATATGTCAGTTAAAACAATGGGTGCAATCATGTTAGCAGGAGCCAAACAAGAGCCCAATTGTCAATTCAACGCCAAAAACACAAAACTTGAGCACAAATTTTCATCAATGGAGATCAAGATTCTAGTTATATATCAGTTATATCAGTGGATTTAATCATGTGAGCAGGAGCCAAACAAGGACCAAATGGTAATTTCAACCAAAACCCACAAATCTCGAGCACAATTTTCCACCCCCACTTTAACAAAAGTCAAGCTTTATTATCCCCAAATCTTACTGAACAGCAATGTAAAGCTCAGAAAGCAAAAAAGGAAACATAAATGGAGGAGTAAAAAGGGGAGGAAGACGAAGATGAAAGCTGGTAAAAGAACAGTAAAAATTAAAAAATGGGTACCTTTTTGATCCCACAAGACATGAAAACAAACACTACCCATTTGATTTGAAAGCATCCAAATGCCCCTTTTTGGTGGTTGAATCGTATCCAAAGCTTGATTGATTGTTGTTCAAATTGATGTAGAATTAAAATCCCCCTTTATGGTTGGTGATGGTGATGATGGTGATGATGGTGATGATGATGATGGATGATGATGATGAGCATGCAATTGAAATGGAGTGTGAAAAGGAAAGGGAATGGGTGTGATTGATTTCAAGAAGTATGAGTGAATGTGAATTGAATTGAATGAATTAATAATAAATGATAGATGTGAATGGAGGGAAGACTTTTTTAGTATGACTTTTTGAATAAGCTCTTTCTCCCATGTCATTAGCTCTTAATCAATTACCTTTTAACAGTTAAAGTTGTTCATTTGTCTCTTAAGTTAATTGAATCTGTGTTTGGTGTTAGGTATTTTTTAAAACTGGACCGAACAGTTAACAGTCATCTTAAGGGTTTACTAGTTAGAATGGTTGAATCGAACATTTGGATTTAAAAGCCACATAACATCAAATATAAAATATATTTTATTATTTTATATATATCTGGTTTAAAAACAAAATGTAAAAATACTATATGTTTTAAAGTGGAATATCTTTACACAATATTAACACTTAATTAACTAAAATACATATTATAAATTATTAAAGTAATAATAAAAATAATAATTTTGAAAGGAAAAAAAATACAAAAGTTTTGAAATCCAGTTCGTCCGCCGAGTCATTTCATCGGTCCTACCGGTAACCAGGTGGTTCAAATGAAATAGTTCAAATACACGCAACCAAACCGATTCCCGGTCTGACCAGCCGGTCTGGTCTACTTATGAAAACACTGGTATTAAGAGTTCTGTTCTTTTTGTCAAATTGGTTTTGATGAAGACTGAAGTTGAATAACTAACGTTTTAGTTTAGAAAAGAAAAATCAAACTAACTGGTTTGACATGAATCTATCTATAAGCTTTTCTTGTTTAGAATCATTAGTTTGTATTAATTTTCTAAAACCGGTAAAGATGGTGTATGAATATTATACGTCTAATTACAAATTTCAAAAACAGAAGAAAATAAATAATGAAGATAAACGATCAATTCAATTTATGCTATAGTTCTAAGTTTAGAACATGAATTTGATCATAAATTAAAGAATTATAAACCCTTATCAAATTATATAAATCTTAAATCAGTTGAACCAACCAACTTAATTTGATTTAGTTAGCATTTTTAATGGTTTTTTAACAAGATACTTAAAAGTGAGATTTAGCATAAGTCATGTTTTAAAATCTTAAAGAAGTTGGTTCCACGTTTTCTTTTTCTATGTTTTTGTTGATGTTTTTAAATGGTATTTCGTGTGATAATTATTTGTAGTCTTTTAATCTTTACAAATAACAATTGAGGTGAAGTGAATTTTATTAGTTTCTAAGAGAGTATTTATTTTGAAGGTATTAAGAGGAGTTTTTTTTTCAAAGTAGTATAGTTGAAGATTTTATTTTAAAAAATATTCATTAAAATGGTGTAGTTTTTAAACTTTATTGTTTCACACTCCTACTCCCATTGGTAACTTATAAAATGTTTTTTAATCCATTTAAAGATGATATTGCTGTTCAAAAAAAAGGATGATATCTTTAAATTTTTTGATTTTTTTTAATGGAACCTTTTTTTATAGTTTTCTAGATATGTTTTTTGAATTTCTTATAAATGTTTTATAAGAATGGCTTTTTAAAACGTTTTAGTCCTTGTATTAAAATAGATATTTTTTTAATTTTTTAAACTTCGATAAAATTGAAATGGTATCTACGTTTTTAAGTAATTAAAAAATATTTTTTATAAAATTAAAGTGATATTACTAAAATAATTATATCCATTTAAAAAACCTTCTATAAAATATCACGATAATGTTTATATACTTTTTAAGACCTTTTTTTCTTTAACTTTTGAAAATGTTTCTTCGTTAAATTTTTTTTTTCCTTAGTTAGAAAATAGTTTGTAACATTTTTTCTTGTATTAAGATTTTTTTAAATGTAAAATATATTTTTCAAAAGCATTTATAAATATAATGATTAAACACTCTAAAACAAGTTACTGAAATGAAAAACATATCTATCTACAAACTTTTAAATAATAAAAAAATCATTTTAATTTTAAAAAATTAAAAGAAATCAAAGATATTTCTGTATCAATACCATGATTAAACATTTTAAAAAATTATTCATATAAAAAATTTTGAGAGAACTAAAAAATATCTTTCAAAAACTTTAAAAAATATATTTTAGAATGTTTCTGGAAACTTGAAAATATCATTCCTAAAAGAATTTAAAAGAATTAAAGAATAATATTTTGTAAAGTAATCAATAGGAATAACAGTAAGATATATTAAAAATTTTTAACTATATTATTTTGATAAATATTATTTAATTATATTATTTTGATAAATAAATTTTGCATTTTTGTAAAAAACTTTGATTAAAAGTCAAAGATGACTGTGAGAGTTGATAGAGTGACGGGTGATGCCGTGATGATGGCGGCAACTTGAATTTATGTGACTTAAAAAATCTAGAAAGAGTTTATTTGGATGATTGATAATTACCTTTTTTTTTCTTTTTTTGCATGCATTTAAAGTCAAATTGAATTAAATCGTTTTTTTAACAGCATCAATATTCATTTTACCAAACAAAAAACATGGCTTAGAGCATTCTATGTTTATTTTTTATTTTTATTTATATAATTATATTAAAAATATTTTTTTTTATTTTTTAATTAAATAATATTTTTATACCTTTATCATTACCTTTTCTCTCTCTTACACTCACGACAACTTTTAAAAATATTAAAAAAAGTATAAGGGTTGAACGGTAATTCCTTAAATTTACAGATTGAACAGTAACATTTTTCTCTCATCCACTCACAACCACTTACAATCATTCTATATAATTTAAGGATTACACTCATATAAATATACCAAACCGGCTGTGAATGCTCTTAGCAAAAGGTTAAGATAAATTTTGTTTTTTATATGTAAAATTTCTGCAGTCTGTGGATCATATTTGTAGATGCTTGTAGAAAAAAATAAACTAAAGCTCTGCAATCTACAAGAAAAATTTTGTTTGGTTTTTAACTTTTACATACTGTTACAATATAATTTCCAACAAATAATACTTCCTAAAATAAAAAATTAACCCACATTCAACCAAGAAACTAGGAAGTTAAGACTTGTAAACAAATCAAAAGAATCAAAACTAACCCACATTCAACTACATCCACATGTATAAAAACAAAATTAAACAAGATAAACATGTCCCCCGATGCCTAGAAGGGTGGCCGGCGGCGAGATGGGATATGTGATGGCAGTGGTGAGCCACAGGATGGGGTGCGCGAGGATTGGGGTGCCAAGGGTTGGGGTGTGACAGCCGCAGGTGGCCAGCGACGAGGGAGAGGGTGGCTGGTTCAACCGGGAATCTGGGGGTGGCCGAACCGGTTCGCATCAATTCGTTTTGGAGGGGTTCGACGGTGGGTTAGTCCCGAATCGGTGGTCGGACCGGTTTTGATTTTTTTTTATTTTTTGAATTTTAATGGGTAAAAACGAGGTGTTGAAGAATAAATTAATATGTTGGACATAAGATTATTGTTAAAATTTATGTATAACTATAAAATGCACACATAAACTACTTATATTAAATTATATATATAACTATATATATATTAGAGGAGCGATCCTAAGAAAACCACAATGTTATATGAAAACTAGAGAAAACCAATGAAACCGATCACATGAAAAACCGTAACATGGTTTTTATATACGACACATATAGGTTACGTATACGTAACCATTTTTCATTCGACATAGTGTTACGTATACGTAACACTCTTCATTTCATATTTATGATCAACATATATGTAACAAATACTTAAATAACCTTTTAAAATTAAAATAACATAATATTTATGAATTATGTAATTGGTTTTTGTGGTTTTCTTTGGTTTTCACATAACTATTAGTTTTTCTCATGAACTATCATATATATATATATATATATATATATATATATATATATATATATATTATTCTACTGAAGTGAAACTTCAAAAGTTCCAATTGTCATCACAGCAATATGAGAAACTGTTAAATTCTCATATTGAATCAAAGAACAGGTATGGGTTGGGATTTAATGCTGTGCACCACCAGTGAATGATAATTACACCACACTACCTGAGTCAATGACAAACAGTTTATCAAATCATTTTGTGTCAAGCACCAAAATTGAATCAAAAGTTGAAAATAATGAAGTGGTAAATGGTGAAGATACTGAAATCAGTGAAACTGATTCATCTGAACCAGAATTTTTAAAACAAATGAATCAAAATTTGACTTTGATGACTGTGATGATCTGGATGAGGTTGATGAGCCTAATGAACAAGAATGTGCTGGGTTGGGTAAGGAAAAGAATGTGGTAATTGAACCTATAATTCCCAAAGTCCTTGAGGAGATCAAGCTACCTTATCCCCCAAAACAAAGAAATTTGTTAAAAACCATCTACACAAGAATCGGTTAGCTTAATGAAGGAATTCAGGAGCTCAACAAAAAGCACAAAAGTCAATCGGCAAAAAGAACTATGGAGGAAGAAGAGAGAAACACTTCAGCAGAACACCTGCGGAAGAAGAAGACTGGTCCTCACACATCCGTAGAAAAGCAAAGGAAAAATGCTCCAAAATCAACTTCCGTAGAAGATCTGCGGAAGAAGCATTCATCTGACTCAAAGTCAACTTCCTTAGAAGATCTGCGGAAGAAGCAATCATCTGAATCAAAACAGTCATCTGTAGAAGATCTACGGAATAAGAAAACATTTGCTGAATCACAAACTGTCAAGAAAGTAAAGAAATAACAAAAAGTTGTGAATCCTTAGCAACAACAAGAAGATACCTCAGCTGTAAAAATTGAAAGAGAATTGAAAAAGAAGCAGAAGAAGACAGTGGAGTCTGATAGTGAAGCTGAAGAAAAATACTGCAAGTGGTGTAACATGTATAATCACAACACAGAAGATTTTTATTTCACCAGCTATTGCTCCATATGCAATATGAACCATCATATGACTTCTGATTTCTACTTTAATAAGCACTATGCTATTTGCAACAAGAAGAACCATTCTACTCAAGAATACTACTTCAACAAGAAGAACAAATCTAAAGTGCCAAAGAAGCAACAATCTGAGAATGATGAATCAGACTCATAATCTTCTGAGAATGAAGAATCAAAGGTCTCAAATCGAAAGAAACAACAACCAAAACAAAAGGTGCCAAAGGTCAAGAAGCCAACATCTGTTGATGATCAAACAAAGAAGAAAAAGGAGAAGCAACACTATCAAAGCAAGACTCCTTACAAGAAGGTAGTGTTGTAGGAAGATGAAGCCTTCTTTGATCACTTTAAAAAGGGTAATCATGTACCACAGTCAAAAACAAAAGATGCTGAAACTTTTTCTAACAAAATGTCATCTTCAAGTTTGAAGAAAAAGATACTCAAGGAAGAAGTGACAGAGAACGTGACTGTGAATCAAGATCAAAGTGCTTCAAGTCCGTCTTCAACAGAATCATCCTCACCCCAAACAAACATAATGAATCAATTGAGACTAAAAATAATCTTGAGTCATCTATGCTCATTCATGATAGAGTAACTATTCTAGATAACAATGGTAAGCCTAAGACCATTAAGGCTTGGGCTCCACTTTCTAATTGACTTCATTATTTTTGTAGGAACATCCATGGAGGACTGACAACAAGTGGTAAGTTGACAGTGGTTGTTCCAGGTATATGACAGGAAACTATTCTCCCCTCCATGATTTCAAACATAAAAATGCGTCATATGTGGCATTTGGTGGGGATAAAAAGGGAGGTAAAATTGTTGGTGAAGGAATGGTAATAAATGGAGTACTCAGATTTGAGAAGTTGATTTTTGTGAAAATTTACAATACAACTTACTTAGTGTATCTCAAATTTATGATCAAAGTTATACCACTTTATTTGATAACTCTTTCTATTCCATTCTTAAGCCAGGTTTTCAAGTCCCAGCAGATTGGATCCTTCTTAAAGCACCAAGAAAAGGAAACACTTATGTTTTGGATATTAACAACACCTCTATGACAAGCAATGAAACCTGCCTGATTTCTAAGTCATTAGAAGATGAAGCTCAACTATGGCATAGAAGGATTGTTTATTCAAACATGAAGAACATGAATAAGTTGGTCAAACATGACTTAGTCATTAGCCTTTCCAAGAAAGAATTTTATTGTTTAAATCATTGTTCATCATGTTACAAAGGAAAACAACATAGGGTGTCACACAAGTCCAAAACAATCAACACAAACACAACACCACTCAAAATGCTACACATGGATCTTTTTGGTCCAACCAATGTTTTGAGCATTGGTAAAAGGCAATATTGTTGGTGATTGTTGATGATTTCACTAGATTCACATGGGCGTTTTTCTTAAAACATAAAAGTGAAACATCAGAAACATTAATGGAGTTTATCACTAAGATTGAAAACCAACTTGATTTAAAGATCAAAATCTTAAAAAGTGATAATGGATCTAATTTGTTAATCATGTTTTAGATTCCTTTTACAAGAACAAAGGCATAACAAGACAATTCAGTGCACCAAGAACTCCACAACAAAATGGAGTTGCTGAAAGAAGAAATAGGACTCTACTTGAAGCAGCAAGAACAATGCTAGCTGATTCATAGTTGCCTATCACATTTTGGGCAGAAGCAGTGAACACAGCATGCAATGTTCAAAACAAAACTTTAATTGTCAAAGAACATAATAAAAGACCTTATGAACTTTTGTTTAAAAGAAAACCTTTAATAGGTTATCTTAGAGCATTTGGGTGTCATGTGTCTATTTTAAACACCAAAGATCAATTAGGAAAGTCTAATGAAAAAGCTTATGATGGTTTCTTTGTTGGTTACTCATCAACATCTAAATCATATAGAGTCTACATTCCACATCATAACATTGTGGAGGAAACACCTAAATGTATCTTTTGATGAATCCTTATTTCCAAATCAGTAAAAGGATCATCTTGGCTGTTTGATATAGATGCATTAACAAACTCATTTAACTCTGGTTATTTGAATGTTACAGGTCCTGCGGATACATGTTATCCTTATGTACCTCCAAGTTTGGGCGAAGTGTCATTGTCAGCTGATCCTCTAAGATTACCCCCCACACATACTTCAAATGTTACTGATCCAGGCCCTTCATCTCAAACAAGCAATGAAAACACCGATAGACATGGAATTTCAACTTCAGCAGAAGTCAACAATGCATCCGTAGAAGTTCCTTACACATGCGTAGATGTTCCATCTTCTTCCAGAGATGCTTCATTACCTTCAACTGAAGTTCCAAACTCATCAGAAAACATTCCAACAACATTCACATTTGCAGATCAACAAACTTCTAAATCCGTAGTTGTTCCTGTAGCTACTGCGAAAGTTGTAACTACATCTGCGGAAACACAAAATCATGAAGATGGAGTTCATTCAGCATCAGAAGGCCAAAATGATGAGGATCTTAATCACTTTGTTGATTCTCCATCTTAGCTGGGTCCATTTATCAACCAACATCACCAACTTGGAATCATCCATTCTAGTTGAATCAGTACCAACAACAAGAATTCATAAGTATCATCCTATTGAAAACATTATTGGTGATCTTACTAAAAAAATCACAAGAAGTCAAGGGGGAGCTGCCAATATCTGTTTGTTCTCCTATTTTCTTTGACAAGTGGTTCCAGCCAACATAACTGTAGCATTGAAAGACAACAGCTGGATTGAAGCAATACAAGAAGAACTTCAGCAATTCAGAAAATAAAAAGTCTGGAATCTAGTTGATCTTCCTGAAGGCCAATATCCAATTGGCACAAGGTGGCTTTTCAAGAACAAACTAGATGACAAAGGTAACATTGTGAGAAATAAAGCAAGACTGATAGCACAAGGCTATACTCAAGAAGAAGGGATAGACTATGATGAAGTTTTTGTTCCTGTTGCCAGGATTGAAGCGATTAGAGTCTTCCTAGCCTATGCTTCACATAAGAAGTTCATACTTTACCAGATGGATGTAAAATGTGCCTTCTTATATGGTAAAATTGATGAAGAAGTCTATGTTCCCAATCCCTAGGCTTTGAAGATCCTGATTATCCACACAGGGTATACAAGCTTGACAAAGCTTTGTATGGTCTTCATCAGGCCCCAAGAAAGTGGTATGAAACATTGTCATCTTTCTTACTCAAGCATGGTTACAAAAGGGAACAATTGATCAGACTCTCTTCTTGAAGCATGATCATCAAGATCTCTTAGTTGTCCAAGTATATGTAGATGATATCATCTTTGGATCAACAAATAAGAGATTATGTGAAGAGTTTGAATGTTTGATGAAATCTGAGTTTCAAATGAGTTTCATGGGAGAATTAACATTTTTCCTTGGTTTGCAAGTTCATCAGAAACCAGATGGCATTTTCATCAATCAGAAAAAGTATGTGAATCAAATCTTGAAGAAGTACAACCTTGCTGATTCATCTTCATGCAAAATACCAGCATCAACAATAGATAAGATTGTACCTGATTCTAAAGGGAAGTCAGTTGATCAAAGATTATATAGATCTATGATAGGATTTTTAATGTACTTAACTACTAGCAGACCTAACATAATGTTTATTGTGTGTGTTTATGCTAGGTACCAATGAGACCCCAAGGAGTCACATATGAATGCAGTGAAGAGGATATTCAGATACCTTAAAGGGAAGCCAGCTCTAGGACTTTGGTATCCTAAAAAAGGAGAATTCAACCTCTACTCATATTCTGATAGTGACTTTGGAGGATGTAACAAAACAGAAAATCCACAACTGGTGGATGCTAATTCATAGGACCAAGACTTGTTTCTTGGCAGTGCAAAAAGCAAACAAATGTATCCGTATCCACAGCTGAGGCTGAGTACATAGCTGCTTCAGCTGGTTGCTCTCAAGTTTTATGGTTGCAAAACCAATTAATTGATTATGGTTACAATTTTCTTCAAACACCAATACATATTGATAACTCAGCTGCTATGTTTATCACTGCTAATCCAGTGCAACATAGTAAAACAAAACACATAGAAACATATATCATTTTTTGAGAGATTGTTTAGAAAAAGGTTTAATAAAGTTGATTAAAATGGATACAACAAATCAGCTTGCTGATTTATTCACTAAAGCCTTTGACTCAGTGAGATTTAATTTCTTAATTGAGTCCTTAGGCATGATCAACTTAGATTAATAATCAACACAAAGAAAAGCATGATCTGTACTTAAATTTCTTAATATGAAAAAGCCAAAACATTCATAAAACATATAAAATGCCAAAAATATTGTCTTAGTTTCATGTTTTCTTGAATAAGCAGTTCTTGTCATGGGAAATGATAGTACACTATGCCTTTGCTTAATTTCCTGAATTTTATTACACAATAAAGACTGATCAGATGTGATTTGATATGTGAGTAGGTTCAGCTTGAGTGAAATCTATACAAGTTCATGCATAACATAATGCCAAGGTGACTAATTGTGGATAATTCCATTTTAAGGAACAAGCAAGTAAGTCTTATCCTACTATGATCAACTTACTCACCTAAGCACACTATGTTGTGACACTTTATAACCTATATCTTTGCATATCATGGACCCTTTGTTTTGTGTAAACAAAGACCTGGGTTCACAGGCACCTCTGTTTTATGTAAGTAAAGACCTGGTGTCTTGTTGATGATCATCAAAAAGATTCCAAAAAGGAACAACTCTAAAAGAATCCAATGTGATCAACTGTATATTAATTCAAAGCTTATAAATCATATCAGCATTAATAAGATTTCAAAGAAATTTTAAGATAGAGCTTATAACTTAAAGAACATAGTTTTAAGTGTGAAAAAGTGATAAATTGACTCATAAACGGAGGACAAACTCTAATGTGAATTGAATGTAGAGTCCATATTTGTCTATCTTTAATCTGTCCCAAAACATGATAAGCAGTTTGACAAGTTGAAACTACACTCTTGCTTGAATTTATGTGGATCATAATACTTCCAATCAGCACTAGATCTATGTCTACGATCATCAAACAAAACTGTTTCAGGAAGTTGCTTAGTGTCATAGTATGATCCCATTGTATGATGTAAATGCTTGTAAATAAGTTTAAGCTTCTGCTTATAAACAAAAATACAAAAAGATTTTGTTTTTGTTCTTTTATTTGCTATTAAGTTTGACAGATAATTGCTTTTCATGCTATTCTCTTAATAAATTTTTGATAAATGCATAGGTTCATCATTAATCATAAATTTAGGGGGAGTAGTTATCAACATGAAAATCTGAGTTTAATATGTTTTATTTTTAAATGAAAAAAGTTGGATCTTGAGCACTAACTTGGTTGCATGATATCTGAAGTTTTTAACTAAATATCTATTTTGCACATTTGCCATGAAGCAGAGTCAACAAGGTCCAACAACAAACAACAAATGATCTAACAATATGTTAGTATCATACAACAAAAACATTTGCTTCGGAAGAAAATTTTATCAAAATTAACTTAGGATAAAAACAAACATTTGCTTCGGAAGAAAGTTTTATCAAAATTAACTTCGGAAGAAAAGCAAAGCAAACATTTGCTTCGGAAGAAAATTTTATCAAAATTAACTTCGGAAGAAAAACAAACATTTTCTTCGAAAGAAAATTTTATCAAAATTACCTTCGAAAGAAAAGCATAAGTTTTGCCTTCCGTAGATGTTCTGCGGAAGAATTAACTTGAAACAAGGAAAGTTTTGCCTTCCGTAGATGTTCAGCGGAAGAATTAACAGAACATAAATTTTGTCTTCCGTAGATGTGCTGCGAAAGAATAAAATTAAAACAAATCAAAAAGGAAAGGTTTTGTCTTTCGTAGATGATCTATGGAAGAATAAACTTATGGATAACCATGGAAGGGTAAAAAGGTATATGGGGCCCACAACATTAAATAAGAGGTTTTTAAATTGTCTGAGAGAGTATAAAGGATACATTGACCGTTGGCATTTCTATTCATTTTTTCAGAACACTTTTGCAGACCTAGAAAAACGCTCTAACCCATAAACCCCTTTCTCACCGAAACATTCAAAATTTTCATTCCACACAACAATCCTCACCTAAACCACCCTTTCAAACAACATCAAACAAAAAGATTTTAGAAAGAGTTCAAAGAGTTGAGAGATTTGAACAAATGATTATAAGTGTCTAAACCTAAGGGGGAGTATTGTTGGGTCTAGATTCATTGTATAGGTTTAGATGATTAAGTCATCTCTTGTAATGAACCTTTGTAAATCTCTTTTGTTATGCAAGTTATATATATGTTAATCCATACTATTATGTGTTAATTGTATGTGTAATTGTAGGAAAACATCATACTTGGTCAATTTGGAAAATTGACTCAAGTGAAAGAACTATCTGTGGATGAACAAGTGTGTTCTTTCGTAGATGTTCTGCGGATCATAAATAAACAAGTCAACATGCATCCGTAGATCTCCTGCAGAAGCCCAACATCTACTGAAGAACAAGCCCAGAGATCAAGTTGTTGCTGCTGAAGAAGAGCTTGCTCCTGAGGATGAAGTTCAAGATCAGAGATTCCTACGGAAGACCAACTTGCATGAGCACTCCAAGTACAACATAAAGTCATCAAGTCAAGCTGACTAAAGTGGTGTCATTAAGTCAATATCTACGAAAGACTAACTTTATGTGAGAGAACTTAGGATGTCAAAAGTTACAGCTGTAACTTATCACAATAGGAAAGTTATAATTTCCATTGTTAAATCCCTCTGCCGCTAAAAATAAGGCATGGATCCACACTTTTAGGAGAGTGTGTTAGGTTATTGAGGGAGATCGATACAACTATAAAGAAACATATTCTTAGTATCGAAATCAATCAATCAATCAATCAATCACTCAAGAAAAAATAGCAAAACAACAAGAACATCAAGAACATCATTGGAGATCACAAGATCACCAGAGCATCATAACAATTGTAATCGATTGTGTATTAATAAAAAAAAACAATTGAAACAAATCTTTTGTTGCATTATATTTTTGTTTTCAATTTTTTTTATATTTGTTTGTCGATTTCAATTTCACAAACAATTAAATTAAAAATCAATATTGATAATTCCGTAATCTTTATTTGTTCAATCAAACTGATAATTCCTGATTCGATCATTGGATTCACACTTCTTTAATTGTCACAAGATGGAATATAACATCATTTAACTGAAAAAAAGATTAGGTCTTAAGAACATAAAAATCATACATAAAAATTAAATGGAATCGGTAAATAACTTCAATTTACTTAGATTATTAATTCTTTGGCCATCTTAGCATGATCAACCTCCTACATGTTTCTTTTATTCATCTTCCATTCTACATGTATATTACATTTTGATAAGAATAATTATGTTTTTGTTATCATAACTAATGAATTTATGTATAAGAACAAATTTGAAAATAGAAAAAAAAAGTTCTTGAGGGTCAATCTAACTTATCTAACTCGTGGTACCAAAAGATATCCATTTCACCTGAACCCGTTATGACCTGTTGCTCACCCTCCTACCCGTTATCGTCTTTGACCTCCATTTCACCTAGTTCGTATATTATAAACCAAGTTAAATGAGCTGCTACCAAAAGAAAATACATATTAAAAGGGTCCATCATACCTGAGCAAGTGTGAAGTAAGGAGATCTTAATCATCTAACAAAGATGAGCAAGGAAAAGTACAAAAAAAAAGATTGTTTTAGTGTGTTTGCATTCGAAAGTGATTATGCAATTAGATAACTTATGGAATCAACTATACTGTATCCTTCATGTGTACTTAATCTAGAGGGCAGAGGGGTACGTGTATACACAAGAGAACCTCTTACTAAATCCAAAGGCCGATTGGGCTACAACTAGTATAAATTTGATTCCCCAGAACTTGTTTTGAACCATAACTAATCGAATAATTAGAAGCACAATCTATTCATCTAAGCATTGTAAATTTTTTATTGCAACTAAAAGAGGAAATACCTTACATCTTATAATAGAGAAAGAGAACAAAACAACATAACCAGTATATCTCATACATGGTTTGACTATATGTAGAGTCAAGGAGAGGTAGAATAGGAGCAAGCTTTTCCACTACACTGAAGGATAGACAAGATAAACGAAGAATAAAAGGTTTTACCTCATAGCATCGTGCAAACCAGACACCATAATCAAACAAGAAATATACAAAGATGCTAGATACATTAGAACATCAAGAGTACTTTCGATCAAACCGCTTCAGTAATGAACGACTGGTAAACTCAGTGCACAAAGCTCTTGCATAACTCTAATCTAGCACTGTTGAGCCATGCACTTTGGGCCTGACGTACTGCATTCTTACTATGCAATTTCAAAATAGGCGGTTACAACCAAAAACAAAGGAATATACCTTTGAAACATCAAAAGGCGTTTGCAATCCTTTGTGCAAGACAATAAGCAGTTGATTGTATAGTAATCATTGGATTAACACCAACCGCCGATGGTAAACACTAGCATCACAAACATAAAGCCCTTCTGCTTCCCAACTCTCACCATTCTCATCAACTGCACCTTCATTTTCACTCTGTCCCATCCTGCAGCTCCCCATCTGATGTGCAGAACAATAAATACTCCAATCTTTCACCATCGAAAGAGGCCCGTCTCTTGCATCCACCGTCTCCAAGAACTCCTGTATATCTTCATCACTACTCCCTTTACACCTAAACCTCCGTCCGTCAGAACTTTGAGTCCCTACTTCACTCGCTCCTGCAGCGATCAAGACCCTGATCGCCTGTTTCAACCCTTTCCTGATGTTGTCTATGTCGGTTTTATGAAAACTATAGTTAATCCTTCCTGGTGATTTCACTTCACCAGACCCATAGTCTTTAACCAACGCGAACACATGCGCTGTTCTAGAGTATCTCACCATTCTTTCCTTCAAGTCCTTACCCGAAACCCATGGGCATAATGCCGCGAAAGTCCCTGGGCCAAGCGCGGGGGCTTCCAAGATGTAACTCTCATCAAACTCAGGTTTATGAACAGATGTTAAAATCCCACCTTCATAGTTCTTACCTGATAGATTTGAATCTTTTTCTGGAAAGTATCCCCATGCCATTAGAACAGGATGAAGATGAAGGTGTTTACCAATATTCGGGTTCTTTAGCCCGCTAGATATCATCAATGGTGGTGTCAACAACGATCCACAAGAACATATCGTCACTTTAGCCTCAATCTGCAGTCTTTTACAGATTTTCTTGTTCAAGACCTGTGAAATGACTCCTAAACACTTCTTTCTTCGTCTCTTTTCATCCCGATTCTTTGTTAATACAAGTTTCTCCGCTTTACATCCGGTTATGATCACTGCACCATGATCCACAGCATCAACCAACCACGTCGAATCGGTCCCCTTTTTCTCACCTGATCTGCATCCATAACAACACGAACCACAGTAATGATCCGCTGACGAGTTCTGTGGCACGAAATCGACTTTCAACCCAAGATTCTCACACCCTTTACGAAGAACTTGATTCTGAAACCCTTCTTTAATACACTTCTTAGTAACACCAATTCTTTCACACACTTTTTTCATTGCAGAAGTGTAGTCATGGGTTCTATATAAGCTAATGTTACGATCCTCCCCCCATTCTTTTAAAACAGTCGGTGGCGTCTCGATGCAGGCCGACCAGTTGACCGTTGAGCCGCCACCGACTGTAGATCCCGCTTGGATCATTATTCTTCCGTCTAGTGTCGGAAGAATTCCGCCACATTCATAGAGTTGATCCATTGAAGGACCCTCAAGTTTAGAATAATCTTTTTGAGTAAAGTAGTTTCCTTTTTCAAGAACCACCACTTTCTTGCCAGATTCTGCAAGTACGGCAGCTGCAACACCGCCACCGCAACCGGAGCCGATGATCACTACATCGCAGGTTATCTTGCAGATGTTTTCTTTGAGGTTTTCTGTTACTCCTAAACCTTTTTGCATGAGGGTATTCACGAGTGTTTGATCGGTTTCGTTCATGGTTTCCACTATTCCTTTGTGTAAAGGTCGCTTGTTTTGTTCATTTGGGTGTTGTTCGTCAATGTCTACATGGTATCCGATGGCTTCCCATGAAGGGTTGTTTGAGTTTTCATTAACCTGTAGGAAAATTCTCAGAAAGTCATATCTTCCGGTAATAGTAATCATTATAAATAAAATTTATTATCATTTTACAAAAACAACTAACGTACACTTTCTAGTTATACTGTTAAATCTACACCTATAATTTTCCAGTGTCAAAAAACCATTAGTTTTGTGAACACGTGACATTATTTTGTTTAGTTTTGTTTTATTTTGCTATAAAGTATCAAAAGGATGCAATGTTTTTAAAACTGGCCTGAGTGACGAACCGGTTGCTTTAAGATTTACTGGTTGGACTGATCGAACTAGATTTAAGAACCGGATATCGTAATATATTAAAAAATATTTATATTATTTATATATATGCAGTCCAAAAACATAATATGAAAATATATATGTTTTAAGATGTATTTACACTTTTAAGACAATATGAACACTTGAATGAACTAAAATATGCATAATAAATTACTAAATAAATCAATATTAAAAAATAAAAAAAAGTTTAAAATCCGGTCCGACCGCCCGATCCAGTTCAACTGGTTCAACCGGTGACTAGCCAATTTAACTAAAAAAGGTCCAAATACATAAAACCTTACCAGTTCTATAAGTGATTAGTGGTCCGATCATTCGGTCCGTTCCAGTTTCGTAAACATTGAAGTGGTGTGATTTTCGTGGGGACGTCCTAGAAAGCGTGTTTTCATTATTATTGATGGTGTCAACTTGTCATTCGACAACGTCATTTTAATAGAAAATGAGTGCCCAAAGGTTTAGAGTAATTCAAATGTAATCAAATGGGTATATTAGTTTAATTTATCTGTTAAACACGTCACGTGACTTTTCCAAAAAAGATAAACAAAGAGAGTATATTAATATTCAAGTTTTACAAATGATGCTCTAATAAAACTAGTATTTTCCCCCGCGCGATGCGACAGGACTGTACGATGACACTAACATGGTAAAGTGTGCGTTTGTAGACTTTTAACCAGCGCACAAAATCATTATGTGCGTTGACCCTGTAATACTAAAATTTTAACGTTTCGCACATTACCACGTAAACATGACCTAACAATGAAATGATAATCTCGTTTAAAAGTTTCCCAAAATAAAAAACAATCTTTCTTTTGTCAATAACCCATGTTGAAGACTTATTGTATAGTTTTAGGAAACTAAATATTTAAAAAAGAATAAATTAATTCAGCTTTAAGAAGTAATAAACATATAAATTAATTATCATATACAACATTAGGCAAAGCTCGGCTACTGTTGGTGAAAAATATTTTTTTAAAGACCTTAAAATGTTTAATTGTTATGAGATCGACTATATAAGGTTTTTTATATTTTACATTTTATATCGATTTTTAATAGTTGTTTTAACACTATATAGCTTCCTTTTTCTCTCTACACTAAAGAAAATCATGGTTGGAGTTTTATCAAATGCTTTCATTTGCTAGGGAGTGGTGGTTGTGGGTTGTGATGGCGGCACCGCCGATGGAAACCGCTAGAAATAGCAGCTGTCTCTCTTGCCTTGCCTGGCCGTGACATTGCGGTAACAACATAAGTGGAAGAAGTGGAGTTCACAACGGTGGCAAAAAAAGTGAGATCGACAGGTGGTGGCGGTGGCGGCAACAAAGAGTTGTAAACTACGCAAATGTGGTGGTACTGTTAGCTATAGTACATCCCCTCACACACCGACATTAATGTTATTATTAATTAAATTGAATCTTTTCAACAAAGTGATAGAAGCCACTTGAGATAAACCAGCAACTAAAGTTATTTCTCATTCTTGTTATGAAAAATAGTTGAAAAGTATATATTCAAAAAAGCTAATGTCCTATAAACCATAATTTTAATGAAATATACCCTCCTATAAAACTTGATTAAGAAAACAAAACAACTATTGTAATTAGGTGTGTTAAAAAATATTTGAATTCGAAAATTCGAATCCGAAATATTCGAAAATTCGGATTCGAAATTCGAAAATTTTCGTACATTTGGTTATCTGATTATCCGAAAACTTTAAAATATATTTTGTTATTTTTTTTAATGTTAAAGGGTTTTTATCTTAGCTTGCGACTTGTTAGTGTATATTTGGACTTTTTCAAAATGTATTGATTTTTTAAATTATATTTATAATAGCATAGAGTAGGGTTATCTTGAAAACCACTATTTTTATGAGAAACTCTAGGAACCAATATAAGTCACACATTTAAATCACATGCAAGTAATATGCCATTTCTACCTTTTTTTTAAAACGTTCATAACTTTTTTTACGATATTGTTTTTTCAAAAAAGTTTCACCATTAATTTTAGTATTTTTTATCTTTCCAATGTCTACCATATTAATATACTTTTTTTTAAAAAAAAAAAAAATCGTCCACTCGTTAGTTACACATGTGTAAATCTGGTTATACACATGTGTAATACCGGATTTACACATGTGTAATTTGGTATTACACATGTGTAAAACGAATTTCGTAAAAAGAACGAGTTTTTTTTATTTTTTATAAGAGAGGGAAATGAAGAAAACGAGGGTAACATTTTTGCGTTTTTATTTTTTTACATTTATGTTATTTTTCGTTTTATAATTTTTTATTATGTTTACGTTAATTACCATTTTGTCATTAAAAACTAGTCTCATATATCTAATAGCATATATCTAATTATTATAAAAAATAGAGATATAAAATTTAAAAATTAAAAATTGTAAGTTTGGGTATCCAAATCACCATCCGTATCCGAAGTTCAGATACGGATAGTGATTTTACTATCTGAAAATTCTGGATACCGAAATTCGGATATCCGAATTTAGACACTACTAATTGTAACAATCTTATTTCTTTTATCATTTTATAAACTGATTATTGAAAATTTACATAAACGATTAAGAAAAAGTATTTTGAATTAACCTAACTTATTAATTCATAAAAGAATTACTGATTGCATGACTTAGGGATGAGATCAGTACCATACCAGTACCATACCGATACCGGTACCGAAAATACCGGTAACAAATTCATGAAAAATTGGGAACCCAATACCTTATCGAATCTATCTGTTCGTATCAATACCGGTACTGCTTTTTGTTTTTCTTTTTCTTTTTTGACAAAACCTAAGTTCTTACGTGAATCTTGAATACAAATTTAAAAAATTATAATACCAAAAACATTCAAAATACCTCAAAACTATATAAATTACATTCGTAATGTTAAACTTTAAATATAAAACACTAAAAATGTCATAAAAATATCGGAAACTTCTACATGTTAAGAATTACAGCTATTGAAAACGAAAGTGTCGTTAGAATGACTAATCAAAAATTTTCATATTTCATTATTCATAGTGGGAATGGACCAATTAAATAGTTCATCCACGGGACACTTCTACATCCAAATTATTGATTTTGTCGTGTCAAATTGGTGTCACCTTCAAACTATACTAAAAAAAACACTTAAAAGTAACGCATTTAGAGTTTAATAGATGTGTAAAACAAGTTGAAAGTCGTAATAAAGTACCTGAGTAAAGAAGGCATAAAGACATAGGCACTTGACGAACACGAACCCGAGTCGAATAGGCGTTAGAAAGCTATGTTTGAACCATCTCTGCACGATCTTTTCCCGTTTACGTAAACAAATTTCCGAGAATTTGTTTACATACGGCCATTCACGCGAAAAACAAAGCGATCCAGCAACCAGAAGTGTACCCACCCTCGTCGAAAGAAGCTTCAAAACCAATCGAACCACCATATCTGCTTCGAAAAACGCCCTGTTCACGAGCAAATGAGCCACCTGTTCACATTTCAATCACCTTGATCAAATTCAGTTTTACAATTGCAACTACCAAATCGATTGATGATGTTACCTTATTTGGAATTGGGTGTTGGGAACCCAAAAGAGTGGAGAATAACTCGATTGATTCGTTGGTTTTGTGTGTCGCGATCGTGATCGAGAGAATTCAAAGGGAGAGGTTGCAAAATCACCTCACAGATGCTGCTCAAAGACTCCATTTCTGATGAGCAAAGGCTTGCAATTTTGTGATCTTCATATTGTTGCCTCTTAACAAAGGGTGACAATTTCTTTCTCTCTCATTATTCATCTCTATGTGTGTGTGTGTGAATCGTGTTAAGTGTGTGTACCGGTGTTATGTATTTAGACATCTATATATAGTAATATATGTGTATAAAGTGTTATAAATGGTTTCTTGACATTGAAATAGACAATGATAGGTGCCACTCTCGTTTTCAATTAAACTATTAATCATGTGTTTAATCGGTTAAACGAGCGAGCTTAAGTCGACCAAACATCAACTCGGGTTTGAACCAGTAATACTATACATTTATATAATAAATTTATTAGTTAAGTTTTACAAGCGTTCTTGCAACAATAAATTGATTCAAACTAGAGATAAGTTATATTTTTAGAATTATATATTATCATAAAAACTCGTTTCCGGTAAATTTGTGTTATACAAGTACTCTTTAAGAAATTATGATAGTAAACGAGAAAAAATAAGATTCCAACCTAAAACTTATTTTAGTATTCCTAATGTGACTCCCTTGATGTTAAAATACTTAAAACGTGTCACATAATAACTCCAACTTGACAAACAATATAGACTATGCTGAACTTTTGAACCGCTAATGAATTGTTTTCAAAGTAGTATATGAGTATATGACTATGGTTGGCTAAACATAGAGTATTAAGTTACATCATGACATCGTTAGTTAAATTGAAGATGCCATTGTTTTTCCTTTCATGGTTGATATTTATTGTGACGATAAATGGAGTTCGAAGATGCCACTTTACTTGTTAGGAAATTATGAAACTAAACAAAGTATTTAAGGGTCTAAAACGTTCACTGGTAACATTTTTAAAACATACTCAATTGCGTTTAAAAAGTATAAACTATTGTTATGAAAACCGGACCAGACCAGCCGGTTGGACCGGGAACCGGACTCCAATCCGGTCCGGTTCGGTGTTTAAGACTATTTTGACGTTGAATCGGTGGTCGGACTGGCCGAATTGGGAACCGGGCCGGTCGTACAGAGAGTTAGACCGGTTGAATTGGTTTATATGTACACACACACACACACACCAAATACATAAAATATATATATATATATATATATATATATATATATATTAATTTTTTTAGTATTTTTTACATATATTCATTAAATAATAATAATTTTGTCCGGTTCTTATATCTGATCCAACCGGTCGAACAGGTCCGACCAACGAACCGGTAAGGCAACCTGTTCACTGTGCGATTCGGTTCTAAAAACATTGGTATAAACAAAGTAATTATGTTATTTTGATGGTTTTTAATATACATAAACATACTTAACTATGTAAAAAATATAAAATTCAAAATATGAACTATTAATATAATTTATCGTAGTTCTTAAACATTTTTAACTCTCAAACAATCCTAACCCACATATGGTTTTATTAGGACCATTTAAGAACTCCCAAATATCTTTAGAAGAATAAGAATTCATGTTAACACAACTTTTTATTTATGTTTTTATAAAAAAAATATTGAAATATAATGTACAAGCGTCTATTTTGAAGTTTAAAATAAAGCAATGAACGAATTTATAATCTACACATGTGTAAGTCATATGTAAGTATATAGTTTACATATTTTTAGTTAAACACATAAAAAATTAAACAGATTATGCAAACATTAGTTTGATGAGTTTATATATTATTTCGATAGTTTTAACGTACATAAACATACTCAGTTGTGTGTAAACACTCGTGTATTACACGGGTTTTATAATAAAAAAAATAAGTATAAATTTGTATAAAATTCTAATTATTGAAATAATTAATTCTAAATAAAGCAGTTTTAGAAAATATAATACATATATATATATATATATATATATTATATATATATATATATATATATATATATATATATATGATATCTTTATTTGCATATGAGAAATGAAATAGAAAATATTAAATTGTTTCTTTAAATAAATAAATCTTGAAACTTTAGTCATAAAATCTAAATAAATTACTGTATTAACAACTAACTGCCATAAAAAAGTCAATTAGTTTGGGGAAATGAAATTTGGTAGTCTATAACTGTGACAAGTGTCATATATATATATATATATATATATATATATATATATATATATATATATATATATATATATATATATATATATATATATATATAGAGGGTCAGGATCTTTTCAGAACTTCTAAATATCGCGAGAACTATAAGAACTCATCTAGACCCTTAGATTATTTGATCTATGGTTAAAATAAAAATGAAAATTTAGTAATTATATAAAAGATTAAGGAAACTTAATTAATAATAGAAGGGTATTATAAGAACTTCTGTCACATCCCGACGAAAACGTGAAATGCTTAGGTGTGACTTTTGGCTCAAACACATTGATTACAAATACATACATTCAAAACCAATAAATAAAATTAAACTTTCATTACATATATATATATATATATATATATATATATATATATATATATATATATATATATATATTGAGTTACATCGTAGCATACAAACTTGTTTCAAACCAAACGTTAACATAAGATTCTACCAACCAACATCCAAAAGATTCATCATTTTCATTACATATTATTATTCAGCTAAGTATGGACGTGAATGTTCACGAAGAGGCTGAAGTCCATTGATAATCCAAGGATCGTTGCAGGAATTATCAATTTGATTTTAAAAAGTATTGATCGCGGAATTATCAATACCTGCTGTTTAACAGATTGTTTATCAAAAGTTGAAATCGATGAACAAAGTAGAACAACTAGAAAAACTAAACGTAATAATGCAATACAAAGATTGTTTTCAATTGCTCTTCATTCACAATCAATCGATTACAATTGATTATAATGCTATATGTTCTTGATGCTTGATATTGCTATGTTGTTAATGTTCTTTTGATCAATGTTCATCGATCAACATATACACCTAATTGTGTATAGATATCTTCCTATTCGGTTCCTATTTTCTAGCTAATATATCACTATTCTGTTTTGATATTTTGTTTCTATATGTGCGAATCCTTGCCTTGTTTATCGGCATAGGAGTTCACAATTTACATAGGAAATTGTAAATTACATAAAGAATATTGTTGATGTGACGTGGAATATTCTATTGACTTAATTATCCTTCGCCGTCATTGATTTGATGATATTGCTCTGACATGTTGACTTTTTGTTACATACTTGATGATTTGAAACAATACAAGTTTGTTAATCTTCCGTAGGAATTGGTCTTCCGTAGGAAGTTCTTCTTCCGCAGCAATTAGTCTTTTGCAGCAACACTTTGTCTTCAGTATTTGTTCTTCAGTGGTTGTGCTTCCGCAGAAGTTCTAGTACTTGTTCTTCAGCAGCAAGCTCTCCTTCAACAGCTCCACTTGATCTTTGGTCTTGTTTAGCAGTTATTGTTCTTCCGTAGGAGATCTATGGAAGCACAAACTTCAGTTATGCTCCGGAGAACATCTACGAAAGAATAGTTATTCATCCGTAGGTTGTTCTAACACTTAGTCAATTTATCCAAATTGACCAAGTTTGATGTTTCCTGTAATAACATAAACTAACACGCATAATAATATGGGTTACCATATAATTCATGCATTACATTATATTATCAAAAAGAGAATTACAATGATTAATTACAAGAGTTGACAGGTCAACTAAACCTATACATTTGATCTAGTCCTAACAATACCCCCTATAGGTTTAGCCTCTTGTAATCATCTGTTCAAGTCTCTTAATTCTTGAACTCTTCTCAAAATTTTGGTGTTGAAGTATCCCACAGTATTCTTTTGATCTTCATACAGATACTTTATCTTCATTCTTCCCATTCTCTTTAATGTTTTGTATTTCAAGCCCAGGATGTCCTCTTCAGTGGTTAATATTGCAACAACACTATTATTGGACACCACTTCCAGCTCATCATGTTCTGAAATTCTCAGTTCTGTTATTGGTTCTATTTCTGCTCCCATCAGTTGACCAGCCTCAAACTTCCTTCTCTTGTAGGCCTTGGCATGGAGCTTGTCAATAACTTAAATGATGTGTACATACAAGCACAGGTCATTTTGAGCATCCTGGTCATTCAGCTTGGGAAAGTACTTGTCATGTAGGTATGAAGTGTAGCTTGGATGAAGCAGTTTGATCTCCATGGGGTCAAACAGTCTTATGCTTTGACCCTTCTTCTGTGGATCATTTCTTTGTAACACAAACTCCTTGATTCTTTCTACATAGCCCCATTCTGTGATAGGCATTAAAAATTGATTTCCTTCTATGATTTTGATTGATGCTTCAGATCTGTCTTCATATCCAATTCTTTGTAAAAATTCATCATCTAAAGCTTGAGAAGAACTTACATGAGACCTTTTCTATTTCAACTTCCTTTTGATGTGTTCTGCATCTTCTCTCTTTGCTTCTTTAAGCACATCTCCCTTGAACTTGTGACTCAACTTAGCCATAAGTCCAGAGAAGTCTCTTCCCCTTAGACTGATTGGGTAGTTTATGATTGGAATGTTTTGCAAAGTAGTGAGGTCTGCATCTAGAAGTGTAAGGAGTGATTCCACCCTTAGAAAGTATTGAATCATTCCAGATGTTCTCTTCAGCATAACACAATCCTATTCTAAATCATATTTCCATGCTATTATTTTATTTTCTTCAGCTGTTCTTGGAGTGGTCATCTGATCAAAGAGTTGTATCAATGTAGTCTTTTCTTCTGTTATCTCCCTCACAGCAGTTCCCAGGGGCCATACTTTGCTGGGAATGTTGTCTCTTGGTTCTTTGATCATGCTTTCTTTGCCCTTATACATATCTTTGCTTTGAACTACAGTTGGTTCAGCAGGAGTTTGTTTTGCTTGTTTATAGGCAGGATTAGGAGCTCCAATCCTGAATTTCACTCCTGTTTCTAGCTCCACCTTCATCACATGCTCCATCATAGCTCTGAGCTCACCAATTGTTCTCCCTTTAAGATCATGTTGCTTATAGTTGTGACTTTGTAACCAACAAGTTATGTTATACATTGTCAGCTTCTTTGTGTCATAATGTCCCAAGTCTTTTCTTATTTGCTCCATGTCCTTGAACTTTGAAAAAGTTTCATAACTGCAAATTGGGAGCATCAATCATGCAGCATCGAACTCCTTCAAAACTTCAATCATCTCATTCATGTTCATTCGTTCAACCATGTCATAAGGGAATCTGTTACTTGTTAAGTCCATGAACATGGCAGATTAAGCTCTTTCTTCCAAAATGTCTTCAGTTGATAGCATGCCAGATTCTTCTTCAGTTAGCTGCTTTAACTCATCATCACTTTCTTCTTTGATGCAATTTGCTGATAAGCTGCAGGATCAGCTGATGGAGTGTGAGTTAGGGAGTCCTTTTTTGTTTTCTTTTGTTGATCATTAGATTCAGCACCTTCATCTTGAGTTTTGCCCATATATTTTCTTTTCCTGCTGTAAAAGATTGTGGGTCCTTTAATTTCATCATTGTACTCACATCAGCTTCTTTCTTTTTGCTTACTTCTTGTTCAGACAACTTTTTCTTTAACTTCTCAATCTCATCATCTTTTGCTTTCAGTTGTTCTGATTGTTCAGAGATTAGCTCATTCATTGCATCAATCACCTCGTTATCAGTCTCAATATCTTCTCTCAGCCTTTTGATTCGTCCTTCCAGTTGAGTGATTGTAGCATCTTTCTCAGCTATCAGTATGTCTTTCTTTATCAGCTCCTTCTTCATTTTCCTCAACTTTTCTAACTTCCTGTTGCTTTTAATGATCAAATTATTGTATTTTGCTACCAGGTAGCTCTTACTCACATCAATCTCTTCTTCATTCAAGTCATCCTTATTATAGGCAATGATGTCAACATAACTACCCTCCTCTTGTTCAACTTCTTTATCTTTCTCCCTTTCAACCTTTAGACATATCTCCTTAGTATCACCATTATTAACAGCTTCATATTCATCCTCGTCAAAGTTGAGTTTCTCAGTAGATGTTGGGCTATCAATGGGTTCTGTAGGTGTGGGTGAGGTGGTTGGTTCAGTTTGAAGTGGAGGTGTAGGTGTTTGAGTGAGAAGTGGTGAGATGGGTTCTGTTGCACCAGAGTGCAGTGGTGATTGAGATTGGATGGGTAAGATAGGTTGGGTATGCTTACTGGAAGAGATTCTGATAATTCTATCATAGTAGCTGGTGATGGAAAGTATGGTTCATGTTGAGATAATGGTTGTGGTGGTGATTATTGTGGTGATGGTTGAGGGATTTGATCAAGTGATACTACTTCAGTTGAAGCAGAGTTTATTGATGTTTGAGAAAGTGCAGGTGATAAGGGTTGGGTGTGTTCACTTGGTGGTGAGATGGTATGTACAGGAGGTGATAGTGGTATGTTGGTAAAGGATGGTGGTGAAGGAGGATTGGGTTCATGATGTGGTGGTTCAGGTGATTTGGTTGAAGGTGTTTGTTGTTATGGTTGTTTAGGGAATTTGAGTTCCTAAGGTATGTCAGCAGTTTCATCCATCATATGTGGGAACATCTCCACCTCTTCTCCTTAATATTACCCAGTCAATTTGTTGAGTAGAGATCTTCCTAGGTGAGTTTGCACAAACACATCACCTTCTCTTTCAACATTGGGCATATATTCATTTATGATCAGCTGGATGAACCTTGGGAACATGTACATATTTTTGTCTTTCTGCATTCTTATATGGTCACACGGGCAACCAAGAATGTACTTGGAGTAGTTGTACTTTCTTCCCTAAAAAATGCCGATGATTCCCGATGAGACGTGCCTCGAGAATCTGTCCAAACCGGACTTCCTGTTGGAGATGCACTTGAGATAGGTGTGGCATAGGAATCTATACGGCTTGCACAACCTCCCTTTTTTGATCTCACCGTGTTGATAGTCTCTGTCATATCCCACTAACTGAAAAACTTTTTGAATGTATTCGTGATCAAATACATCAGGGTGACCTTCTTCACTTTCTTTGAACTCTAGCACCCTCCTTATTGTTGGTTCATCAATTCTCAATTGTTGATTTTTGATTGAAGCATAAATTACTTGTTCTTCATTATCTTCCTCGACCCTCGCAGAGTCCTAGAAATCTATCATGTGTGATTGATAGATAATAGGATCCGCTGTTAGCGCATAAAACAATCTACTTCTTCTCAGATAGCGGATGATGTCTCTGCATCCATCTTCCAATTCTGGATTCAGATATGCGCATATGTTATGATCTTTGACGAATCGATTAGTCATACTGGCTTCGATGTTTACTGATGTATGGATTATTTATGTGGAATGAACGATTTCAGTGATTGTTGATGAAAGGGGTTTGAGAGATTTTCTAGGGCTGAGAAGGTTTTTGAGACTGAGTAGAAAGGCTAACGGTCGAGATATCCTTTTACGCCTTTTCAGACAATTTAAAAAATATTTAATATTATGGGACTCATTTTCCTTTATACCATTCCGAGGTTATCCACAAGTTTATGCTTCCACAGAACATCTACAAAAAGCTAAAACTTTCCTTTTTGATTTGATTTAATTTTATTCTTCCGCAGAACATCTACGGAAGGCAAAAACTTTGCTGTTTTAACCTTAACAAATTAATTCTTTCACAGGAACATCTACGAAAGACAAAATTTGTTATGAATTTGTTGTTTTATCCGTTGGTTACCAATCTACGGAAAGGCAATTTTTGTTCTTTTTGATGTATGATCTTAAACACAATGTTAGATCATTTGTTGTTTGCTATTGGACCTTGTTAACTCTGCTTCATGGCAATTGTGCAAAATTGCTTTGGTTAAAACCTTTAGATATCCTGCAGCCAAGTTAGTGCTCAAGTTCCAACTTTTTTCATTTAAAGATGTAACACATTTGATACTCAGATTTTCATGCTGATTTACTACTCCCCCTAAATTTGTGATTAATCATAAAATTATGCATTTATCAAAATTTATAAAGAATAGCATGAAAAACATTATCTGTCCAACTAATTAGCAATGAAAAGGACAAAACCATAAATTATTTACAAGCATTGACATCATATAATGGGATCATACTATAACACTAAGAAACTTTCCAATGACAGTTTTGGTTGATGATAGAAGACAGATCTACTGTTGATTGCAAGTATATTGATCCTCATAAATTCAAGCAAGAGTGTATATTCAACTTGTCATGCTATTTATCATTTTTTAAATTGTTTAAAGATGGACAAGTATGGACTCCACATTCAATTCACATTGAAGTTTGTCCTCTGTAGATGAGTCAATTTATCACTTTGTCACACTTAAAACTATGTTCCATAAGTTATAAGCTCTATCTTAAGATTTATTTGAAATCTTATTAATGCTGATATGATTTGTGAGCTCTAAATTAATATACAGTTGATCACCATGGATTCTTTTAGAGTTGTTCATTTTGGAATCTTTTATTACTAAGCATCAGGACACCAGGTCTTTACTTACGTAAAACAGAGGTGCCCAGGAACTCAGGTCTTTGCTTACGCAAAACAGAGAGTTCATGATACGCAAAGATATAGGTCATAAAGTGTTATAACATAGTGTGCTTAGGTGAGTAAGTTGATCATAGCAGGATAAGACTTACTTCCTTGCTCCTGAAAATGGAATTAGCCACAGTTTGTCACCTTGACATTATGTTATGCATGACTTGTTTATTTTCAACTCAAGCTGAACCTACTCACATATCAAATCACATCTGATCAGTCTATATGAATTGTTTGATAAATGAGAAAAGTAAGCAAATGTATAGTGTACTATCATTTCCCATTATATGAACTGCTTATTCAATAAAATATGTAAATAAGACAATAGTTTTGTATTTTTATATGTTTTAAGAATATTTTTGGCTTTTTCATATTAATAACAATCTGCGGATGAACAAGTTTGTTCTTTCGTAGATGTTCATATTAAAACTATAATGGATAGAACATGCTTTTCATTATGTTGATTAAGACTTAATCTAAATTGATCATGCCTAATGACTCAATTAAGAAATTAAGTATAACTGAATCAAAGGCTTTAGTAAATAAATCAGCAAGCTGATTTGTTGTATCCACCTTAATCAACTTAATTAAACCTTTTCTGAGCAATCTCTCAGAAAATGATATCTGATTTCAATATGTTTTGTTTTACTATGTTGTACTGGATTAGCAGTTATGAACATAGCAGCTGAGTTATCAATATGTATTGGTGTTTGAAGAAAATTGTAACCATAATCAAGTAATTGGTTTTGCAACCATAAGGCTTGAGAGCAACCAGCTGAAGCAGCTATGTACTCAGCCTCAGCTGTGGATACTGAAATATTTGTTTGCTTTTTGCACTGCCAAGAAACTAGTCTTGGTCCTATGAATTGGCATCCACCAGTGGTTGATTTTCTATTATTGTTGTAGCCTCCATAGTTACTGTCGGAATATGAGTAGAGTTTAAAATTTCCTTCTTTGGGATACCAGAGTCCAAGAGCTGGTTTCCCTTTAAGGTATCTGAAAATTCTCTTCACTGCATTCATATGTAACTCCTTTGGGTCTGCTTGGTACCTAGCACAAACACACACAGCAAACATTATGTCAGGTCTACTGGCAGTTAAATACATAAATGATCCTATCATAGATCTATATAATCTTTGATCAACAAACTTTCCTATGGGATCTGGTACAATCTTATCTATTGTTGATGCTGGTGTTTTGCATGAAGATGAATCAGCAAGGTTGTACTTCTTCAAAATTTGATTCACATACTTCTCCTGATTGATGAAGATGCCATCTGGTTTCTGATGAACTTGCAAACCAAGGAAGAATGTTAGTTCTCCCATGGAACTCATTTGAAATTCAAATTTCATCAGACATTCAAACTCTTCACACAATGTCTTGTTTGTTGATCCAAATATGATATCATCTACATATACTTGGATAACTAAGAGATCTTGATGTTCATTTTTTAGGAAGAAAGTCTGATCAATTGTTCCCCTTTTGTAACCATGCTTGAGTAAGAAAGATGACAATGTTTCATACCACTTTCTTGGGGCCTGATGAAGTCCATACAAAGCTTTGTCAAGCTTGTATACCCTGTGTGGATAATCAAGATCTTCAAAGCCTGTGGTTGAGTAACATAGACTTCTTCATCAATTTTACCATATAAGAAGGTATATTTTACATCCATCTGGTAAACTGTGAACTTCTTATGTGATGCATAGGCTAGAAAGACTCTAATGGCTTCAATCCTTGTAACAGGAGCAAAGACTTCATCATAGTCTATCCTTTCTTCCTGAGTATAACCTTGTGCTATCAGCCTTGCTTTGTTTCTCACAATAATGCCTCTGTCATCTAGTTTGTTCTTGAACAACCACCTTGTACCAATTGGATAATGGCCTTCAGGAAGATCAACTAGATTCCAGACTTTTTGTTTTCTGAATTGCTGAAGTTCTTCTTGCATTGCTTTAATCCAGCTGTTATCTTTCAATGCTGCAGTGATGTTGGGAGGAACCACTTGTGAAAGAAAGCAAGAGAACAGACAAATGTTGGCTACTCCCTCTTGTCTTCTTGTGGTTCTATCATTAAGATCATCTATCATGTTTTCAATGGGATGATACTTATGAATTCTGGATGTTGGTATTGATTCAACTTGAATGGATGAATCCAAGTTAGTGATGTTGGTTGATGGAGATGGAGTCAGCTGGGATGGGGAATCCACAAAGTAGTCGAAATTCTCATGTGGTTGATCTTTTGATGCTGAATTATGTCCAGCAGTATCAGCTTGTGTTTCTGCAGATGTAGGCATAGCATCCACAGCAGCTACAGGTACAACTACAGATAATGTAGTTTGTTGAACTGCATGTGTGAGTGGTGGTTGTTGAATGTTTTCTATTGAATTGTGAACTTCAACTGAATGCAATGAGTCATCTCTGGAAGTAGTAATATCTACGAATGTAGAAGGAACTTCTGCGGATGTAGAAGGAACTTCTGCGGATGTAGAAGGAAATTCTATGGATGTAGACCTATTCTTTCCATCAGGATGATCTTTGCTTGTTTGAATTGAAGGGCGAGGATCAGTAACATTTTGAGTAAGTGACTGGGCTACTCTTGGTGGATCAGCTGTCAATGGCACTTCACCCATGTTTGGAGGAACATAAGGATAACAAGTATCCGCTGGACCTACCACATTCAAATAACCTGTGTTAAATGAGTTTGTTAATGCATCTATATCAAACAACCAAGATGATCCTTTTACAGATTTTAGAAACAAGGATTCATTAAAAGATACATTAGGAGTTTCTTCCATAATGTTTTCATGTGGAACATAGACTCTGTATGATTTAGATGTTGATGAGTAACCAACAAAGAAACTATCATAGGCTTTTTTTGCAAACTTTTCTAATTGATCTTTTGTGTTTAATATGGACACATGACACCCAAAATCTCTAAAATATCCTATGAAAGTTTTCTTTTAAACAAAAGTTCATATGGTGTTTTATTAAGTTCTTTGACAACTAATGTCCTGTTTTGAACATTGCATTGTTGTTCACAGCTTTTGCCCTGAATGTGATTGGCAACTGTGAATCAGCAAGCATTGTTCTTGTTGCTTCAATAAGAGTTCTATTTCTTCTTTCAGTAACTCCATTCTGTTATGGTGTTCTTGGTGCACTGAATTGTCTTTATATGCCTTTGTCCCTGCAAAAGGAATCTAAAATATGATTAACAAATTCAGTTCCATTATCACTTCTTAAGATTTTGATTTTTAGATCAAGTTGATTTTCAATCTTAGTGATAAACTCTATCAATATTTCTGATGTTTCACTTTTATGTTTTAAGAAAAAAACCCATGTGAATCTAGTGAAATCATCAACAATCACTAAACAGTATTGCTTTTTTCCAATGCTCATGACATTGGTTGGATCAAAAATATCCATGTGCAACAGTTTGAGTGGTGTTGTGTTTGTGTTAATTGTTTTGGATTTATGAGACACTCTATGTTGTTTTCCTTTAAAAAATGATGAACAGTGATTAGAACAATTAAATTCTTTCTTTGGAAGGCCAATGACTAAGTCATTTTTGACCAACTTATTCATGTTCTTCAAGTTAGAGTGAACCATTCTTCTATGCCATAGTTGAGATTCATCTTCTGATGACTTAAAAATCAGGCATGTTTCATTGCTTGTTATAGATGTGTTGTTCATATCCAAAACATATGTGTTGCCTTTTCTTGGTGCTTTAAAAAGGATCCAATCTTCGGGAATTTGAAAACCTGGCTTAAGAATGTAACAATAGTTAGTATCAAAGAAAGTAGTGTAGTTTTGATCACAAATTTGAGAGACACTTAATAAATTGAATTGTAAATTTTCACAGAAGTTAACTTTCTCAAATCTCAGAACTCCATTGGTTACTATTCCTTCACCAATGATTTTACCTCCCTTCTTATCCCCACCAAATGCTACATAGGAAGCATTTTTATATTTGAAGTCATGGAGGAGAGACGAGTTTCCCGTCATGTGCCTGGAACAGCCACTATCAACATACCACTTGTTGTCAATCCTCCCTGGATGTTCCTGTAAAAATAATGAAATCAGTTAGTCCTTGAAGCCCAAGCCTTGATGGTCTTAGGCTTGCCATTGTTATCTAATATTGTTATTCTCTCATGAATGAGCCTAGATTGGTTTTAGATTCCATTAATTCATTGTGTTTTGTTTTAGGTGAGGATGATTCTTTTGATGATGAAGATGAAGCACTATCATCTTGATTCACACTCACTTCCTCTTTCACCTCTTCTTTCATTAACTTTTTCTTTGAACTTGAGGCTGAGGCTCTTTTTGAAAAGGTTTCTGTATCCTTTGTCCTTGACTGGGGTACGTGATTACCTTTTTCAAAGTGATCAAAGAAGGCATAATCTTCTTGCAACACTACCTTTTTATGAGGTGTCTTACTTTGAGATAGTTGTATCTCCTTCTTTTTCTTTGATGAATTATCAGCAGATGTTTTCTTTGTCTTTGCATACTTCTGCTTTTGTTGCTGATTCTTTTGCTTTGGTATTTTTGATTCATCATTCTCTGAAGATTCTGAATTTGATTCAGAAGTCTCAGCTTTTTGCTTCTTGGGGACCTTTAATTTGTTCTTTTTGTTGAAAAAACATTCTTGAGTGGAATGATTATGCTTGTTGCAGATGGCACAATGCTTGTTGAAGTAACAATCTGAGGTCATATGATTGTTCATATTGTAGATGGAGTAATAGCTGCTGAAGTAGCAATCTTCTGTGTTGCGGTTGTGCATATCACACTATTTGCAATACTTCTCTTCAGCTTCACTATCAGAGTCAGCTTCTATCTTTGTCAGTTTCTTCATCAGTATCTTCTTTTGCTTCTTTAGTTCTTTCTCAATCTTTGCATCTGAAAGATCCTTTTGTTTACCTTTCTGGTTAGTAGTTGAATCCTCAGGTATTTTCTTCTTCCATAGATCTTCTACGGATGGCAGTTTGGGTTCTGATGATTTCTTCTTTCGCGGATGTTCTACGGAAGACTGTTTTGTCTTCTTCCGTAGATCTTCTACAGCTGACTTTGGAACATTTTTCCTTTGCTTTTCTACGGATGTGTGAGAACCAGTCTTCTTCTTCCGCAGGTGATCTGCTGAAGTGAGACTATCTTCTTCCTCTGTAGTTCTTTTTGTTGCCTAACTTTTATGCTGTTTGTTTTCATGAATGCCTTCATTTAACTGACCAATCCTTATGTAAATGGTCTTCAACAGATTTCTTTGTTTTTGTGGACAGGGCAACTTGATCTCATCAAGGATTTTGGGAGTTATAGAATCAATTACCACATATTTTCCCTTACCCAAACCATCACTTTCTTGTTCATTATGCTCATCACTATCATCTAGATCATCATAGTTATCAAGATCAAGTTCTGAGTCATTTTGTTTTGAGAATTCTGATTCAGATGAATCAGTTTCAATGGATTCAGAATCCTTGTCATTTATCACTTCATTATTTCAACTTTTGACTCAGGTTTGGTGCTAGACACAAAATGATTTGTCAAACTGTTGGTCATGGACACAGATAGGGTGGTGTAATTATCGTTAATTGGTGGACCAACATTATGATATCCCAACCCAGACTTGTTCTTTGATTCAATATGAGAGTTTAACAGTTTTTTATACTGCTGTGATGATAGTTGGAATTTCTAAAGTTTTACTTCAGTTGATGCATGATCTGACATGAACTTGGTTAATGAGTTGGTCAAAAGCTCAACTTGTGCTTTCAAATTATAATTTTCAGACATAAGTTTGTCTAAATCCTTTTGTAGTGAAATTATTTTGACTTGATAGAGTTTATATTCTCTTTCATAATATTCATTTAAAAGCATAGTTTCTTTGACTTTATCAGCCAATTATTGAGCATGAGCCCTGTATCTCTCAACCTCATCAACACATAAGGAAGAACATAACCTTTCTCTTACCTCTCTGGCCATTGGTGGAACTTTGTTTTCCATATTAGCCATCAAAGCCTGATTTTCTTCTAGTACTTCCTTCTCGTACATGCTCTAGTTACAAGTACCATCCTGCAAAATAATCAAACCAGTTTCTTTAGAATTATTGGTACATGTTGAAGAACCTGTGGCTGGTAGGGATGAGTTTGTTAGCTGTGGTTGCTTGAAGCTCCTCTGATTTGCTTGTCTTGTATCTGTTGTTGAGTGCTAATTGTTGTTACATTCCCTGGAGAAGTGACCATACAGATTACATTTGTAACACCTCACCTTGGATTTGTTAACACTAATTTTTGTTGTTCTGCCTCCCACTGACAATCCCTTGTTTCTCTTCATGTACATTTTGGCTCTATAAGCAATCATGGCCATTTGCCATTACAGATCCATCTCTTCTACTTCATCTGGATGAAGTTCTTCAAGGTCTTGCTGACAAAAGTAGGCAGGTGTCAAGGTACTTCCCAAGTAGGCTTGAAAGCTTAAACTGAAAGCTACAAAGGCTACCTTTTGTTCTTCTGATTTCAGAACCACAGTAATTTATTCTGTTTGATTGCTAGCTTTGTTGGATTTGGAGTCACCTGACTTTCATTTTGCTTTTCTGTTTTTATTGTTTAGAGTTCAACTTGGAGAGCTTGGCAGCATAAAAGTCAGTTTCCTCTTCAGTATCACTTTCAACACAAGAGTTATCTTCATCATCATTAGAGATGAAGGAACTTCCAACACCCTTAGTTTCTTTGAATTGGTACGGTGCTATAGGTGCTTTAACACTCTTGTTTCTGGTTTTCTCGTCTAACTCCAAAGCTTCTACCTTTGCAACCAGAGTGTCCAACCCAATTGCCTTCAGATCAATAGTATTCTTGAACATGGACACAGTGTGGGTCCAGCTTTCTGTAATGAATGAAGCATCTTCTTGTTTAACTCCTCATTGCTGTACTTCAGTTCAAAGATATTCATCTCTGTAACAATTTGCATAAACTTGTGGAGTTGTTGAGGAATAGACTCACCCACAATATGATGAAAAGTCTCATACTGTGAGCGAAGTGTATCCTTTTTTATGCTCCTTATCTCGTCACTTCCTTCACACAAAGTGTGCAGGATTTTTTATAACGAGTTTACTGTTTTATATGATTCACACCTGATCAAGAGATCTTCAGGCAAAGCCATAGTAAGCATACTATATGCTTTGATGTCAATCTTGACTCTCTTAGCATCATCAGGTGACAGATTTTTTAAACTTATGGGTTGATTGTTGTCTTTATAGTCCGGTCCTAAAGCAGGTGGAATATAAGGACCTTCAGTAATCGACACCCATAAATCAGAATCTGTATAATTAACATGATTCCTAAATCTGATTTTCCAAGTTTTAAAATCAGATTTATTTTCCAACTTCGGAGGTTGATAAGCGCCAACCACTGAATTGCTCATGTTAATTAAATTGATTAAATAAACACCAATTAAACAAATCAAACTAATAGATCAATTGATCCAGATCAATGAGCACGTGGCTCTGATACCACCTGATAATCCAAGGATCATTACAGGAATTATCAATTTGATTTTAATAAGTATTGATTGTGGAATTATCAATACCTGCTGTTTAACGGATTGTTTATCAAAAGTTGAAATCGATGAACAAAGTATAACAACTAGAAAAACTAAACGTAATAATGCAATAAAAAGATTGTTTTCAATTGCTCTTCATTCACAATCAATCGATTTCAATTTATTATAATGCTATATGTTGTTGATGCTTGATATTGCTATGTTGTTAATGTTCTTTTGATCAATGTATATCGATCAATATATACACCTAATTGTGTATAGATATCTTCCTATTCGGTCCCTATTTTCTAGCTAATATATCATTATTCTGTTTTGATATTCTGTTTCTCTATGTGCGAATCCTTGCCTTGTTTATCGGCATAGGAGTTCATAATTTACATAGGAAGTTGTAAATTACATAAAGAATGTTGTTGATGTGACGTGGAATATTATGTTGACTTAATTATCTTTCGCCGTCATTGATTTGATAATATTGCTCTGATATGTTGACTTGTTGACTTTTTGTTACGCACTTGATGATTTGAAACAATACAAGTTTGTTAATCTTCCGTAGGAATTGGTCTTCTGTAGGAAGTTCTTCTTCCGCAGCAACACTTTGTCTTCAGCATTTGTTCTTCAGTGGTTGTGCTTCCGCAGGAGTTCTAGTACTTGTTCTTCAGCAGCAAGCTCTCCTTCAGCAGCTCCACTTGATCTTTGGTCTTGTTCAGCAGTTGTTGTTCTTTCGTAGATCTTTTTTCTTCCGTAGGAGATCTACGGAAGCACAAACTTCAGTTATGCTTCGGATAACATCTACGGAAGAACACTTATTCATCCGTAGGTTGTTCTAACACTTAGTCAATTTTTCCAAATTGACCAAGTCTGATGTTTCCTGTAATAACATAAACTAACACACACAATAATATGGGTTATCATATAATTCATGCATTACATGATATTATTAAAAAGAGAATTACAATGATTAATTACAAGAGTTGACAAGTCAACTAAACCTATACATTTGATCTAGTCCTAACATCCATCAAATCTATCGTCACCCAAATGCACAGCTGTCCTATGTAATCATACAATTCATTGAATAAGTTGAACGTGTAAACGAAATTATAAAACATTCTGATTACCTGAAAAAGCATACTCAAACAGTAAATGTAAAGTCGGTGAGAACATAGGTTAAATAAACATCATAGTGTTTCTTAATTGATGTAACATAAACAAGTACACAACCAAACCTACTTATATGCAGGTGATTCAAACTGTCACAAATATAAATCATAAAATCAAATAATATAATATTACGACTCTTATTCGGCAGTCTCACCAGGTCCAGTCGGTGCAGGAAATATGTTCCTAAGTAACGCTACCTATATTATCTGACGGTTCCTTATATGAATTAATGGTTGTGAATTATGACAGTCAATGACAGTAACTTATCAAATCCTCATTTATATTAGCATCAAACACATAATTTGCACAGTGTGCTTTTTCTCCTAAAAATTTACAAAAAAAAGGGTAATGTGACTCACCTTTGTTATAACACTTGTCAATTATTTCCTATAAAATAATTATTTGTTAGAATAAATACTTATTCTTTTAATAATTATTTATATTCACTTACATTTAAAAAAAATATTATTAATTAGGCTCTAATTTTTAAAATAGTAGTTTCCAGTATTCAAAAATTATGAAATTTTACCAACAGCAGTACCTTCATACCTAGATTATCATATAAAATTTCAGTTAATATATCCTTATCGGTATTTTTCTATAATTTTTATAATATTTCTAATTAATGGCAGAAATAGCTATTTATCTTTAAAAATTCTGAAAATCATACAAACTGTTCTATTCAATATCTAAAATTTTATGTAAAATTTTCATGATTTTACCTATTGTTTTGCTATCACTTTCGATTTTCTTCTTATTAATTGTTCTAAAATATAAAACTTTATCATACTAATGAATTAATTCGCGAAATTTATTCTATAACATAAGTACATTATTGGGATCATTATATAAATTTTTTAGATTTTTATTAAGTCCCAATTTCCTATTTGATATTTTTTTATTTTATTATTTCAATTATATAAGTTAATATATCTCATATAAATACTTCATATTTTCCAGTTTATTATCTTTAATATTTCTAAATAAATCTCTACTAATTTTATTCCCACAATCATAGTCATTTATATATCTAACCTAATTCACCTAGTTAATCATGAAATAATAATTATTTAAACACTTTAAACCCTTTATTTTTATTTAAATCTTTTGTTTTTATAAAACCTTCAAAACTTTCTATTTTATAAACTTAGTTACTGATTTTAGTTGGAAATCAAAGTTTTATAAGATTTGTTAATAGTTTTTACTTTAAGTAACATAAAGGGTTTAAGCTTTATGCATGTTCATTACATACATAGCTTATACCCTCTTATTGAAGAGATTTTTCTTGATCTAACCTTGATTATAGATGGAAGAAAAGTGTAGAAGATGGTTGATGAAGAATTTTAACTTCTTGAGTTCCAAGCTTGGAGGAAAATGTTCTTGAACTTGGATAATACTTCAAAGGATTTTGATGATGATTTGATGATGGTTTCGATGGTATAACAACCGAGAGAAAAGAGAGATTTGTTGAGTGAGATGGTGGCTTTGTGTGGTGTTGTAGCCGAGAGGAAAAGAAGAGAGTATGGTTTAGGAGGTGATGGTGGTTTGTGCTTTGGGTACTTCGACCGAGAGAAAAACACAAGGAAGGTGTTAGTAATGATCACCTACATCTTAGCTTAGATGAGGTGTTAGTTTAGGTTAGTATGTGTTAAGTTTAGGAAGATGTTGAGTGTCCATGTATTACTAAGTGTCACCATAAGGTACTAGTGATTTCTTAATTCTTAAGTTGTTGTTTAGTTTATTAAATTAGCCTAGTAGTCAACTAATTAAGATTAGTTTAGGTTTAAGTTTGTATTAATTTCTTAGTAGCTATTTTAATTAGTTAATGTTTGATTAAGTTTTGATCTTGTTTCATTATTTATTAGGTAGAAACATGTACCAATCAAATGACTAATTGTACAATCCTATGATTTGGTAACTTACATGCATGGTTTAATAACTTACAAAATTCATAAAAGTTTACATACATGCACACGTAAATACTTTTGCATACATGCGTGTTCACGTATCATATTCATATATACATGCATATTTAAAATATATATATATAAATACTCTTATAAATCTAGTCAAATAACGTCACATTAGCAAATTTCAAATAAATATATATTACTAACTTATTATAATTCTTAAAGTTTTTAATTTGCCTAACCTTAGTTTTAGGGTTGTCTCATTCTCCCCCTATAAAAAGAGTTTCGTCCCGAAATTCATTTGTTGTTACTATTTGATGATGTGGAGAGTTTGCCTTTATAATTGTCCTTTTCATCCAATTTAACCTCAAATAAATGAAGATATTTTCTTTTGATTTCATCTTCCCTTTCCCATGTAAATTCAGGTCCTCATTTTGAATCCTATTTGACCTTAACTATTAGGATCTTACTTCTCTTTAAACTTTTTACTTCTCTATTCATAATTGCCACTGGTTTTTCCACAAAATGAAGTTTCTCATCTATTTTGATTTTCTTTATTGGTATCTTTAATGTCTCATCAATTAGACATTTCTTCAAGTTGGATACATGGAAGGTGTTATGTACTCCACTTAACTTCTGAGGCAGGTCTAACTTGTATGCTACAGGGCCAATTCTATCTATTATTTCAAAAGGAACAACTTACCTAGGGTTCAACTTATTCCTTTTTCCGAATCGAATAATAATTTTTGATGGTGATACTTTTAGATACACTTTGTTCCCGATTTGAAATTCTAAAGGCTTTCTTCTTCTATCAATATAACTCTTCTGTCTATCACGTGCTGCTTTTAATCTGTCTTTGATTTCAAAGATCTTATCAGATGTTTCTTGTATGAGTTTGGTCCCGTCAGTTGTTTATCTCCTTTTTCATTCCAACACAGGGGTGATCTACACTTCCTTTCATATAAAGCTTCAAATGGAGCTGCCCCTATACTTGCATGGTAACTATTATTGTATGAAACTCTATCAAGGGTAAGTGTACATCCTAATTACCACCAAAATCTAATGCACAAGTTCGCAACATATCTTCCAATACTGGATTGTTTTCTCATTCTATCCATATTGTGGATGATATGTTGTACACATATTTATTTGAGTTCCTAATGCTTTTTGTAAAGTCTGTCAAAATCTCGAAGTAAATCGACTGTCTCGGTCAGATATAATTGAGATTGGTATTCCATGTCTAGACATAATTTCCTTCATATAAATCCTTGCTAATTTCTCTATTTTATAATCTTCTCTGATTGGCAAGAAGTGAGCTGACTTAGTCAACCTGTCAACTATAACCCATATTATGTCATAACCACTTGAAATTCTGGGTAACTTGGTTATAAAATCCATAGTAATCTGGTCCCATTTCCATTTAGGGATTTCTGGTTATTGCAAACATCCTGAGGGTTTCTGATATTCAGCTTTTACTCTTGAACAGGTATTACACTTTCCTACAAATTCTACGATGGATTTCTTCATACATGGCCACCAGTACTGATTTTTCAAATCTTTGTACATTTTATTGTTTCCTGGATGTACTAAATATCTCGACTTGTGTGCTTCCTTTAGAACAGTTTCTCTAAGCATGTCATTATCAGGAATCCAAATTCTTCCTCTAAATCTCAGAATTCCATCTGATGCAGCTTCTAGTTGTTCGTTCTGCCCCATCACACTTCTTAATTCATCTTTTTGTTGGGCTTCTTGAATTTGACTTATTAAATCAGAGTGTAATTTCATTCTCATAGCAGGGACTCATAATGGCTTAATTCTTTCCTTTCTACTTAAAGCATCTGTCACTACATTTGTCTTGCCTGGGTGGTACTTGATCTCGCAATCATAATCACTCGGTAATTCCACCCATCTTCTCTACCTCATATTTAACATCTTCTGATCGAATATATGCTACAAACTTTTATGGTCTGTATAAATTATACACTTGGTTCCATATAGATAATATCTCCAAATCTTAAGTGCAAATACTACTGCTCCTAATTCCAAGTCAAGAGTAGTATAATTCCTTTCACTTCCTCTGAGTTGTCTAGACGCATATGCAATTACTTTATCTCGTTGTATTAGAACACACCTGTAACCTTGATGCGATGCGTCACAATATACTACAAAATCATCAGTACCATCTGGAAGGGCTATAATAGGAGCACTACATAATTTGTGTTTCAAAATTTCAAATGCAGTATTTTGTTTTTCTCCCCAAACATATGGTTTATCTTTCTGAGTCAATTCTGTCAAAGGTTGAGCTATTCGAGAGAAATTTTCCATAAATCTCCTATAATAACCAGCCAGACCTAAGAATTGATGTACTTCAGTTGGTGTTTTTGGAGTTTCCCACTTTTTAATTGCTTCAATCTTTGCTGGGTCGACCTGAATTCCTTCTTGGTTAACCACATGTCCTAAGAATTTTACTTCTCTTTTCCAGAATTCACACATTGAGAATTTGGCGTACAGTTCTTCTTTTCAAAGTAACTCCAAAGTTAGCCTTAGGTGTTTCTCATGTTCTTCCTTACTTTAAGAATAGATTAAAATATCATCTATAAAGACTATGACACATTTATCCAAGTAAGGTTTGCACACCCTGTACATTAGATCCATATATACTGCTGGAGCATTATGTAAGGTTATACTTGAAAGGCTGATGCAACCAAAGAAACAAAAGCAACCAAGGAGCTTCCAGCTTGCATACACATTGTGTAGAGTAGAAGTTACTTCGGAAGTTTTACACTTCTCACAACAAATTATTCTAAGTGTAAAATCTTCCGAAGCCAAAGACCAAATCTTCTGAAATCAAAGATGAAGTCTTCCAAAGCTTCAAAAGTCTTCCGAAGCCAATGAAGTGAAGACTGATTTCTTCCAAAGATAGAGAGGACATGTTTTCTCTGATCTACTTTTTCATAAAGCTGACCAGCTTTTCGCTGCAACTCTAAAGACTCACCAACTTGCATGAGTTGGTGAAAAGGTCCATGCTTTTGTAACTGTAGATTATGGTTTAGAGTCTGTAACTTTCTACTTTGTACCTTTTCTCCTTTTTGTAATATATTAGGATGTGAGCTATGGCATGTCATAGTCACTAGTCAAAAGGCGATCTGCCTTTTGATTTTACATTGATCTTGTTGTCTAGATTAGTGTTTCCAGCTAGCCTTCAAAGTATGGCCGGCTGTAGGATGTAGTATAAAGTATCTCAGGATTCTTGTATTTCTTTTATGCTTAGTAACACTTGTAAAAGAACTTGAGAGCAATATACAACATTCTTGAAAACCATATTTATCTTGTTCATGTTCTTAGTTCTGTCTCATTGTTTACTTGTGTTCTTAGTATCATTAATATAAACCGGGTTCCCTATTTGATCTGTTAAGTGTTCTAACACTCTTCTCATTGTGAGACTAATTGTATTGACCATCCTTTAAACGGTCCTGCAATTGGTATCAGAGCATTTTAGGCTCTTGATTGTAAGATCTCACCATCTTAAATTCATTCAGTTTAACAAAACACTTAACAAGTCAAATGGCAGCTATCATAAAGGCTAATATGGAAACCGGTACCATGACAAAGCCTCCACTGATCACTCCTGATGATTTTGATACTTGGTGCCAAAGAATGGAATGCTTCATCAAGTCTCAAGATTCCAGGATGTGGGGATCTATTGTCTCTGGACCTCATGCACCATCCACCTCTTCAGTTGCTGCTGCTGGTTGTATGATACCAAAGGAAGTGGCTGACTATTCTGAAGAAGACTGAAAAAAGATAGATATAGATCAGAAAGCCATGATTGCTCTCCAAACTGCTCTTTCAAACTCCATCTATAGAGGCTTTAAGAAGTGCAAGACTGCTAAGAAACTATGGGATGCACTGAAGCTTATGTATGAGGGGTCCACTGAGGCAAAAGAAAACAAGAAGGACCTCTTGAATCAGCAGTTTGAGAACTTCACCTTCAAAACAGGTGAAACCATGAGTCAACAATACTTCAGGTATGTTGAGATTGTGGACACTCTAATGGATGTTGGAGTAACTCTTGAAAGAACGCAACATAGACCTTGTCGATGCCATTGTATTGATGTTCTGTTTGTAATTTTACCATCATTGTCTAATATTAATAATTTTAATTCATGTCTACTTGTAACTCGAGAGAATGCAACATAGAGCTTGCCGGTGCCAGGGACCAAACATGCAATGATTACACAGAAGTTTGGACTATCTTTGCAAGTTTTAATGTTTGGGGAACAAACATGCAATTTGATTAAACCACAGGGACTATTTATGTAATTTTCTCTTTTGTTGACCAAAAACATAAATTAGTTTCATGCTTACATCAATTAAAACTAAATCAAAGTTTCATTCTTTCATAAGTCAAATTGATGTAAAAAACCAAAATACTAAAGTTTATCTTGAAATCAAAGTCGAAATCCTTGAATCGTACGGACCACTGCTATTGTTGCAATCGAGATTTGTATATATAGGCATTGAATTGAGACTTTGAAGAAGAGCTGTTGTGATTTTAAACTTAGGGTGTGAATAATATTAAATAGATCAATGAAGGTGTAAAAGGGTCGGTGAGTTGAACATGAAACATAACGTGATTTGGGGTAAATCGAAACCATGATATGCTTGTAAATTGAAAAGGATATGGAATGGTTCATCTTTCCATTTAAAAATTGATATCATGATTTGGGGAAATTGAAACCTTGAATTGATTATTTGAGACCCTTGATTTGATGAAATATCTAAAATCCTTTTGGAATAGAAGACGCATATGGGGTTTCTTCTCATTTTGCATAGGACGAATGAATTAGGAGATCTTTAATTATTTGTTTGAATAAGCAAGAATCTAACAAGTTTCAATTCATAAATTTAGTGTAATACAACCTGTAAAAACTCATTATATTACCTGTTTGGTAGGGATAGAATCAACTTGTTTTTGGGTGGGAAAAACAGTCAACTATAACTTGCAATGTATTTCAGAGTTTTATTTTGAAACCATCACAAATACCCTTTGTAATGAGTTTTTTTTTTTTTCAAATTAGGGTTAGTAGAAAAATAATTTAACATAATGAGTGTTTTCAAAAATATTTATCAGAATGGTTTTTTAGTGGAAAGTTAATTTTTCTGATTCATAATATAATTGGATAAAAGTATTTCTGTTTTTAATAATGTTATTTAAGTAAAGTTAAAAAGATAAAATTTCAATAAAATAAAAACTAATTTAATATCTGTCATGACTTTGAAAAATATTTTATAGTTCTTTTACAAAGGTTTTCTTAAAACCTTTTCAATAACATTTTCTCATACAAAAATATTAATACTCTTTCATTAATATTTTTTTAACGTCTCTTTATAGAATACGTGTTCTTATATAAAAAAGATCTTTTATGTAATTAAATTGTTTATATAATTTTTTAAAATAAGGCTAATATATTATATAATTGTTTTAAACATAAAATTATATTTAGTAATAATCATTTATATAAGTATATACATAAAAAATAAAATAAACATCATATACATACAATGCTAGTTTCGTCTTGCGAGCAGCTCGATCTCGACATATGAAGCTCGGGCTTAAAAACATTTATTAAATGAGTCGTAAAATGAGTTTGAGCTTGTTTAAGTTCAGCTTAGTTAGAGTTTTTAGCGAGTCGGTCCCGAGTGGCTCAGGAGACGTTGTGACTCGTTTCTCCCCTAATTGTTGTTGGGAGTCTATTAGCAACATACATGTCCTCAGTAATTGAGAATTACATTTATAGTTTCTAAAGTAAAAAAATAAACCATTAACTTTTTTTGTTTCGTCATGATATTTATATAAAATATTTTTAAAGAATGCATTTTTTGTTAAAAAGTAGTTTTTCTTATTACATCTTTTAAGCTACTTAACTTTTTTTTTCAAAAAATACATACTTTTAAAAAGAAAAAAAAACAAATATGCCTACTTTTGTGTGAAATTGAAATAAAATTATAGTGAAAAAAATTCAACTTTTCTATATGAAAAGATGATTTAAAATTAAGTCTGAGTGAATTAAAAAAAACAAAAATTTTTTTAGAAAAACTTTCTGATTTTAATTACGACATATGAATCAAATGGTTTTCAATTTTATTAACCTTTGTGCTTGATTCTTTTTAAATAATATTATTTTAAAGTGAAATAAATTTAACCAATAGTATTATAGTGAGAAAAAAAACACTTATTTTGGTAAATAAATTTTATAATTTTTTTTCTAAATAGGTGTTGGTAGAAAACTTATTTATCAAAATAGGTGATTTGAAAAATATTTACTAAAATAGGTGTTTTTAATAAAATATTTTTCACTTTTCATCCTATTGGATTAAAATAGGTGGTTTTTAGTTTTTCTCTTTTCTCATTCCTAATATTATTGAATAAAAATAATTTTTATTTAATTTTATTTTCAAAATGTTTATAATTATGTTTTTAATGTTTTCTTTAACGTCTGTTTAAAAGTTATCTATACAAGCTTTTAATATCGGCTATTTAAAAAAATCATAATATTTTATTAGGTGTTTATAATTCTTTGGTTCATACAGAAGCTTATATTAAAAAAAAAAGTATTTTGTATTTTTTAATAGTTTTACTGAAACAGTAAACTTATATTTTATATAGATTTAACCAAAAAAAACTACGTAGCATAATGTTTACACATTTTTAAAATTTTCGTAACACTCTTTTCTGTAATAACACATTTTAGAAAGAAGTTAAAAGATACCAAATTTTAAAAAACTAAATAAAAAATATTTTATTTATAAATCGTTTCAATAATTTATATTAAATTTTTGTTTATATTAAAACGTCTTTTTGAAACCGTTCGTCTTATCAAGACCTTTTTTAAAAACACTCATTTTTCTGGATGTATTTTTTGAAATCATCTGTTGCTCTTTCTAAACATAATTTCTAAAACCATAATGTCTTTTATAAAACATTTTTTCAAAGTGTTTTTAAAAAACGAATGGTATTAAAAAGAATGTAACCGATTATAGAGCGGAAGTTTAAGAAAACCGAGCGGTGTTAAAAAAATGTTGTTTAAAAAATCAAACGGTTTTATATAAAAAGTTTAAAAAAACTGTAAGGTAAGAAAAAGGATGTTTAAAAGAACCAAACGATTCTAACACCACTAATAAAAGACTTTGAGAGAGATAGTTTATATATTTTTTTAAATAATTTAAAAAATAATAATAAAAAGCATTTCTAACAAAAATTTTCTATATATACTATTTAGGAAAAAACTCTAAATTTTCTATATACACTATTTAAAAAAAACTCTCTTTGTAATTATAGCAATAGTTAATTTTATTCAAATGAACTATAACTAAAAATAAAAACAAATATATTTTTAGGCTGAAAAAAGAAATAGAGGCTTAAGAAAAAGACACGTGACATTAAAGATATTATTTATCAATAAGGATATATATGTATATGTACACACACACATATATATATAATAAAAGAATGTTTTGAGGTGTCACGTGTCATGATATTTGACTTTCTCATTTTAGTTTACCGCCTCTCTCTCTTTTATAAATGATAATTGTATATAGTAATTATATTATTTAAAACATTTTCACATTAAAAAAATAGATATTGTAAAAACTAAAATATATATTTTTATTAAAAACACACTTTAAAAATATAAAAAATAAAATTTAATATATTATTTATTAAACTCGTATAATACATTACGTTATAAAAAATTAATATAATAAAGACGTCTCCCAAAAGTTGCAAATTTAATAATGTTTAATTCAATGGCTTTAGCCCCACGGTCCAGTCTGGAAAAATTATCAAAAAACATTAAATTTTCACACAAAATTTCGAGAAAATAGCTACAAGACAAAACGTGGTTGCCAATTCGTCACAACAATGAAAAGCTTTCCACAATTTCTCGAAAAATTTTTAACAACTTATTAATACTAAATAATCACTATATAAAATATATGTAAGATTTTTAAAAATAAGTACTTTGGAAAATTTGTCGCATATCTTGCGACACTTGCGACATGTTTTTTATTATTTGATTTTCGCTAAGACGTTTGGAGCGACAAATTTGCGACAACATATGTATAATTTTATTATCTTAATCTAGTAATTCACATATTCATAAATTAAATAAACTAATAAATGTTTTTGGCAAAAGTGTCTCAAATCCCAAACAGCTTGCGACATATTTGCGACTACATTTTTTTAATTCGATAAATATATTATCTCACATGCTATTAATTAATAGTAAATATTAAATTTTAATAATTGAAACTATTAATTATAAAATAATATTAATCTCAACTAACAATTTGACTAGTATTAATCACAACTTTTGATTTGGTTACTAATTACAGTAATAGTTTAACTGTTCGTTAACTCTGTTAGCTTTTGATGACGTGGCACGCGACTTTGCTCACGACGTGGCATGTGACATGACGTATTATGTAATTAAAATAAAATATATAAATATATCACCCAGTTTTTACGTCTATTTGTCTCCAAGTTATTCAACCAGCGATGAAAGCGTTATGCTATATAACTTTAGAAAATAATCTTTTGTAAAGAAATAATTGAGTAATATGTTTATATTTTTAATTATAACTATGTTATACGTCACAACACGATCCCCATCATGTGATAAGTTATAACAACTAACTGAGTTTAACAAACAATTAGATTGAGATTATTATTGGTAATAAAATCAAAAGTTGAGATTAGTATTAGTCAACTGTTATTTGAGATTAATATTAGCCAATAAAAAATAGTTTGGATTATTATATGTCTACTAATTATCAACTTTGGTAAACGTTATAGGTTATACAATATGTTTTAGTAGGTTGTACTTATCTTTTATTTTTTTTAATCTTTAACTTTTTAGTTTAACTTAATACTTTTACATTTTTTATAATTTAACTTTAATATTTTTTACTTTAAATTTTGGTCGTTATACTTATTATATTTATACATTTTTTGTTTTAAGTTTCAGTCAATATTTTGCGAGTTAACAAACTGCAGTGTGTGTGTAATTCCACGTTTTTATGATTATTTTTCCCCGTATAACGGCCCTATCGCAATGCGCTGGTCGTATATCGACTTATTTATTTCTTTATATATTTTACGTTTTGTCTGCGTGGTTTAACGTTTTTTGTCTAATTTCGTTTGGTTTTATTTTTTTTGTTTTTTATTTATTTTCTAATACGAGCATTTTTTGTTTTGGTGGTCACTAACAATGATATGCAATTGGTGTTACTTGGTATGATTTACGCCTTTCGTTTCAACGCGGAGGGGCTTAATACCAGTTAACCAATCTAAAGAGAGGGATAAGCATATACTATCTTGCATCTATTACAATACTATACACGTTCTTACATCCTTTTGCTAGCAATCATCATATATTATTGTTACGTAGTTTTTTTTTAAAATATGCTTTTATAGTTTTACCTGTTATTTTAAATTGGATAAATGTAGTGGGTTAAACTTATTAAAATATTGACATACTATAAGGTTTAATAAATTAAAATAACTAAATTGTTATTGTATTTGTTAATTTCCTATAGTTTTTTTTTTAATTTATACATACATATATAATATTAAAAATTACAAGCATTCGAGGAGATCGGATCTTTGACGATCGCTTACCCCTCTCCCCTTTAAGGCCTCCCCTGCCTCTCACCCTCATACCATACTTTCTAGAGCTTCAACCATGTAAATCTATTAGCTAACGAGAGAGTTTGTAGTCCAGCATCTAAGTATATATAGTGATGTCCCTTCTCATGAGATTGAGGGTGCGACTTACGAGTCTCGTAATAAATAATGATATAGATTTAAAAGTAGTATTAGATGTGTGTGTATTTACTGTTCTACAAAACTAAAATAAAAAATTATCAAAAATGTAAATCTATTAGATGTTTTCTTACAAGAGGGCACGGAGCGGAAGTGTGACGGTAGCATGAGAGCCCATGTGGCTCCTCGGTACCGAGAGTGAACACTACCTCACATCTCTTGAGTGTAGTGGCGCAGCTTGAGGGCTCCTATAAAGGATAGAGGCAAAATTAAATTTTTTAGAGGGGTGAACTCGATATATATAAAAAAATTTATAATAATTGACGGTGCTCAAAACACCCCTACAGGATTGTACATTATGCTTTAAACCTTGTAAAATTTGTTAGAGTGGGCTGCTATCGTGGTGGACCTGGTAGCGGAGGGGGTTAAGTATGAGAGACTAGACATACAATTACGTGGCTTAATTTTCGCCATTCATATTATTATAATCCTTAAACATTTTATCAAAATCAAACGATTAAATCTCACACGCTATTTATGACATTTATTTTCGATTTCTCAACTAAACATGCGCACACACTCATTAACGCTCAGGAACTAACTTTCACGTGGATTCTCGGGGTTCACTTCTTTCTCGAAGGTGACTTAATCATCGCCATTCAAATATAATAATATTATAGTTTTTTAATATATTATAGTATATTCAATTTCTCAATATGAGTATTATTAATGACATTAAGTAGATGAAATATAAATGAATTTAGTAATTGCTTTAGGTCTAAATCTTATTTATTAAATGAGTAGACAGCACGATGGGAAAGCAACCGTGGGTAGCCACAAAAAGATTTAAAAAAAAAAGAAAGCGCCACAGAAAGAAAAACCCAAAGCAGCAAGAAAAACTAAAACCTAAAATATTTGGTATAGATGATAAGATATGTACTCGGATGTGAAATAAGATATGAGATTAATTATAAAATATTTTTTTTTGGGTTGGAGACGAGAATGGTAGTAGATGATGTTGTAAAAAACATTTTAGTATGACTTATTTTGTTTTTATTAAATGAGGAATTTGAGTATACATTAATACAAGTTACGAGGTGCATGCGAAGCATACGTTTGATTAAAACCATTTTAGTTTATGGTAGAAGCAACCCTAGTCATGGTGGTAACTGATTTCACAATACTATCATAATCTCTAGTAGTAAATGATTTGATAAGCAGTGACTGAGCGTAGTAGCAACTTTAGGTTTAGTTGCAACTATGAGTTTACAGTATGAACCCTAACTTTGTTATTACATATGGTTGAACGATTGTAGCAACAAAGGGGTCGATAGTAAACTTGTAACTATCTATGGATGGATGCTCAATAGTAATCGTGGTACTATAGTTGGCCGGTAGTTACACATTTACTACAGATGATGTTGTTTTTGCTGATGTAACTGTCAACGATTGATAGTTATGGTAGTGACTACCGCTAACTATGTATTTTCATGTGGAGTTACAGTGACTCATTTAATTGTCCAGTCCTTATATAAAATCTTATTTAATATAATTTATAAATGAATATTATAGAAAATTCATACTCGTTCTTGTATTAACTTTGTGTCTTATCCAATTAAATATTTTTACATTGACGGAATGAATTTGCCCAAAAATGATTATTACATGATTCAAATAGTATATCTAAGGTGTTATAAAATCTAGAAAACACAAGAGATGATACTTATATTAAAACTAAATCTATTATATTTTGTTAAAGAGTATAATAAATAATGTTGTCAAATTGATAGAAACTGACATTATTAAAAATGTAAATTTGTTAAAAACATAGTTGAGTGTTTTTTATGTTTTCAATTGGTTTTGTGGGTGAATTTATATCATGTTCTGTGTGATGAGAATTAATAATTGTTAGTTACATTTTTAGACGTTAACTATTACAATTTTTGAGTATATTTTAGCAATTATTTCACATTCCTTGCATGCTTTTTTCGTTTATTTCATATAGTAGTAGTTTTGTGGGATAGAATCTACTTTGGTGTGTTTTGGTTGGTTTTATAGGTTTATGCAATTGAAAGAGAAAAAAAAAGCTTAAAGAAAATATTATTAAAGAAGAGATTTGAAATTTAAAGAGTACAGGAAAATCCCTAAAGTTTAGGAATTATTATTGGAGATGATTATCTACAAATTTTCTTAAAAGATAAAAACACCAAAAAAAAAAAGAAAGGGATCTCAAATCAAATGATTAATTATATTCAAGAGGCTTGAAGACTTGAGTAGGGGGACACCTTGGTCGATAAAAGGGGCAGAGAAGAAAGGAAAAAGGGAAGTATCTTGGGGCTAGGAGAATCAACGAGGGAAGAATCATGAGTGAACTTTTGTGGAGCACTTAGGGGTCAACAAGGAAGAGAACAAGTTGGAATTTGGATGATTTTTCATTGTAAGGTTATATTAGAAGGCTGATGCAACCAAAGAAGCCAAAACAACCAAGGTGCTTTCTGCATGCATGCACTGATGTACAAGGTAGAAGTCGCTTCGAAAGATTTACACTCATCACAGAAATTACAGAAATTATTCTATGTGTAAAATCTTCCAAAGCCAAAGTACAAATCTTCCGAAGCTAAAGATGAAGTTTTCCGAACCTTCAAAGACAAAGTCTTCCAAAGCTTCAAAGACAAAGTCTTCCGAAGCCAAATGAAGTGAAGACTGATTTCTTCCGAATACAGAGAGGACATGCTTTCTCTAATCTATTTTTTCATAAAGCTGACTTACTTTTCCCTGTAACTCTGAAGACTCACCAACTTATACAAGTTGGTGAAAAGGTCCATGCTTTTGTAAACTGTAGATTATGGTCTTGGGTCTGTAACTTTCTACTTTGTACCTTTTTATCCTTTTTATAATATAATTAGGATTTGAGCTATGGCATGTCATAGTCACTAGTCAATAGGCAATCTGTCTTTTGACTTTATATTGATCTTGTTATCTAGATTAGTGTTTCCAGCTGGCTTTCATAGTATAGACGGCTGTAGGATGTAGTATAAAGTATCTCAGGTCCTTGTATTTCTTTAAATGCTTTGTAACACTTGTAATAGAACTTGAGAGCAATATACAACATCCTTGAAAACCATATTACTCTGTTCTTGTTCTTAGTTCTGTCTCATTGTTTACTTGTGTTCTTAGTATCATTTACATAAACCCGGTTCCCTATTTGATCTTTTAAGTGTTCTAACACTCTCCTCATTGTGAGACTGATTGTATTGACCATCCCTTTAAACGGTCCTGCAATTGGTATTAGAGCTTTTTAGGCTCTTATTGTAAGATCTCACCATCATAAATCCCTTCAGTTTCACAAAACACTTAACATCTCAAATGGCAGCTATCGTAAAGGCTGATATGGAAACCGGTAATATGAAAAAGTCTCCACTGATCACTCCTAGTGACTTTGATACTTGGTGCCAAAGAATGGAAGGCTTCATCAAGTCTCAAGATTCCAGGATGTGGGGATCCGTTGTCTATGGACCTCATGTACCATCCACCTCTTCAGCTGCTGCTGGTGGTGGTATGATACCAAAGGAAGTGGCTGATTATTCTGATGAAAACTGGAAGAAGATTGACATAGATCAGAAGGCCATGACCGCCCTTCAAACTGCTCTTCCAAGAAGTGCAAGACTGCCAAGCAACTATGAGATGCACTGAAGCTGATGTATGAGGGGTCAAATGAAGCAAAAGAAAACAAGAAGGACCTCTTGAAGAAGCAGTTTGAGAATTTCATCTTCAAGACAGGTGAAACCATGACTTAATAATACTTCAGGTATGTTGAGATTGTGGATACTCTAATGGATGTTGGAGTAACTCTTGAGAATAGGGACATTGTAAGGAAGTTCATGTCCTCTCTTCCCATATAATGGACATACTATTGTATGGTCATTAAGAGGACAGAGAACCTCAAGACTCTTACTCTCACTGAGTTGTATGGTATCCTAAGTGGCTACCAGATGGAGATGAACATGCAAAATCCATCTGGTAACTCCAACAATCAGCAGACTTAAGCCTTTCATGTGGTTTAAAGGGATTGCAAAGAACCACAGCATCATCTCATCTGCTACCCTGACAACTCACAAAAGGGTCCTTTCATCACCTTCCCAGATACACCAAGAGAGAGCTACATCTAAGGAAGCCTATTCTAAGAGACAAGCTCTTCACAAGCCTTTGTGTCTACTGATGAAAGCACAGGCAACTTTCTCTTTACCCTTGAAGACCTGGACTGTATCCATCCAGATGATCTGGAGTACATGAAAAATGTTCAGCAGATGGCTCTTCTCACTCACAAAGCCAAGAAGTTTTACAAGAGGACAGGGAGGAAGTTTTCTAGCAATGCAGCCAGTGGAAAGTTTAGGCTGGACAAAAGCAAAGTGAAATGTTACAACTATAACCAAATAGGACATTTTGCTAGAGAGTGCAAGGCACCAAAGACAAATGATGGCCAAGCACAAACCAGACCAAACTACACTGATGGAGCTCCCCAGAATAAGAAGCCCAAGCAGCAAGCTGCAGTTGCTGTTGAAGAAGGAGGCTTTGACTGGAGCATTCAGGTTGAGGATGCATCTCCCAACCAAGCACTGATGGCAGATCATGAAGAAGCCAAGGTATTGGAACATCTTTGTACACCTGAATGTATTACTAAAGTTAACAAATATAGGTACTATAACTTAGAGATGAGATCTAATCTTGAGTCCTTAAACATTTTAAAAGCTGATTTCAAAAGAGCTGAAAATGACTACAAACTTAAAATAGAAGATTTAGAGAAAACCATTTCAACTCTTAAGCATGAACATACCAACTACAGGACTCAGATAAAAGATCTCATCACTAAGTTAACTGAATGCCAGGCTGAGCTTGTGATCAGCGAAGCCAGGGAAGAAAAAATGTGTTCTTGAAGAAGAGACCTTCAAGAACATGATATCCTTATCCTGCATGCAAAAGTTTGTTATCAGAATAAGCAGGAACTGGGATCTACTGAGATAGCTCCTCCACACACTCTAGTGTCTGTAAGATTTCCAAGGTGTGAAACTTGTGAAGATGAGCTTCTCTTCATAGACCCCATAGATGAAGAGGATGAAGAAGAGATAGTGAAGGATGATTCTGAGAAGAGTGAAGAAGATCATCCTAAGAAGGGTCATTATTCTCATGAGGAGAGAAAAGAATCTGGGATGACCAAGTCTAAGAGAAAGAACTTGATTAAGAGAGCAAAGATAAAATCAAAGAAGGCTCAAAAGATCAAGGCCACTTTCAACTCTAAGCAGAAACAAGTATTTATCTCTACAGGATTTGAAGTGATGAAGGCTGAAGACACAGCTATGAATTCTAATACCAGGAGTTCTAATTCATGTCCAAATCATTCTAGCAAAGAGAAGAAGGCTGATCAGCTGTGTACCACTGCTACACGCCTGAACCATCTAGTTCCAAGAGTAAGCCTCACCCTAAGAAGCTTGCTGCATCATCTGTGAAGATAAAGATGGAGGTGAAAAGTGATCAAGTTCAGTCTTTCTCTCAAAAGAAGACTCTCAAAAGGAAGCAAATGGACTGCATCATGTGTGGTAGTACTTCTCATCTTACTAAGTATTGCATCTACAATCCTAAAAGTACTATTCACATGATCAAAGAGCAAACTTTTGAGAAAAAGAAAGAAAAACTAGCTTCGGAAGGAAAATCTTTTCCTTTCGAAAGCTCCAAGGTGAAAAAGAAGACAAGTGAAAATTTGCCTTCGGAAGAAAATTTGGTCTCGGAAGAATGGAATGCTTCCGAAGTACTGAAGGTTGCTGCAGTGAAAGCAAGATCTTCCGAAGGTCCAATCTCCAAAACTTCCGAAGTTGTTAAAACTTTCGAGGTGTTAAAGGTCAAGTCCAATCTTTCAAAGATGGAATAGAAGATGAAGAAAGACCAAGTGACTGAAAGTTCTTCATCAACAACAGCTAATGATCCTCAAAGCTTGAACATAAGATCAGTTACTATTACATTGTCTTCAAATCACTTTGATAAGCCCAAGACCAATGAGGCTTGGGTTTCTAAATGTAACTAACCACTTCTTTCTTGTGCAGGAACAGCTAAAGACTAAAAGAAATGTATGGATCATTGATAATGGTTGTTCCAGGCACATGACTGGCAATGGTTCTCTACTTCAAATTTTAAGAAATTGATAGAGGGCCAGTTGCTTTTGTAGGATATGCTGGAGGTTACATTACAGGAAGGGGCATGGTCACAAATCGTAAGCTCAGCATTGAAAAGGTAAATTTTGTCAAAGAGGTTGGGTACAATCTACTGAGTATATCCTAATTTTGTGATCAGAGACACAACATGCTCTTTACTGAGCATGAGTGCATTGTTCTCAAGCCTGGGGTAGTCATTCCTCATGAATATATCCTGCTCAGAGCCCTCAGGAAAGAGAACATGTACAAGATGGATCTGCAGGAAACATCTCCCTCAGGAGAAGTTTCTTGCTTTCTATCTAAAGCAAGTAGTGATGAGTCTTTCCTCTGGCATAAAAGAATGTTCCATGTAAACTTTAAAAACATGAATAAACTAATTAAGAATGATTTGGTGACTAATACCAAAGAAAGATTTTACAAGTGATGACCACTGTGTTGCATGCCTGAAAGGGAAGCAACACAAAGTGTCTCACAAGCCAAAGGAAAGGGACTTTATCACTACTCCCCCTACACTTATTACATATGGATCTCTTTGGCCCTACCAGTGTAATGAGTTTAGGAAGGATCTCATATTTTTGGTGATCACAGATGACTTCACAAGATTCACTTGGGTCTTTTTCCTTAGAACTAAGGATGAGACTCTTGAGATCTTGAAGAATTTTATTCTGAAAATTGAGAATCAATGTGATCACAAGGTCAAGACCATAAGATGTGATCAAGGAACATAATTTAAGAACCAAATCCTTGATTCATTTTGTGATAAAAAATGTATTACAAGATAATAGTGCTCCCAGGACTCCAAAGCAAAATGGTGTTGCTGAGATGAGAAACAGGACACTTATTGACGCTGTAAAAACCATGCTGTCTGATTCTAAACTACCCATCACCTTCTGGACAGAGGCTCTCAACATAGCCTGCTATGTGCAGATTAGAGTTTTAGTGGTTAAGACTCATGGTAAGACTATTTATGAGCTGTGGCATAAAAGGAGACCATTTATTGGTTTCCTCAGGTCATTTGGATGTCCTTGCACCATCTTGAATACCAAAGATCAGGTAGCCAAATTTAGTGAGAAATCAGATGAAGGACACTTTATTGGATACTCTTCCCAAGCTAAGGCTTATAGAGTATACAATCTCAAACTAGAGTAGTTGAGGAGTCAGCCAATACGACCTTCAATGAGCACACTCCTAGTGTGAAAGGTTCTGGTCTTGATTGGCTATTTGATCTTGATTTAGTTACCAACTGTTTTAACAAATCTTGTGAGAATGTTTCAGGATCTACAGGTAACTTTTCAACAGGAGATCTTGACCCAAGATTTGAGCTGAGAAAACCAAGCAAGCATACTACCTTAGCTCCAGTGGTAACTAACTCTGCAATGAAGATCCTATCAGTACAAACATGACAAATTTAGCTAATACATCTGAGATGCCTACAAATTCCAGCTCAGAGGTTCAAAACTCAGGTGAAGGAGCTTTAAATGTAGGAGGAAATGGAGGTGGTGATAGTGATTAAGAATTTCTTGATGCTGATAACCACTACATAGAAGACAACATAAATGATGTTACACACTCATTGGATCAAGCCTCTCTTGATAAGTGTGCTGATGTGGTGGGTGATACTTCATTGCCAAATCTAAATTTCTCAAATTTAGATCTTTCCAGTCAACTTGCTGTGATCCCTCAACTCATGATCCACAAGTCACACCCCACCACAAACATCATTGGAAATGTTGATACCGGGGTGAAAACAAGAGGACAAACCCATGACAAAAATGTTTGTCTATACTATTGCTTTTTGTCCTAGATAGAGCCAAAGAAAGTTGATGAGGCTTTGAAGGATGGAAGTTGGGTTGAAGCAATGTAAGAAGAGCTGCTTCAATTCAAAAGACAAAAGGTTTGGAACCTATGTCCTCTTCTTCAAGGGAAAACTACCATAGGAACCAAGTGGGTTTTTAGAAACAAGAAGGATGGTAGAGGACTTGTCATTAAGAACAAGGCCAGACTAGTTGTTCAAGGATATACACAAGAAGAGCGAATCGACTACACAGATGTTTTTACTCCTGTGGCAAGACTTGAAGCTGTAAGAATATTCCTGGCTTTTATAGCATCCAAGGATTTCAAGGTCTACCAACTTGATGTCAAGTGTGCTTTTCTATATGGGGTGATTAATGAAGAAGTGTATGTCAAACAACCACCTGGCTTTGCAGACCTAGGTCATTCAGATTATGTCTGCAAGCTTGATAAAGCTCTCTATGGGCTGCATCAAGCTTCAAGAAAGTGGTATGAGACACTATCTTAGTATCTCTGTCAACATGGCTACAAGAGGGGTACTATAAATGGAACTCTCTTCATCAAAGAAACAGGAAATGACTTAATGCTGGTTCAAGTATATGTAGATGACATCATCTCTGGGTCAACTAATCCAAAGCTCTACAAAGACTTTGAAAGGCTGATGAAGAATAGATTTGAAATGAGTGCCATAGGAAAACCCAATTTCTTTCTAGGAATTCAAGTGAAGCAAGTTGACAATGGCATCTTTATAAGTCAGTCAAAGTATGTACAAGACATACTTACAAGATTCAACATGACTAATTGTAAGGTTGCCAAGACACCCATAGCCAGAAACCACTCCCTTGGACCTGATCTTAAAGGGGAGTGTGTGGATGAACATCTTTACATGGCTATGATTGGGTCTCTTATGTACCTCACAGCCAGTAGGCCTAATATCATGTTTGCCACATGCATCTATGCAAGATATCAATCCAACCCTAAGATGTCACACCTGGTTGCTGTTAAGAGGATTCTAAGGTATCTCAAAGGTGCTCCCAAGCTTGGCCTTCGGTATCTAAAGAATTCTAACTTCAATCTGTATGTCTATACAGATAGTGACTATAGTGGCTGTAACATGATGGCAAAGTCTACATCTAGGGGATGTCAATTCCTTGGTGGAAGGATTGTCTCAAGGCAATGCAAGAAACAATCATGTGTGTCTGCATCAACTGCTGAAGCTGAATACATTGCTGCTGCAAGCTGCTGTGCTCAAGTGCTTTGGATTCAGAATCAGATGCTGGACTATGGATTCAACTTCAAAGAGACTCCCATCCACATAGACAACAACAGTGCTATCACCATTACAGAGAATCCTATGCAGCACTCAAGAACAAAATACATCAAGATCAGGTATCATTTGATTAGAGATAATTTTAAAAGGGATTAATCAAACTAGTCAAAGTTAACACAAATGAACAATATGCTGATCTGTTCACTAAAACTTTTGATGAACAGAGATTCAAATATTTTGCATCAGCTATTTGGATGATTAACTGTGAGTAGATTTTCTTAAATTTAAATCAACTTTATTTCTAAAAAGAAATCTGTGTGTCCTAAATTGTCTATTTTATTACCTTCATAAGCCTAGTTTATTTTGGAAGAAAATCTTTAAAATGATATTCCTTAGATTTTTGAAAAAAAATTTAAAAACATATTTTCTTTCGGAAGATTTCAAATTGTCTTTGGAAGAACATTATGTCTTCAAGTAAATTACTACTTATAAGAAATTTACCTTCGGAAGAAATTCTGAGATATCTTTCGAAACTTAAATATGCTTATAAGTACTTACATGTATTTGAAGGACAATTTTCTTCCAAAAACAATTAAGTCTCGGAAGATTTATTCTCTTAAGAATAAAACTCCCAAGTCTAAATCTCTTTCGAAACCAAACATGTCTTAGAAGTGAAAATTCTCTAAGTATTTTCCTTCCGAAGCAAAATTTTCACAAAACTTAGGAATATCTTCCGAAGCCAAAAATGGCTGCAAAAACTTTTTCTTAAAACTTCCGAAGACAAAATCACCCTCGAAAGATTTTCAACTTTCAAGATAACTACCTTTTTGGGCACCTTTTCAGAGGTGGGACCAATATTTGGATTTCAAAGTTTATCCTTTTGCATTAACTTTGTCTCAAATCCATTTTATATATATTCTCTCAACGGTTCCCTCTCTTTTCACTATCTTCTTCATCAACAAATTCTTTAACCTAAATTCACCCACAAACCGCCCTTGTTCTTATCTTTCTTCACCACAAATCTACTTCAAAATGGCCAACCTTCATCATAGAAACCAACCCGATTTCTCCATGCATCTTCACAGGCAACATAATCAAGTTGCTCTATTGAACTCTGAGAAAGATCCTGGTTTCTCAAAGGTCTGTCATTTCATTTCTTTATCCAACTACTTCACATCCCTCACCATAGATCCTCTACTATATAAGGATCAACTTTTGGAATTTGAAGAACCTGTCAAGAGGTCACCATGGATGAGGAGAAGGCACTATTTGCCACAGTGCAGGGGAGGACAATCTTCATCACTCCAGCATCCATAAACTCACATCTAAGGCTGGATGATGTCGAAGGTGATTTCTCTTTTCCCAAATCTGCTGTTAACCAGACCTTTGGTCAGATGGGCTATGAAGGGGATTTCAACGTCAGAAACTTCAGGAAAGGTAAGGTTTCTTCTCAATGGAAATACCTCCTCCATGTCGTCATTCACAGTCTATCCAACAAGCATGGAGGATGGGACCAAGCTCTAGAGGACCTCTCCTACATAGTCCATAGGATGCTTCAAGGGGTCAAGTTCAGGTATTCATAATTTTTCTATACTAATTTACTTGCAAACTTGGACTCCTTAGAATACTACATGTTCCCTAGATATGTCCAGCACATTCTTAACTGTGAACTGGACTCCCAGTTGAGGGGAACATGTAATGTTTTAAAATTGGGACAGATAAAGCCCAGCATCTTCAAGACTATGAGAAAGCCAACTGTTGGCTTCTCAGGGGTAGAAACAGCCCTTGTCCTAAAAATGTTAGAGCTCATTGCTTAAGGTGACAACCTAGCAGTACCAGCTAGTGTTAAACCCACACCTTCTACTTCCCAACCACCAATACAGCCAAAAAAACCATCACCTATCAAAGAAAATCCAAACGAGCCCCTGCATATGCTAGTCAATTTGTGCAGGCCCTAATATCATCACCCATACATGAGGAAGTGGACACTGGAGCTCCCACTTCTCCTGAGGAGCAAACCACTCCCATCTCACCAATGAACAGTGCTGAGGTTCCTCATGCTCAGCCTGATAAGCTCATAACCCCCACAGCCTTAAGCCTTCACTTAGAGTCTCACAACTCTAGTGAACAACCTTTAGGGGATAGTTACCATCCCCAGCCTCTTGATCTAAACCAACCAATCCCAAACCTTGAATTCTATGATGATGAAGAGATGGGCTTCAGTGAGTATCATGAGTCTCTCTTCTCCACCCCTGGTCAAGGAGAGATGTGTGAATCCAAGGATCGATGCAGGAATTATCAATGTGATTTTAACAAGTAATGATCGGGGAACTATCAATACTTGTTGTTTAATGGATTGTTTATAAATTGAAATCGATGAACAAAATGAAAAAACTTGAAAACACAATGTAATAATGTAACACAAAGGTGATTTTCAATTTCTTTTCATTCACAACAAACCGATTAAAATTGATGTTGATGCTCTTGATGCTATATTGTTGTTTTTCTCTGTTCTTGTTGTATTGCTATTTTTCTTGAGTGATCCTTGATTGATATCGTTTCTATCAATATATACACCTATTTGAGTATCGATATCTCTCAATCTCTCTCTATTCTGTTCCTATTTTCTTGCTAATATCTCGCTATTCTGTTTTGCTATTTTGTTTCTATATGTGTGCATCCTTGCCTTGTTTATTGGCATAGGAGTTCACAATTTACATTGGAAATTGTAATTTACTTAAAGAATGTTATTAATGTGATGTGGAATATTCACTTGACTTAAATATCTTCCGCCGTCATTGATTTGATGATGTTGCTTTGACATGTTGACTTATTGACTTTTTGATCTTCCGTAGTAATTTGTCTTTCATATGAAGTTCTTCTTCCAAAACAATTGGTCTTCCGCAGTAACACTTGGTCTTCAGTGGTTGTGCTTTCGTAGGAATTCTTGTACTTCTTCAGCAGCAAGCTCTCCTTCAGTAGCTCCACTTGATCTTTGGACTTGTTTAGCAGTTGTTGTTCTTCGATAGGAGATCTACAGAAGCACAGACTTTAGTTATGCCCTGGAGAACATCTACGGAAGAACAAAATTGTTCATCCGCAGTTGTTCTAGCACTTGGTCAATTTTCCAAATTTACCAAGTCTGATGTTTCCTGCAATGAAACATAAACCAACACACACAATAATATGGGTTAACATATAATTCATGCAGTACATTATGTTATCAAAAGAGAATTACAATGAGTTATTACAAGATTTGATTTATCATCTAAACCTATACAAAGGATCTAGACCTAACAATACTCCCCCCTATAGGTTTAGACTCTTGTAATCATTAGTTTAATGCTCTTAATTCTTGAATTCTTCCCAAAATTCTTGTTGTGAAGTATTCAACTGTATTTTTCTGATCATCATACAAGTACTTAATCGTCATCCTCTTCATTTTCTTCAACGTCTTGTATTTCAAACCTAAGATGTCCTCTTCAGTGGTAAGTGTTGCAACAACACTATTATTTGAAACCATTTCAAGTTCATCTTGTTCTGATATTCTCAGCTTAGTAATTGATCAAATTTCTATTCCCATCAGCTGGCCTGCTTCAAATTTTCTTCTCTTATGAGCTTTAGCATGCAGCTTGTCAATAACTTGAATGATATGAACATAAAAGCACAGGTCATTTTGAGCATTTTGGTCATTTAGCTTGGGGAAGTACTTTTCATGTAGATATTAAGTGTAACTTGGGTGAAGTAATTTGATTTCCATTGGGTCAAATATCTTATGCTTTAACCTTTCTTCTATGGATCATTCCTTAGCAACACCAGTTCTTTGGTTCTTTCTACATAACCCTACTCTATGATAAGGATTGAATATTGATTTCCTTCTATAGTTTTAACTGAAGCTTCTGCCTTGTTTTCATAGCCAATTCTTGTTAAGAATTCATCATCTATGGATTGAGAAGAACTGGTATGAGGCCTCTTCTATCTTTGTCTTCTTCTTTTCTTCTCTTCTTGCTTCTTTCAAGACATCCCCTTTGAACTTATGTCTGAGCTTTGCAACTATTCCATAGAAATCGCTTCCTCTTGGATTGATGGGATAATTGGTGATAAGAATGGCTTGAAGGCATTGTAGATCAGCATCAGGTAGAGAGAAGAGTGACTCCATCCAAGGATAGTACTGAACCATCCCTAATGCTTTCTTTATAATAGCACAATTCCACTCTGCATCAAATCTCCATGCTATTATTCTATTTTCTTCAGCTAATCTAGGAGTGGTCATCAGATCAAAGAGTTGAATCAATGTAGTCTTTTCCTCAGTTATCTCCCTCACAACAGTGCCCAATGGCCATATTTTGTTGGGTATCACATCTCTTGGCTCCCTAATAAACTTTTCTTTTCCCTTGTGCATGTCTCTGCTCTCAACTACTATTGGTTCGGCAGGAGTTTGTTTTGCTTGTTGTTTGTAAGCAGGACTAGGAGCCCCAGTCCTGAATCTTACACATGTGTCTAGCTCAACATTTATTACATGCTCCATCATTGCTCTCAATTCATTCATTGTTCTTCCTTTAAGCTCATGATGCTCATAGTTATGACTTTGTAACCAACAAGTCATGTTGTACCTGGTCAGCTTCTTTGTGTCACAATGGCCCAGTTCATTCCTTATCTTTTCCATTTCTTCGTATTTTGAGAATGTTTCATAGTTGCACACCGGCAGCGTTAGCCTTGCAGCATCAAACTCTTTCAAAACTTGAATCATTTCAGACATGTTCATTCTTTCAACCATATCATAAGGAAAGCCATTGTTTATCAAGTCCATAAACATGATAGATTGTGCTCTTTCTTCAAGTATGTCTTTAGTTGATAGCAAGTCATCAGACTTTGCTTCTTTAGTAGCTTCAACAGGCTCTTCTTTTGTTAATTCTTCCCACTCATCATCACTATCTACTTCAATGTGTTCAGTTGGTGGTGTGTGCTCTGGAAATATTGTTTTTGTTCTTTTTAGGGTGTCTCCAAGTTCAATCACATCTTCTTGAACTTTTCCCAAGTACTTTCTCTTCCTGCTATACATGATTGTTGGTTCCTTTGGTTTTAACAATGGAATATTAGCTTCCTTGAGCTGTTCTTTTTGACTGCCCGTCGCTTGATCAAACAATTTCTTCTTCAAGTCTTTATCTCATCATCTTTAGCTTTCAGCAACATTGATTGATCAAAGATAGTTTTCAATGACTTGTTCAACTCAGACATGACCTTTTCTTTTTCTTGTTTCTCTTTCTCAAGAGATTCACATGACTCAGTCATAACCTCATCCATCCAGTTAATCACGTCATTGTTTGTTTCTATCTCTTCTTTCAACTTCTTGATTGTTGCATCTTTAGCTGCTATTTCCTTGTCTTTCTCAATCATCTCCCCTTTTATTTTTCTTAACTTCTCTAACTTTTTATTGCTTTTAATAATAAGATTGTTTTATTTTCCCACCAGGAAACTCTTGCTTACATCTATCTCTTCATCTCTTAAATCATTCTCATTATAAGCAGTGATATCAACAAAATGACTATCAGTCTCAGCTTGTTGTTCAACTTCTTCATCATTCTCCCCCTCTACATCTAAACAAATCTCCTCTGTAGTTCCTTCATTCATAGCATCATGCTCATCCTGATGAAAGTTGAGTGTTTCAGTGTAAGTTGGGCTTTCAGCAGGTTTAGTTGGTGTGGGTGAGAAAGTTGGTTCTGCTTGTAGAAGTGGTGAGATAGGTTCTGTTGCACCAGAGTGCAGTGATGATTGAGATGATGGTTGATCATGCTTCAGTTGAAGCAGAATTCATTGATGTTTGGGACAATAAAGGAGATAGTGGTTGGATGTGTTCACTTGGTGGTGAGATGGATGTACAAGTGGTGATAAAGATATGTTGGTAAAGGATGGTGGTGAAGGAGGATTGAGTTCATGATGTGGTGGTTCAGGGGATTCAGCCTGTGTAGTTTGTTTTTATGGTTGATCAGAAGACTCAAATGATGTTATTTGTTACTGTGGTTGTACAGGGAATAGGAGTTCCTAAGGTATATCAACATTTTCATCGATCACATATGGGAACATCTCCATATCTTCCCCTTGTTATTACCCACTCAACTTGTTGAGTACAGATCTTCCCAGGTGAGCTTGAACAAGCACTTCACCTTCTCGTTCAATATTGGGCATTGCTTCATTGATAATCAGCTGAAGAAACCTTGGAAACATATACATCTTATTTTCCCTCTCCACCTTGATGTGGTCATATAAACATCCCAGAATGTACTTAGCATAATTGTACATCCTCCGTTCAAATATACCAATGATTCCGGAGGAGATATGCCTTGAAAATCTGTCCAACCCTGACTTCCTGTTAGACATACACTTTAGATAAGTATGGCATAGAAATCTATACGGCTTACACGGCCATCCCTTCTTGATTTCACCATTTCTATAATCACCATCATATCCTATCAGTTGAAAAACTTTTTGAATTTATTCATGTTCGAATACATCTGGGTGACCCACTTCTTGATCGCCAAACTCCAACACCCTCCTAATGGTTCCTTCATCCACTCTTAACTCTTCATTTCTGATTATGGTATAAATTGCTCTTTGGTCATGTTCCTCCTCAATCCTGACAGAGTTCCATGATGTGTGATTTATAGATAATCGGATCTGTAGATAAAGCATAGAACAATCTTGATCGTCTCAAATATCTGATAATATCCTGGCACCCATCGGTTGCTGAATCGTCTGGATTAAGAAAAGCATAGACATTATGATCTTTAGCAAACCGATAGCCATATTGATGTTGTTTGAGAGGTGATTTAGGTGAGAATTGTTGTGTGGAATGAAAATTTTGAATGTTGGTGGAGAAAGGGGTTTTTGGTTTGAGTGAGTTTTTTTAGGTCTGAAAAGGGGTTCTGAAAAAGTGAATAAAAATAACAACGGTCGGATCATCATTTATACTCCATCAGACACTGTTAAAACCTTTATTTAATGTTGTGGGACCCTTAACCCTAATTACCCTTCCGTGGTTATCCACAAGTTTATTCTTTCGAAGATCATCTACGGACGACAATATTGTTTTTGATGATTAGTTAATTCTTTTGTAGAACATCTACGGAAGGCAAAATTTATCTGTTAGTTTTATCCTTAAATTAATTCTTCCGCAGGAACATCTACGGAAGGCAAATTTTGTTATGAATTTGTTGTTTTATCCGTAGGGTACCAATCTACGAAAAGGCAATCTTTGTTCTTTTTGATGTATGATCTTAACATCATGTTAGATCATTTGTTATTTTCTATTGGACCTTATTGACTCTACTTCATGGCAAATGTGCAAGAAATGATTTGTTAAAAACTTCAGATATCCTGCAGCCAAGTTAGTGCTCAGGTTCCAACTTTCTTCATTTAAAAATAAAACACATTAAACTCAGATTTTCATGCTGATTACTACTCCCCCTAAATTTGTGATTAATCATGAAATTGTGCATTTATCAGAAATTTATTAAAGAATAGCAAGAAAAGCAATTATCTATCCAACTTATTGGCAAAGAAAAGAACAAAACTATTTACAAGCATTTGCATCATACAATGGGATCATACTATGACACGGAGCAATTTCGTGAACCAGTTTTGTTTGATGATATATACATAGATCTAGTGTTGATTGCAAGTATTATGATCCATATAAATTCAAGCAAGAGTGTAGTTTCTACTTGTCATGTTGTTTATCATGTTTTCATACTGATTAAAGATAGACAAATATGAACTCCACATTCAATTCACATTAGAGTTTGTCCTCCGTCAATTTATCACTTTTTCACACTTAAAACTATGTTCTTTAAGTTATAAGCTCTATTTTAAGATTTCTTTGACCCTTATTAATGTTGATATGATTTGTAAGCTCTGAATTAATATATAGTTGATCACATTGGATTCTTTTAGAGCTGTTCCAAGATTTCTTTGACCCTTATTAATGTTGATATGATTTGTAAGCTCTGAATTAATATATAGTTGATCACATTGGATTCTTTTAGAGCTTTTCCTTTTTGGAATCTTTTTATCATCATCAACAGGACACCAGGTCTTTACTTACGTAAAACAGAGGTGCCTGTGAACCCAGGTCTTTGTTTACACAAAACAAAGGGTCCATGATGTGCAAAGATAGAGGTTATAAAGTGTCACAACATAGTGTGCTTAGGTGAATAAGTTGATCACAGCAGGATAAGACTTACTTGCTTGTTCCTTAAAATGGAATTGGCCATAATTTGTCACCTTGACATTATGTTAAGCATGAACTTGTTTATTTTCCACTCAAGCTGAACCTACTTACATATCAAATCACACCTGACCAGTCTTTATTGTGTGATAAAATTCAGGAAATTGAGCAAAGGTATAGTGTACTGTTATTTCCAAAATATGAATTGTTAATTCAATAAAACATGAAAATAAGACTATGTTTTATGAATGTTTTGGCTTTTTCCTATTGAGAAATTTAAAAGGACAGAACATGCTTTTCTTTATGTTGATTATTTAATCTAAGTTAATCATGCCTAAGGACTCAATTAAGAAATTAAATCTCACTGAGTCAAAGGCTTTAGTGAATAAATCAGCAAGCTGATTTGTTGTATCCACTTAATCAACTTGATTAAACCCTTTTCTGAACAGTCTCTCAAAAAATGATATCTGATTTCGATGTGTTTTGTTTTACTATGTTGCACTGGATTAGCAGTGATGAACATAGCAGTTGAGTTATCAATATGCATTGGTGTTTGAAGAAAGTTGTAACCATAATCAAGTAATTGGTTTTATAACCATAAAACTTGAGAGCAACCAGCTGAAGCAGCTATGTACTCAACCTCAGCTGTGGATACTGATACATTTGTTTGCTTTTTGCACTGCCAAGAAACAAGTCTTGGTCCTATGAATTGGCATCCACCAGTTGTGGATTTTATGTTGTTTTACACCCTCCAAAGTCACTATCAGAATATGAATAGAGGTTGAATTCTCCTTCTTTGGGATACCAAAGTCCTAAAGCAGGCTTACCTTTAAGGTATCTGAATATTCTCTTGACTGTATTAAGATGTGACTCCTTGGGGTCTGATTGGTACCTAGCACAAACACACACAGCAAACATTATGTCAGGTCTGCTAGCAGTTAAGTACATTAATGATCCTATCATAGATCTAAATAATCTTTGATCAACTGACTTCCCTGTAGGATCAGGTACAATCTTATCTATTGTTGATGTTGGTGTTTTGCATGAAGATGAATCAGCAAGGTTGAACTTCTTTAAAATTTGATTCATATCCTGATTGAAGAAAATGCCATCTGGTTTCTAATGAACTTGCAAACCAAGGAAAAATGTTAATTCTCCCATGGAACTCATTTGAAACTCAGATTTCATCAAACATTCAAACTCTTCACACAATCTCTTATTTGTTGATCAAAAGATGATATCATCCACATAGACTAGGACAACTAAGAGATCTTGATGATCATGTTTCTGAAAGAGAGTCTGGTCAATTGTGCCCCTTTTGTAACCATACTTGAGTAAGAAGGATGACAATGTTTCATACCATTTTCTTAGGGCCTGATGAAGACCATACAAAGCTTTATCAAGCTTGTATACCCTATGTGGATAATCAGGGTCTTCAAAGCCTGGTGGTTGGGCAACATAGACTTCTTCATCAATTTTACCATATAAGAAGGCACATTTTACATCCATCTGGTAAACTGTGAACTTCTTATGTGATGCATAGGCTAGAAAGACTCTAATGGCTTCAATCCTTGCAACAGGAGCAAAAACTTCATCATAGTCTATCCCTTCTTCTTGAGTATAGCCTTGTGCTATCAGCCTTGCTTTATTTCTCACAATGATACCTCTATCATCTAGTTTGTTCTTGAAAAGCCACCTTGTGCCAATTGGATATTGGCCTTCAGGAAGATCAACTAGATTCCAAACTTTTTGTTTATAGAATTGCTGAAGTTCTTCTTGCATTGCTTCAATCCAGCTATTGTCTTTTAATGCTACAGTTATATTGGCTGGAACAACTTGTGAAAGAAAACAGGAGAACAGATAGATTTGGCAGCTCCCCCTTGACTTCTTGTGGTTCTTTTAGTAAGATCACCAACAATGTTTTCAATAGGATGATACTTATGAATTCTTGTTGTTGGTAATGATTCAACTAGAATGGATGATTCCAAGTTGGTAATGTTGGTTGATGGAGATGGACCCAGCTGAGATGGAGAATCAACAAAGTGATTAAGATCCTCATCATTTGGCCTTCTGATGCTGAATGAACTCCATCTTCATGAATTTGTGTTTCCGCAGATGTAGTTACAACTTTCGCAGCAGCTACAGGAACAACTACGATGTAGGAGTTTGTTGATCTGCAGACTTGAATGTTGTTGGAATGTTTCCTGATGAGTTTGGAACTTTAGTTGAAGGCAATGAATCATGTCCAGAAGAAGATGGAACATCTACGGATGTAGAAAGATCTTCTACAGATGCATTGTTAACTTTTGCTGAAGTTGAATTTCCATGTCCATCAGTGTTTTCATTGCTTGTTTGAGATGAAGGGCCTGGATCAACAACAGTTGAAGTATGTGTCTGGGGTAATCTTAGAGGATCAGCTGACAATGACACTTTGCTCAAACTTGGAGGTACATAAGGATAACATGTATCCGCAAGACTTGCAACATTCAAATAACCAGAGTTAAATGAATTTGTTAATGTATCTATATCAAACAACCAAGATGAACCTTTTACATATTTTGGAAATAAGGATTCATCAAAAGATACATTAGGTGTTTCCTCTACAATATTGTGATGAGGAATGTATACTCTATATGATTTAGATGTTGATGAGTAACCAACAAAGAAACCATCATAAGCTTTTTCATCAAACTTTCCTAATTGATCTTTGGGGTTTAAAATTGACACATGACACCCAAAAGATCTAAGATAGCCAATAAAAGGTTTTCTTTTAAACAAAAGTTCATAAGGTGTTTTATTATGTTCTTTGACAATTAAAGTTCTGTTTTGAACATTGCATGCTATGTTCACTGCTTCTGCCAAAAATGTGATAGGTAACTATGAATCAGCTAGCATTGTTCTTGCTGCTTCAATTAGAGTCCTGTTTCTTCTTTCAGCAACTCCAATTTGTTGTGGAGTTCTTGGTGCACTGAATTGTCTTGCTATGCCTTTGTTCCTGCAAAAGGAATCTAAAACATGATTAACAAATTCAGATCCATTATCACTTCTTAAGATTTTGATCTTTAAATCAAGTTGGTTTTCAATCTTAGTGATAAACTACATTAATATTTCTGATGTTTCACTTTTATGTTTTAAGAAAAGACCCATGTGAATCTAGTGAAATCATCAATAATCACCAAACAGTATTGCCTTTTACCAATGCTCAAAACATTGGCTGGACCAAAAGATCCATGTGTAGCATTTTGAGAGGTGTTATGTTTGTTGATTGTTTTGGACTTATGTGACACCCTATGTTGTTTCCCTTTATAACATGATGAACAATGATTAGAACAGTAAAATTCTTTCTTGGGAAGGCCAATGACTAAGTCATGTTTGACCAACTTATTCATGTTCTTCATGTTGGAATGAACCATCCTTCTATGCCATAGTTGTGATTCATCTTCTGATGAATTAAGATCAGGCAGGTTTCATTGCTTGTCATAGTGGTGTTATTCATATCCAAACATAAGTGTTTCCTTTTCTTAGTGCTTTAAGAATGATCCAATCTGCTGGGACTTGAAACCTGGCTTAAGAATGTAACAGAAAGAGTTATCAAATAAGGTGGTATAATTTTAATCACAAATTTGAGATACACTGAGTAAATTGTATTGCAAATTTTCACAAAAATTAACTTTCTCAAACTTGAGTACTCCATTTGTTACCATTCCTTCACCAATAATTTTACCTCCCTTCTTATCCCCACCAAATGCTACATATGAAGCATTTTATGTTTGAAGTCATGGAGGAGAGAACAGTTTCCTATCATATGCCTGGAACAACCACTATCAACATACCACTTGTTGTCAGTCCTCTATGGATGTTCCTGCAAAATAATGAAATCAATTAGAAAGTGGAGCCCAAGCCTTAATGGTCTTGGGCTTGCCATTGTAATCTAGAATAGTTACTCTATCATGAATGAGCCTAGATGTCTCAAGATTGTTTTTAGCCCCAATTGATTCATTATGTTCTGTTTGGGTTGGGATGATTATGTTGAAGATGAACTTGATGCACTTTGATCTTGATTCACAGTTACTTCATCTGTCATTTCTTTTTTGAGTACCTTTTTCTTCAAACTTGAAGATGATGCTTTGTTAGAAAAAGTTTCAGCATCTTTTGTTTTTGATTGAGGTACATGATTACCCTTTTCAAAGTGATCAAAGAAGGCTTCATCTTCCTGCAACACTACCTTTTTTTGAGAAGTCTTGCTTTGATATTGTTGTTTCTCCTTCTTCTTCTTGCTTGATCATCAGCAGATGTTGGCTTTGTCTTTGAGATCTTCTGCTTTGGTTGCTACTTCTTTTGCTTTTAGACTTTTGATTCATCATTCTTAGAAGATTGTGAATCTGATTCAGCAATCTCAACTTTTTGCTTCTTGGGAATCTTTGTTTTGTTCTTTTTATTGAAGAAGCATTCTTGAGTAGAATAATTGTTCTTGTTGCATATGGCATAATACTTGTTGAAGTAACAATTAGAAGTCATATGATTGTTCATGTTGCATATGGAGCAATAGCTGCTGAAGTAGCATTCTTTTGTGCTGTGGTCGTGCATATCACACCATTTGCAATACATCTCTTCAGCTTCATTGTCAGAGTCAGCTTCTATCTTTGTCTGTTTCTTCATCAGTGTCTTCTTTTGCTGCTTCAATTCTTTTTCAGACTTAGCAACTAAAAGATCTTCTTTTTGTTGTTTACCTTTCTGGTTAGCAGTTGAATTAGCAGGTGTTTTGGTTCTTCCGTAGTCTTCTACGGATGACTGTTTTGGTTCAGATGAATTCTTCTTCTGTAGATTTTCTATGAAGATTGTTTTGTCTTCATCCGTAGATCTTCTACGGATGTTGACTTTGGAACATTTTTCTTTTGCTTTTCTACGGATGTGTAAGGACCTATCTTCTTCTTCCGCAGGTGTTCTGCTGAAGTGTTTTTCTTTTCTTCCTCCGTAGTTCTTGTTTCTGGTTGACTGTTATGCTTTTTGTTGAGCTCTTGAATCCCTTCATTCAGCTGACCAATTCTTTTGTAGATTGTCTTCAACAAATTTCTTTGTTTTGGGGGATAAGGTAGCTTGATTTCATCAAGTACTTTGAGAATTATTGGTTCAAATATTACATTTTTACCCTTACCCAAACCAGCACTTTCTTGTTCATTAGGCTCATCAACCTCATCCAAATCATCACAGTCATAAAAGTCAAATTTTTGTTTTGAAAATTTTGGTTTAGATGAATCAGTTTCACCAATTTCAGTATCTTCACCACTTACCTCTTTATTATTTTCATCTTTTGATTCACTTTTGGTACTAGATACAAAATGATTTGATAAATTGTTTGTCATTGAATCAGGTAGGTTGGTGTAGTTATCATTAACCAGTGGTACAACAACATAAAAACCCAACCCAGACCTGTTCTTTGATTCAATATGAGAGTTTAACAGTTTCTCATACTACTGTGATGATAGTTGAAATTTCTGAAGTTTCACTTCAGTAGATGGATGATCTGACATGGACTTTGTTAAGGAGGTGGTCAAATGCTCAACTTGGGCTTTCAGATTATAATTTTCAGACACAAGTTTGTCTAAATTCTTTTGCAATGAATTGATTTTGACCTGATAAAGTTTATGTTCTCTTACATGAGATTCATTTAAAATCATAGTTTCTTTGACTTTATCAGCCAATTGTTGAGCATGAACCCTATATCTTTCAATCTCATCAACACATAAGGAAGAACATAAACTTTCTCTTACCTTTCTGGCCATTGGAGGAACTTTGTTTTCCATATTAGCCATCAAAGCCTGATTTTCTTCTAGTACTTCCTTCTCATACATGCTCCAATCACACGTTCCATCTTGCAAAATAATCAAACCAGTTTCTTTATAATTACTAGTACCTGTTGAAGAACCTATGGCTGGTGGGGATGAGTTTGTTAGCTGAGGTTGCTTGAAGCTTGATTTGCTTATCTTGTGTCTGTTGTTGATTGCTGATTGCTGTTGCATTCCCTTGAGAAGTGTCCATACAAATTGCATTTGTAACACCTCACTTTTGATTTGTCAACACCAATCTTTGTTGTTCTTCTTGCAGCAGATAGTCCTTTGTTCCTTTTCATGTACATTTTGGCCCTGTAACCAATCATGGCCATTTGCCATTGTAGATCCATCTCTTCCACTTCATCAGGATGAAGTTCTTCAAGGTCTTGCTGACAGAAGTGGGCAGGAGTCAAGGTACTTCTTAAGTAAGCTTGAAAGCTTGAGCTAAAGGCTGCAAAGGCTGCCTTCTATTCTTTTGATTCTAGAACCATAGTGATTGGTTCTGTTTGATTGCTGATTTTATTGGTTTTGGAGTCATCAACCTTTCCTTTTGCTTTTCTGTTTTGATTGTTTTGAGAGTTCAATTTAGAGGGCTTGGCAACATAGAAGTCAGTTTCCTCTTCATTGTCACTCTCAACACAAGAGTTACCTTCATCATCATTAGAGATAAAGGCACTTCCAACACCCTTAGATTCTTTGAATTGGTATGATGCTATAGGTGCTTTAACACTCTTGTTTCTGGTTTTCTCGTCCACTCCAAGCTTCTACTTTTGCAACCAGAGTGTCTAACCCAATTGACTTCAGATCAAGAGTATTCTTGAACATAGACACAGTGTGGTTCAGCTTTCTGGTAATGAATGAAGCATCTTTTTATTTAACTCCTCATTGCTGTACTTTAGTTCAAAGATATTCATCTCTGTAGCAAGTTTCATAAACCTGTGGAGTTATTGAGGGACGGATTCACCCTGAATATGATGGAATGTTTCATATTGTGAACGCAGGGTATCCTTCCTGATACTTCTAATCTCATCACTTCCCTCACACAAAGTGTGAAGAATTTTCCATATTGAGTTAGCAGTTTTGTATGCTTCACACCTGATCAATAGGTCTTCAGGTAAAGCCATAGTAAGCATACTATAGGCCTTAATGTTGACTTTGACTTTATTGGCATCATCAGGTGACAAATTTTTCAGACTTATGTGCTGATTATTATCTTTGTAATCAGGTCCTAAAGCACGTGGAATATAAGGACCTTCAGTGATAGACACCCATAAGTCAGAATCTGTATAATTAACATGATTCCTGAATCTGATTTTCCATGTTTTGAAATCAGATTTGTTCTCCATGTTTTAACAAGTAATGATCGCGGAACTATCAATACTTGCTGTTTAATGGATTGTTTATAAATTGAAATCGATGAACAAAATAAAACAACTTGAAAACACAATGTAATAATGTAACACAAAGATGATTTTCAATTACTTTTCATTCACATCGAAACGATTACAATTGATGTTGATGCTCTTGATGCTATATTGTTGTTTTTCTCTGTTCTTGTTGTATTGCTATTTTTCTTGAGTGATCCTTGATTGATATCATTTCTATCAATATATACACCTATTTGAGTATCGATATCTCTCAATCTCTCTTTATTCTGTTTTGCTATTCTGTTTCTATATGTGCGCATCCTTGCCTTGTTTATCGGCATAGGAGTTCACAATTTACATTGGAAATTGTAATTTACTAAAAGAATGTTATTGATGTGACGTGGAGTATTCTCTTGACTTAAATATCTTCTGCCGTCATTGATTTGATGATGTTGCTTTGACATGTTAACTTGTTGACTTTTTGATCTTTCGTAGTAATTTGTCTTCCGTAGGAAGTTCTTCTTCCGCAGCAATTGGTCTTCCGCAGCAACACTTGGTCTTTAACATTTGTTCTATAATGGTTGTGCTTCCGTAGGAATTCTTTTACTTCTTCAGCAGCAAGCTCTCCTTCAGTAGCTCCACTTGATCTTTGGACTTGTTCAGTAGTTATGGTTCTTTTATAGGAGATCTACGAAAGCATAGACTTTAGTTATGCCCCGGAGAACATCTACGGAAGAACAAAATTGTTCATCCGCAGTTGTTCTAGCACTTGGTCAATTTTCCAAATTTACCAAGTCTGATGTTTTCTGCAATGACACATAAACCAACACACACAATAATATGGGTTAACATATAATTCATGCAGTACATTATGTTATCAAAATAGAATTACAATGAGTTATTACAAGAGTTGATTTATCATCTAAACCTATACAAAGGATCTAGACCTAACAAGATGAGTACTCCTGTTTCTCCTATGTCTAGCCCACATCATCCACCTACTACTGAGGTGGATCTCCCTGAACCTGTTCAGGAGGTCCATATGGAAGAGGCTCTCACTTTAGTAAGTGATTACATAATTCAGACCTCAACCATGGCAACCCAGTCTCTTGACACTTCTTTTGAAGTTGTCATGATGCAGGGGAAATCCAGCAGCCAAGAATAAAGTGCTGGTGATGAGGAAGAAGACCTTGGTCCTATTCTCTCATCCCCCCGTGATTCTTTTGATGAAGATAAGGGGAGTCTAAAACTAAAGGTGCAAACACTGACAAAAATATGCACCTATTTAGTCTCAAAGATAAGTCACTTGGAATCTCAGGCGACTGTCTTACAAAGGAGGGTCAATGACCAGCAACTTGAGATCACCGATCTCAAGGGCAAGTTAGCTGAGAGTCCACTCAGGAGAACTCAACCAGGTCCACAAGAACCTGCGGATGTGACAGACCCAACCCCAAGCTCACTTATGCAAGAAGGTGATGCTACCAAAAAAGGGGAGAAAGTCCAAACAATCACAAAACCTGGGAGTTCTTCAAAGAGTATGGACTTTGAGGATTCACCACCCTCACTTGCAATTGTTCATACTCAGTAACCTCCTCATGTCTACATGAATATGGACTCACTTGCCCAAGTCCATATGGATGTAGACTCACTCATATAAAGTTTGTTTGAGGAGGGTATTCCCAGAGCTATGCCTACCCCATCTCATCACTCTGAGAATCCAATTATGGATGGAGGTATGACATTAATAGAAGAGCTCTAGTCATCTCTAGATCTCAAGGTCAACAGGAAATTCTAAAATTTTTCAACCTGAGCTTCTATGAGAGCATCCATCTTATTGATCTTCCACTTGTCAATCCAAGTCAAAACAGACAAGCTGCAAGATTAGCAGATAGGATTCAAGAAAGGGTGCTAGAAGAATTCAAGCTGAGGTCAAGACTATATAGACAGAGGCTAGCAGGTGAGACTTTTGGTCAACTGGATATTGAGGTGGACCCTAAGATTAGCTTTGAAGGGGAAGCCTTGACTGAAGGCCCAAAAGTTGAACCTGTGAACCTTGAGACAGGAACCTCTTCAACACCCATTACCCTCAATGAGGCACCAGCTGGTGAAGGTGCTTTGCAACCTCTCTTTGGCCAGAGCTTGACTGCTGAACCAAGTAATGAAGGCCAAAGCTCTCTCCACCCTGAGTCACCAAGGCCTATGTGTGACAAAGGGAAGAGGAAGATGACCTCTGAGGAGATCAAGTAGGAGGAGAGAGAGAGGAAGAGGAAGCTAAGGGGAGAGAGTTCAAGAAGGTCTCCAGGGTTCATGGAAGCTGCTATCAAGGTTGCCCCCAGGCCAAACACTTAGGATGATGAGTTGAGGGCAGCTAGATTAAACTACCTGGGGCCAGGAACTATAACATAGATGAAATCATCTCTCTTCCCTTAGAGTAACTAAATGAACTGGCAGACACAAAGTTGTTAAAGAAGAGGAAGAAGGCAAAGGATGCAGAAGTGCTCCTAAAATCAAGGAAGAAAGGATATAGAAAAGGCTCTACAAGCATGCTCCTATCATCTCCCCAGTTCAGGAAAGTCCTGAGAAAGAGGTTGTGGCAATTGAACAACCTCGGGTAGACAAGGAAGGTGATAGACAAAATATGATTAGCTACCTAAGTGCCACAGGTCTCTATCAGGCATATGAGCTTCTTCCCTTATCATATGAATATGTTGAATTCGAGTATCTTAAGCAGCTGGAGCAACAAGTTACCAAAGAACGAAAGGCTGCTAAGAGAAAAATGAGAGAAGAAGCTACAAAGTCAAGAGCCATCATCCAAAAGAGCCAAAAGAAGTCTGCTGACACACAAAGGATGATGACCTTCTTGAAGCTGTACGGATTCTTCGAAAGGAGGGTTGGTCCAATGTCTCTATCCACTATTGATGAGCACATTAGAGTGATCAAGCAGAAGATTAAAAAGGGAGAGCTTGTTGACTTGCGTTCTCCACCAAGTCCAGCTCAACTTAAAGTTGAGGTGAAGGTTGAACCCCCTGAGATAACACAACCTGAACCTAGAGCTGCATCTCAGCCAACTTCATCTTCTGATCCACAGCAGGGTCCTCTTCTCTCTCCTTCTGAACATGTGAGAGAAAAGAACCCAACTGAGAGAGACACAATAGAACAATCTGGTGCTGAAGACCAGTCCTCTCAGTTAAAGACTTCAAAGAGGAGGAAAAGAATGGCCAGGAAAAGTGTTTCAAAGAAGAAGAAGAAGACAAAGGCATCCACCTCTACACCTCAGGATGAGTCAGAGCATCCTGAGGTAGTGCATGATGAGGCTGCTCAACCAACTCCTATTCAAGTAGAGCCTCTTGCAATTGGAAGACCAATCTTTTCCTGGAGTTTTACTGCTAATCCGGACAGATGGTATGTCATCAGAGATCAAGGAGGTCAATATGTCTACTTCTGGCAAGACATGCTTGATCTTCCTCTACATAATCTTTATGACATAAGAAGATACTATGAAAGTCTGAGGGATCCTGACCATATGATGAAGAGAGGCATGGTCTTGATCCTAATAAGGACTATCAACATCTGAATAACTTCTCTGTTTTGGTAGTATTAGCCTAAGGGGAGTTTGTAAGGTAATATCAGAAGAATATAAGGCTGATGCAACCAAAGAAGCCAAAACAACCAAGGTGCTTTCTGCATGCATGCACTGATGTACAAGGTAGAAGTTGCTTCAGAAGATTTACACTCATCACAAAAATTATTCGAAGTGTAAAATCTTTCGAAGCCAAAGTCCAAATCTTCCAAAGCCAAAGATGGAGTCTTTCAAAGCTTCAAAGGCAAAGTCTTTCGAAGCCAAATGAAATGAAGACTGATTTCTTCCGAAGACAAAGGAGACATGCTTTCTCTGATTTACTTTTTCATAAAGCTGACTTACTTTCCGCTGCAACTCTGAAGACTCACCAACTTATACAGGTTGGTGAAAAGGTCCATGCTTTTGTAAACTGTAGATTATGGTCTTGGGTTTGTAACTTCCTACTTTGTACCTTTTTATCTTTTTTATAATATAATTAGGATGTGAGCTAAGGCATGTCATAGTCACTAGTCAAAAGGCAATCTGTCTTTTGACTTTACATTGATCTTGTTGTCTATATTAGTGTTTCCAGCTGGCTTTCATAGTATAGACGGTTGTAGGATGTAGTATAAAGTATCTCAGGTCCTTGTAATTCTTTTAATGCTTTGTAACACTTGTAATAGAACTTGAGAGCAATATACAGCATCCTTGAAAACCACTCTGTTCTTGTTCTTAGTTCTGTCTCATTGTTTACTTGTGTTCTTAGTATCATTTACATAAACCCGATTCCCCATTTGATCTATTAAGTGTTCTAACACTCTCCTTATTATGAGACTGATTGTATTGACCATCCCTTTAAACGGTCTTGCATTCATTATTGAGAAATCGTTTCAATTATTTTGGTTTTATTTTGTAAGTTTTCGTATTTGTTTTGACATTTATCTAGCCGTCATGTCCGGCTAGGGCACTTTTAGTTTCAACATTAAGGTTTAATTTCTTTGATTTGGTTTGAACTTATGTGAAGCGTTTATGAGATGTGTTTGTTTTAATGGTTTGTTTGTTTGATTCTTGATCTTAAACCCGGATCTAATCTGGTATTTATTAGATTGTTAATAAAATTGGCCAATTTATTAATTTTTCTAATAAGGTTCTTCAAGATTTAAAACCCTAATTAAGTTTTGATTTTGATATAAGAACAATTAACGGTTTGAGTTTGTCTAGGAATTCATTCTCGTTATAGAATCACACAATCTAGTTAAGCATATCGAACGGCATGTGTGTTTAATTATAATTGATACTTCTATCGTTGCAACCCACATGCTAATATCCGAACGGCGTGAACTTAGAGTAGCGGGTTGGCTCTAATTAACGAATGGCAATTGATTAGACATTAGATAGAGTGGATATCCGAACGGCATGATATCTAGTATCGATACAAATCATTAACTTAAAAATAGTCATTGCATCGTAATCGTTAATGATCATAAGCCGAATCGAATCAAGAAATTACCTTAGTGTTGGAATTAGTTTTTATATTTGAATTTACTTCACAATTTAATTAAGGTATTTAGAAATTTCTTTTCTCAATTAAAAAAATAAAAAAATGTCAAAATTCTTTTTTTTGCAGAAGCTTAACACGACCGCGTGGAATTTCTTTTACAGTTTTGACACGACTGTGTCAGCTTGCTGGAATTTTTACTACTTTTTGCAATTTACTTCTATTTTAGTTTTTAACTAAAACCCCCTCCTCCTTAACCCATAATCAATCAAAGTAACTATACTAAAACGTTTTTGGTATAAAATAACTGACAAGTATCCCTGAGGACACGAACCCTACTTCCGCTCATACTATTCTTAATGTGTGCATGGTAGGTTTACATTTCTTTATTATTTATTTGCTGGATTCGACACCCAACAATAATTTTAGAAAAACATAAGAAAACATACTCAATAGCTTTAAGAAAATCTACAAAACTAAGAATTAACGCGTAATGGATCATAGAAAGTATAAACACATATAAAGTATGGTTTATAATTAGATATGATGCTATTTAGCGAGGAAGGAATGGGTAGGGGGATCACACGACAACATCGATGTGCAAGTGTGTCACCCCAATGAACACAACCAAACCTTTGAAAATGAGAAGATGACAAGGATGTATAAAAATCTTGGTGCCACAATAGTAATCCTTGTGATTGTTGAAAATGAACACCATATGACTGTTGTCGAATGGGTAAATCAAGAGTTAAATATGTTTTATATCCTTGAGGTTTCATAAAAATGTCATTTGAATCAAAAGTTTAAATTTTATCATTTACATCCAAATGTTCATAAAAATTACCATTTGAATCCATTTGACTACACCTAAATAATACGGTTAACTTTTTCCGTTAAATTTTCAATGTGAGAGTTATTTTAGTCAAAACGATATGATTACAAAATAAAAAACCAGCTCACGTGAGGGTTTTATGCGTTTAGTCTCTTTTGATAATTACAATTATGATTTGACTCTATGATAGTATTTTGTTGTTTTGTCTTATTAATTATTGTAGTTTAGTAATCATGTTACTTTTGTCTGTTTTGTTAAACATAGACTTCTTTGGTTTGAAGTTTAATTATGGTTACGATGATTCATGTATTAAGATTATTATTTATGGAAAATTAATGTCATATTGTTTATTGTTCTTATCTTTATATGATAATTTGTCTTTTATGATTATGATTCAAATAGTCAGTATCATATGACTTGTTTTCTTATTTATATATACTTTTGTGATGTATGTTTTATAAAGTTAAAAATGAGTCAATTTTAAGTAGTTATACTTATATTTTATTTTATTTAATAGGACATCCAGATGTGCTTTTCTTGATAAAATGAACAAAAATGCCGACGTATCTTTTCTAATAATTCAAATCGCAATGGTGATTACCAAAAGATACCGAACGCCTAATACCACTCACGTAAGCTGAATTTTTATTTCGTAATTGTTTTGACTAAAATACCCCTAGTGTAGAAAACTTAACGGAAAAAATTAACGGCGTTAATTAGGAGTAGTTAAGTGGATTCAAATAGCAATTTTGGTAAAAACTTTGGATGCAAATGACAAAATTTAAACTTTTGGATTCAAATAAAAATTTATATGAAACATCAGGAATGTAAAACATATTTAACTCCTAAATCAAATAAAAAAATTAGATATAACTAACTTTTATCTATAAACACTTAATTAATTTACTTATTTTCCGCAATCAGTTTTATCTACATCCTCAATTACACTTCTAGGTTTTTTTTTTTTTCATTCGTTAATCTTTAATTGAATTCTTCATTCATACTGAAGACACGTATTAAAAGTGGGATCGAGCTCTAGGTTAGGAAAAGAAAGCTCACAATCTAATCCACCAGATGTTTAAGCCTTGTTGTTTACACCCCCTCGTCCTTTTAGTATTAATCTTAAACGTGATACTCTCAAATGGTCTCACTAATGCAACAAATGTTTACTTAATTTCAAAGTTAATTGTTTGTTCCAGAAGCACAAATCCAAACTTGCAATACCATCAACCTTAACATTTCAAAAATGAGGATGAATACAATGATGAACTCAACTAAGTTGCCCATAATGAAGAGTTTCACCATGAGCCCATCCCACTTGTAATAGGTGGAGGTGTAGATCGTGGACCAATGACAGGAAAGTGGCCTTAGTGAAGGCTTTTATAGATGTATATAAAGACCCAATGACAAAGAATCAACAACAGACCTCATTATTTTTGAAGCAAATTCTTGATATATTTACAAATCAAATGGAAAGCAACAATCGAACTATCTATCTATCTATCAAATGAACTCAAAGTAAAAGGGCATGAAAACGATATGATGCTCACCAAATGTATAGATATCTACAACAATTTGATGAGCCATCACGGTAGCAAGCAACCGGAGTCTGATATACCTCGAGCTCAAAAGAAGATATCTTTTGCTCATGATATGACATGAAGAATTCTTAAAAGTCATCTGAGATGGAGTATGGTTCTCCAATGGACGCTTCCATCCAACGAAATAAGTAAGCAAAGAAACCTGACTCAGACGATAATACATTTTCATAACACGCTGAATATCCAAAATTTAAGGATGAAGAGCCAAAAAGACCGCAACAAAGAAAAAAGACGTCATCTTCTTTGCAAAGCTTTAAAAAGGAACTACGTAACCACTTGTTAGTTTCAATGAGATAAGTATTAGTATATAAGAACGCGAGCAAAAGACAAGGCATCAAGCATACCATTTTCAAATCCACATGTAATCCTACGAACATCCGATCAAAAAAAGTCTCAAAATGATGCTACAAATGAAATTGAAATTTTAAAACATTATGGTTTAATAAGTTATTAGATTTCTATTCAATTTAGTTTTTATACCATGTAATTTTTAATTTTAATGAAATCTTATTTTTATTTAATTTAATTTTTTTATTTTTAATATTTTTTTATTTGATTTTAGTATTTTTTCTTTAACATTAATTTTTTTATTTAATATTAATTACTTTTAATTATTTTAATAATGAATAAGAAAGAGTATTAGAGAGGGTGGAAGATGAGCATTACCTCGGTGAGGAAAACTTAGAGATGCGATGAAAAAATCGATGTGATACTTACATGAAGAGTGTTAGAAAGAGGAGGAAAGATGCCTTTCTTCTCCCTTAGGGTGAGAGAAGTTTATAATTTTCATCTCAACATCTTTCAACCCTCCCTTCATGTATTCGTCTTATAGACCATCCCCCCAAACATCTCTAAACCATCTGTAAAGTGCTTAACTAAATGGATTTTTCAATCATCCTTAAACATTTTTATAATAATTTTATCATATAAACATTAAGTTAGTTTTATTTGATTTTATATTTCCAAACTAGTTATTGAGAAATTCAATATTAAAATGAAAAAGAAATATTTTATTATTTAACTATAATCTAATTAATATAAAAACACCACTGCATTAACAAAATAGAATACTAGATAAAATTAAAAAAAAAAACACGATTAGATAAACTTAAAAAAAATAATTATACTACTTAAAGATGAAATGTGTGGGATATACTAGATATGTATGTTTGTTTGTTTGTAAAGATAGAATGTTTGTGTGCTAAATATGATTAATGGGACTAGATCGATAATTATCATAAGTGTCACTGCAGCACAACTCCAACAATACTTCATTGTCGAGTTCTCCGTTGACCAGAGGATTTTCAATATGCTAAGGACATAACGGTAGTCCTTCATCTTTAAAAATCAATTTATACAAAATAAGATGAGTATACATGACTCTTCTATTTTATTGTCATGTCACGGATGATACCGAAAGTTCGTTCCACATCCTTCCTTGCCGCTTCTTGTTCGACCTTGTATTGTATTCGTTTGGGATCAACTGGAAAAGAAATCGGTATGTTGCCCAAGTGAGGCATATGCCATCCACAAGATGATACCCATACCTGGAAAAATCAATAAATACAATATACGCTAGATTTGGGCATAAAAACCAGGTTCGGACCAGACCCGAAACCGGGTACGGGTACGACCCGGTATATGTATACCCGGTTTGAACCCGAAAAAAACCCGTAGGGTTGGAACCGGGTATGATTTTCTAGAATTTCTTAGAACCCGACCCCGACCTGGAACCGGTTGAACCCAGGTTGGACCCGGTTTTGACCCTTTTTTTAAAAAAAAAAGTAGCCGTTTTTTAACGGCTATATAGCCGTTGGGATCGATTTTTGGCCTTTTTTTGTCACTTTTAGGCTTATAAGTTAGTATAAATAGGTGTGGGTTGATATGGTTTAGTACCCAAGTCTCAAACGCAAAAACATACGCAAAAAACGCAAAAAGCACTCTCGTTTACTCTCGTTTTACACGTTCACTCTCTCGTTTTACACTTTCACTCTCTTCAATCTTGATATGGCTCACTCACAATCTTCCGTTGGTCAAGGTTAGTCCAACGCTCCAACCGTCGTTCGTGTTCTTGCACACAATCGTAACATGGATGTTTGGTGCAATTGGGATATGGTTGAGTTGAGTGACTGGTCTGTAAAGGCTCGTTGCAAGTTTTGTGGAGCTTTGCTTGCTAAAGATTCTAACACGACTTTAAACAAACACATTAGCAAGAAGTTTTGTAAGTCGTTGAAAAGTAATCCGGATTCGCAACAAACACAATTGGGTGGAGACGGTGGAATCTTTAATTACGATGTTAATATGGTTCGAGATCGAATGGCGAAGTTCGTGATTCAAGAAGCTTTGCCTTTTAGTCACTTCGACAATCCTTGGTTGACCAACTTAATTCGAGAGACGCTTCAACCTCGTTACACTCACGTAAGTCGTACTACACTTAGACGTTATTCTTCAAAATTATGGAAACAAGCAAAAAATGATTTAATTGTATTATTTGAAAATTTAAATACCGGTGTAAACTTAACTAGTGACGTTTGGTCGGCTCCACACGGTTTACCCGAATCGTACCTTTGCGTCACCGCTCATTGGGTGGATCCCAATTCATGGCAATTGATGAAACGTACGATTGCATTTGATCTTTTTCCGCATCCACACACCAGAGAATTTTTGTTTTACATTTTAGATAATGTAATAAGCACTTTTAAATTACAAAATAAACTTTTTTCAATTGCATTTGATAACGCCTCTAACAACACAACCGCGGTTGAAAAATTAAAATTAAAATTAAAATATCTTCAGATTGCAAACGGTGATTTTTTCCATACTCGTTGTGTTGCACATATTATTAATTTAGTAGTGCAAGACGGACTATCCGGGCAATATGTTAATAACTTTATTACATCTTTTCGATATATGTTACATGACATTTTTAAAAAAAGTAGAAGAAGATATCAAGATTATAAACAACTTTGTAAGGATACGCACTCTAGATTTTTAGGTCCTAATTGGGATGTACCTACTCGGTAGAATTTGACTTGTCATATGTTTGAATGTGCTTTAAAACAAAAGGGCACTTTGAAAGCTTTTCATAATAGTCTTTGGATAATGGTGAAGCCGACCCATTTCCGGATGCGGGTTGGGAGAATCTTCAACGTCTCCGAGTTTCCTGAGGTTTTTAAAAACTCAACAACAAAATTATCGGGAGTTTATTATTCCACTAGTTATTCGGTGCTTCAAGAATTATATTTTATGTCTTTGAATTTTAAAAATTTTCAAAATAAAAATAATATGTTAAATCAAATGATAGAACCAATGAAAGAAAAGTTTAAAAAATATTTTAAGGACTTACCAGTCGTTTTTACGTGTGCCGCCGCTTTAAATCCGTTTCTAAATGTTGCGGGGGTTGAATGTTTGATAGATGAGATAAATGACAATTTGGATATGCATGACGAACCCCTGATTTTTCAAACGAGGCAAAAGAAAATTTTAATCATAGTTTGAAAACAATTTATAATTTTTATTTAAATAGATATGGGCCTAACGTAAACATAACCATGCCATGCGGATCAACCTCAAGTGCTAGTACCTCGGTTAAAGACCCTGTTTTGACTATGTTGAATGTTGTTCGGGATGTGACGGCTAAACGTCAAAAGGGTAACACCCCAACAAGTGAGCTCGGTAGATATAGTGGAACGGATTTTATTTCCACTACGACTACCGAAGATTATCGTGCATTCGATATTTTGGCTTGATGGAAAGGAAAAGAATCTTAATTTTCGATTCTTTCTGCTATGGCCCGTGATTTACTAAGCATCCAAGCTTCTACGGTAGCTTCGGAATCTGCTTTTTCTCTTAGTGGCAGGGTAATATCATTACGAAGAACAAGACTAACTCCGGAAGCAGTGGAGATGTGCATTTGTTTAAAGGATCACTTAGACGCAACGGATCGTATACAATACCAAACAAGCCTCGAAGACGAGATTACACTCAAAGCTAAAGTACATGATGAAGAGGTAGAAGACGGAGTATCTTCTGGCATATCCGATGAAGAATTAGCATTTGATCAAGCATCTCGTAATAGATAAAATTAGACGATATTGTTATTTTTAAGTTGTTTTAATATTATATGTCTTTCATGTTCTTTTTAAATTTCTTTGTCATTCAAATGTTTTATATAAAAAGTATTTAATATTTGTATATTATAAGTGTAACCTTTTCTGCTCAAGATTTGTATATATTTATATATTAAGTTGTTTAAATTTTTGTCATTCAAGTGAATCCGGTTAGGAAAAAAAATAAAAAGAAAAAAAAGGAAAGAAAATATAAGAAAAAAAAACATACGACCCGGTGTTCGACACACACACAAAAAAGAAAAAAAAAAAAAAAAAAAGGAAAAACCCGGTTGAACCCGGGTTTCATACCCGAACCGAACCCCACCTGACCCTACCCGGGTATACCGGGTAGGGTTTGTATCCAGCTGAACCCGACTCGGGTTCGTACCCGGGTACAAAAAACCCGGTTGGGCCCAAACCCGGTTTGTACCCGGGCCCGGGTACGGCCCAAACCCGATTTTCCCAACTCTAATCTATGCTACCTAACTTACCATGAAAATCAAGTCAGTTTTCATGATGGGAGAATAGAAATTTTATGACATTTACGGTTCTTACCCGCATATATTCTTTACCTTACAATTGAACAACTTTATCATAAAATTGTAGGCCTTCGCGTCATGTGCTTTCCAACATATTCAAGTATTCATGCAACAAATTAAATCAACAATATTTTTCATATGCTAGTTGATGTATTGTGGATGAACAGTTTTGCAATGTCATGGAACACATCTTCCATCTTGCATCATACCCGTGTTGAAAATACTCGAATTTCCTCACCATGTCACAAACTATTTGCAAAAATAGTTATTTCACACATTAAACCACTCCAAACATATCATCATTAATTTTGGATTGTCAGAGAAATAATCTTTCACAAGGCATTTACATGACTTCTCACGATCATCTATGTTATTATAGGTTATTGAGGTTGAAGTGTCTTCGACTTCAAACCTATCATAGCATTGGTGAGTTAAATGAAAAAAGAGAAGTTACGTTGATTCGTTTCAAATCGATCAATCATCGGAGCTTGATGACGACGAACTTGTGTTAGAATCTTCGATTAGAGGCCGGACATCATTTTCTTAGCGTGAGAGAGGTGTAAAAAATATTGAGGAATTTTCGAGAGATGATGTAAAGAATAAGTTAGGTAATGTGTATTTACAGTGCTAAAATAAATGGGGTAATTTTTTTTAAAAGCGGTCAAAATAGGCATTGAGGGGTGCTATCATCACTCCAATAGTCGAGTCTCAAATGTAGTCATCGGTTTCACTAACCCTTAATGCCCATCTTTCAACAGACCCAAAATGAGGTGGGGCGATGTTCCCGACGGGTTGCCCGCAGTGCCCACCCCGGCCCAACCTGAGCCTATTCCACATGCCTTTATATCATATAAACCATTGGCATCATGAGTTAGCAACCGTTTAGCGTACGAGTGGCTACCATATTTATAACTTTGATAATTTATAGCTTTTAAAGGAAATTGATCAACAACATATAATGAAACAAAATAAAATAAAAAAAAAATTTCAATAATGTATTAGCGTATGACAGTAATCTAATAATCAAGTGATTTGGGCCTTCATGGTGTAACAAAAATACTTTCTTGTACATTTACATCATACCTTTTCTATATCTAAGTAGATACTCTATCCTAGCAAAACTTAATTAAAAATCCAACTTTTACATTGGTTTTGAGAGAATCTTTTAAATGTGGTAAAAAATAGAAGATGGTTTGTTTGTGTTTGTTTAATAAAGTTTTACCAAACAAATTAATATTTAATATTGCTTGTGTTTTTATCATAAGATAATAAGTTTGATTGTATTTGTGCACCGAAGAGGGTAAACAATATATGTTTCTAAACATAAACTAAAAATCTAACCTATAAAAAGTTATTTAATTTAAAGTATACATAATATCTTATATTTATATATACTAATTGTCAATTTAGTTTGTGCATTGGGATTATACCTTGGTCTTCATGTTTTTGCAATTTTTCTATGCGTAATGTTGTTGCACATCATGCTTAGAGTGTTTTTTTTTAATTGATTTCTTACTTTTAACCCAAAGCTTTTTATCTTTTTTGTAATTTTTCATCTTTTACAATGTAACCTCACAAATTTAATTTTTTTACTTTTAACCTAAAACTTTTCATCTTTTGGAATTAACTTCATAACTTTTTTACTTTCAACTTTAATCCCCTGTACTTTTCATCTTTTGCAAATTTCCGATTTACTTTTCGTTCTAAATTTGCAAGTTAACACGACGCAACAACATGTGTGATTCAATATTTTTACATTTCTCTCTAAATAATGTGAGTTAACACGTCGCCACATGTGTATGTGGTTTAACGTTTTTACGCGTATATTTTCCATTTGATGGGTTCGTCGCAATGTGCTGGCCCTAGAACGAGTTAGTTATACTTTTTCTATGTATTACGTTTCGGACTAATTTTTTCGCATTAACACACCGCAACTTTTGTGTTGGTGGTCATTGGTGGTAGAGTGGCATTGGTGCGATTTGGCATGTTTTATGCCTCCGATGCAACGCTGGGGGCTTAATTCTAGTTATATATACTAATTTGAAATTTTGGTATTCATTATGGGTTGTACAATGTACTTTCGTGGGTTGTATCCACCTTCTGTATTTTGTTATTTTAATCCAATGCTTTTACATATTTTACAATTTAACTTCAATAATTATTTTATTTTCAACTTTGGTCCCTATACTTTTTAAATTTTATAAATTTTTCGTTTTATGTTTAAATTGTTCGAGTTAACACGCCGTAGTATGCAACGTTGTGACAGTCTTAGATTGACTTATTGTTTTATATGTTTTACGTTTCGTGTGCACGGTTTAATGTTTTTACGTCTACTTTTCATTCGATTTTATTTTTTATTTTTTGTTTTTGTATTTTTTTAATACGAGCTTTTCAGTGTTGGTATTCGCTGGCGGTGGTGTGCCATTGGTGCTACTTGATAGGATTTTACGCCTTCCGTTGCAACGTGAGGGGTTTAATACTAGTTATATATATATTAATTACAAATTTAGTATGCGTTATGAATTTTACATATGCATTATTGGATTGTACCCATATTTTTCCTTTTATTTATCTTTAACTTTTTATTTTAGCCCAAAAATTTTATATATTTCGTGGTTTAGCCCTAAACTTTCAACTTTGGTCCTTATACCTTTCATATTTTATAAATTTTTCGTTTTACGTTTCGTTCTAAATTTTACGAGTTAACACGCCTCAACGTGAGTGTGTGGTATAACATTTTTACGCTTATTTTTCCCACGTTTAACGTCCTCGTCGCTACACGCTGGTTAAGTTATATGTTTTACATTTCTCATGTGTGGTTCAACGGTTTTACAGCCCCCGCTGCAACGCGAGGAGCTTAGTATTAGTTTATAATAATTATCAACTTTGGTATAAGTTATGGGTTGTACTATGTGCTTTAGTAAGTTGTACCAACCTTTTGTCCTTTTTTTAACCTTGAATTTTTTAATTTTAACTTAATACTTTTACATCTTTTACAGTTTAACCCCAGCATTTTTTTACTTTCAATTTTGGTCCCTTATACTTTTTTATTTTATAAATTTTTCGTTTTATGTTTCGAACTAAATTGTACAAGTTAACACACTGCAACATGCATGTGTGGTTCAACGTTTTACGCTTATATTTTTCCCGATTAACGTAGTCAAAATTTTTACGTTACTTTCCGTTCGTTTTATTTTGTTCATTTTTTCTTTTTAATACGAACTTTTTTTGGTGTAGGCGGACACTGACGGTGGTGTGGCGTTGGTGCTACTTGACATAGTTTTACGCTTCCCGCTGCAACACGCGGCATGTGACGGGACGCCTAGTACTAGTTAATATTAATTTGCATTGTATGTTTGATCGTCTTCCTTAAATTAGGTACTATTTTATAAGATACCAGCTTTAGTAAAACCGTATATTATCCGGGTTGAATAAAAAAATATTAAATAGAATGAAAATTTGTTAATTATAAATCGATATTCTAAAATAAGATATGATTGAAATCTTTATTATAAATAAAATAAAAATTTTATTTCAAAACAAACGTTTTAAAAAATGTCATACTTAAAAACTTTATTATTATAACTCTCAATTTTAATTATTTTTTGTATATAAAAATTTTACTTTTTAAAAACACCAATTATAAAATATTTTGTATTTTTAAAAAAGTTTGATGTTCTAAAATTTTTTCTAATTTTATAAAAAATTATTTCCTTAAAAATAACATTAGTAAAAAGATTTATTTCTTAATTTATTATAAAACTATTTTAAACTAAAAAAATTACATAATATTATTAATAATTAATGTGATTATTAAATTGGAGAGAGTAGAAATATGATATTTACATATGTCCCTTTTAAATACTCTAATAAGATGTAGTTATATGCTTGTGAAGACACAAACGACCAGCGTGACAAAAAGGATGAACACCCATTAACTTCGTGTTACGTAGCCTCATCTGTAGCATAATTTTTTATGGGGATGCATGTGACCCAGAACAACTAGGACAGATTGTGGGTTAGGTTTAGTTTTTTCTCCTTTTCTTATTTTATTTTTGCATTTGCTTATTTAAAAAAAAAGTTTGTAATGAATTTATAAATAAAATTTATTATATTTATATCTATATCTATATCTATAGAATATAATAAAAGAAGGTTTGCTATTGTCACATGTCATCTTTGTATGCAACATTTTATGAATTTTTTTATTCAAAAAAATATTATAATCATTTAAACATTCATATTAATTTCTCTCTCTTGTTAAAAATCAATTTAAAATTACTATCTCTCTCATTTAGATTTTTTAATATCAAACTTTTTTTTTAAATAGATTTTATTAAGGAAATTAAAAATCACTTCTTCTTATTAAAAATAGAAATAATTAATAAACAATTTTTTTATAAAATATAAAATTTTCTAAAACACTGCACTTTTTTGAAACAAAGTATTTTAAATTATGCTTCTTATAAAAATTATAAAATGTGAAATTTCTGAAAACAATCTTATCAAAACAACAAAAATAATTAAAAGCTTAAGAAAAAGATGTTATTGTGTATTTACTTAAAGTAACTATTTATACGTAATTTCAAACCTTCTTTTATCTGTTATGGTTTTATAATTTAAAACTTTTAATTACTAATTATTTAATATTTTATTTATGCAATTCGTGTAATACACGGGATACTAACCTAGTAACATAATAAATGAGTAAATTTTGTGTCACATACTCACATGACATTCTTTGGTGCATTTTCGCTTTTTTTCCAGTGTTATAGATCGTATTATATTTTCCAAAAATAATTGTGCCATCTACTGCGCTTCTGCTACATCATCTCAGTTGGAATTTTGATTTTGGGTTGTTAAAAGTGGGTTTCAAAGTTGGGTTTTTTATTGCTAAGGATGATCGATTGAAACTCATCCACAAATCAAAGCCAAGCTTCATCAATTGAAGCGTTAATTCCCCGGTGAATGTCAAGCCAAATAACTATGTGAGGAGGATAGTGACCATTGGATCTTCAGATTGTTCCATTTCGGTTTTTATTAGCATATTTATTTACGATTTTTAAGAACATTAGTGTGTGAAACCCTCGTGATGCGGCAGGGGTATAATAGTTTGTAAGACTCGGTATATTTGTTAACCCTCCTTATCATGCTATCCTATGATTTAAAAATCAAACCGAGTCGACCAGTTCAGCCGGTTTAACTAGGAACCGTCGGTATACCCGGTTAAAAAACAAAAAAAAAACTCTTATTAATTTGGTTTCATATTTAATGACATACAAAAAGGCATGCGCATGAAACATAACTATTTATCTTTTAACTTTAGAAAAATTAATTATTATATAGAAGTTGAGTAACACAACAAATGTAGGTAGAAACATTTTTCATTAGTTACACTTTAAGGACAAAATTGCAAATTAACACTTCAACGAAATGCAACATATATTACTAAATTTTGAGGATATTACTAAATTTCTCATCTCAAATGCTTTATAAGGTAAACACTATCTAACCTGACATACCTTAAAACTAATAATAATAATAATAATAATAATAATAATAATAATAATAATAATTATTATTATTATTATTATTATTATTATTATTATTATTATTATTATTATTATTATTATCATTATTATTACTATTATTATTATTATTATTATAATTATCTAAATATTTAATAAATATATACTTAAGTATTTAAATAAGAAAATACTTAATTTAAATGGCATATAATTATAAAATATAAATAGAACAATGTAAGTTAAACTGTTAATTTAAAGTATTATAAATAAGATGATACTTAATTCAAAAAATTAAATAAATTCATGTGCATTAAATAATATATTAATCAGTAGAAGATTATTAAATAAAAGTAATTTAGGAACTATTGCATGTAACACTTACCTTACACACCAAAATGAATATTATGCGTCTTAAAATGGGGAGTAAATTACTATTCTATCATTAATTCTCAAATGTGTACATAGTAATATAGATATATTGCAAGATTTTTGGTTTCGTACATCAAATGCTCGATTTTGCTAAGATCTCTAGATTTTTAGTTTTTAATGTCTCGATTGATCGTTCTTTAGGAGAAAGTTTATATAGAATTGGTTGATTGTTGTAGTTACGAATGTTGAACTAGAACTCTTAAAACATGGCATGCTATTGAAGAATAATTACATATTTGTTGTACGTACATGTTCGTAGATTGGAACTTGAAAGAATTCTGACTACTACTCCAGATGGTGTGCATCGATTTGATTTTGATTCATTTCCCCATAATCCAGCAAAGTATCTTCGCCTTCACAGACTACTTATGTAGGTGGTTGTGTGTATTTAATCTTGGTTTCCACATAATCATGGTTTTCATTTGGGTTCCTGTAACACCCCGAAATTTAGTTTAAAGACCCGTCAGAAATAATTATGAGGATGGTTCTCGAATGTTTTAAAGGTAAAGGACCAAAGTTGGACTGTAAAAAGACTAGAAACCTTAATTGTTGCTATAAAAGGAATGAGGCGCCTCCACGCCTTTTACTTGCGCAAGAAGTTTACCTAAAAAGGGAAGTTAAAGAGAGAGAGAGAGCTAGTTCTAGAGAGAGAGGAGAAGGATTAAGGTATATATTCTCGTGCTCTTTATAGATTAATGAGTACTCAGACCTAAGATAGTATTCGACCGATTTTATATTTCTCGGCTAGGTAGAGTACTCAGCTTTGCATAGTACTCGGTCTGGCTAATGTATGCGATGTAGATATAGCTAACTGATTATTACGATTGATATTATAGATGATTACATGATATTACTATGTTTATGATAATGTATGTAAAGTATCATAAAAGATGTATTCTGGAACACTAATGATAGTATGACAAAGTATTTATTGTAAAAGAAAAAAAAATACAAAATGATAATTAGTGTTATATAAAGTGAAAGAAAAATATAAAGAAATATAACAGTAATTAAAGAACATAAATGGGCCCAAGACATTACAGTTCAAATGTGAAATCAAAGTACAGGAGTCTTGCAAGCATGATAGGAGTTTACATTAGTTGCATTCTCACACTGATAGAAGCTTTGCCTCGTGTAGTATTCAACTTAATAGGAGATGTGCCATGTGCTCCAAATTATACATAAAACCATATTAATTGCATATCAGTTATTCCTAATACTCTTACTATAAGTGATGAATTGGACCTAAATATTATTGTATCATGTTTTTAGGCTTGCAGAAAACTGAGCTCCAGAATCAAATATGGGTCATGCCTCATGAGGTACACCCCCATGTCCAGCCTGAAACACACCCTCATGGAAATTTTAGCACATCATCGTGTTTGTCAGTCTGATAGGACAAAAGTATTGTCCCCTAATAGGAAGCACAGGGCGTGCCCGGCAAACTTTACGAGTACAAGCAGAACAACTTTCACGTACATCGTACTAGCACGGATCGTGCCTTGGGAGGCACGAGGCCGTGCATAGTCATCTAGAGTGTCTATAAGTAGAAGCTCATTTGCAACTTTGAAGATAACTTTTAGAAGGGTGAAACTCTATTGTTTTCTCTAAAGAATCTAGTCTTGAAGGTCCTTGGAAGGCTCGGAAGGTCCTTTCAACATTTAGAAGAAGCTTGGGATTGTTTAAACATCAAGTATAATGGATCACTGGTTTGATTGTTCCAACTTACCAATATTTTATTACTATGTTCTATCTTTGTTTTTATGTTCAAGTCTTAATGAGCTAAACTCTATTATATTCTAGTTGTGTGAAACTTATGTACTTTGTGATGAACTAATGTTGTGGTTTATGTTATGATAATTTTGGGTAAACTTTTGATGGGTAGTATCTGCATTTGAACGGAAAATTATAAACTTATGATTTTAATTGTGAATGTTATACAAGGTTGAAAATGTATGAACTAACTTTTATTCGGGAAACCAGTCTTTAGAAAAAACTCATGACTAATGAACTAAAATAATTATTAGAATCATCATCACCTTAACTTTCTGATTATTGCGGTTTTCTTATTATTAGTCTGAGAATCCACAATAATTATTATGGTTTTTTAAAATAATTGTATGTTAAAAAGAAACTTGATCAACTCTCTTTTTAACATTAAGTTATGTTTTTTAAAAATCATATGTTAAAAGGATGCCAAACATTACCTACATCACTAGGGGCTCGATGATTGTTTGTAAGTTACTCTATGTTGACTCACATTTATAAACATTAACATAATTAGTTTAATCTTAATCTTTAATCACACCACTAATTCATCACATTTACTAAAGTGAAACTTAAATTAGGATGGTAGCCTCATTTTCCTGAATTATCCCCAAAAGTCTCAACCTTTATTTATCTTTTATTTAAATTATCATTCTAAATATTAAAAAATTGGTTACCTTATATCAAACTAATCATTTTCTCAAATCAAAACCCAATCTAATAGTCAATTATTAAGGTTGTTGAGTAGGCTAAGTGTGTCCATGAATTGATACTCGGCTCTTACCAACACTATATTATCATACGACATGTACACTTGCATTTTGTGTGTATAGTTTAGTATAAATAAAAATCATTTAGAAAAACTTAATTTCTATGAAAAACCTTTATCAAAATAGAATATACCATTCGCAAACACCATGTGCCTTGTTGACTTTCACCATGATAGAATCCTTGCCTCATGCACTACTCGAATGATAGGAGTTGTGTCTTGTACATGCTCATCTGATAAGATAAGCCTTATGCATTGCTCACCTTGATATGAGTTATACCTTTTGTTTTACTCACCTGATAAGAGCTTAGCAATTTATTTTTAGCTCACCTTTATAGGAGTTCTGTATTCATACAAGCTCAAAAAGAAATAAAAAGTAAAAATAAAGTAAAGATCAATGAAAGAATAAAGCTTAAAACTTTAAAGTATTGCTTAAGTATTATAGTAAAGTTAAAATGATAGTCAAAGCTAATGTATTAGTTAATGAAAGTAAAGAACGATAAAGTTAACAATTAAATAAAACTAAAGATTGATATGCTAAAGTATTTTAATAATACTAGCACTAACTCAACAACACTGTTTTTGTATGCATATTAGTTTGACAGATATGAAAGTGATGAAATGGAGAATGAAAGCTTAACATGAGGATGAAGTTACTTGACTAATCGTATCTGACATTTTAAAAGAGAGAGTATTCGTTTATGTTTTAGTTTGTTATGCTAAACAATGTATCTTGTAAGATAATATCATTTTTCACTCCAATGTTGTTATGGTTGTTTATAGTTTAAGAATTGTGTGTTCCTGATGAAAAAAATCCATCATTGAGGTTGCCTGAAAACGAGGCCTTATAGTTTCTTTGTAATCCATATTCGTGACTTCATTGCATTCTTCTCTATTGCCTCCATCATCGTTTTTCTTCCTCCCAATCTTTTTCTTAATGTAATGCAATTGGCTAGTTAAATGTATTAGGGGATAGATAGGGTTTTTGATTGGATAGAATTTTGGGTGACTGATTAATTGTTTAGATAGAAAAACAAAGAAACAAGAAAACCCATGTGCACACACTGATCTATTGGAAGGGCCTCAATTGGTGCAAGATACAAGGTCATTGGCGTTTAATGGTACTCTGCTGATGAAAGGTTCTTATTTGATGTGCTTACTTACATTATATCTTTAAGTCAGCTTTACATGTTATGAGTTCACATTCAGTCATATTATAATGAAAATTTCATAAATACTTTGATTTCCTTAAGGTAATGACAACTCTACAAGTTTTCTTTTACTTTCACTACGAAAGTAGTCGGATGATTAAATATGAACAGCTATTGTGATCATTTCATTACCTAAAGTCAACCTACATGTTTTTCACTTCAACTTGGTCAAATTATGATGACTTTCAGTTCTTTGCATGTATTTGGAAGGTGATATTTGGTGTATAAGGACTTTAGTTATGCTTAACTTTATTATACATTTGATTCTTGTGTAAAAGTTAAGGATCATATATATACAAAAAGTATCTCTATGTTAGTGCATGATCAAATCAAATTATCTCTATGTTGTGTCATATTCTAATCCAAGTATCTTCATTGTTTTTACCGCCACAAATTTAGGCATACATCATATGTATGTAGGAAGAAAGGAAAGACAACTTTATGTGTAGAAAAAGATGTAACCATGACACATCATACAAGGATCAAAGTGGTGAACATGGAATGGAAATATTCAAAGCTAAAAATAAACCAGAATCTGTCATATTCTTGTGTGAATGTTTGACCGAGTCGGAAGAATTCAACGGATAGTTGAGTAACCGTTGGAAATTGGAAACGTGGGAATTAAAGTGACCAAGTAAGCAACAAGAATAAAGTGGAGTTTGCTAGCTTAGTTTATTATTTAAGCAATGTTTTGTGTTTAGTTTATTCACCACCAATTAGTCGAAAATTTCACTTTCTTGTAATCAAGCTGACTGCAATCATTCAGCAATTCTCAATAAAGCTTACAAGCATTCGACTAATGATCTGTTCGATTTTTATTACTTGTTCTTATTACGTTTCACATATTACAACAGTTTGAGAAACTAAGAATAATAGAAAAGGATGGAAGAAAGCATAAAATCAAAAATGAATATTTCAAAGTTGGTATGGATATATGATAAAGTAAAGGATGCATTTGGGTCAACTTGATAGATATTATTAGATCCAATTTACATGGTCTTATTATAGAAAAGAAATAAAAAAAGAAGCCTCAGGTACGATTACATAAGTTATATTGGTTCGTTTAGAATGCAAATAAATATGATTATGATCAATAGTCAGAGTTAGAAATAGCAAGGGTTAGAAAGCTAAAATGTAGTAGTTGTGATGAAAAGTGAGCTCTTCTTGGCTGCTATGTGAAATCATGCCAGAACTTAACATGTTTTATGCTTCCTTTAGTATCCTTTATTTAATGAAAATTATTCTTCAATAAAATGGTAAAACTGAAAGAAAATTCTTTATTTATATGTTTTTACCTAATAAATAAGTTTGTGTCTCGTTTATTATGTTTAATTCCATAATATTTAATAGTTACTATTTAATTTAGGAATTTTTACATCTTTCTCATCCCTAAGACCACTAATTATATATTACTCATTCCTAAAACATCATATATATTAATTTTATTAAAATTAACTTATTAGAGCATTCATTGTAGGTTCCCTATAAATATATGAGTACTTTTTATATATTATAGGGAATGGTTGTAAGTATTTGTAAGTAGAGTATAAATAAAATATTACTATTCATCTGTATACATGGGGTGACATTGTTCACCCTTATAACTTTATAATATTTTTTTAAAGTGATTATGGTGGTGTTTGTTTTTCCTGATAAGCACTTCCTGGCCTAGTTTGTCTGCGCCGCGCAGACCACGCGCAGACGTTGAGGTATGCAGACTGTTTGTTTTTTAGAAGATCTTTCATTAAAAAAAGGTTTTTCTAAGGTCTACGTGAAGAAGACATTGCACCACCTCTTCTAACATCTTCTAACCTCTTCTCACCTTTTAACCCCATCTCGTTCCCTCTCACCACTGTCGGCCCCCCTCCCCCACCGGCCGCAGCCAGCCACCGCCGGCCCCCATCTTTTTCCCTCTCACCACTTCCACCCATCCTCACCCTCTTCTCCCATTCATTTCTTATCACCGGCAGCCTCCTACCGTCGCCACTACCGTCGCCACTCCCGTCGCCACTATCGGAAATGATGCAATTCGGACGAGGGTTTATCGCTTTATACCGTTGTTCAAGCTTCTGCTGAAGCATATCAATGGCAGCTAAGAAATTGGGGACAAAATCCATACTAGGGATTTGATTGGTGCTTTCACACCCTTCCGGCAGTCCAGCCTCAGTCGCCGGAAAAGGGATTTCAAGAAACCCGACGGGGAGTCCGGCGGCGATGGCTCCGGCGATGGTGGCGTCGTAGCGGGTGGCGTTAAGGGGTGTGGTGACGATGGTGACTGTGACATTGGGTTGTTTTGCTAGCGTTGATGGTTGTGTGAGATGTGAGAATTGGTGGAGTTTGGAGTTTGGGTTATTTATGGAACAAAAAGTCTTTTTCTTGCAGACTGCAAACATTTGGTCCACCTCTTCTCCTGCAGATGTCTGCAGATGTGGTCCGCAGACTGCAGAGACTGCAGACATTTTGCTGCAGAAAAAACAAACAGTACCTATGAGTGAATGATAGATTAAAGGTGATGATAAATGTATGAAAAAATAATATTTAAATAAAAAAGAGAAAGAAAATAGTAAATTTTAATATAAATTATAAGGATGTGAAATAGTAAATTTAATATAATTATAAGGATGCGAATGAGGAATTGGACGTGATTATGTGAATGATGACTATTTTATTCTTAGTTTTTACTATGGAATCTTCGCATATTGATTTTTAATATTTTAATTGTTTAAAATTTTGACAATAGTGCTTTTTTTATTTTTTTTGAAGATGTAAATTGATTATTATCATGATTTTGTTGTTTGAAATGAGATTTAATCTTTTGAATTTGAAGATGTACTTTTATTGTTTTATTTACACAGAATGCTCGGAATAATAATTGATGGTCTTAAAAATAAAATACGTAAAATATATTAGTAAAAATAAAGATAAATAGTCATTCACTAAGTTGATTTTAGTAAAATGATACCTATGTAATATTATGTTGAGGAAGAAAGATATTAATTGATTTTTTTACATGAAGAAATAGTAATTAATGTTCTTGTTAAGATGAAATATGTAAATACCCCATTAATTTAATAGTTTTTTTATTCAATTGCAGATGTCTAAGACTCCAATGTGTTCATTTGTTGCAAACGTTGATGTAGGTAAGATGAATGAAGAATTATTTGTACTATTTTTCTACAATCATAATAATACTATTAAGAAATAGTCGAATATTTTGAAATACAGTAGCTCAAGTCTAAGGAGCATGAAGATTAGTATTTTTTTTTTCATGTTCCTTCGGTATTGTTTTATTCTTCGTTTTTTTTAATTTTTTGTGGAGGTAGGGTTTAAACTAACCGAACAAACACGAACGGGGCATCGTTCGTGTTTGTTTATTAAGAAAATAACTTGTTGTAAGGCCCCGATCCCGGAACGCTCACAGTTAGACAATCATCGCACATAAAACATATAATTTACATTTACAATTTCTAAAACATTGCAGCGGAATAATTTTAAACCATTTCATTATAATTGCTTTTGCAAACTAATACATTGTAGTTAACTGTTACAAAATATCATAATTCGCGTTACACACAAAACATTATCATAACATGAAATGGATGCCATCCAAAATAATTCAAGTAGCTGCCCCTTGCCATCCTCAGCAACATTACCTGCCAACTGGAAACACATAAAAGTCAGCGTCGCTGAGTGAGTTCTAGTTTTATAAAATAAAATACTTTTCTTTCGTTTAAAAACCATTCTTACTTTCATACGCGATCATACAACATACGTACACATAGATAATATCATTATTATCTTCCATTACCATTCATTACTTCATCCGTACATTTCATTCATTAACCTTCCTTCGTTCATTCCTTCCGGATCAATGTCATCAGCTATACCCCAAACGTAGGCACAAAGCGGGTACTGGGCCGAAGTTTATCAGACTTCCATTCATTGCGCACAAAGCCTGGCACCAGCACCGGGGTAAGCGACAAAGATCCCACCTGTATGTTATACCCAAACGGGGGCACGAAGCGGGTACTGGGCCGAAGTTGATAAAGAGACTTCCATAACGCACATAGCCTGGCACCAGCACCGGGGCAAGCAACCAAGGATCCATACATAAGTTTACCCCAAACGTAGGCACAAAGGGGTACTGGGCCGAAGTTTATCAGATTTCATAACGCACATAGCCTGGCACCAGCAACGGGGGCAAGACTTATCCATTCATTATTACTTCATTAATGCATGCATTCTTTCATACTTACGTTCTCTTTTCATTAGCTTCCGCTTTACGTTACATAATACTTTCCATTTACTTTCATAATCATACCACGTAAAGCCACGGAAATAATAGACATAATAAGGAACATAACATAAACATAACCATACCATACATAGCATCATCATATCACATATGACATCATAAAATCAACTTACATCACCCCCGGAACCTCCCAAGTCAAAGCCTACACTTTACCTTTTCCCCAAAATTTCAGAAAATTCCTAAGTCTTAGGCGCATGGGCACTATGTAGGCGCATGGCCTTCTGGGCGCATGGGAACACTTAGGCGCATGGGAAAGGTTCTGGACGCATGGGCACTATTGGGGCGCATGACCCAACACAGTCATTCTAGGCATTTCTAGGCACATGGGCACTATGCATGCGCATGAATACCTAGGAGCATGGGCAGTTTTGGGCGCATGGACACTTAGCCAAATTCAGCCTATTCTAGGCGCATGGTTACTATTTGGGCGCATGAGTTTTGGGTGCATGGGGGACACTTAGGCAAATTCAACCGTTGGGCTCATGGGCCAAATCCAGGCGCATGGGCAATCAACACATACTAATAACATCATAATCAGTCCCAATACATCAATTCATCATGTTCTAACTTAGTTCAAGCATTCTAAGCATCATAACATGAACATAACTCAATCATAACATCATAAATCACCCAAATCATAACCCACCCACATTCACACATACACATACTTACGGGTACAAAACCCATTTCATAAAAACATACATACATGCATTTCCAGTCCCAAAATCAGTTAAAACATGTAAAAAGGGGGTTCTAGAACTCACCTTAGCAGCCTTTGAGTATGACTTCCTTCAAACCCGTTTGCACTATGAGTTCAACCACCTAGAAACCCACCAAAAACACACACCCGAACACAACATACACACATAAGCATATAACCGAGGCATAGGCCGGCCAAGAACAACTTAAAACCAAGAATTCTTACCTTGAATTCAGTTTCTTGTTCTTCCTTCTTTAAAATCCGAACTCTGCTCTTTCTCTCTCTAGAAAATCCGAATGAAAAGTGGTGTGCAGAAAGTGTGGGCGGCCATGCCCAATTTTGTACCAACTTTTATACTTTTTTTCCTTTTAACACATTTAGCCCCTCAACTTGGGTTAAATTGTGTTTTCTTCCTTTTTTACACTTTATTCTTTCTTTCTCGTCTTTAAAAATATCCGGGTGTTACAAGTCCACCCCCTTATAAGGTTTCGTCCCCGAAACCTGTTATTCCTCAAACAAATGAGGGTAATGCTGCCTCGTCTCTTCTTCAGTCTCCCACATAGACTCAGATCCCTTCCTGTGCTTCCACTATACACGCACAAGAGGAACCACTTTATTCCTTAACCGTTTCTCCTTACGATCAATGATTGCTACTGGTTGCTCCACATAATTGAGCCTTTCATCAACTTCAATATCTTCCAGTGGTACAACCATATCTCGTCGGCTAAACACTTCCACAGATGAGATACATGGAATGTAGGGTGAATTCCACTTAACTCATCGGGTAACTCCAACCTATAGGCCACCTCTCCTACTAGAGCAATGATTCGGAAAGGCCCTATCTATCTCGGGCTAACTTGCCCCGCTTCCTGAACCGAATGATACCTTTCCAAGGTGAGACCTTCAACATAACTCTATCACCCACCTGGAACTCAATCGGCCTACGTCTCTTATCGGCATACGACTTCTGCCTATCTTTGGCTGCCTTCATAAAGGCTTTAATCTTCTCAAGCTTCTCAGTCGTAGCCTCGATCACCTCAATACTTCCCAACTCCTTCTGTCCAATATCACCCCAACAAACGGGTGTTCTACACCTCCTACCATATAGCATCTCATAAGGGGGCATACCAATACTGGCATGATAACTATTATTATACGAGAACTCAGCTAACGGTAAGTGGTCATCCCAACTTCCTCCAAAGTCAATGACGCATGCCCGAAGCATATCTTTTAGCGTCTGAATAGTACTTTCCGACTGACCATCCGTCTGAGAATGATAAGCCGTGCTAATGTGTAACCTCGTCCCCATAGCATCATGGAATTTCTTCCAAAATTTAGATGTAAACCGAGTGTCATGATCAGAAACAATAGACACCGGTACACCATGACGAGTTACAATCTCTTTGATGAATAGATCCGCTAATCTTTCAGAGGAGTACATCTCGCGGATCGGTAGGAAGTGAGCACTCTTCGTTAAACGATCAACTATCACCATATGGCATCATACCCTTTCACGGTACGCGGTAACTTCGTAATAAAGTCCATGGTGATATGCTCCCACTTCCCTCCGGTACATCCAACGGTTGGATCTTCCCATACGGCTTCTGATGCTCGGCCTTCATTTGCAAGCAAGTAAGACACTTACTCACATACTCCTCTACATCGCGCTTCATACCCGGCCACCAATAATCTTTCTTCATATCTTGATACATCTTTGTAGCACCGGGATGAATAAAGTATCGAGTTTATGAGCTTCGTCCATAATCCTCCCACGTAAACCCCGTAACGAGGGATCCACATCGTCCAATCGGGTTCTAACACCAAGAGTGTTTTCACCCAACTCCGCAACCATACCTCTCATCCTTTCGGAGTTAAGACGATCTTCTTTCAATGCCTCATCTTGAAACTCCTTGACCTGCTTCATCACATCAGAGGTCATAATCAACTGATAAGCCTTCACCCAAATCGGCTCGGGTCTCTCCTTTCGGCTAAGGGCATCCGCCACTACGTTGGCCTTGCCCGGATGGTAATGGATCTCGCAATCATAATCCTTTATGAGCTCCAACCATCCCTCTGCCTCATGTTCAGGTCCTTTTGCTCGAATAAGTACTCAAGCTCTTGTGGTCCGTGAAGATTGTGCACTTCGTTCCGTATAGGTAGTGCCTCCAAATCTTTAGTGCAAAGACCACGGCTGCTAGCTTCAAGTCATGAATAGGATAATTGACCTCATGAACTTTCAACTGTTGGGATACATTGGCTATAACCTTTCCTCGCTGCATTAACACGCAAACCCCCCTGAGTAAGAAGCATCCGAATAGACCACTAAGTCCTCGCTTCCTTCGGGTAATGATAAAACTGGAGCTTGAGTCAACCTTGCCTTTAACTCCTCAAAAGCACTCTCTTGAGCTTGATCCCATACAAACTTCACATCCTTGAGGGTCAACTTAGTCAACGGAGAAGCTAGCTTAGAGAAGTCTTGAATGAATCTCCTATAATATCCCACTAACCCCAAGAAACTACAAATCTCGGATGGCTTCTTTGGAGACTTCCATTGCATCACCGCTTCTACCTTTGCCGGGTCCACCATGATCCCTTCCAGATTCACCACATGACCCAAAAACTGAACTTCGCGCAACCAGATCTCGCACTTGGAGAACTTGGCATACAACTTCTCCCTTCTCAACGTCTCCATCACCTCCCGAATGTGATCGGCATGCTCCTCCTCACTCTTCGAATAAATCAAGATATCATCGATAAACACAATCACTGATTTATCCAACATCGGTCGACACACTCGATTCATCAGGTCCATAAAAGCATTGGTCAAACCAAAAGACATAACGAGAAAATCGTATGTCCATAACGCGTACGAAAAGCTGTTTTAGGAATATCTTGCTCCTTCACCTTCAGCTGATGGTAGCCAGATCGAAGATCTATCCTCGAGAACTAACTGGCACCTTGGAGCTGATCAAACAGGTCATCAATCCTCGGCAATGGATACGATTCTTCACCGTTAACTTGTTCAGCTCGTGGTAGTCTATGCACATCCTCATACTACCGTCCTTCTTCTTCACAAATAAGACCGGAGCACCCGAGGGGAGATACTCGGTCTAATGAACCCTTATCAAGCAACTCCTGTAGTTGCTCCATCAATTCCTTCATCTCGGTCGGAGCCAACCGATACGGTGCCTTAGCAACAGGTTGAGCACGGGTATCAAGTCAATCTGGAACTCAATCACGGTCCGGTGGCACGCCTGGTAAATCTTCGGGAAACACATCTGGGAACCCACACACAACCGGTACATCGACAGTTGTGGTGTTGGGTATCAACATCCTTCACGTAGGCCAAGTAGGCACTACATCCACGCCTCATGCACTTTCCCGCCACCGCCATCGAAATCACCTTCGGGATAGTGTAACTAGATCACCGTAGATCGTCACTAAACTCCCTTCGGGCACTGTCAGTCGAATCATCTTCTTACGACATAGATATTCGCCTCGTAGTCCGCCAACCAATCCATTCCTAGGACTACGTCAAATCGCCAAGGTCATCACGAACAGTCTAGCAGGAAACTTATGACCTCTAATTCTATATCACAGCCTTCTATCAGATCAACAATCTTGGTAGACTTACCTATGGCATTTTCTACATCGAAGGGCTCATCAATACTTCATTCTACTACTAATAGCAACTTAGCACAGAAAGCAGCAGAAATAAAACTCTTACTAGCACCTGAATCAAATAACACAGAAGCAAGAGTTTGGTTTACTAGAAACGTACCTGACAACAACATCGGGATCCGTCCTAGCCTCCTCCCTGGTCATCATGAAATCCCTGACGCTAGCTTTCTGCCCTTCAGTCCCGGCTGTTTTCTTCTCCCCGGAACTCTCATCCTCGGCTTCTTGCATTCCCTGATCATGTGGCCCTCCTCGCCACAGTTATAACACCTCCTTACCCTGCAGTCCTTCGCCACATGTCTTGTCCTCCCACACTGGAAACAGACATTGGATCCCAACCTACACTCTCCGGTGTGCTCTTTCCCATATTTGCCACACCTCTTCGACCCCGCACCGGGTGTGACCACACGTCGGTCATCCACCCTCGCAAATTTGTTGTTTGGAGCGGCCCCGCCACGTCCAAACCTCTTCCCATTCCAGTTCCGGTCACCACCACCCTTCTTACTCACCTCAGCCACCACCACCTCCCTTTCATTGTACATCCTACCCACCAAATCAACCACCGAGCTGAACGTGCTCGGCCGGGCGACGATCATATGCCTGCGGATATCCGCCGGCAAGCCCTGAATATACCTCTTGATCTTTCGCGACAGAGGTGTCACCTGATCTGGCACCAACGTGCCATCTCGTTGAATTTGGTGGTGTATTGCTGATGCGTCATGGTTCCCGCCTCCAGCTGCAGGAACTCCCTCTCAACCTTGTCGAGCTCTCGGTGAGGACAGAACTCCTCGATCACCAGTTTCTTCAACACAGGGCCGAGTCCACAAATGAGTGGGTGGCAAACTTCACCTTTGATCTTCCTGGCACTCGCTGATATCTAGAATAGCTTCCATCTCTCTCACCCACCGGTGAGCAGCAGCAGCAGTGCCATTTCCGTCAAAAGTCGGGGGATGCATCTTTGAAATGCCCTGTTGTTACAGCCTCGTGCTGCCTCAGGCATAGGCTCTTCTTCTTCTTCCTCATCAGTTGAGACAACCGTCTCAGTCTCCAGTGCTCTCTCCCTCCCGAGGACCTTTTCCTCTCCTTCCTTTCTCCTTATCGCACAGCTTTGATCACTTCAGTCACCACAGATGGTAAGATCGTCTGCATGACCTGGTGAACCTCTTCCACCACCGCCTCCTTCACTGAGGCCCTTAAGTTAGAACTTTTATCACCACCCTCCAGATGAGGGGTCTCGGGCTCTTCATGAGCCACCTCTTCATCCCTAGGCCTTCCTCTCGTGACCCGTGGTCCCGCACCACGTCCACCACGACCTCCACCTCGAGAAGCCTTTGAAGATCTACCACCAGCCATCCTCTAACACGCTATAAGAATCAAACACTAACACGGTCATTCAAGGTAATAGCTCAGTTTATGTCAAGTATAGTAAGTTCCTAATTACAGTGGCCAGTTGTGATTAGCCACTTACTTTACTCTTCATATCCCAAGCATTTCCTATCCTGACTTCATCTGTATCTAAATCTACTAAGAAGCACATAAATCACATAACATGCGCACATAATTCCGGTTAACATTAAGGAAATACCTGATGGCACGCAGCTACTCGGACTGGCATCCCTTCCCCTTGTCCCATTCTCAGTTTAAGTTTAGGTTTCTTTTAAAAATATTTACCCAATTCACTTAAACTTTGGCTCTGATACCAACTTGTAAGGCCCCGATCCCGGGACGCTCACAGTTGGACAATCATCGCACATAAAACATATAATTTACATTTACAATTTCTAAAACATTGCAGCGGAATAATTTTAAACCATTTCATTATAATTGCTTTTGCAAAATAATACATTGTAGTTAACTGTTACAAAATA